>JAQNBH010000010.1:15915047-16518477 GCA_028752905.1 Cladorhizidae sp. MBARI D1340-BT2
GATGCTCTAGCCTTCATCATTGGGTTATGATTGGTTTTGAACACGAATAATTTAAAATACATGGCTAGCTATTACTTTGCTAGATAGAACTAAAGTATGTCAATAATTGAATTAATAAATTGTCTCAGACATTTAGCCAAGTTTGGTCTGCTGATTGAGCTGATGCTGGTTGTAATTCTAGATATAATTTCCAAGCTCTCATGCATGCGCCTCCCCTATCTCCTCTAAAGTATTATACTAATACAAAGTAATACAATTTTTCACTCTACACAAACACACACACACACACACACACACAAACACACCTTCTTTGGCCAATGTGGGGTGCAGGTCATCATCATTTACAGTATGATAAAGCCAAACTGACATTCATGGCAAAGTGCTCTGTCAGCACAGAGTGCCCAGAGGCATGCATGTGGAAGGATTCCCTGTAAAATGAAAATGTATTCATATTACCACAATCTAAAATTTAAGTACATGTATGTTAAGAATTTTTTCAGGTATGAGTACAAAAGCATATTCATACCTGTGGCTTCCAGAGTAAACCCACTGTGTATTGAACCATGTTAGCTTCTTTATAAGCATAGTTCTGGTTTCTGCATAAGCAGCACATGCCACTTGCCCATCTCTCTTATTTAATAAACCAACATTATTTAAGACGCGTGTCCTGTTCCAATTTTTTAAGGGTGAGCGCACAGTGAATACATACAGTCATATGGAAACATACATAGATACATACAAACATATGCCATGTGTGGCAACATTAAGTTTTCCATCCAATCGCCAATAATGTGAGCTTAGATAGGACTCTCTAAGTGCTCTCTCTTGATACCAAACATCCATATATTCTGCACACTTCACTGTAATGGACTTGCAAGATAGGTATCTCTCAGTGTTCTCTATCTTGAGCTAAACATGTTAGCTTCATAGATTCTCCACACTTCACTGAATAGACTTGATATATAGCTCTAAAGGTAGGCCTCTCTCTGTTCTCTCTCTTGATACCAAACATCCGTATATTCTGCATACATAGAATCACAAGATAGGTTTCTCTATGTGTTCTCTATCTTGATGCTAAACAGGTTAGCTTCATAGATTCTCCACACTTCACTGTATAAACTTGATATATAGCTATTAAGATAGGTCTCTCCCTGTGCTCTCTGTTGATATCAAACATCCATAATATTCTGCACACTTCATTGTAATGGTCTTGATATGATTCGAATGATAGGTTTCATTATGTGTTCTCTATCTTGATATTTGCCCTAATTTGGTCTATATGTTTCTCATTTCCCCCCAAAAATCTTGTTATTTTGCCGTAAAGCTCATCACTTTTCTACACTTTACCCAAAAAAGATAATTTGTATATCACCGGATAGCCCTTCTAATTATCTGTCTTTTGTACGTGCCAAAATTTTGAGTACTCTAAGTATTAGCAAGTTATGGTGATTTGAAGTGGTAAGGTTTGCGATCTTTCCTGGCGTTTTCCAGTTGCCAAAGCGGTGGCCTGCCAGTGAAAAACCACTACATTTATTGATAATCTGTTGACATGTTGCAGATAAGGGCCTTCTCTATCAGTTGACAAAATCTGGGACTTTGGTCTTGTTAATTAGGGCAGTTATGAATTGTACTCTTACTTGATGCTAAACATGTTAGCTTCGTAGATTATCCACACTTCACTGAATAGACTTGATGTATAGCTATTAAGAAATGAATGCAAGGCATTGTGTGGCCAGCGAAGATGTGATGGGACAATTACTTTTGGCATGATTACCAATTTCAAGCATTATTGCCCTGATCCCAAGCCTAGGTCACATTGCTCTAGGTATTCTTCTACGCCAAGTATAGCTACAGACCTAAGACTATATTCTGATCTGTAAATTATTGATGTCATAAGATTGTATTGTATGGATTGTTATATATAGAAGTAGCTAAGAATAGTATATTAATATTCCTGCAAACTGGTGTAAGGCCAGGGTGAGAACCCGCTTGATATTCAGCGTAACAATCATTTCCAGTTTAACAAGGCCATTATCAGTGATGATTATTTCCAGTTTAACAAATCTGTTTAGAGCTAAAGTGTCAGAAAGAAACTTCAATATCCATTCTTTAAGCTATATAAACATGGAGTGTATAAGCAGTACCTGAGCACAAGTAAGCAACTCCATCATAGGCTGCTCTGCTTCTCCGACACCCTTTTCTATCACTCGTTCTTCCTGTCGCAGTGTTCTTTTTTCTGCTGTTTCAGAATCACTTCTCTCTCTCTAGATAGCTAGCTCCTGCTGAAAAAATATCCGTGCAACTAGCTATCTTTTAGTATGCATATGCACACAAAATCAACTCGTATACACCTGACAAATATTTCCAAATTAATCACTGAATGGAAAGAATAAGATTGAGAGGTTGATAGAAGAAAATGGGGTTGTAAGGATTATGGAGTGTGTCCAGATCAAGAGGGATATCCCAATTGACAATCTTGAGTCTAAAGCTAAAGAAGTGCAGTGGGTTGGATTCAAGGAGATATGATACAATATTGTGAAGGGGTTGAAGAGGGGCAAGGCTCCTGGTCCTGATGGCTTAATTAATGAGATGTTGAAGTTTGGTGGGAATAGGATGGTGGAAGTATTATATTCGCTATTTAATTTGATGATGTAGTCTGACACTGGCCAAATGACTGGAAATGGAGTTATCTTGTGCCACTCTATAAAGCTGGGAATGAGAAGGTAGCTGGTAATAACAGATGGATAACTCTGGGGAGTTGTGTGGCAAAGGGAATGGCATGAGTGTTGGCAGGTAGGCTCAGTAAGTTTTCAGAGACTAACAGAGGATCAGGGTGAATTTAAGCCAGGGAAAGGATGTGCTGGCCAGTTCCTAGTATTGGTGGTGTGTGTGTTATGTAATGAGGTCACAGTGGCAACAGAAATTTCTGGCATTTCTGGATGTAAGCAAGGCATATGATGGATTATGGGTAAAGATGAGAGGGTACGGTCTTCAAGAAGAATATGCCAATGTGTGCAGTTGCTTGTAATATGGAGTTCAGTCAAGTGCGTTGTTAGGTTGAGATGGATCCAGGTGGTTAGAAGATGAGGCGAGACTGAGAGAGAATTGTCCTTTGTAACCTGTTCTCTATAATGTATATGTCATGAATTTGGATTTGGAGGGAAAAGGGTTAGGGGATTGAAATGGAAGAAACATATGATGGTGGGTTGTTGTATGCAGATGATATTGTACTGTTAGAGATAGGTCAGGGAGAGTTACAATTGGTGTTGGATGTGATAGGAAAGCTTTCAATGAAGTAGATATTTAGATTTAATAGTGAAAAGAGTAAGTCAATGATGGTTGGTTGTGGAGAGTTTGCTGGTGATCGAGGAAGATTAATGAATATGGTTGAGGGTATTGAAGGGTCTGATGGGGGGATGGTATGGAAAAATGAAGATGAGAGAGAGTAGGCCTAATGTTTGGTAGATCAGTAGCAGGGGTGAAGGAAGAGGTGTTGGATAGGGTCGACAGAATTGTAATGGGAAATGTACTCAAATGGTTGGAGAAGAGGAAATACTTAATTTGGCAGCAAAGGTCCCATGTCCTTGGGCTTTGGGCACCTCCCCCCCTCCCCACTCCTCTCAAGTGTTATACTATTAAAGATAGATTGGTAATACAAGGAAATATGATTTTTCACACACACACACATACACACACATACACACACGCACAATCTTCAGCCAGGGTTTGTCATCATGATTTATAATTAAGATAAAGCCAAACTGAGCATTCAAGGCAAACTAATGTGTCAGCACACTATGCACAGAGGCCTGTTTCTTATTTTGGCAAGGATTCTCTGTCAAATGATTATGTATTCATTTTACCACAATCTAAAATCTAACTACATTTATGTTAAGATTTCAGATAACTAATTTCAGATTTCAGTAGAAAAGCATATTCATACCTGTGGCTTACAGAGTAAACTCGCTGTATACATGTTAGCTTCCCTATAAGAATAGTTCTTTTTTCTGCATAAGCAGCACCATTCTCGCTAGCTCGTGCAGCCAGTTACTCCTCCAGCTTCCCCACTTTTGACAGGCTTCTTCTCACTGAGCCAAATTCATAGGTCAGATAACATGGAGTTTAGGAGTTGTTCCACTACCACTTTTTCTCCAATACCTACTGGCTGTCCTGAATCTTTGGCGTATTTCTGCTCACTGATGTCATATCATTTCAGCATGGCAGCTTTCACCTCATTCTACTCTCCAGCTCCTTCTGTAATCAGTGCTGCAAATGCTTGTTGAGCTTACCCCTGGTAAACAGCTCTCTCTGGAATCAATGCTGCAAATGTTTGTTGAACATACACCCAGTAAACTGTGCTGCCAACTTGAGACACAACTCTCCTCTCTGACATGACCTATCTCTCGAAAGTGTTCAAAAACGCTTCATGTCCTCTCCCTCTGTGATCTTCGGTCAACTACTTCATCAGCTTGAGCTGCTTCTCCATTTGCAGCTTGAGTCGAGTCTCCTCTTTGCATTGCTTCCTCCTTGCTTTAAGTTCTCTCTCCTTTCCTCTGTTGCACCAGCTTGGCAATATTGGAGCCCCCTTGTGTCATTGTTCCACTATGCTTGCACTGTACCCCCGATGGTGTGGTTATCCAAGATAGCCTTGTGCAGCCAGTTGAAATATTCTCTACATGAGTTGCTGGAGGCTTCAGCAAAATCTATCCCATTGCTGCCACCAAATGTGGAAGTTCGACTTGAATTATTGTTTCAGCAATATACAACATGAGCAGGCTCAATCATCAAAAGAAAGTAATGTCCAGTCAGCACAAACAGAAGATTCTAGAACTAATCACATGCCAATATATGCACACATACATAACACAAACAACTACACTTACATTCCTTCCCCCTTCTCTTGCTATGGGGTGGTCTATTTCCTTGTCATATATATAGCTGACTCAGAATGGCTTGAACAACTCTTTCTGGTGCATCTGTTTGGAGTATAAACATCTTGCTATGAAGAACTGGGGTTAAAAAGGTCATGGTTTTTAGCTTCTTAAAAATCCTATAGCAATCATCACTCTATCTTCAATGGTTGACACTTTTGAGTCTAATATGTGAGTGGTGTTGCCACTGTTGAATAATCTGGTATGAATTTATGGTAGCCCGTCAGTCCTAAGAGTGACCTAACTCTTTTCTTGGTCTGTGGAACTCGGAATTCCTGAATGCCCAAGACCTTGGAACCTTTGGGACCCACTTTTCCATTCCCAATTTTAAGCCTGAGGTAAACACACCTCCATAAAACTGGCATTTCTGTGGTTTGGCTGTAAGACTATATAGCATTTTCAAGTTTCTCTAGCACTTGACGTAAATGTACTTGATGTTCTTCCCAGGTTCGACTAAAAATAACGATGTCATCAATATTGGCACTACCAAACCCATTCTTACCTTAAAAGTTTGTCCACCATCCCTGAAATGTTGCCAATACAACTTTGAATCATCATTCTGAACTGGTAAAGTCCAAATGGAGTCATAAATGCAGTGTTTTCACGATCATTTTTCACGACAGATAACTACTTACGAATAACCCTTGAGGTGTTAGTAGTCCGCACAAATGTTTAGGGTGCCATCCTTATTTTATTGGGTACCATTGGTGCTGCCCAATTGTTATGTTTGCCAACATTGCCCTTAGTTCTTTTTGCACACCTGTCTTGTACGCCCATGGCAACCAGTATGGAGATAAACGTATTTTAATCTGATGCACCACTAATGATGTTTGGCCTGGTTTCGCTTTGAGGACTTCTCCGAACTATCTGAGAAGTTTGTTCAGCTTAGTCAATTGGGACTCCTTCAATTGAATGCCTATATGCTTTGTCTCATCATCTGGGCCATTCCATTCATCTCTGGCTTCCTGTATAAAGTAATTGGTACTTATGGGTGAGTGCCATTTTCGTAGAATATTGATGTCCTTCCTCATCCAATCATGAAGCTATACAATGTAGTTCACCTTCCCCACATGATTGATGATCTCATAAGGGCCTTACCACTGTGCTAGAAACTTTGAGGTAGATGTTGAACAGAATAAGTACATGTTCCCCTGCTGGGAAGGTTCTCTCGTGAGTGTTTTTGTCATTACAGGCTTATTGCTTCATGTCATCCATGCCATCATTCGGTCATCATCCTTGCTGATTGCATCCCTGGTCAACTTCTTCATCAGATTGAGCTGCTTCTCCATTTGCAGCTCATGTCGAGTCTGCTCCTTCACATCACCTACTCTCTGCTTCAAGTTGTCTTTTCATTGCACGTTCATCCGTTAGTAGTTGCACCAGCTCGGCAATATTGGAGTCATCTTATGTCATTGTTCCCTCAGCTTAACAGTGTTCCCGATCGTATGGTTATCCAAGGTAGCCTTATGTATCTGGGTGAAACATTCTCTGCGCATGAGTTGCTGATAAGCTTCATCAAACTCTATCCCACCGCTGTGAAAGTTCGACTTGAAGATTAAAATTATTATTTCAGCATCATACAACATGCACAGACTTAATCATTAAAAGAAAGTAATCTATTTTATATTCACAGTCAGCACAAACAGAAGATTCCAGAGCTAATCACATGCTTAGTAAATGCACAAACCAGTCCACCACAGTCTCTACCAAGTAACTGGAGAGGAGAGTTCCCTTCACCACCTCCTACTAAGAGTTCTCATCACAATTGAGAGGGTAAATTCAGCCTTGGTCATGGGCACAATGGAGAACACGGACTCTATAAAGTTATGATGATTTCATTTGTTAATTGTATTATTGTTGTTTTATTTTATTTTTTATATTGTAAGTAATTTTTTATTATTATAAGTAGTGCTGCAAAAATAATAGTGTGTTTTTCTCCAAAAAATAAGTAAATATAAAATAAAATATATAATAAATGATGAGCGAGCAAGTGAGTAATTAAGTAGGTAGGTAGGTAGATAAATAGGTAAGTAAATAAGTAAGTTCCTAAGTGTAGGAGGTATGTAGATAAAGTAAGTAAGTATGTAAGTAAATGAATTATTAAATAAGAAAACAAGCAAACATAATGATGAATGAATGATTAATGATTAATAAATAACAAAAAAATAATAACATATTATAAAAGAAGACGAAGAAGAAACGATGCTAGAAACAATTTTTCCTCCTAATACTATAAGTACAACTTATACTAATCACATGTTCTAAATCACATTCTGTGCCTAACAATGACAATCACCCAAAACGCTCTGAATTGGATAAGTGAGGAGAAAAGACCCCTCGGAAATGAGTTTTGACCCTAAAACATTTGACAGAAATACCAGCTTTCAGTGGGGTTTGGTTCATTTTCCTTAAGATAGCCTTTTCAAAAATGGTTGTCTTCCACATGATTAATAGAAAAGACCTTCAAAAAACATGTTAACAACTAATAGTGCTCCAAAGCTCTCCAATGTGGGGCTTGAGCTCTGTTTTCTTCAATAAGCTTATTTGGTAGAACACTCCATGACTATTTTCATTGTGAGAGAAAAATGGTTTGGAATTATGTAGATATTTTTCATGTATGTGAAAAAATGAGATAAACGCATCAGAAATGTGTTTTTTAGATTGTAAGCTTACTACAATCTTCTCAGACTTACATTTTACGTAAAGAAAGATCTAAGATCTACAGACCGAGGTTGATTCATACTAACAAATGAGTAGCTTATATACCTGTGGTTGTGCAAGTTACAGCATATAGAAATGACCATTGTTCATGTTATTGCATCCAGGATCCTGAGTGTTAGGTTACCATAAAAAGTTCATTTTCTACTTAGAGCACTAAACCACAAATTTGTATTCAAATTCAGCTGTTTTCCCCAATATTTCCATACAGTCCTTTCATTTATCCTCTCCCTCATTGATGAACTTTGGAACAGACCAAAAATGGTATAGGGTCTTCTCACCTGAGCCTGAGACCAAAGGTATCTAACCAAACTATCATGTGTGAAACGACTTAGGTTTCATTGAACTTTGAGGTGACAGATTTTTCCACTCCATCAACCTAGTCCCGCAGTTTCATATCCCTTTCCATTTCCTAGCATACTTGCATGACTACATCCTTCCTCTCCCTTACATTAGGCCGATGTGTGTGTCTGTGCATCTGTCAGTTTGCTTTGCTGGCTCAATGGGGTCATTACAAGCATCTAGCGAAAACAAATTTCAAGTTGATTAACGGAGAAAGTTAACACTTGTTGGTTGATTTTTTTAGTCTCTTAAAAAACTAGGTTCCTCTTTGCCCACTGAGATGGGGAGAAAATTATTACACAATCTAAAAGCTGGTGGGGGATTAGGTACTGGGGTTGGTCAATATGGTAAAAAATGGTGGGGTAGGGGTGGGGGTGGGAGGGTGGAGGGGGTGAAAATACAAAGCTCTTTTCGGTAAGACTATTCTAGAATTTTATTTAACAACACAATAAGTAAAATAAACAATGGCAAAAGTTATATCACTATAAATTTTTAATATTGATTAAGCAATAAATGTTCTAACATTCTTGCACCTTTTTAGTCATAGAAAGTAAAACCTTCAGCCACTTGTAATTTAGCACTATTTGCTCCTGCAAGATAATCACATGATTGAGCCTTTTTGGAGTCATTGAGTTTCATTGGTGAGTTTTCACTCAATGTTGAGTGATCTTTCAGCACTAAGAGTAATGGCTGGTATGACGTTGAGTACAGTAGTCTTTGTGCTTCAGAGAAAAAGTTTGAAAAATGGCAAAGAAGTTCGAATATCTGACAGCTGGGTTGGCTACATCTGAGTGAATACGAAGCTGGTTCACCAGCCTTAAGTAAATTGTCACAGCCTTTGCTATAATTATTGTCATTAGCATTTCTGCCTTTCCAGCTGCAGATATAAGTAGCTCTTCTGTTTCCAGATGCAAGAGGTATAGCTATAGTTCTCTTGAGTGAATCACTTATATAGTTCGCTATAAGTGATCTGAAATATATTCTCTAAAAGTAATGCTTGGGAGAACAAAATTTTAATAGAGCAGAACCTCATCTAAAGTGTTTGGAGGTCAGCAGGATCATTGTAACATGATTCTGGTGGATCCAATTCAGCAGCACTTGCTGTAACTTCCGTCCAAAAGGACTTGCATGCCGTGCCTCATTGGTTCAATACTTGTTGTATTTTATGCATGCTTAGCATTAGCAGCAAGCACGTTTTATCCTTGAAAACTACAACTAAGTTCATCAGTGATGCAAAACAAATTCTCGCTAAGCATAATCAACATCAAAGTCGTGTAAAATACCATAAGGTTTAGAATTTACTTCAAAGAAAACACATTATGCAAATTGATACTTGTTCTTTAAAGAATACATTGGTGGCTTCTTCAACTATATTGCACACTATTTGTTATTCTGAACTTTATATATACCTTTTTTTTTTTTAACTGGCCAGTTTTTTTTATTCAGCTCATTTTGAATATCTTGAGATGTCTGGCCCTAATACTTTTGCAGACAACTAACCAGGCAGGGACAATCATTAAGATACAGACCTTCGTTCTCATTATAGCCCCAAGCAGCTAAACAATAACCTATAAACTGTAAGGTAGAAATTATTACCATTAAACACTTTTGTGCCATAACTTGGTAACATAACAGCTGTGAAAATTGTGCCACCACAAAATGAGTTTTGTATGGGTGTGCACATGGCTAAATGCTTTCTACAGCATTGTGTGGCATCTTCTAATTCTTAAATCCTTAAGCTGAAATGGCTTTTTGAGGATTTAGGCTTTTTCATCTTTATTTGAAAATTTAAGGTAGTTGCAATCTTAGCAATGACAATAGGCACATTCAATCCCATTTCTAACCCAGGCCATCTCGCAAATCAACTGGGTTGACAACTTATGTAGTACGTACTTACCAAATGTGATATTTGAATAATACTTGTTATGTTTAGGCTAGTAAGGCATACTATATATGTACCCTATCATCATTGATCCAACTGACTCACTTCATGCTCTTATGTAACATCACATCCTACTAAAGTCATGAAAAACTCTGCTTCAGAACAAGAACTAGGAGAATTACTAATACCGTACTTGACAGATTCAAGTCAAAGTGGAATGGTCTGTACACCTTAATGGCCTTGGCGAAAATACCGTGGAACACTCTTAGATTTTTTCCTTGGTTGCACAACAGAATCAATGACTCCATCGCTCCCAATTTGTTCAACTAAGACAGTGACTTGGTATGATAACAAATTGATTAGCTGGAGCACTTTCCTGGATAATAAAAGCATCTGCTGTACAATACAAGTGTGGACCATTACCAAACAGGTAACTTGAACCACTTACACACACACACACACACACACACACACACATAAATGCATACATACATACATACATACATACAAACATACATAAAGTATGTTATATTGAAAAATACATTACACCCTTGCACACCAGAAGTTGTTTATCAAGCCCTGCATGGGAATATACCCTTGACAACTTAATAAGCAAAATGTGAATATATTCATATCCTTGGTTCTGGGTTCTGCAGATAACAATTGCTCTCCATGAGGCTATGCGAACAATCACCTTGTTGAAATATACCACACAGCACAGATACTTTATCTATATATTATATGAGTCAGAGTTCTCAGTGGGGAGCACAGGGAGTTTGTATTGTCACACATGTTCTTATCTGTGATGTGTGTACATATGTATATATTTATGTAGCATGTGTATGCATAAAATAATGTATATAAGTGTGTGCATATATGGGTGTATGTATGTGAATGTATATTTGTATATATATATATATATATATATATATATATGTGTGTATGTATATGTGTGTATCTATGTGTATGCATATTTGTATACATGTATATAATATATTAAATGTTTATGTATGTATATGGGTGTATGTATTTGTATGCATATTTGTGTATGTATATATGTATATGGGTGCATGTATGTGTATGCATATTATCTATGTAGTATATGGGCGTATGTATGTATGCATGTGGAAATGCATGTAGAGACTTTTTTCTTATTTTCCTGTATGGCTTAACCGTCACTTCTAAACTGTTGGTAGGCCATCACCCTTATGACGGAGCTGATTCTCTGCCTCCAAACAGATAAGCACAGGGGAGTCTATATATGTTGAGTGGGGGGGTGGGGTGGGTGGGGGGAGTGGCTCCAATGACGTTTTCCCTTTAAGATGGTCCTTCTGAACGAAGCTGTGAGGAGCCATTATCATGACGATATTCATTATGATGTCCTTGAGGCGCAGCTTGAGACACTGTCCAATCAGTTGGATGAAGACATTTCACTATCAAGTATAGTTTCATACCTTAAAGGACTATCTGAACCCGCTAACCATCTATTTTCGGAAGTCATCGCCTTAGTAACGAATGCAACAAGTGAGAGGTCATTTAGTGCCCTTAGGCATCACAAAACCTATCTCAGATCTACAATGACTCAACTTCATCTTAATAATGTATTACTTTTGTATGTGCATCAGGATAGACTGGAAAAAATCAACCTTTTAGATATTGGTAATCAATTCATTGATGCCAATGAACACAGGCATGCAATATTTGGTAGATTTGATTTGTAATTTGTAATTTCATAACTCAATTGTGACTCAAATCACAAACCATGGTAGATGAATAGACAAAAATCATGAACTTCTAATGGCAACATTTAAAAAATAATTTTTCGCCTTTTGACCCATCCAGCCAAAGTGGCTGAGCCCATGCCGCCCACCCAACCTTAGAGTGGCTGAGCCACCCTCACTAACTTAGAGTACGAGAATGCCTAGAGCAATGTGATCAAGGCTGCAACAATGCTAAGAATTAAAGTTTTGTCGTATTAAAAATCATGCAGCTTGCTGTATCTCTCCTGTCCACATCACATCTTCGCTCTGCCTCACAATGATTTCGCGCGTGAACTTTAACAGCGACACCCCGCTTCACCCAACCCCCTCCCGCCCCGAAATCGCGTTCGGGAGGTAGATGATTAATTAAAGTTACCCCCGATTTCATGGAGGGGTTTAGGAGGGTTAGGGCTAGACTAGGGCTAGAGCTAAGGCTAGAACTAAAGGCTAGGGGGGGAATATGAATCAATTTCAGATTACCAGGAGGTAACTTGAAAGGGAAAAGGGGAGGATCCTTTTCACCGGCAGTCCGTAGCCGCCCCCGCATTAAAAAAACGGGGGGTTCTTGACTCATGAACGTGCAAAAGATGGCAGCTTTCATAAGCGAAGTGAAGTCTACTAATACAGCTGGTAACTCCAGTGGGTATCCAGCTATTCCAAAGATCAAGATAAAATTTGCGAGTTATTCTTCTGACAGTAAAGAACGCGTAAAGAAACCTAAGATTGTCAAGCAAGAAGTGGAGCCTTCTCAAAGCAGTGCCTCTAGCAGTATGGGGTGTGGGTCCAAAGGTCAATGCCAGACTTGTCACCAGTGCCGTCAGTCCATCTACAGCAACAAGGGACCTTTCGAAATTAAATCTGGCAAGGAAAGGCTTAAGTGTAGCAGATGCACCAGATTCTGGTGAGAAATTTCAGCCCCATCAATTAGAGATATAGTTGGCTTTGTATCTGGTGAGCCGGGTGTGATTCGAGTGTGACGCATGCAAAGTTTGAATGGTTATTTTCAGAGAGTATACCTCCACACACACACACTCACACATACCACACCACACACGTGTTAAATACAAACACACATAATGATATGCATGGCGCAGGAATGTAGAGTTGGTGCTAATCTCAAATTGGTGCCCAGAAGTTTCTATCTGGGCAACATGACCAACTGAGGCTGGATTCAATTTCACCCACCCCCGATTAGAGATGTTGGTTTTGTGTCGGGTGTGATTCAAATGTGATGCGGGCAAAGTTTGTATGGTATTTTCGGGGGGCAAAGTTTGTATGGTATTTTCGGGGGGCAAAGTTTGTATGGTCTTTTCGGGAGTATACCTCTCTACACACACACACACACACACACACACACACACACACACAAAGATAAATAGATTGTGCAGGAATGGAGAGTTGGTGCTACAATCAAATTGGTGCCCAGAAGTTTCTATTGGGCAACATTACCAACTGGGGCTGGGGATTTTGAGGAGATTATTCTCCTTTTCAGTGCAGTTGTTCTAGCTGGTGGTCATGGTAGTCTCTCGCACATGCACATATGGGTATAGAGAAAGAAAAGTTTGTTCGCGGCTACTCGGCGTCTTCAAGCTCGTATGTACTCGTTGATCTGGGATCAGATATTGGCCTGCTTTTTTTCGTGTGTGTGCAACAACTTGCCACGATAATCTTGCCCAAGTAGGAATGCAACTTTTGCCCTCTATGACTCTGGCCCATCCACACAGTTTCAGTCCTCGTCTTCTGGATGCACAGGGCACTGCAATAAGCATGTCCCTTTGTCTTGCATTAGACCTGGCCATACTCGTTTTTTTTTCCGGAAGGGGTCCTAGCTAGCAAGACAAAACTCGGAACTCTTAAGATTTACTAGCTAACTTCACTGCCATGCTCGTTGAATTGCTTGAACGGCCACAAAAGTTTATTTTATTTTATCTTAACTCTTGTTCTGTCCTAATAGATAGCAGTTGTGAATAGCATGGCAGCAGAGGGTTGCAACTTTTATCCCTTTAAGTTAATACACATATTCATGCGAATATGTATACACACACACACATAAATTAACATACAGTACACACATATATTCATACATGTATATATATATATATTCTCAGTGAACTCTCAGTTTGACAACGAAATTACGATGGCCTCCTCAATGATCAACTTGAATTTCTCGCTCTTGACATTTCGACCAGATGTCTTATTCCTGAGGAAGGCTAGAGCATCTAGTCGAAATGTTGAGAGAGTAAAAATTCAAATTGATTATTGAGAAGGTCGTTGTAACTTACATACATATTGTAGGAAATGTACATTTTGATGCCTCTGCACTATTGATCGCTTGCCCTTGCCTGGCCTATTGATCGCTTGCCCTTGCCTGGCCTGCCCCTAGCCCTGCCCCTAGCCCTGCCCCTGGCCCTGCCCCTGGCCCTAGCCCTGCCCCTGGCCCTAGCCCTGCCCCTGGCCCTAGCCCTGCCCCTGGCCCTAGCCCTGCCCCTAGCCCTGCCCCTGGCCCTAGCCCTGCCCCTGGCCCTAGCCCTGCCCCTGGCCCTGGCCCTGCCCCTGGCCCTAGCCCTGCCCCTGGCCCTGGCCCTGCCCCTGGCCCTAGCCCTGCCCCTGGCCCTGGCCCTGGCCCTAGCCCTGGCCCTAGCACTGGCCCTAGCACTGGCCCTGGCCCTAGCCCTAGCCCTAGCCCTGGGCCCTGGCCCTAGCCCTAGCCCTGGGCCCTGGCCCTAGCCCTGGCCCTAGCCCTGGCCCTAGCCCTGGCCTTACCCCTGGCCTTACCCCTGGCCCTGCCTTTAGCCTTGCCCCTAGCCCTAGCCTTGCCCCTAGCCCTGGCCTTGCCCCTAGCCCTGGCCTTGCCCCTAGCCCTGGCCTTGCCCCTAGCCCTGGCCTTGCCCCTAGCCCTGGCCTTGCCCCTAGCCCTGGCTTTGCCCCTAGCCCTGGCCTTGCCCCTAGTCCTGGCCCTGCCCCTGCCCCCCTAGGCTTGGCCCCGGTAAGCATTGATCAGTCAAAAACTTTAAGCATAATACACATAAACATACAATGACTTTCTCGATAATCAACTTAAAAGTTAACTCGCTCGACATTTCGGCAAGATGCCCTAGCCTTGATCAGGATGCTAATGCTCGTGTGAACCTAACATATGCCACGTTCGCACACGTGTCACTGGGTGTGGTTCCCATCACGTTGTGGACAGCCAGCTGTATATCAATGTCATGTGAGCTTCACTCCTGATGAAGGCCAGTGCATCTGGCCAGGGCATCTAGCCAAAACATCGACTTCAAGTTGATTATCTAGGAAGTCGTTGTATTATATCAACTGTGACTTCAGTGAGAATATCTAATACACTTCACTTGTGTCTACGTACTAGAAGGCCATTTTCTTCTTTTTTTCATTTAGAATATCTCATTGTACACCTCTTGAACCCCTTACAACCCCCCCCCCCCCTCCCTGAAACAAACAATACCAGCACAAAGGGAATATCAATTCTTGACCCCCTCATCCCATCCCATCAACATTTTGGCTACAAGTTCCCCTTCAACCAGTAGCAGCTGCACTCTGTCCACACCACATGTATAGGCCACTCTGAAATACACCTTGTTGTCAGGGTGTCTACACTGGGTGGTTCATTCAGCTTGCAATCTTGTTGAGAACATTTGTGTGTATGTGTTGCTGTGTAATGTTACATTATAGATCCATACACACTGTGCCTCTGGTTAACATCGACTGAATACACAAACATGGCTGGACTTTTGTAGGTAGGGACTGAAATGCTGTCCATTCTAGGACCTGCAGTTCTGTAAGGAGTTGAGTTCTGTTGGGACTTCAGTTTGGTAACAACTGTTCTGCACAGAGTTGAGTTCTATAAGGACTGTGGTTCTGTAGGGATCGAGTTATGTTGAGACTAGAGTTCTGTAGGGAGTGGAGGGACTACAGTAGTTCTGTTGAGACTAGAGTTCTATAGAGACTGTTGTTTTAGTTCTAAAGTAACTGGAGCTCAGTGGGGACCTGAGTTCTGTAAGACCTGGAAGTTCTGTTGGGACTTTAATTCCTTAACAACTAGTGTTCTGTGGGAGCTTAGTTCTATAAGGACTAGGGTTCTCTAGGGACTAGAGTTCTGGTTTTGTAACTAGAGTTCTATGGGGACTGAAGTTCTGTTGGAACCATAGTTCTATAAGGATTGGGGTTCTGTAGGGACTAGAGTTCTGTTGGGACTAGAGTTCTATAGAGACTGGAGTTCTGTTGGGACTGGAGTTCTATTGGGACCTGAGTTCTATAGAGACTGGAGTTCAGTTGGGACTAGAGTTCTGTTGGAACCCGAGTTCTATAGAGACTGGAGTTCTGTTGGGAATGCAGTTCTGTTGGGACTACAGTTTTGTGACAACTGGACTTCTTGATTTCCATATATAGCTCGACTACTTTCTTTCTCAGTCTGATATCTGACACACACAAACACACGTTAAATCTAGGTGGTACTGGTGATATAGCCAACCATGGCAATCTCATATTTGGGGGGGGGGGGGGATTTCTTTGAGTGGGTGAGGGGGTATCCATATTTCCCCCCCCCTTTCCTTCCACTATGTGAGACCCAGTGTATTCGGGTGTCCCAACGAGTCCCTCTTATTTTATTTGAATTCCCTATGAATGGAATGAAGATGGCGCACACTGTCCACTGCAACCCTGTGATCTAAGTTACTGTAGTTTCAATGGAAACATGGTCCCATCAACCATACTTAGAGAAAAGCCAAGTCCAGTAGAACTTCCCTTGTTGGGGTGGGGAGGGGGGGCAGCAAGCCTGGGACCACACACCCACCTGATTGATTATGGCATGCAAAGTGCTGATGAGGCAATTTTGACCCCCTTTAATTAGTTCAGATATTCTATGTAGCTGCGGTGTCCCTTACTAATATTGTAGGCTGCCAACCCTGGTTGAGGGAGTGCCCAGAACTTATGTAGGAGCCAGAGATATGGGAGGTCTACACGTATGTGCATACCTATGTAAGTATTATCACGACTTACACTCACCTAGTGAATAAATGAAGTAGAACCTCACAGTTACAAACCCCAGAATTATGAATACTCCGGCCCTCCGAACTGCGAGTGAACATCCAGCAGGTAAACTATCATCACTCCTTCCTAATATTTATTATGCATGTGCACACCCATGCATGTGCACACTCATGCATGCACACCCATGCATGTGCACACCCATGTATGTGCCCATGCATGTGCACACCCATGCATGCGCACTCCCATGCATGCGCACACCCATGCATGCACACTCCCATGCATGTGCACTCCCATGCATGCGCACACCCATGCATGCGCACCTCCATGCATGCGCACTCCCATGCATGCACACTCCCATGCATGCGCACACCCATGCATGCGCACACCCATGCATGCACACCCATGCATGTGCATACCCATGCATGTGCACCCACATGCATGCGCACCTCCATGCATGTGCATACCCATGCATGCGCACTCCCATGCATGCGCACACCCATGCATGCGCACACCCATGCATGTGCACTCCCATGCATGTGCACACCCATGCATGTGCACACCCATGCATGTGCACCTCCATGCATGTACATACCCATGAAGCTGCTGCATTTGCTCCCTCTCCTTCGCACGCTATTTTTTTAATGATGCCTCACGCTCTTCAGCTAAGCATAAGAGAATTACACCTTCCATCGAAGAGAAGCTGAAGAGCTTGGACCAAGGCAGTATGTACACCTTCCATCGAAGAGAAGCTGAAGAGTTTGAAGCAAGTGGACCAAGGCAGTATGTACGCGATGGAAGAGAAGCTGAAGAGTTTGAAGCAAGTGGACCAAGGCAATATGTACGCCTTCCATCGAAGAGAAGCTGAAAAGTTTGAAGCAAGTGGACCAAGGCAGTATGTACGCCTTCCATCGAAGAGAAGCTGAAAAGTTTGAAGCAAGTGGACCAAGGCAGTATGTACACCTTCCATCAAAGAAAAGCTAGTTTGAAGCAAGTGGACCAAGGCAATATGTACACCTTCCATCGAAGAGAAGCTGAAAAGTTTGAAGCAAGTGGACCAAGGCAGTATGTACACCTTCCATCAAAGAAAAGCTAGTTTGAAGCTAGTGGACCAAGGCAGTATGTACACCTTCCATCGAAGAGAAGCTAGTTTGAAGCAAGTGGCCCAAGGCAGTATGTACACCTTCCATCGAAGAGAAGCTGAAGAGTTTGAAGCAAGTGGACCAATGCAGTATGTGTACTTTGTCAGCCAAAGGGGTGGGGGGGGGATTTGGAATTGGCAATAAACGGCGACAGACATTAAGAAACCAGAGAGAAGGTCATGGAGTTTGCAGGTTGCTATGCCGATGATGACCTTGGCACTTCTACGTGAACTGCACTCTTGAGCAGTGAAGAAGCGACACGATTTCTTAAAACAAATAACATCTTTAAATAGAGTGAAATATTAGTGGGTACAGGATGGACATACGTGGTGCATGTGCATATGGCATTGGGTTTGGGTATGTGGAGCGCTGAAGGAGTCTTGTAACACTGAAAAAATACCTGCGGAAGAGGAGGTATACACAAATATTTATACTCATGCACTGTTAAAATGTGTCAAAATGTGTCTAAATATGCATGACATCATTCATGATGTAATAGTTTCCGAGTTATGAAAACTCATTTCCCCGGTGGGGGTTTATAACTCGGAGGTTCTACTAAAAGTAGTTGCTAGGAATCAAGTGACCTCTGTCTGACCTTGCCAATTGGATGTCACCATGTTGTGGGTGAGTGTTTCCTGCTCTGGGCTCAGTGTTTGCATTTTACCCGGGTAAAACCTATTTAACCCAACCCAGTAAAACCTGTGTTTTAGGTATTTCGCCCAGGTTTTTTGCCCAGGTTTTTTGCCCGGGTTTTACCCAGGTATTACCCAGTGATATAAAAAACGTATTTGTAGCCCTGTCACAGCCCTGTCACAGAGCCACAATTGTATGGGTGGCGGTGGACACCAGGGCTATTTAAAAGGCAAGCAAATACCACAGGTCATCAAATACCACAGGTCATCATTCACTGCTTACAGTTTAGTAAGTGTACTGCAATTACAAAAATGAGAAAGCCCAGAAACTCGTCTTCTCCTGCGAGGACCTCAGGAGATTGACTATCAAATCTGTTTAACTTGCATATCAATCGGACTTTAATCCCATTATATAAATCATTAAATAAAAAAATTATACTCTAGTAGACAACCTTGTCACTTGTTAAATAAATGCTGAGGGAAACATTGCTCCTGTTTTTGTCTAGTTCTTTACAGTTGCCATTTATTGAATGTCTTACTTCCCGATTACAGAGTTAATTTCTTATAATATCTTTACAAATCTATTGCGTCTATTATTTTATCCTGGGTTGTATCCATGTTTGAGTAAAACCTGGGTAAAAGGTATTTAACCCAACCCGGGTTACACCCAAGCCCTTGGTAAAACCTGCGAACACTGAATTCATGATGTAATAGTTTCTGAGTTATGAACACTCATTTCCCCGGTGGGGGTTTATAACTCGGAGGTTCTACTAAAAGTGGTTGCTAGGAATCAAGTGACCTCTGTCTGACCTTGCCAACTGGATGTCACCATGTTGTTGAGTGTTTCCTGCTCTGGGCTCCTCCCTAGACTTGCAGCAAAGTTTATTATTACTTTCAGTCGTTGCTTGGTCACCACGAGCTTCCATCTCTGCGCCAACAGAGAGCTGCATTCTCACCAGCATGCTCCGTGGAGGCCCATCTCAAAAGTAATAGGCAACTGAAGCACTTGAGGTAGTATACTAGACACTTCCTGCAGTATACTAGACACTTCCCGCAGTATACTAGACACTTCCTGCAGTATACTAGGCACTTCCTGTAGTATACTAGGCACTTCCTGCAGTTTACTAGACACTTCCTGTAGTTTATTACACATTTCCTGTAGGATACTAGACACTCTGGCACAACCCACTCCTGGCGAAAGTTCTTAAAAAAAAGTCCACCCCCCTTCCCCTCATATTTAGCCATGGACTTTTTGTCGTTAGGTTACCTTTGCCATCAATGGAGGTGGTTGGTAGCTCCCAAAACCGCTGGATACTGAGATGGTGACTTCCATATAGGCTTGGTTGTTAAGCTGGTGTCTCTATTGCGCACATACTCTTCGCTAAGCAATTACTTTACAGGACTTTAGTTCTAGCCTCCATTTGCTAAACGTTGATCATGGCTACGTCTCCTGTTCAAAAGTCCGTGTTTCTTCAATTTTTACCATCTACATAAATTTATAGATGGTATGTCCACGTGTGACACTGGCCAAGCTCTTCTCGGCTGCATTTTGGTTCAATCACTCTCTTATCCCTTGTAGCCTGTGCAATGCATACTTGCAGACCTAGAACCAGTCTTACCTACACGAAATGGACGACTGCGCATTTCTTGTTATGCTACTGCCCGGTATTGAACTTAGTATTGAGCTTAACAAACCAGCTATCGCAGTGTGGGCTTTGTGCCTGTGCGTACAGGACTGGCAGGCACACCGACTGGGGCCTGACTGTATACCCTCGTTGCTACGGCCTCCTGGAAGCTGCTCCTCTGGCAGGCACTTGCTGTTCTCTTGCCAATCTACTATGGGCTTGGAAGGTGTGTGTAACATGAAGAATTTGACATTGTCCTCAACATTTGCTGCCATTTGGACCCATTTGGACCTACACATCATTCAGGGTTTTATCCGGGGATAGTAATATCATTATAGGCTGTCTACAGATTTTTGCCAGGGGGGGGGGGGGGGGACTTGGAGTAAATATTGGAAAAAGAGGCCCCCCCTCCTCCTTTATACACCTCTGTTATATATTGAGTGGGGGGACACAAACACATGCACACATGCCCTCCCTGGAGACACTCACACAAACACATGCACACACCCCCTCCCTGGAGACACTCACACACAAACACATGCACACACACCCTCCCTGGAGACACTCACACAAACACACATGTTATATTTATAGCTAGAACTTATTCTTCCCAGGAATAGTCTTTACAAGATGTTCAAGTCACTAGAATTAAAATATTATCAGCTTTCATAAGATCAGGCTCCATTGGACGTAAGCAAACAAAAGCAGCTCATCTCTAAGTGGTGATATGTCTACAAAAAAACTCAGCGAGACAATCTGTCTAGGAAAACATCCTTTCTCAAGAGCAGGGGGGGAGGGGGGGATGCGGAGATGATCCCACGAGTTGTCTCCTAATGGCCGGAACAATCGGTAGCCTTTTATTTCTCTTACCATTATTATTTTTTAGCCACCATCCTCTCTTCCCTCTAACTGAAAGTACACTTTCTCATTCTGTTCTTTTCATTCTTCCTCGCCTCATTCTTCCTTCCTTTTCTACTTTTCCCCATCTATCTATCTGGTCTCTGCTTTGCCCTACTTCATCTCTCTCCACCTCTTCCTCGCTCCCCCCTCTCTCCCTCTCTCTTTCTGTTTCTCCCTTCCATGTTGACCAGGTGTGAGAGATGCTTGATCAACCGTTATGGTGTTGTTATGGTTACCATGGACCCAAAGGCTTGGCTTTGTCCATTCTGCAGGAAGAACTGCAACTGCTCAGTCTGCAGGAAGAAGGTCTGTTTGTCTCGAAGGAGGGGTATGTGTGGATATGTGAGTGTCTCCAGGGAGGGTGTGTGTGCATGTGTTTGTGTGAGTGTCTCCAGGGAGGGTGTGTGTGCATGTGTTTGTGTGTGAGTGTCTCCAGGGAGGGTGTGTGTGCATGTGTTTGTGTGAGTGTCTCCAGGGAGGGTGTGTGTGCATGTGTTTGTGTGTGAGTGTCTCCAGGGAGGGTGTGTGTACATGTGTTTGTGTGAGTGTCTCCAGGGAGGGTGTGTGTGCATGTGTTTGTGTGAGTGTCTCCAGGGAGGGTATGTGTGCATGTGTGTGTGTGAGTGTCTCCAGGGAGGGTGTGTGTGCAAGTGTTTGTGTGAGTGTCTCCAGGGAGGGTGTGTGTGCATGTGTTTGTGTGGATCTCTCGTGGGTGGTGTGGATGTGTGCATGTGTTTGTGTGAGTGTCTCCAGGGAGGGTGTGTGTGCATGTGTTTGTGTGAGTGTGTGCATGTGTTTGTGTGAGTGTCTCCAGGGAGAGTGTGTGTGCATGTGTTTGTGTGAGTGTCTCCAGGGAGGGTGTGTGTGCATGTGTTTGTGTGAGTGTCTCCAGGGAGAGTGTGTGTGCATGTGTTTGTGTGAGTGTCTCCAGGGAGGGTGTGTGTGCATGTGTTTGTGTGAGTGTCTCCAGGGAGGGTGTGTGTGCATGTGTTTGTGTGAGTGTCTCCAGGGAGGGTGTGTGTGCATGTGTTTGTGTGGGTCTCTTGTGGATGTGTGTGTGTGTCTCCACGGAGGTGTACGTATGTTAGTGTGTGAGGTAGCAAGAAGAATCTATTCTTGCTTCACTTAAAACTTTTATTCCTTGTGTCTTGTGGTGCCAAATTACTCCAGGCTAATGAAGTTGGCATGCATGGAAGTGTTTGTGTAAGAACTCGATGTTGTTAGTGCTAGGATTCCTGCAGAGCAGTGCCTACATGTTACATGTAGGTGCCTAGGTGCTCACCACACGTAGCTAGCTGCCCAGTGTGCACTTGTAGCTCAGCTCTCAGCAAAGCTTGACTTGAATGTACTTGGCAGCTTAGCTTTTGCTTGACGCAGGGATAGGTACCCACCAGCAGCAGTCACCTCACGGCTAGGGCAGGGTAGGACCAGGGCCAGCGGTCACCTTACGGCTAGCAGGCCTTGATTTGAGGGAGGAGGAGGGAGGAGGCAAAAGTCTTAAAGAACTTGGGGGGTTGGGGGGGGGAGGTTGGGGGTGGGGGGATATGTTAGTGTGCTTGCTAATAATCAAAAGCTAGGCATGCCCCCCCCCCCAGAATTTTTTCCCCTTTCAATTGTAGACTTGCTGGTGCTGATAAGAAGACAGAATTAACATTGGCATGCACTTTTTTCTGCATTGTTAGCATATCTTAGAGGTGCTATTTTTTTACCTGGTCTTGATGACCAGTTCCAAAATTAGTAACTCAGATAGTTACATCATACTTGCACTGGCTGACTGTATAAAGGCCTCACAGGTTTAGTTGTATTATTCTGCCAAAGTGTTTGCTCTCAAAGACAAGTGGATCTTCATTCTTACTTCAGTGCCACTAGTCCATCATCTGCAGCCACACCAGCTCATTGCAGCACTAGCAGTAGTGGAGATGATTCAGTGCCACTAGTCCATCATCTGCAGCCACACCAGCTCATAGCAGCATTAGCAGTAGTGGAGATGATTCAGTGCCACTAGTCCATCATCTGCAGCCACACCAGCTCACAGCAGCACTAGCAGTAGTGGAGATGATTCAGTGCCACTAGTCCATCATCTGCAGCCACACCAGCTCATAGCAGCACTAGCAGTAGTGGAGATGATTCAGTGCCACTAGTCCATCATCTGCAGCCACACCAGCTCATAGCAGCACTAGCAGTAGTGGAGATGATTCAGTGCCACCAGTCCATCATCTGCAGCCACACCAGCTCATAGTACAGCACTAGCAGTAGTGGAGATGATTCAGTGCCACTAGTCCATCATCTGCAGCCACACCAGCTCATAGCAGCACTAGCAGTAGTGGAGATGATTCAGTGCCACTAGTCCATCATCTGCAGCCACACCAGCTCATAGCTGCACTAGCAGTAGTGGAGATGATTCAGTGCCACTAGTCCATCATCTGCAGCCACACCAGCTCATAGCAGCACTAGCAATAGTGGAGATGATTCAGTGCCACTAGTCCATCATCTGCAGCCACACCAGCTCATAGCAGCACTAGCAGTAGTGGAGATGATTCAGTGCCACTAGTCCATCATCTGCAGCCACACCAGCTCATAGCAGCACTAGCAGTAGTGGAGATGATTCAGTGCCACTAGTCCATCATCTGCAGCCACACCAGCTCATAGCAGCAGTAGCAGTAGTGGAGATGCGTTGGAGGCTGAGAATTTGGATTTATGACCTAGTCAACCCAGGAGGAAGTACTGCACCTGTAAAGTTATATCTGCAAAGAAACATGTGAGCCGTCCAAGTCACGGGAAGTACTCTAAGACGAGGAAGACTTTATTTGGCTGGAATACGATGAGGATTATGAGATTACAGATTGCAAGGTCTGCTGAAAATCTAGGAAGTCACTTCAGCAAACAGGAGGCATGTGGTTACCAAATCATTTTCCAAGTGGAAGGAAGATGTTGAGAAAATGAAAGCCCATGAAAATAGTGCTCCCCGTGCCCGGCTAACCAAGCAGCTGTGGCACAGAGGGAGCTCTAGGGAGGGAGGGAGCAGTCATGCAACACCTCCAGAAAGGCAAGAAAGAGTGAAGAATAGAGCAGCCGTAAGGTCTCCCATTCGCTACACACACTCCCTTGCAGGTAACTACTGTACATAGCACATACTGTATCAAGTTTGAAAAATTGGTGTGTCTTGTGGAAGTGAGAATCTTAAGTACTTCATGGATAATGGAGGGAGGAATGCTGTATATATGGACATCTTGTAGCTGTGGTTGTCTTTGTGGCTCTAGGCACATGGGTGGAGGAGTCCATGCTGAAGCATCTTCATAAAGCATCCTATTATAACCATGGCAGATGAGTGTTCAGCTATTTCAAGTGTGGAAGAGTTGTCTCTTTACTGTCGCCGAGAGCAAGGTGGTGTTCCAGAGGAGCATTTCCTGGAGATCCTCCACTCGCAGAAAGCTGATGCAGAGAGTATCTACTCGGCTCTAATTGAATGTTTGAAACAGAAGAATCTTCAGGTGAGCAGAATCGTGGGGATTGGATTTGATGGAGCAAGTACGTTTTCAGGAAAGAAAACTTGAGTCCAGACTCTCATCAAGACCCTCATGCTCTGTTCGTGCACTGCCACTGCCACTTGTTACAGTTGGCTTGTGTTGAAGCTGTTAGTGCCACTCACTCCAGGAATAAAGCATGTTTATACAGCACGCATAGCTCTGTGGAAATTTTACCATTATACCCGAAAGAGAACAGAATCTCTTAAAACAATCCATTGTGTACTTGATATGCCAGAATTGAAGATTATGAAGCCTTCTGGTACTCGCTGGTTGGCACATGAGAAGTGCATAAAGACGGCTATTCTGCGATCGTTACTGCTCTAGATAACATCCATGATAGTACACATAAGCCAAGCATTGGGATTTAGCAGAGTCCCTAGTAAGCAGACAATAATTGCAGCGATGTTCTTGCTTGACTATGCACTTCCACAAGTAGCCAAACTCAGTAAAACACTCCAGACAGAACATTTGGACTTGTCCACCAGATCTAGTCTTGTCAATGCAACCCTCCACTTGTCGGATGATATAATTTCTACCGGCAGCAAATTGAGTGCTAGAGTTTTGGGATGAAAGTGAGGACCTGGAAGGAGGAACTGAAAAAATATTTTCTCGTGCCGAGATCAAATTGTTCCAGGAAAAAGTAGTAAAAGCAGTCATCTGAAAGATAATATTTCGAGCCGTTTTTCTTCTTCTGGAGATGTTTTGTCAGCACTGAGAGTCTTTGATCCAAGGCAAGTGCCAAGTGTAGACTCTAACGACCTGTCCTCTTGCGGCAAACAGTCTCTTAGCACATTCCTTGCATACGATGGCAGAGAGAGATCTGCAGAGACATTACAGGCTGAAGAAACATTAAAGAAGCGATGGATCCCCTGACATTAGTACAGAGTGGAAACTTTTCTCCAGTTCATGGCCATGCAGCCTCAAGGCAACATGAGGTGTCAGTTGAAAGAGCTGGTTTTAAATGATATGTCGAACACCATGTTCTAAAACCTGACACACTTGTCGCCATCAGTCTGTCCATACCTGTTGCTACTGCCTCTGTAGAGAGAAGCTTCTCTCGGATGAAATTAATCAAAACTCGTCTACGAAGCAGTTTAAGTAACTCCGGCCTTTCACACCTCACGAACATTGACATTGAGAGTCTGGAAACAATGAGACAGTGATCTCAAAACAAGCGTAGATATGTGGAACAGAAAGGGAAGAGGAAGAGCTGTTTAGGTTGCCCATGACATGTTTTGTTTCATTAACTATGCGTGTACGTATAGGATAGCCTATACAAAAGAGTCGGTTATGCGCCTATGTAACCTCCGAGTTTGCGGTTACCCCGGGGCGAAGCCGAGGAATGTAACAGCAAACGAGTAGGTTACACTGGCGCATAACCGACTCTTTTGTATAGGCTATCTTACTTATACTACATTGCGCATGCGCTAAACTACATGCGGTTAAAAGTGTAGGTTACGCGCCTATGTAACCTATAGTTATTAACCAATCAGATTAGCCACAGATTACGTGATGTAGTATAAAGTATATGTATGCAGTCGTTGGCCAGTATGGAATTTATTAAAATTGGCTACCTACAAAAGAATGAAAATGATGGAGAGTGGGCCTGGTGTTGGGTAGACCAGTAGCATGTACAGTACGAGCCAAAAAAAACCTTGGCATTGCATTTAAACCCAGCGTGCGTGCAGCGTTTAACCGTGTGCGTTTTCCAACCGGCTGAAAAGAACGGTATGAAATGTTCAGACGCACAAAATGTTTAGACGCACGAAATATTTAGACGGAAATGTTTATTAGGCCCGAATGGATCGTCGGGAGTTGCTCGTGGCAGACATTTCAGTTCGTGATTCGGCGTACAAGAAACAGAGAATTTTATATCTTTAGAGGTTGAAACCAGCCATTGTCAGGACCTTGGAGATGGAGGGTATTATGGCTACGGGGCAGGGGGTTGACCACTACGTAAGGCACTCTCGAGAAACGCCCTGGCGGTTTGGTAGCGGGAAACCTTTAAATATAACTGCAGCCATCGAGAGATTGTGATAGAGAAGATGCGAATTGACGACTGCCTACCACCTGCACGAGCATCTCAACAACTAGGGCTACCCATTGTCAGTCAGGACCATTCTAGGTGTAGAACCTCGCTCGGAGGGTAGCTCCTACTAGCAGTTTGGCAAGAGAGTCAACAAAAATCGTGTTCGTCTTGTTTGCTTGGGATTCTTAAAAGGCTGTATGCTAACTTAATTTAGCTGATAGGAGACTGGCTTAAAGCTCCATGACTTAATTTAGCTGACAGGAAACTGACTTAAAGGCTCCTACTTGCTTGCTATGGGTGGGTGGCTCTGCTAATCTAAGCTTGTTTGTAGTTTAAGCTGTAGCTTGAATGCCCACCCTGTTGATGGTGTGGCTGTTGTGATCATTCTCCTAGCAATGAAATAACATTTACAGATTTTTTGTTGACTTGATGTGAATAAAATTATTATCCCCAATGTCATCTTTACATCAAGAGGTTGATGTGGCCAAGACAATTTGTGGGCATCTGAAGGTTCAAGAATGTCCTATGGACAGACGAATGCAGTCCCAGCTTGAAACCCACTGCCGCTTGTCGTAGGAAGATTGGTCAACTGCAAAGACAATATACTGTTTTTCCTTGTATTTTTAATGTCATGTGAGCAAATCCTACAAATTGGAAAATTAATTAATTTACATGGTTCTTACAGAAGTCACAACAAAAAAACAAGTCAATGAAAGACTTATGGCAAACACAAATATTACATGAACAGCAATTCATCTTGGCTTGTATTCCCATCCTGTTGATCCGGAGTTGAATTGCCTTGAGGCATGTTCTGGGGTGTGGAAGTCTCCACCTTCACTCTGCAGACATCCCCCAGCAAGGTGCCCCAGAGCTTTGCCTTGAGGGACAGACACCGAGTCTGCCTCCATGGGCCAAAATACCAAAAATATACAAATGACACTACTGTATATGATGACCAGTCCAAAAATGTATGGCTTCATTAGTACAAAAATAGCTAGAGAAGTAGCATCCAGTATTCCATTTGTTCTAGCTACCAAAAGCAAACAACTAAAATTGAAACTCTAGTACTGGCTTGAACAACTTGTAGGGATCAAGCAGATTCCAGTAACTCCCGTTATATTATAGCAAGTAGCAGAAATAGTCAGTAAGAGGAGGAAACTTACATGTACCTCTTACAGACCCTTAAACTCATGAAATAACTCCAGCAAGATGCTCTCAAAAGAACAAGTATATAACTGTAGTGCGAGCTTTGCCCCACTTTTTTCCTTCTGTTCACGCGCCTCTCCTCGAGCTTAATGTGCGATATGAACGTAGCGAGTGTTTGCAATAAAAACGCAGTGAACGTTCAAACGCTCTGTACTGTACGTTTCGTTAACGTTTCTTTGGCCAACGGTCATGTGATGCACGTACGTTTGGTTTAAACGCAACACCAAATTTTGGGGGGCTTCTACTGTACATGTATGTATATATATCCGAGTTCCAAGGAGGAGGGGGGGGGGGGGGGAGGGGGGGAGCGAGATTCTAGCCGGGTTGGGCATTCTCCCCTTCCTTACCCCTCCCCCCTCACACACACACAAACACACACCAAATGAAAGTAGAGCTACAGTACATGTATAGGGCAAGTGGACACTTCATGGTTAGGGCTAGGGCAAGTGGTCACCTCATGGTTAGGGCTAGGGCAAGAGGTCACCTCATAGCTAGGGCTAGGGCAAGTGGTCACCTCATGGCTAGGGCTAGGGAAAGTGGTCACCTCATGGCTAGGGCAAGTGGTCACCTCATGGCTAGGGCTACGGCAAGTGGTCACCTCATGGCTAGGGCTAGGGCAAGTGGTCACCTCATGGCTAGGGCTAGGGAAAGTGGTCACCTCATGGTTAGGGCTAGGGCAAGTGGTCACCCAGAGCTCGATCTCTGTCCCATTCTTCAAAGAGAGCATCACTCATTTCCTGTTCTTCCACCTAATGAGATCAGAGGGTGTGGCCTCTGTAAAAGTGGGGACCAAGAAATAACTTAGGGGGGCCACCCTTTTTCCCTGCCCCCAAACTCCCAAACAAAAAAGAAGGGGGTTGGGGGCGGGCAGAGGAACATGCATGAAAAGCTTTCGTATTCCTGTGCCATGAAAGTCTACATCTAAAGGTTGCTGGGGTGTGTGTTCAGATACATCGATGTCTAAAGGTTGCTGGTGTCTGTGCACATACATGTGCATATATACATGTGTATATATACATGTATATACATGTACATGTACATACATACATGTGTGTATATATATATACAGTAGGTCTCTGGTACACATTGTTAGTCTATCGATTGTAGGGGTCAGAAGTTGATTGAGTTATTTGTCACTGTCCCCAAGAAGAAATTTCATTGCGGAAATTTGTACGTTCAAGTGTGTGCACACAAGTGAGAGGAGTGCCTGTTAATCTCTAAGGTAACGTGCTTGCTGCCCATTCCAATGGGCGTAGAAATGTCTGTGAACAGGTACAGGCCTTGGAGTAGAATTCTTGCTATCTGCACGGCTCATCATGGTGTTGGAACACTGTACATAGTATGTGGTCGTTTACTTGCACAAGCTTACTCAATGGTAGGTGATAACCTTCCGAGCAACCCAACCCCTCCCGGATAGTCCAAGGATTACTGAAATAGACCCTCAAGCCAAATACTTTATTAGGTCATTTCCTTGTCAACACGAAAGGCTCGGTGGCGTTACTAAGGCAACCTTCTAGTCTTGTCATCTTCCTTTTCAGCTCTGAATACGTATGAGCAATGAGGGATGTTCCACCCCCCTCCCCATCCCAGACAAGGCAAATATACATGTGCACATGGTTGTATTACTTATATCATTACCATGTGCAATTCTGGCTCTCCAAACATCTCCCCTTCTTCCTGTAAGAAGCCATGGAGTTGCCCTTGGTGACATCACCCTCAGGTATGCATGAACGGACTTAGTGAGAGAGAGAGAGAGCAGAAACTCTTACATGTTTGAGGATATGGTAATGGTCATCAGGTGATGTTGGTGTATGAATTCAGCTGGTAATGGTCGTCAGGTGTGTATATGAGCTGGAATGGCCATCAGGTGTAGACATGAGCTGGTAATGGTCATCAGGCTCACACTACCAATGTTTACTGTGCATATCTATTTATTTTATACTGGCATGAAGCAGGCCATGTCCCATTCATGCTGCGATATATAGTACCTTTCAAATAGGCCAGTGCAACCAATCAGAACCCATTAGAAAACCAGTCGGCAGAACTAGTTGGAGCCAGTTCGAACTGCTCGGAACCGTTTGGGTCCAGTCAGAACCCATCAGGAACTATGAATAACAATGAAGGGAATTGTCCTATTCATGTGTGTCCTATCATTAGCTCTCTGTAACCATGACAATCAATGCAAAGAAATTAGGAGAAGTCCTTGAATGAGTGGTTACAATTTGTTCTGTCATAGGATTGTGCCGGCCCTCTATATCTGTTGACATAACATCACTGGAGGAGGGGTCAGTGTACAGGTCACCGGAACACAGAGAGAAGTTTGTGATGTTGCTGAGACACCACTCTTGGAAGGTTTAGACCAACTTATCATCATTCCAAATTCTTGATTGTGGAGCTGACTTCCTAATCAAGTCAGGGAGAGGGAGGGAGGGGTGGTTTGACAGCCAACAACTCCATGGAGTGGTGTTGACAGCCAGTAACTCCATGGAGTGATGTTGACAGCCAGCAACTCCATGGAGTGATGTTGACAGCCAGCAACTCCATGGAGTGGTGTTGACAGCCAGCAACTCCATGGAGTGGTGTTGACAGCGAGCAACTCCATGGAGTGGTGTTGACAGACAGCAACTCCATGGAGTGGTGTTGACAGACAGCAACTCCATGGAGTGGTGTTGACAGCCAGCAACTCCATGGAGTGGTGTTGACAGCCAGCAACTCCATGGAGTGGTGTTGACAGCCAGCAACTCCATGGAGTGGTGTTGACAGCTAGCAACTCCATGGAGTGGTGTTGACAGCCAGCAACTCCAGGGAATGTTGTCATCTCCATCTTCACGAGTATCATCTAGCTGCTTTTCTTTCAACTCTCTTTGGGTTGCCCTAGCAGCAGCACGCTGGGTTTCACTCATTATATGAGCGCGCTCATTGAAGTGCAATTATAGGGTGTGAATGGAAGGTGTGTGCTATTTCACTCGAAGTAGTCAACATAACTAATTGATGGCGTGCTCCAGTTGAGGATAACCAGTGTGTATATACATGTATATATTGGTATCATAGAAGTCAGGAAGACGGACCACTGGGATTAGAACTGTCATGATGCAAGGAGATAGTTTCTGCCTTCCATGTCTGCCATTGGAGTCTCCGTGCTGCTAGAGCAAAATCGTGCTTGCTTACCACTTCCCTTTTTGCGAAGTCTATAAGTGATGCAGTGTCACATTTGATGGTCTCCTTGGCATGCATTAGTGTCAGGCATAACACAGGTGTAGTAGTCTAGCAAAGCTTGTCATAACATCATTACACCATTGCAGTTCCATCGGGTGCCTGTGGCGACATGTGGTGGAGAAGGTTTGGCATGGGAGGAGGGTTGACAGGTGAAGCACCACCCACACATGTGTGGGCTTAGAGCTCTAATCTGTGAATGGCAGGAGAGTTCTAGCAACACTTTCTCTGACCTCGTATGATGATGAAGCAGAACTATTAACTGCTGAGCTCTGTGGGAGGAGATGAAGACGTACCGTATTAATTATTCACTTGATTTTTTTTGTGCATGCATTTCTTGAGAATGTGCTAGACTGTGTCCAGACAGGGAGCAGTCGGCCGGCAGAGTGGACAAGTGCAGGCATAGTCCAGTGCTTGCTCCGTTCCTGTATAGCAACCTGAGAAGCATGTGGTTGATCTGTGTTACGTAGAGGTGTAGTGTGCACACCCCAGCTCTGTGATACGTAGAGGTCTGTATGTGTCTTGCCGACTGAATCCTCGATTAGACTGACTGGCTCAGTATTCTGGAACAGCACTCGAGGGTGATGTCCCTAGGGAGCGTGTGACTGGCTCAGTATTCTGGAACAGCACTCGAGGGTGATGTCCCTAGGGAGCGTGTGACTGACTCAGTATTCTGGAACAGCACTCGAGGGTGATGTCCCTAGGGAGCATGACTGGCTCAGTATTCTGGAACAGCACTTGTGTTGTGGTATTACATGTATATGTACTGTACATTGTGGATAGGCTTGGGACCATGGTTACGACTGGGTGTATTCTAGGGCTAGTACTCTAGGGCTAGGTGATTCTAGGGCTAGGGGTATTCTAGGGCTAGTACTCTAGGGCTAGGTTATTCTAGGGCTAGGTTATTCTAGGGCTAGGTGTATTCTAGGGCTAGATGTATTCTAGGGCTAGATGTATTAGGGCTAGGTGTATTCTAGGGCTGTAGGTGTATTCTAGGGCTAGGGATATTCTAGAGCTTGTAGGTGTATTCTAGGGCTAGGTGTATTCTAGGGTTAGGTTATTCTAGGGCTAAGTGTATTCTAGGGTTAGGTTATTCTAGGGCTGGGGTATTCTAGGGTTAGGTTATTCTAGGGCTAGGTGTATTCTAGGGCTAGGTGTATTCTAGGGCTAGGTGTACTCTAGGGCTAGGTGTATTCTAGGGCTAGGTGTATTCTAGGGCTAGATGTATTCTAGGGCTGGGGTATTCTAGGGCTGGGGGTATTCTAGGGTTAGGTTATTCTAGGGCTAGGTGTATTCTAGGGCTAGGTGTATTCTAGGGCTAGATGTATTCTAGGGCTAGGTGTATTCTAGGGTTAGGTTATTCTAGGGTTAGGTTATTCTAGGGCTGTGGTATTCTAGGGCTGGGGGTATTCTAGGGTTAGGTTATTCTAGGGCTAGCTGTATTCTAGGGTTAGGTTATTCTAGGGCTGTGGTATTCTAAGGCTGGGGTATTCTAGGGTTAGGTTATTCTAGGGCTAGGTGTATTCTAGGGTTAGGTTATTCTAGGGCTGTGGTATTCTAGGGCTAGGTGTATTCTAGGGTTAGGTTATTCTAGGGCTAGGTGTATTCTAGGGTTAGGGGTATTCTAGGGATAGGTGTATTCTAGGGTTAGGTTATTCTAGGGCTGGGGTATTCTATGGCTAGGTTATTCTAGGGCTAGGTGGCTAGGTGTATTCTAGGGCTAGGTGTATTCTAGGGCTAGGTGTATTCTAGGATAGGTGTATTCTAGGGCTAGGTGTATTCTAGGGCTAGGTGTATTCTATGGCTAGGTGTATTCTAGGGCTAGGTGTATTCTATGGCTAGGTGTATTCTAGGGCTAGGTGTATTCTATGGCTAGGTGTATTCTAGGGCTAGGTGTACTCTAGAGCTTGTAGGTGTATTCTAGGGCTAGATGTATTCTAGGGCTAGGTGTATTCTAGAGCTTGTAGGTGTATTCAATGGCTAGATGTATTCTAGGGCTAGGTGTATTCTAGAGCTTGTAGGTGTATTCTAGGGCTAGGTGTACTCTAGGGCTAGGTGTACTCTAGGGCTAGGTGTATTCTATGGCTAGGTGTATTCTAGGGCTAGGTGTATTATATGGCTAGGTGTATTCTAGGGCTAGGTGTATTCTAGGGCTAGGTGTATTCTAGGATAGGTGTATTCTAGGGCTAGGTGTATTCTAGGGCTAGGTGTATTCTATGGCTAGGTGTATTCTAGGGCTAGGTGTATTCTATGGCTAGGTGTATTCTAGGGCTAGGTGTATTCTAGGGTTAGATGCATTCTAGGGCTAGCGATGTCCCGGGATAGTCCCGGGATAGGCACAAGTCTCGCTGGATACTGGTCTATATAATATCCAGTTGTATTGTCAGTCACTCGCACTAGGAACATCCCAGAATAGTCTCAGGGATGCTAGGAATCTTGGCATGTCCTGGTAAAACTTGTGGCAGTACTGACTTCTCTCAGGAAGGATGTTTGACTTTTGTAATAGGCACCTCTCTGCCGGTGAATTGACTGGCTTTGGAATGGGAATCCCTATGCTGGGAAATTGACTGGCTTTGGAATGGGAACTCCTATTATTGGGGAATTTACTGACTTTGGAATGGGAAGCCCTATGCTGGGGAATTGGCTGTCTTTGGAATAGGAACCCCTATGGTTGGGAAATTGACTGACTTTGGAATGGGAAGCCCTATGCTGGGGAATTAGCTGACTTTGGAATGGGAACCCCTATAGTTGGGAAATTGACTGACTTTGGAATGGGAAGCCCTATGGTTGGGAGCCAAATTTGCCAATGCATGTACTGCGCACTGCAAAGATGGACTGGGAACAAAGCCACTCTGCACTTCTACATGTGGGCTAGTGCTGTGGGCTAGTCAGCAGTCGTGCTGTTGTATGTTGTGGCGCAGGAACATTGTGTGAGGAGGTCGCTGTCTCTGTGCCTGTTGGGTCCATAGCCATGGCACAGAGGACATGATGTATATATGTGAGAGAAAGGAAGATGATCATGGCCACACACACACACATCTCTGACATGCGCAGGCTATACTGTGCAGTAGGCACCTCCTAACACAAAGTGGCCACTTTAGGGGGGGGGGCTCACATTTCTTTTCTTTTTTGTTGTTGTTGTTATTACTATTATTATTTGTTTTTATTATTTTATTATTATTATTATTGTTGCTGTTACTACTACTATTATTATTATTATTATTATTATTGTTGTTGTTGTCGTTGTTACTGTTACTACTACTACTACTATTATTATTATTATTATTATTATTATTATTATTATTATTATTATTATTATTATTATTATTATTATTATTAGGTTAGTGTTCACCTCCAGTTGGATTGTCTGTTACCCAAAAATGTAGATTGATTTTTCTTGGAATAGGTTAGACGCCTGGGGGTCAATCACCGAGCCATTAAATTTTATGGCTGCGTGTTTGCATTGGTGACGATCGCTCACAAAGTATGCAACACAAGACGTTGCACTGATGAACTACTCTAGCTATGTTAGGACTCTGCATGATGCTCGAAGTTTGCTAGTGAGGCTGACCCCCTCTCCCAGGAGCCACTTTCCTTTGACAAGTCAATCCAATATAAACTTTAGGACTAGAGAACTCCAAATGTTGACATGCACAACTCTATCCCTAATCGAAGTGGCAACTGGCCGACAACGCCAAGTGCTTTGCTCTTTGATTGTGTCATTATGCACCCCTGGGCATTATGCACCCCTGGGGACATCCCTATCCCAAAATCTGACATGTACAAGACTCCCTCTCTTTTTACGTTTCATAGAAAACTCAAAATTCCATTTTGCGGACCAATTTTAAAAAATCCGGTGTCATATATTCATAATTTACAAATTAACCCCATTAAAAATTAACCTCGTTAAAAATTAACCTCATTAAAAATTAACCTCATTAAAAAAATAATAACCTCATTAAAAAGTACACCTCATTAAAAAAAAAAAAAATCTCGTTAAAAATTAACCCCATTTAAAAATAATTAACCCCATTTAAAAAAAATTAACCTCATTAAAAAATTAACCTCATTAAACAAACCAAAATCTCTTCCCTCTTGGATGTCCAATATAAGTGACAGCACTAGTTCACGTGCCATGATTTTTGAAGCGCGCAGGGGCGGTCTTACCTTGACACTAGAAGAACATCTTGCCCCCGTGGGTGAGGTGGGTGAGTGGAGAATAAGTGACAGAATGTAATGTGTCCCTGAAAGGAGAAATTTTTTGGGGTGAAGACCAGATCTTTCAGTCCTTCCAAACATGACATTTGTTCCTCACATGCACCTACTGTAATGTGCATGTACATTGGCAGGGTTTCATTTAGGGGGGCGGGGGGGCTGCTCCCCCTTGTAACCTTTTTGCCCCTCCCCCCCCCCTTGGAAATTGTATTATTAAAATTCATTAGAAACTTTGTCACATCTTTAACCATCATGCCCCCCCTTAATATCCATATTCCTCCAGTTGCCCCCCCCCCCCCCCTTGGACAATTTTCTAAGTGAAACCCTGATTGGAGTTTTATCTTGTGGGTTGGAGGAGAGAGAGAACACGGGTGTATGTTCACCTCCACCACCTTCACACACACACAGACACACACACATTCTTTAAATAATTAAAATATAATAAATAATTTTTAAGTTGCATAAGAACTTGTGGCAGCTAACTCGGCTTTCATGTTTCCTTTCACCCCCAAGTAATGCCCTCAGGTGAACGAACCCCTGTTCAAGTACATATACTAGCTGCATACACCACACCTCCTGCTTCATGAAACTGACTCTCCTGCTTCCTCTAAGCTTGGCAGTGCTCTAAGCACACATGGCTGTTCCCTGTGGGAGGAGCATAATGTTGAAACTCCCTACCTCCCAATACACTGCGCATCGTTGACACTCTCGAGTGAAACAAGATTTTGATTGGCCTGTTCATGCACACGTATAAATTGCACCATGATGCATGTTCCCGTAAAGGAGCCCCAATCCTCTGTTATGAAACACATGCTCTCATAAATGTATCTGAGAGCAGTTTTGCCAAGAGGCATCCGTCTAAGGTGCGTGGAGTTTTCATCAATCACTTTGACGTTTGTTGCTTTTCTGCGAAGACATGTACTAGCTCAGAAGATGACTGCACCTTTCTAATCTCGGCACGTAGCTCCTATTTTAAAGTATCGCTGGTGGGACTGCCAAATGATGCAATAAGGCCCGGAGAGACTGGTGATGATCCCTTACCAAATGGACGAAGCTCACTTGAAGGAAGAAGAAATTCGAGTCGACATGTCGTCACCAAACAAACTTCCCCACCCACCAGGGTGCGTATGCACTAGTCTTCCCTTACTTGAGTGTAACCAGGGTGCGTATGCACTAGTCTTCCCCCACTTGAGTGTAACCAGGGTGCGTATGCTGCACTAGTCTTCCCCTACTTGAGTGTAACCAGGGTGCGTATGCACTAGTCTTCCCCTACTTGAGTGTACCCCCACCCCCGTCAAGATCCAGTGACCTCTTATGTGCATCCGTGTACTATGTGCTAAAATGATTGAGCATGTCCTCAACTACTCTGCAGAGCTACACAGTTCACAAAGCTAATGAATGCCTGGGGGCTAATGCATGATGTGCAAGGGGGAAGTAGACCATTCTTGTTGTTTTGGGATTGTTTTGTTTTTCAAGTATAACTTTTTAACATTCATTTTCAAAGATTTTGGTCTCAAGAGGTAGCGTGCTTGCCAATGGTACAATAGTGGGTACCACAAAGGTCATTTTTTATAAATGCTCTTGCTCCCCAAAGAAATAATTTCCCCCCATTATCCCAATTTCATTTTTTTTTTCCTCCAGTCATGTGACCACACAGACTGGACTATATCTCATCAGAAAATGACTGCATTGGAAAAATGATAATTCTAAATACAGTGCAATGCTAGAGCTTTCAGATTATATAAAAATTATTTACTACGTAAGGACAAAAATTACACTTTCCTTGTAAATCAGTTTGAAAAGAACAGCACTAAAACAGCACTAAAACACGTGTTTCCTCTTATTATTACAAAGTGTTAAAAAAAACACCTGTGGGTACGACTTTGGAGCTCCATAAATTCTACACACTTCATTCTATGAACTTGCAATAACCTTCTCAATAATCAACTTGAAATTGTACTCTCTTGACGTTTCGACTAGATGATGTAGCCTTCATCAAGGTTCAAAAGATAGATCTCTCTGTGTGCTCTGTGTGCTCTCTTTTGATACTAAAAACTGTTGCATAGGTATAACCATACCCAAGTTACATGCTTTCAAAGTTGGGGCCCTCAAAACCAGCCTGCCTGCTCCTAATTGGAAAGTGCAAGACAGTTGAAATTAGCACCTGTGGCTAGAGGAAGCTCTACTCTATACAATGAGTGTTATCATCAAGTTTGAAAGAGATGGAGTGTGTGTAAGAGAGAGATGGAGTGTGTACATACATAATTATGTGAGAGAAGTGTGTGCGTGTATTGAGTGTTGAAACTCGTCATCTGTTTGTAGGAAGGAAAGCTAGCCACTGGCATATTGACTTACGTGGCCAAGAACGCTGGCTTTCAGAGCGTGTCGGACTTCCTGGATAAAGGGACGGACGACGTAGCAAAAGTGCTGCAGTGGAAATCGCCTCCTGTAAAGCCACGAACTTTGTTGGAGTCGAAGGAGAAAAACAACTCATCTCCAGGTGTGTGTGTGGATGCATTAAAATGCAGAGATGGAGAGAGAGAGAGTGTGAGTGAGTGTTTGCAGAGTAGGTTGGGAATGCTGTGAGGTGACCCCCCTGGGTCCTGGACGTATGTTAGGAATATCATCGCATCTTGCTGGGCTGAGGTCTATACGTGTAGATGATGGAAGTCTGTTATAGTCTGGGGAGGTGGTTTTTGCATCTGGTCATCTTTAGTGATGGTTATACCTTTCGTGAGCCTAGCTTAGTAATCTTAGTAAGGTTGAAGTAGATGTATTGAAGGGTGTGTGTGTGTGGTGGGGGGGGGGCTGGATGGATGGAATTTGTTCATTACAACTTGTCAGAGTATGTCTGGAAGCATGTTACTATTGATGACCTTTACCTATTGATGTCATTTTCTTTTGATGACCATTACCAAACCATTCTTCTTTTTCCCCCCCCTTTCTAGAAAAAATGCCCACAGAGCTGAAGGTTTGTCTAAAGCGTCCCATCCTACCCAGAGCAGTGGCCAGTGACAATGCATCTAGCCACTGCCAGGAAGCAGTGAGTCCACTACTGTGTCAGGTGCGGGGTGGCTCCTGCGGCAATGGTAGTGCTCTCCTAGGCAACAGTCGGACCAAGTGGAGAAGATTGGACCACTCTGCTTATAGCATTGTTATGAAAGAGGATGACCCTCTGATCGTGGAAATTAATAATGTAGGTTTCTATGGGAACAGGGTATTTCATGTGCCATATGTATGTATATATATATACATACATATGGCACCCTTTTAACTCTGACACTCGCATCACTCATGCATCAGTTTCTATATGTGTATGGAAACCAACTTAGATCAAGACCAGTTCACAATACGCTGAATGCACTTGCGATGCAATCATGTTGTTTTCGTAACGTGACTACACATCAAGTGTGTACTTTCCCCCCTAATTCTTGCGGGAGGGCTACTCTCTTCGCTCAAATTTTACTCACTATGCACTGATTAATCGGCGACTGAATCTGGGGCTATCATTAGCTTCTTGGGGGGGAGCACCCTTGCTAGCGAACTCCTCTTTTCTCTCTTTCTCAATCATCCCTTCCCTTTTCTGATTGCTTGTTCTCTTCACCCCTTCTCTCCTCAGCCTCCCCCCCAACCTCTTATTCTCCCTCTCCTTTCTCTTCCCCTTTCTCCTCACCATCTCTCTCTCTCTCGTATTAAAGGATGACGAAGGGTGGAAGAGACCTACCTTGCGTATGCATGCTATGTGGGTGTCTAACGTGCTTGGAGTGGCCATGTTTCCCTGCATCCTCCCTACATTTTTTCTCTTGCTCCAATTTGTCAAATGCAAGAGCAGTTTGAGCTCCAAATCCAAATCCCTGGCTTAGCGACCGTGTCTTGACCGTCCACTGCTAGACAGTGCACTAGGTTTGGAACAACGCGGGGTGGAAGATTCTGAGTTCATGGGAGGGACTCACAATTTCGTGTTGAACTCTTGGAACTCTTGAGTTGTTGCACTTGTATTGGGAACAGCTTGAAATGACGCAACACAGCAAAGGGACGTCACGACATATGTCAGATGAAGACGTACATGTAGGCATGACTACAAGGGCTAGGGATGGTCCTACATGTATGTGGACTAGGGCTATGGTTAGTGCGGGCTGGCCTCCCTAACTTTCGGTCAGCCTGGTCTTCTCCATGTTTTAGTCTACCCTCATTGCATACAATTGTAGCTGTTTGTAGTGGAGTTCAGAGGTTCATAGAGACCTGGAGGACCCCCCTGGATTTAATATATATATTATTACATGATGTCCTAGTTGGTATATTGTATGCATTGACATTTTGTTATAGCTGGTGTTAGTTAATTCACACTAGCAGGTAATGTGCATTGACAGAAGAGAGTTAATCATTCTCAACGGACTCTCACTTGACGTACAATGATCTCAATAATCAACTTAAATTTTACTCTCTCGATGTTTCAGCGGGTTATTCGTAATGAAGGCTAGAGCGTGTAGTCAAAACGTCGCCGAAGTAAAATTCAAGTCGATTTTTTTAATGTTGAAAATTGCACTAAAATCCACTGAAGTCAGTCCAATCCCTTCAATTGTGATTCACATGAGCCTACGATTGGTGGCACTTAGCCCATTTAGAAAATGTCTCTTCGCGGACTTCGTCGGACCAGAAATCAAGCTGCAAGTGTGACCCTTTCCATCCCTTTCCATCTAGTTTGCACTATACAATGGGATGCTAACTGGGCGTGCACAAAGCAAAAAAAATCCAAGCTCGACACATCTCTTCAACTAAGTTTCCTGTATGAATCTCTGTCTCTGCAGTGTGGAGGCTAGTGGGTGAAACCTTTACTGTAGTAGCACTGTATCTTGAGCACACGTTGCTAGATAAGCATTGAGAGATATGTACAAGTAAAAGTATTGTTTCAAAGTTATCTGTGAGCAGAATGGCTGAGGCATGTCTGAGGAGAATGTATTGTTTCAAAGTTATCTGTGAGCAGAATGGCTGAGGCATGTCTGAGGAAGTCTTTCGAATTCCAAAAGCTTTAGACCGCTCATGAGATGGGCCACGCCCATTACATGTTGGGCAGTCGGCACAGCAGCAACGCCGCTCATGGACAGCCTTCGTGGAGTTAATGAAGAGATTTTGATTGGCTGGAACAGTAGCAACTGTCTCTGGTTGTGATCTGTGATCAGCTTGTCCGTTGCGTTCATGCCCGTACTGCAAGTTGATGCAGATGTGTCGTGCATGTGCCCTCTCGTGCTAGAGGCAGCCATGCAGCTTGTGGGGTGCTGTTCATAGGCAGGGTGACTGGTCTGGAGGTGTGAGTGTGCATGTGTGCGGTGATGGTGCTCGCTCGTCTGCTACGTACATGTATAATATATACTGCAACTCACGAGCATGGAGGGTTTGTGCCAGTCCTAAAACTTGGGGGGTGGAAGGAGAGGTCTATGACAGTTCATGTTTTGTTGTTAGTTTTATTTACTATTATTATTATTATTACTATTATTATTATTACTATTACTATTATTATTATTACTATTATTATTACTATTATTATTACTATTATTATTACTATTATTATTACTATTATTATTATTATTATTACTATTATTATTACTATTATTATCACTACTATTATTACTACTATTATTATTACTATTATTATTATTATTACTATTACTATTATTATTAATATTATTATTATTACTATTATTATTACTATTATTATTACTACTATTATTATTATTATTACTACTATTATTATTCCTATTACGTACTATTATTATTATTACTATTATATTATTATTTAATGGTATTGGTTATTGTATTATTACCACATTTATTTTTATATTATTATTAGTGCCACATTGTTATTATTATTCTCAACAAACTCTTAGAATTACAATGACCTCAATAATCAACTTAATTAAATTTTACTCACCCGATATTTCAAGTAGTTATTCCTGATGAAGGCTAGAGCATGTAGTCAAAATGTCGGGAGAGTAAAATTCAAGTCGATTATTGAGGTCATTGTAACTACTATTATTATTGTTATTGATGTGTCATTGATGAGTGTATTATTTACTATTGTTGGTTATTATTACTACTACTGAACTTGAAGCCACGACCACCATAATTGCATATATATTTTCGTTTATTATTATTATTATTTTTTTATTAAAAAAAATTGTTTTGTTTATTATTTATAAAAATAAAACATCGTTTATATATATATATTTTTTAATTTATTATTTATGTACATTTTTAATTTTTATTTGTTGTTCATTTAATTTTATTTATTTGTTTATTAATTTTTAGTTTTATTTATATATATATATATATATTTTACATCTGGTGCACATGCTAGGCGCGTGTACTGGCATGTGGTGGATAGTTAGCTACTACTGGCATGTGTGGTGGATAGTTAGCTACCAATATATAGCAGGCTCATGTGAGCCTTAGTGTCTCATTATTCATGATGAAGACTAGAGCATCTAGTCGAAACGTCCAGTGAATAGAAATTGAAGTTGATTATTGAATTATTGTTGTTGTTATTATTGGTATTATTACATATTAGTATTTATTACATTAGTATTATTATATATATATTATATATTATGGCCCTTCTATTCCGCTCGGACTCGCCTTGCAAATTAGTATCTTGTTTCCATCCTTCCCTCTCCTTGGAGCAAATCTGAATTTTGGCTGGCGTCCAGCGGACTCTAAACACACAAACACGCGCACACACATGCAAACAGACTTGTCTCTATTATTGCCACACCCCTTTTTCTTAATTAAATAAATTCTCAATAAATAACGAAAATTTCAATAATCAACTTGAATTTTGTTGATTATTGAGAAGATTGTAGCTTCTCTCTCTTTTTTTTTTTTTTTTTTTTTTGTCAAACCAGTCGTCGGCGACGACGCTGCCCTTTGTAAATTTCGTCATTTCTGCAACTGCAGTGTTTCTCAAACGGGAGTAGGGATAGAAGCAGCCTCGCTAGAAAATAGTTTCTTTTACATAACTTGTTTGTAAAGCCAATCTGTGTGTGCTATCATCAGGACGAAGGAAATGCTTGCACAAGTGCACTGAAACAAGTGGCCGAAAATTACAAGTGATATGCCGCAGTTTTTTGGCGATGGCACGTTCGAGTGAGCTTGGAGTCTAAGGTCACCTGATGCTACGTGTACATAGCACTCGTCCGCCCTGGTGTAAAATTCACCTTCATGCAATGATAGACGTTCCTAGCTTTAAAATTATGGCTGCATGCATCAAACACACACACACACACTCATACACACACACACTTTTAATTATTATTATTATTATTGCTACTTGTATTTTTCCTCTTGTGTTCTGTAGTGCAGAGGTACAGCTGGCTGGATTAGGAGTGAAACTGTAGTCGTAGATGCCGAATCAGCTTTCTCAGAAACTCCAATCCCATTTTTACTACCCCTCACCTTGAACAATGAGATGCTTATGCTACAGTCATCAGCCGCCATGCGGCCATCGCGGACCAGAAAGCACCCGGGAAGGTACTCAACGAGCGAGTATGACATGGATTTGCCCGTGGCAGACTCCAGCGGTAAAGAGAGCAGAGATTCAATGAACAGAACGCCAATTTTCAACTTCAAGTCACCTGAAAAGCCAGCTGGAATGGGCTCAAGTCGCAACATACTTTCCACCCTGGAACCAAACCAATCATGTACAGCCGTGTCGACATCGCCGCCGCCTCTCTACGTTGAAGGTGACAATGTTGGCTGCCCTAGGCAAAATGTCACTGCCAACGAACAAAGCTTGGAGGGCATGCGCGTGGGTGTGATCCATAGCACTGAGCATGCCTGCAAGACAAACTCTCTTCCCTTCAGAATGGAGAAGGTGGAGCAGATGAAATTGGCCGCCACTTTGGAGGAGCAGTTGCTACTTGCTCGGAAGCTCATCTTGAAAGCTCAGAGGGACGTGAGGAGGCGGGACAAGGGAAAGGCAGGAAGGGCGTGGCTCACACGAGACGGGGAAGAGGGTGGCAACGGGGAAGGGACGGCGGAGGAAGAGAGAAGTAGAAATGGAGGTCGACACAGTAGAGAGGTCAGCACCATACATACTACCTTTTAAAAATAGCACGAGAATCATGAGCATTCGCCCGACTACTTCTCTACTAGCGGGACGAGTGGGGAAGGGGGTGGGAAGGTGAGGTTTCCCCATAACAGAAATTCATTTCCCCACAACCCCTACAACCCCTTAAAAAAATCTATGTCTGGGATGGAATTTTCCAAGTGGGATTTTCTATTTGAGCATATGCATGTAACCAAGCCTCAACAATATTGGTCCAAGAAGCATGGCTGTCCAGGGATGCCATGGCAACTCCCGGGTGTCTGTATATGATGTCCACATTCCTATAATTGATTCCCACCTACACCCTAGCCCTAGACATGACCTACACCTCTGCCCTAACCCACCCTAGCCGTAACCTACACCTGAGCCCTAACCTACTCCCTTGCCTGTAGCTCTACCCTACAATGTACACAGTAGCCCTAGCTCTGTACAGTAGCCCTGGCCCTATACTGTAGCCCTAGCTCTGTACAGCAGCCCTATCCCTGTAAGTAAGCCCTAGCTCTGTACAGTAGCCCTAGCCCTGTAAGTAAGCCCTAGCTCTAGCCCTAGACAGTATTATGTACATAGGGATCAAGAAGTTTGGACATCCATAGATTCCCTAGTTTGCCATGCATCACATGATATGTCAAGAATACTGGTTCTCACTCTTTCCTTTCTGCCCTCCCGTCCCCCTCTCCCCTGTTAGCTGTCGATGGCAGACGACTCCCCGGAGGCCTGCAAGCGCGCAGGGATCACTGCTCTTCCATCCCTCCCTCCTCTCCCCCTCCCTCTCCACCCTTCCCTCGTGTCTTCGTTCCTCTTCGTCTCGGAGTTCCTGTTCACCTTCCAAGAGCATCTGGGTCTGCGGAGAAGGATGAGCGGCGACGACCTCTGTCACTTACTGTCCGGTGGAAGAGGTTTGGCGGAAGTTTATAAACGACTACTCAACGTAAGGAACAATTTTGATCATCTGAGAGGTGTTTTTTTTGTTTTACCTTCTTAGTTTTGATGTTCTTTATTTTTTATATTTAATTTTGTTGTTGTTGTTGTGGTTACATATATATACCGTATTCACTCGAATACAAGTCGCACACTGAATAGAAGTCGCTCTGAAAGCCTAACTCCAAATGTAGCACACCAAGTTAATTATACCACTGCTTTTGCACATGTGCAGTCGTTTATCATTGGCTAAGATAGCTTGTCTGCCGAGTTGATCAATAAATCATTCCGTGCTTGTGGCATCACTGTGAAGGTAGACGGGTCTGAAGATGGAGAAATTCACTGCCTCAAAGAAGATAAAGTAGCAGCTTTAGCTATCCCAGCCATTACACAAGCTACTCGCCAGCTGTAAGGAAGTGACAGCGGTGGAGAAGATCCATTTGCTTCCCTGGACGAAGAGGATGAAGAACTCATTGTAGATAACGAAAGCAATTAGGAACTCTTGTCAGCCAACTACTACCTAGCTCAATGTTTGAAATGAAACAATTACAACCACAATGACTCGCCGTTGGCCAAAAAAATTGCGTCAGCACAATAGCGCAAGACTGGCTTGGCACTGCGCAAGACTGGCTTGGCACTGCGCAAGCGCATTGCTTGAAGTTCGAAACTTGATTTGGCTGAAATAAATACAAGTCGCTACTTATATTCGAGTTAATATGGTTAATACGGTGTAAATATATATGTATAAGAATTACAGAGGTTAAGAATCTTATCTGATCGACTGCTTGAAGTGTATAAATATATCCCAAACTCTGGCATATACTTACATGAATTATAAAAAGTTTAAGTATGCACTAAACAACTTTCTTTTTCCCCTTCCTTTTCCCTGCACATGCCCAGTAGACTACTGCTGCATCCATCGTTATGAAATAGTCATAAAAACTTAACTTTTGGTTTGCCAGGATCGACCAAGCTTCTGTTGCCATGAACCATCTCTCTTCCTAGCCTTTAGGGCTGCTTCTCAAGCCCTTCTTTGAAGGAAATCACTTCTTGGTGGATTTCTTTGCTGTGTATCTTGTTGTTGTCGACATAGCGCAGCGCTGCGTAGCTTTTGCCTGCTTGCCTCAATGGAGCTGATTCTTACCGCAAATAGCTTGCATTTAAAATTTGAAAAGTTGGAAGAAGGAACAGTTGTAAACACCCACACCAAATAAGTCGGTGGTCAATCAATTAAAACAACAATGTGTTTTTGTTGCTATGGCGATGTCATTTCTGTCCTTTTTCTTAGCTGGTGGTTATGGAGAGCAGTGAACTGTGGAAAGAGATGAGGACTTCGAGTAGACAGAGAGATTTGGAGAAAGTAGCAAAGAAGAGTCTTCTTGAAAATGGGAGAAATGTGAGGATTCTGCAGTGGTTAACACCATGTGTTTAGCTCAATTTTCCAGAGACTTGGTCGAATCCTTGGGGGGGGGGGGGGGGGGGGGGGGAAATCAAGTGTCCTCTGTTCGACCCATGACCTCTGTTTGACCTATGTACCTAGGCAATCGCCAGGTTTCCTGCTTGACTCCTCCCTAGACTTGTTGCAAAGTTGGTCACTAACAGCTGTTGCTTGGGTCATCACCTCAGCACCAACTGAAAGATGCACTCCACTTGCTCTCACCGCATGCTTCTTGTTGACCATTTCGATAGCAATAGGCCAACTTCAAACTTTGCACTTAAGCTAGCCTTAGCTTTTACTGAATACTGTATGAATACCATTAAAAGCACTTGCTTAGTATCCTACCATTTAAGACGTCCCATGTGATACTGGGTGTGTCCCCATAGAAACCCAGAGTTCGCTGGTTTTACCCAGGGCTTGGGTGTAACCCGGGTTGGTTTAAATACCTTTTACCCAGGTTTTACTCAAACATGCCAGGATAAAATAATGGACACAATAGATTTATTATAAACTGTAAAGATATTATAAGAAATTAACTCTGTAATTAGGAAGTAAGACATTCAATAAATGGCAACTGTAAAGAACTAGACAAAAACAGGAGCTGCGGCATTTATTTACCAAGTGACAAGGTTGTCTACTAGAGTATATATTTTTTATTTAATGAATATTTATACAAGATTCATGTGATTAAAGTCTGATTGATATGCAAGTTAAACAGATTTAATAGTCAATCTCCTGAGGTCCTCGCAGGAGCCTGTGGCAGAAGACGAGTTTCTGGGCTTTCTCATTTTTGTAATTGCAGTACACTTACTAAACTGTAAGCAGTGAATTATTACCTGTGGTATTTGCTTGGCTTTGAAATAGCCCTGGTGGCCACTACCACCCAGACACTTGTGGCTCTGGGATAGGGCTGTGACAGGGCTACAAATATATCACTGGGTAAAACCTGGGCGAAATACCTAAAACACAGGTTTTACCCACTGGGTTGGGTTAAATAGGTTTTACCCGGGTAAAATGCAAACCTGATTCAACCTGCCTCGACAGCATGGTGTTGGTTTAGTGTGTTCCCCCATAGAGGTATTGTGAACCTACTTCAACTTGCCTGAACCCAGTGTGGTGTTGGTCCAGTGTGTGTCCCCATAGAGCTATTGTTGGCCTAATACTTAAACCTGCTCAACCTAGTATTATGTCCGTCCCCTTTGAGCTATTTCAGCCTGGAGCTTGACCTTTGACTTGATATACATCAATATTGATCATTTCTATTTCTTTTTAATTTAATTATTGCAACCTTCCCAACCCCTTCTCAGTTCTACTGGGCATGCTCAGGGCTATAGTAATATTTGTATATAAAAGGTACTGTGTTTTCACATTTTGACCCAGTGTAATGACCCCCTCCACAGACTATACCTGGGATTAAAGTGGGCTAGACTGTTTTATACCCCGGGGTATAAAACAGTCTAGGCTATTTCATACCCCCTAGGCCAGATTTACCCCCTACACACTCAGAAACCAGCCCTATAAGAGTTCTGTTTTTAACTCAGTGATATGGCTAAACTATCTTAATTTAAAAAACGCACTCAGGTATTAAATTTTGATTTTATTTCTCACGCTGATGACACAACCTTATAAACTAAAATACACAATTTTAATTGCTTAAATACCGTTGCAAACTAATCAAGTGCAGACTACAATGAAACATGAGCTAACAAAATATGTACCTCAGTCTACCCTCTGACGACCTCACACATAACCTGACCTGACATTACACCTTACAGAGAGATGATGCTTTCTTTGTTCTGTCCTGTTTGAACATGGGATTTATTAATCCAAATCCATGGTGTTACAAACTTTGAATTAAATTCTAAATATTCAGTAACTTTTGGATTTAATTTCGATTTCTTAGCAATTTTTATTTCGTAATTTCTTTTACTATAAATACCTTTCTTAATGCCTATAAGATGCTTGATCCTACCTTTCATTCATTTTGGGTTATTATTTTTGGATCTGAATTGCCTTCTTGCGCACATGTGGAAAATGAATTGAATGGCATTTTAACGAAATTCATTTTCCACCCTCGTGCTTGACCACATACTTACGTTTTAGCGCCTAATGAAAACACTCATTGTGTAAAGTAGAGCTTCCTCTAGCCACTGGTGCTAATTTGAACTCTCTAGCACTTTGCAATCTGGAGATATTTTTGCGGCCAATTCAGGTATTCAGGTTTTGAGGTTTCCTCCACTTGTAGCTCCTGTAACTTGGCTATAGTTATACCTATGAAAAATATTTTAGTGTCAACAGAGAGCACACAGAGAGACCTATCTTTTGAGCTATATATCAACTACATACCATGAAGTTTATGAAATCTGTGGAGCTATAAAGTGGTAACCACAATTAAAAAAATATGTTATAGTCCTCCCCAAAAAATGCAACTGTCCGCCCTTAATTAAAGATATGACAAAGTTTCGCACACACCATCTAAGAGGGTCGCGGGTGGCTCTCCCCTGGGATAATTTTTGATTTTTGGTTGGCTGAGGGTCACTTCCATGCTCTTTGAGTAGTAAAATGTAAAATATGAAACTAATAGTGGATTGTAGATCAAGGTAACTTTTGTATGTAGAAATCCTGTGCATGCTATATACTTACATCATCATATTGACAATACATAACTCCATAGCTACAGGATGCGCCAAAATAACGTTCCGGTTCCATACCCATTCCAACGCTAATGTTACGATGTCTAAGGAAAGAAACGCGGAACAACGCATAAAAACCCAACGAATAACGCATAACAAACACCGTTTAGTTTGCATTTCCAATTTTTAATCCTGGTGATTTTTTTATAAACGCCTGCGCACATGGGGCGGGCGTCAGTTGTTTACAACTGGATGCTAAATCTAGCGAGTGTTTTTTTGGGGCTCTACTTTGTTTTCTTCTTCCCAGATGTCATTTTGCCTGTCAGGAAGTTTATTGCTGACAGAAGTAAGTATTACGTAGTTAGTTCTCTTCGTAGCCTTTTGGCCTGTGCCCACTAGTGTCCTTGAGGTCTAGCGCTCTACTCGTATTAGCTAGTAGTTTTGCCTTCATGTTCATAGCTACTCAGTTTAGCCAAGAGCTTAGACAAAGCTTGCTATATAGTTTTGTAGAGGTTAGGTTTGCTAAGTATAGTGTCAGGTAAAGCTTGGTATAGACCAAGGCTTGCAAAACAAAGCCCCCCCCCCCCCCCCCCCCTTTTTTTTTAATGCCCTCACAGGACCTCTAGTAGCTAGCAAGCCTTGCCTTAAAGAGACCTCACAGAGTAGCTTAGCAGGCCTTGCCTTAGAAAGGTTGAAGTGTTGAAGGAACGTCTAGTTGGAAACCCCTAACTAAGCTTTTGTGTACAACAAGCCACATCTAATAATGAGAATGTTAAGCCTCACCTCAACCATGTATACACCAAGAGATAATGCATTTACACATAGACATTTTGGCCAACAGAGAACTCTCTGTTGGTGTAACCCTAAGCATGGTGGAGGATGGGCATGTGTTTGGTGACAGGCGTACTGTAAGAGTGTAAAAGTTACATCACGAGTGTAAAATTTCTTCAATGCATTCCTCTATTGCATGGTGGATGTCTTTGCTATGTTTTGTTGTACATGCAACAGGACCTCAGACTTCTATAATTTAGTTACGGGATAAGTTTGTCCTTGATGACCCATTGACCTACACATACTAGTCTACCTCTCCCATACATTCGCTGGTTCCAACCACCTTGTACCTCTCCATGGACCCTATTGAATTTGAGCTTGTATGGGAGAAGTGTTTGGAGTCGATGCAAGCATATTTCAGTGTTTATGCTTGCCTACAAAATAAATCAGTGACATGGAAAATTATGTGTAACCGACTGTCATCTTTTACTATAATTATGAAGATGTCTTTTTAATAAACTAATACAAGGCAAGTTCATCTATGCTTCACACAAAAATGCGCATGTCAGAGAAATGGTGTACACACCAAGAGATGAGAGATACAAACGCTTTGTCGTCTTTAAGTGTCATTCCAAATTGAGTAGTCTTGACCCTGCATGATACTGTGTTAAATTTTCATGAAAGTTCACTGGTGATAGTTATGCAAGCTAATTGCTCAATTATTATGGTAACCAGTGAACAAAAATTATAGCATATACAGTGTATATGAATGAACTACCAGTGAATAAGTACAACATTCAATAGCCAGTTGCTGGTCCTATTTACAGTACCCCTATAGAGAATCCAGTGAGTTAGTTTGTGTTGTTGTACAGTTGTGAGTCAACATGGCACTTAGTGCTGCTGAGAAGCAATGCCACTACCATGAGAAGAAGAGGGCAGAGATGGTGAGCAGGCGTGGAAGCAGAGAGACTGTGACAGGAAGAAGGCCAGAGCCACCAACCCAGAGGCTGTGAGAGAGAAGCAGAGTCCATAGGTTGCAGACACCCAGCCTATAGCAGTGGCAAACCTTGGACCTGGCAGTTTTGTTGCCATTCCTGTTGCAACTGAACGATGCTTGTATTTCTCTACTTGGCAACAGTGTGTAGTGTGCAGGGGGGGCAGGCACAGCTGTAATTTCTCCACAAGGTGGGCAACTGGTGAGTACAGGGATCCACAGCGGGAAGACTACAGCACTCATATTTGTGTGCCCAGAGCCGAAGGTGAATGTAAGTTCATGCCTATGATACTCATTCGAGTTCAACGGATACACAGCGAGTAGTGATAGCCAAGTACACATAAGTAAAGGGACTGTGCTATGATTGTATCATTCTCAAAAGCAGCACACATATTGTACAGGTATGTATATGATACTCATAGTATGCCTCAGAAAAGTGAAGAAGTCAGTAATGATTAACTGTAGCATGAAATTAGAAAATAAATTGTCATCTAGTTGCTGTTTTTACACAAGGTCTTTTTAAGGGATGACAGTTGCATTTTAGGGGGGAGGACTATCCCATATACATATATATATATATATATATATTTTACTTGTAGTTACCACTTTATAGCTCCATAGATTCTGTAAACTTCATCATATGGACTTGATATATAGCTCAAAAGATAGGTTTCTCTGTGTGCTCTCTTTTGATACTAAAATATGTTTCATAGGTTAGCCAAGTTACTGGAGCTAAAGTGGAGGCAACCTCAAAAACCTGAATGCCTGCTTCTGCCGCATAAATATCTCTAGATTGCCAAGTGCTAGATGGTTTAAATTAGCACCAGTGGCTAGAGGAAGCCCTACTCTATGCAATGAGTGTTTTCAGGCGTTAAAACGTAAGTACGCGGTCAAGCACGAGAGTGGAAAATGAATTTTATGTAATTCTAACGAAATTCATTTTACAACCAGGCGCTTGACCACGTCCTTACGTTTTAACGCCTAATGAAAACGCTCATTGCATTGCATGCAACACTGAAAATTTGATGGTTAATTTAATTAAATTCCATCACTGTGTGTTTTTCTGGTATCACTCAAAGTAGAAAAAATTCTGAATATCATTATACAGTAATACAGTAGCATTAAAGTGCCTTGGGAGGTCTACTTGCAGGTATATTTTAATAAAATGTTGAGTCTTTCTTAGCTGAGTAGCAGCCCCATAATAATGAAAGTGAAATTCCATTACCACATGATCAAGTCCTAATATTATATACAGAATAAGATTATTTAGGGAAGCAAACTCTGCTTAGGTGAGCTTTACTGCCATCCTTAAAGTGCTCAGGTCGCTTCCATTTTGAATGTTCATTGCACACAGTAAATAATCCTCACTTCATCTTGCAAAGTCCAGCATTGCTGGTAATGTACCGCTGGCTAGCCATACAAATACAGTACGTCTACCAGGATGCATAGCAACTTACAGGAGCCATAGCAGCCACTGCCCTAGTCCTACAACTACAGTGCTGGCACCAGGTGCCATAGTAACTGCTTCTCTAGTTAATGTTAGATGGGCAACAGCTGTGGGCAAGCATGGATGATCCCGCAGTCATGGACAGATGTGTTGTTTTCTGTATCTTGGGATGAAATCTCTTTGTAGAATGGGCTAGAGGAAGACCAAAAAAATGTCGCTTGTTGGAGGTACCGTATTTGCCGGAGTATAAGTCGCACCGGAATATAAGTCGCACCCCCCAAAGTTGGCCATCATTTTGAAAATCTATAATAGTTGGAGTATAGGTCGCATGCGCAATGACAATAGGTAAAGTTTCGAATACCACTCCTTCCTTCCTTTAGTGCATCTCGGCAGCGTTGTCAAAACACTCTTCTTCTTTCTCCAGTCCCTGACCGATTTTTCACTGACTCTATACTCTCTTTCCGCTGCTCTGTTTCCGAACTTCTCTGCATACCCAACTACTTTGAGCTTAAAGCCAGCAGTGTAAGCTTCCCAGACATTTTATCGACACACGTGCCACTAGAGACCCCGCCCAGTTGTTTAAGGAAAAGCATGTTCGGATTATAAGTCGCACCCCTCAATTGGAGAAGAAGATTTGGAGCTACTACTGCGACTAATACTCCGGCAAATACGGTATATGCTTCTGTGCAATGCACAAAAATTCTGGTGCTCAATTTTGCATGGACTAGTTTTCTTCACTGGAGAACCTGGTGGGCTTCATGAGAGTAAAATGTAAGAACAGTTGGTGAGAGATTGGTCCTGGTCCTGGTCATGCAGTGTTATCCTTGACATGGTGTGTGGTGTATAGTTTGGTGGTCTATTATAGTTTAACCCACTTACCGTCATAAGCGTATATATACGTCCAAACCACATAATTATCGGTGAAAAATCATTAAAAAGGTCAATCGTTCAGTTGTAAATTAAGATATGAATATCAAAAAATTGCTCAATTCTTGCTCTACGTACGTGCCGAATATAAGAGCCGTACGGGTTCAGTAACTAAGGTAAAGTAAAATTGAAATCGCTGACCGTTCACTTTTTGATCAAGTTGGAAATGACGGTCAGACTAAAGTTCTTTCTAGGATTCAAGACGATGACTACGTCCTATCAGAGGACGAAGGTAGCAGCTAGGAAGGTGAAGTAATCTATTCCTAACTTGGGAAGAGTAGCATTGATCTGAAATTGTGCTATCGATGGGTGAGAGATACTTTTGGACAATTTTCTGACGAGAGCAGTGCCGCTCGATAGTCTGTTTGGGCGGAGGAGAGTCTAGCAGTGACGAAGAAGACTATGCCAGTGAGTTTTGTTTACTTGCTAGCTAAGTAGCTAGCAAGTAGCTAGCAAGTAGCTAGCAAGTAAAGCATGTTCTGGATAGAATGGTTTAGCTGTTCTTTCGTGGGACAATCCATATATAAATTCATTAGGTCGAGGAGGCAATACTTTTTGTTTATGTTGACATTATTCTTTTTAGGTATGGTGCAACCAACCCCTTCACTGTCACCCTTCCACATAGCAACTTCTTGTGGAGTTCATACTCCTTCGGTTCATACTCATTCAAGGCCTGTTGGTCAGCGTAGTCGCAGAACTAGGGGCAGTAGTAGAGCTAGGAGTAGTCAACTTGCACGTCTGAGTACACGTAGTCAAGTAACTTCCAGTATTCATTTGAATGCCTCAATGGCTTCTTGTACCAGTCATGTTTGATGCTACATACATTGTGTACCAAGTGTTATAAGAGTAAATATAATGTGAAAATATATATTCCTAGATGGTGTCTATACATTACATTGTGGTAGTGTGTGGTAGTGTGGCACAATGATATCTTCTTGTATGTTGCTGGCCAGTATCTTATCAAGCCTCCATCACTGTCTGAGTGGCTGAAAACACCTTGCTTATATACTATACTAGAGGGGGAAATGAAATAAGGCCATATACGTGTGTGCACGTACATAGATCATATTACTACAATTGTTAATTATCTGTGAAACCAGAACTCAAAACTTCTAATTAGATTCATGGCAGTTGCCATAGAAACAAAACACAATTTCAAGAGCGGTTTGCTGCATAGCCCTTGCAAATATTTATTTTAACCAGATTGATCTCGACAACAAACCAACGATCTCGGAAAAACTATGACCGGGTGTCCTCCAAGGGTAAAGCAAGCCAGAATATCTGCACTAGTACCTGCAGCATTACAATGGAAAGCAAGTGAAGCAATTCCCAAATCACCTCGACACCGACGGAGGCTTTCTTTTCTGCAAGTTTTGCGATTGCAGCGTCGACTTTGTGTGAGTGCGTATGATCAAGGACCACCAAATCTGAGAAAAACAAGCAGCGGAAGGATGCAGAGCAAGCAAGCTCTTCTAGATCTAGGAACAGGGTCTAGTGGTCTGTAGTTCATGTCATAAATTCTTGCTGTTCACCTCACCTTTGAACGTATGTAAACATGAACGTCTCTGTCCCCCTCTCATACCAGGGATATAGGCATAGTGTGCACTCGACTTGTCATTACAAATGGGCCAAAGTTGGTTTTTTTGGTTAAATTAAACGATATTTTTCACGATCCCGATAGAATAGCAAGCCCAACTCGTTATTACAAATGGGCCAAAGTTGTTTTTTTGTTAAATTAAAGGATATTTTTCACGATCCCGATAGAATCTAGCCCAACTTGTTATTACAAATGGGCCAAAGTTGTTGTTTTTGTTAAATTAAAGGATATTTTTCACGATTCAATAAAATAGCCGAACACTCGACTTCAAATGGGCCAAAGTTGTTTTTTTGTTTAATTGATGGATATTTTTCACGATCCAATATAATGTAGGTTTTGTTGATGTGGTCGGTGAATGCAGCTGCACAGTGCAGGATGACTGAGCACGGGCTTCCTGATTTACGTTGTGCATAGTGTGGTTGATGATGTGTGGGTTGGTGAGGTGTGATATATTGGGAGTGGGAGAGGTGACGTGTGATTTACTGTGGGGTGGTGTAGTACGACTGCTGCCTTTAAGCTCTTACATCATGTTAACAGAAAGGTTGTGTTTGTATGTTTGTTTGTTTTCCCTTGATCATGGACGCCTTTTTTGCTTTCTTCATCTTCCTTCCACAGGGTTTCTTGCCATGTGCTGATAGTACTCAGACGATGGAGGAATCTCTGGTCATTCTCAATCATCTCTGCCACAATGTCCTGGAAAATGTGAGAATCTTCTCCGTTTTGATGATATTGTATTAGCATTTGGTGTTCCTTTCATCTTCTCCGTCCTCCCCTTTCCCCTCCTCCCCTTCCCTCTCCCCCTCCTCCTCCCCTTCCCTCTCCTCCTGTTGCTTCTCCTTTTCTTCTTCTTGCTTTTTGTTTAAAGGGTTCACATTTAGACAACTTTGATGGAGGCGTAATTTTCTGTATATTGTGTGCAGGGTTCCATGGATAATGTCCTGGAAGAGTCTCGGACGTTGGTGGACCAATTGCAGCGAGAGCATCGGATAAAGGAGAAGGAGAAAGGTCGTGGGGTGCGCGAGGAACTGAGGAACATGAGGGAAAATAGAGGTGCCTCTTTTGAGGAGATAGACATTAAGAGGAAGGAGTATGTAGCCGAGCTGGACAAGATGAGGAGGGAGAACGAGGTGAGGAAAAGGAGTGAGTGAAGAGGGAGGTGGAGAGGAGTGAGGTTGGCAAAAAGAGGCGAGGAGAGAGGAGTGAAGAGGAGGTGAGGGAGGTGAGGTGAGCAGAGAAAGCTGGGAGGGTGTGTGAGAGGTGAGTGTAGAGGGGATGAGGAGGTGGTGACGAGGGAAAGGTAGAGGAGGGAGGATGAAGGGAACAGGGAGAGACATGGCGTAGAGTTGGAAGAGGTTGTGAAGATAAGGTGTGACCTTCCAGATTATCATCAACTACAAAGGCTGGTGGTGTACATATGACGATGGTTCTCACGAAACTGAGTGACGAGTGTTATTACAGTAGACCCTCGCTAATCCGGACCCCGTTAATCCGAACTGCATTAGGTAGCAAAAAAACAAAAAAAAACGATTCAAAACGTGTGCCATTATTAAACTTCGAACCTACCACGAGCCTGTCATACGATGCAGCTGCAGTGATATGGAGAAGAAAAGAGCACACAAGAGCCTTACCATCGAGGAGAAGGTCGAGATCCTGGACCAGCTCGGTAAGAAAAGCTACAAGTTACTATCTGAACAGTATGGAGTTGGAGTCTCAACTATCTCAGACATAAGCAGAGAGTTGTGAGGATGCAAAAGGAAGATGACTGAGAAGGGATTCCGGAGATCTGCTAAAAGAGAGGATGGGAAGGGATCATAACTAAATTGTACTCCCAGTATTCAACCCACACCTGCAAAAAATAAACAAATTCAGAGTTCAATATAATGATATTCATAAATTTCACTAATCCAAAAATTTCACTAATCCGAACTACTCAGATCCCCAGGCTATTCGGATTAGTGAGGGTCTACTGTATTATTAAATTGTGAATTGCTGCAAGTGAACAACTTGTGCGGGTTACTTGACATTTATTAGATATCCATCGCACAAAATAACTGCATAATTTATTCAGCATAGAACATTATCATTTTTATCACTACACACTCCACGTAAAATACATCCAATATTATTATTATTTTTCAATTTTTTTTTTTTTTACAAGCTCTTCTATTTAGCTAATCTCAATATCTTTCATTATTGTTGCATTGCCACTACACACTTCATCAAAATCGGCTCAAACTCTGTATGGTTGCTTCAAAATGCTGGAAACCTCTCTTGCATGATCTGCTTCAACAGCATGAGTTCATTTGATGGGATTGATGGGAGTACCATTTTGCTAACTTGCAAGTTAAAGCTTCAGCTTTACCTACAGTTTGTAATGAGTGGTGTCTAGCCGGGACTTCCTCAACTCAGCACATGTCTAGCCGGGACTTCCTCAACTCAGCAAAACTTTTCTTTAGCAATGTAAGTTGAGGGCAAAGAAAAGTGAAATGCCGGACGGAGGAAGTGCTTGAGGGAGAGTTAAATGGAGCTGAAGGATGGAGATGAGGAGTGGAAGCTGGTGCTAGAGGAATGAGAGCATGAGCTGGAGGATGGAGATGAGGAGTGGAAGCTGGTGCTAGAGGAATGAGAGCAGGAGCTGGAGGATGGAGATGAGGAGTGGAAGCTGGTGCTAGAGGAATGAGAGCAGGAGCTGGAGGATGGAGATGATGAGTGGAAGCTGGTGCTGGAGGAATGAAAGCAGAAGCTGGAGGTGTCGGCAATGGAAGGAGTAGATTAAATGATGCTGGACTGGGCTGAGGCACTAAAAAGGAGAAAATCTTATCTCTAGTTCGGATATCTGGTGGGTTAGTTCTTTCTGGTTCCATTACAATCCAGAAACCTCCATTCTCAAATATTCTGAGAGAAAAGACAAATATTTATTAATTAATCACGTCACTAAGATATTCAATTTTGGATGCACTTATTTATTTACTAATCCCCGAATTATAATCTTGCCAGGTTGATTGCAGAAGTGGGCTAAGTGACCGATATTAAGGTGGGTGGGGTGGGTGAGGGGTAGTAGGTGAGGAGGGGGAGAAGATGGAGGAGGGGTAGTAGGTGAGGAGGGGTAGTAGGTGGTTGAGGGGTAGAAGATGGGTGAGGGGTAGTAGGTGAGGAGGTGTAGTAGGTGAGGAGGAGGGGTAGTCAGTGGAGTAAGGTTAGTCGTACAAGTTTGTCTAGATCATAGAGATGTTGTTGGTGGCCGACCTGTACCATTATCCTGCCTATTTTGTTAGGAGAATATTTACGTTCAAGATATCTTTACTAGGAAGGGCATCTACTTTTTTGTTTTTTGCTTTTAACAATCTCTTCTTGGAAACCTACACATACAGGAGGAAAAACTCGGCATTATTGTCGGTATGTAGCAACCATACAAAGTTTTTAGAATAACAGTAGCGCTTTCTCTTGACCTTTTCTCTTCTTGGGATCCTATATAAATTTAGTTCACACACTACTATTATCAATTCACACATTGCATGCTTACACGAGTCAAGTCAGTAGGTGAAGCAGCAGAGATGGTGTGGTAGGTAGAGATGGCGTGGTGTTAGGTGGTGTTAGGTGGAAATGTTGTGGATGTTTCTAGTGATGCATTCAAAAAAACTTCTATTTTCTTGCATTGCTGCAAGGGAACCGACATGATTGTATTGACACAGCTGCAACCCAAAATGTTTTACACTAACATTGAATGGCCTCACTCCACATGCCAACATCTTACAACCTATTGAAGAAATCCTTCTGAGGTTTCTCTCTTTAATTTTGCAATGGTCACCAACCAAAGCCCCCTCCAGTAGTCGGTTATATGACATAATAGATACCGTATCTTCTTTAGGCCCAAAGAAAAAACTGTATTCTGCGCAACAAAACCACCCTCTAGAGTTGAGGGAGTTGCAAGCTAGTGACTGGTCCAGATAAAAGGTGTTGAACTTCAACTGCTGATACTTTGTAGCTTGTTTTGACGTCAACACCTTACTGTTGGCTTGCAAACTAAGAAAGGTGCCTTTCGAGGAAATATTTCCCAATACTATGCTTGGGGGGGGGGGGGGGGGGGGGGGAAGACTTGCTGAAAGACGTAGAAAATTCTGAAGACCGAAAATATATAATTCTACTTGCTTCTCTCATCCATTGACTTGAGGACAGCTTTCCAAAAACTCATCATGCAGAAAGTAGTAGTTGCAGTTGCAAACTCATGAGATCTCTGAGCGACGAAGAATAGTGAAGAAGCCTGACGGTGAAGATATAGAACTTACCCGAGTATTTATTCAGTGTTCTGCGCACACGTTGGTGGGATTTGGCGACCTTTAAAAGATATGCGGTAGTTTACGCTGACCTTTAGAAGCAGCCGTGGCAAAAGTGGAATGGGGTGGGCTAACGCTAACCGTTGGTTTGCGTGTGTATGTTTTTGGCATTGGTTGAATATTGAAGTAATGGTAGGCAACGGTATGCGTCTATGTGCGTTCAAAATAAACACAACTGGCATGTTTTTGTGTTTTTTTATCTCTAATGTACTAGCTAAGGAGAGGTCCTGACCCATGACACAATCATATATATACAGAATCATCACGTCTTTCACTGACGGGATTCATGATGGCTTTCAAATACTTGTAGTTTTGGTAGAGCATACGTACATGCAGATGACGAGTCCTCTCATAACCTCGAAGAAGTGAAGAATTCCAGTGGAGAAGGGGGAAATGGCTTTCCCAAAGCATAAAATATCTGTTCGCTTTGGTGGCCTTAGGAATCTGCGCTTACCAGAGGTTGGTGCCGCTGCTATGGTTAAACGTGGCTTAGACGCTAAACGATAACCGTTTTGTTAGTATTGATTTTCTTCTTTCTTTTATTTGATATTTTATGCGTAGGCTGTATGTTAGGAGAGGGAAATGTTCAAAAGAAACGTAACCGTCATGTATTTTTAACTTATATTATGAATAGATGTGTCCTTCACTGTGTACACGGGAGTCCTTATTCAGAGTGGTGGACTATATAGTGGCTTCTCTCTTTATAGAGATATCCTCATTTCAGAGGGCTGGACTAGATTGTGCTCCTCTCTATTTAGAGGTGACTTCATTAATCAGAGGGCTAGACTGGAGGAGGCTTCACTGTCTGTATATATATATATAGGTCTCATTTCAGAGGGGTTAGACTTGAGTGGGCTCCTCTCTATTTAGAGGTGACTTCATTAATCAGAGGGCTGTACTAGAGTAGGCTATCTCTGTATATATACATGTAGGTCTCATTTCAGAGGTTGAGTGGGTTCCTCTCTATTTAGAGGTGACTTATTTAAGCAGAGGGCTGGACTAGAGTAGGCTTCACTGTATATAGAGCTCATTTCAAAAGGTTAGAACTCGAGAGACCTCCACATTATTATTATATGCTGTTTGTTATGTTTTGTCTCTGTCTGTCATTTTTATAAAGTTGGAGTATTATTCTTCCTGTTTGCTGCTGCGTAACGAACCGCTGGGCAGAGATCGCCATGGCAGAGTATACTGGCATGTACAAGTGAGTAGAAGTCATAATGTGTTCCCCCTTCCCTTTGCTCGGTGTGGTGTGGTTGGCATGCTCCATTGCACTATTAGCTATTCAAAAAGTGATTGTGCAAGGCCTTTAGCCCGGATTCTAACTCAAGTCTTAGCTTATCCAGTTATATGTGAAGCACCTTCACACCGGATTAAAAAAATATCATTGCAACAAGGCTTTCTCGATAATCAACTTCAAAATTTCTCTCGATGTTTTGGTTAGATGCTCTAGTGTTCATCAGGAATAATGATGAAGGCTAGAGCGTCCAGCCGAAATGTCCGGAGATTTAAGTCGATTATCAAGAATGTAATTTATTATATTATGTCTGCTGCGAATTTGTTGAGAATCGAACTGTAGCTTGTGTTTGCACTCTTATCGGTGGAAGAAGTTCACATATGAGGATATGATAGCCTGTCTAGCGAGACTATAAATATGACATGGTCACGACTGTACAGTGGAGGTCAAAATGAACTTTATGTTTCTGTTGCATTGAATTTCCGTGCAGAAGGGGTACATGGGTCCTCCAAGAAATTTATTTTTAACGTGTTTATAACATAAAAATATTATTTTCTGCGTGACCGGGGGGGGGGGGGGGGGGGGGGGGGGGATTTTATGGCTGTGTGTCCTGTCCATAGATAGCCTTATCATTCGAGCAGGTAAGCTCTGTGGATTCCAATGGCTAATCCAGTATCCAGTCGAGCATCCCGTGATGTGGAGAGTTATTGCACTGAGCGTCAGTGAACTGTAGTGATGTCTGGATAGTGCGTTCGAGTAACAGTCATCTAAGGTGTTGCCAAGAGCTAATTCAAGTGGAGTGTTCTCCTTCTGTAGCTTTTCCAGGAGCAGGATGAATCAAGAGCACGATCAGAGGAGGCAATATCTGAATGTTTGTTTAGCGGTGCCGATGTCGAGAACGACTCTGATAGCTAGTTCGATCAATCTTACGGTAGCTATTTCGATGTCAATAGATGCTCTGATCGATGCTGTGATGTATAGGGCTACTCGATCAATACTCCGAGGCTACAGTCAAGAATTGTCTTACAGGGAGGGGGGAGGATAACAAAAACCATGCTTTTTCTGCATTTTCAGCACTGTTATTTATTCGTTTCTAATTTTTGGGACGGTAGGCGTTGAGTGACTGTTCTAAATAACGGAAACGCAAAGTTTATTTTGGCTTGTGCTGTGGGTGTGGTTACAAGTGGAGGGGCATTCCTAACTGAAGATATAAGTTACATGTACAGGTGCTCCAGTTTGAAATTTGTTAAGTGGGGGGGGGGGGGGGGGGGGGGGCATAATCAGTGTTATCAATAGTAAGGGGTTGCTTGCCTAAGCAGGGTGTGTGGAGGAGGAGGGGCTAGCAGTAGGGTTTGGGGGCATTATTAGGGACGTCCTGGCTATGATGCCCATACTATTGGGCCTCACCAGGCACAGCGATACTCTCGCATGTTAACACTAGTTCTCTTGTTCTTGAAAGATGTAGCTAATCATAGCCCATTCAGGAAGCAAATAATAAAATCAAAGTTAGTTTAAAGCTACGGGTGTTTACACTTGCAATGCCCTACTAATTGCTGTAATTGCCTTGCACATGTCATACTAGTGATGCTCTAGCTACCTTGCCCATGCCATACTAGTGATGCTCTAGCTACATACCTTGCCCATGTCATACTAGTGATGCTCTAGCTGCCTTGCACATGTCATACTAGTGATGCTCTAGCTGCCTTGCACATGTCATACTAGTGATGCTCTAGCTATATACCTTGCCCATGTCATACTAGTGATGCTCTAGCTACCTTGCCCATGTCATACTAGTGATGCTCTAGCTACATACCTTGCCCATGTCATACTAGTGATGCTCTAGCTGCTTTGCCCATGTCATACTAGTGATGTTCTAGCTGCTTTGCCCATGTCATACTAGTGATGCTCTAGCTACATACCTTGCCCATGTCATACTAGTGATGCTCTAGCTACATACCTTGCACATGTCATACTAGTGATGCTCTAGCTGCCTTGCCCATGTCATACTAGTGATGCTCTAGCTACATACCTTGCTCATGTCATACTAGTGATGCTCTAGCTACATACCTTGCACATGTCATACTAGTGATGCTCTAGCTACATACCTTGCTCATGTCATACTAGTGATGCTCTAGCTACATACCTTGCCCATGTCATACTAGTGATGCTCTAGCTACATACCTTGCTCATGTCATACTAGTGATGCTCTAGCTGCCTTGCCCATGTCATACTAGTGATGCTCTAGCTGCCTTGCACATGTCATACTAGTGATGCTCTAGCTACCTTGCCCATGTCATACTAGTGATGCTCTAGCTACCTTGCCCATGTCGTACTAGTGATGCTCTAGCTACCTTGGCATGAGGGTTGGTTGCATTTTCGGAGAAGGTGTTTAGAAGAAAAGTAGTGTCATTTTGAATTAGTAACGTGATGAAGTAGCTTTGCATTTATTAACTATTTGTTTTGATTGACTTGCAAAAAAAAGATTATATTAGCCAGACTTTTAGGGGAGGTTGGGGAGCAAATTCACCTACAGTAGTAGACCAAAAAAAGTTCCAGTTCCGTACCGTTTTCTTAACGTTGGCGTTTCTATGATTCCTCGTATAAACTCCGTGAAACAGCAGGGCTAAACAAACGGATGAAAAACTCCCGTTCGAACGGCAAAGATTTTTATTCCTTCCGAGTTTTTATAACTCGCGTTCGCGGTTCGATTTTGTCCGCCCTTGCATATGCGCAGTTGTACGTCGGCCTCATGCTACTAGTTTCGTCTTAGTGCTTCCAGTTTCATGCTTCATCTTGTCCGTTACCTCGTCCTCAGCCTCGTGCTTCTTGTTATTTTCAGAACATTTGTTAAGTCAGCCTCTTCTACTATTTATCAGCTTTGTGCTTCTGGTTCGTTCGTACTTCACGCTTTCTCACAGAATGGTGTACATATAGTGCGTACAAGAAGCAGAGGATATTAAGTCTGTATTCTCAAGGCTACAGGTCTTTTTCCATTTTTAACATTCTAAAAGAGGAATGTTTACAGACGACTTCACGCGGCATACGGACGTTTCTGGTGCGTTACCTGCACAACAAAACAATAGCTCGACTGACAGGCAGCGGAAGACCTTCGGTATTCACCCCAGCCCTCAAACAAATATTCGAGGAACAGATGAAGCTGGACGATGAAACTACTGCGCACCAGCTCCATCGTCTGTTGCTGACCAAGGGATACAACATTAACTTGAGGATTATTCTACGGTGCAGGACCGATCTGGGCTGGACTTTTCGAGGGAGCTCCTACTACTGTCAGCTCATCAGGAATGTAAATAAGGTAAGTTTCCATAGCTTTCTCCGCTTAGTTCTTATTTTCTAAGTTAGCAAACGGAAAAGCTTGATTTCCTAGGTTCGCTAATTTAAACTTACTAAGTTAAGGGGGGAAGAGGGCTGAAAACACATATTTTTTCTATTTTTTTTTTATGGGCCCAAAAGGGTTCATAATATGTCTGGAGTTTGAGTTTCAAGTTTCATAGCAAGTGAATACTTGCATCAGAAGATATAGCCATTTTTATACAGTGCATTATTATTCCATTTCATTTCATTTCACTTCACATTGGAAGAGGTTCTCTCCCAGTCTTACCTGGCTACAATCGGGCGGGCGGCGATGATCGCCTACCCAAAATACAGTTTTTATATATCAAAATGTTGCCAATTTCATGGAGACCCTTACCAGTCGTTTGCGCAATGAATTGGCCAGGTGGGGGGGTAGTGCGCAACCGCTAAGATGAGCACGTTTTTTTAGGTCAAGGTTCACTTGAAACTTTTACACTGTTGAGTTATGGGGAAGAGAACAGAGAAGCATTTTAAACAGAAAGGCCAAGGATTCAAGAAGAGTGAAGACAAGAAGAAGAAAGCCCTACAGGCGGCTGTTGTTGAGCCTGTCACAGTAGCCACGCAAGGCAAGTTTTAATGTTTATCTCCGTACTAAAAAGTTACTAGCTGTTTCCTTTCCTTTGTTAGTGAGTCTCTTGGATCCTGTGGGTGGGGTAGCGCCTTCTGTGAACCTTCACTTACCTTGCAATCAATTGCAAATGTCTGAAGAGAGGCCAGTTCCATTGGTGACTATGACAAGTGACTATGACCAGGAAGAAGTTGGCTCTCATGGATCGTTCAGCTGCTTCTGTGGCTGTTGCTACTGGATCTACTGGCTCTACCTCTTTGGACTCGGGTGGTGTTGGAGAACTAGGTAAGGGTAATCGTATAATAAACTTAGATAAGCTTAGAGAGGTCATAGAAAGGTGTAATAAGTGTATTCAATGTGGTAACTGAGCTCCCTTGCAACTGAAGCCTGTAGGGCAGGCATGGTGTCTCATTTTTACTTTTTGTTCAAATTGTAGTAACACTCGAGACATCTCAAACCCTGTATATGTAGAAGCATTCTTTGAACATCCAGTCAGTATACTGGGTGCTCGCATTGCTCATTCTGGTCTGGAAGACATCACTGCAGTCATGGATATGTTGCCCCCTCTTAGTTCCACTTGTTTTTTTAAAATATACTAGGTCAATAGGGAGTGACGCAAATGCAGTAACAGAGTATTATGTTGGATGCCGCTCATAGGTTACATGATTTTTATAGGGTTAGGCATGAAGACATCATTGATGTTAGTATTACTGTTGACGGCACATGGCTTAGACAGGGCCACAAATCAAATTATGGCTTGGTTGCGGTGATGTCTTGGGACACTGGAGAAGTTTTAGATTATTATCTTATGTCTAAGTTCTGTCAAGCTTGTGCGCGAAGACCTGAAGATGAAACAGAAGAAGTTACACAGAATGGTTTGAGGGTCACAAGGTAAAAATTGTGAAGCCAATTTTGAAGGCTCTTCGGGTTCTATGGAAGTTGTAGGAACACAAACTTTTTTAGCGTTCAGTGGAGAGACTGAAGCTTAGGTACACACACATAAATTAGTGATGCATGGGTATACAAATGCACATAAACGGTTGTTGGAAGTCGAGCCTTACGGTCCTAGTGTCTTTGGGTGGTGCTAGGGGGGTTAGTCGTGTGTCTATAGTTAAAATGCAAACCTACTGTAGGGGAGCAATTAGAAGGGACAACCTAGAGGGGATGATTTGCGATGTGAAAGCGATTTTTTTATCGCTCTTAGTCAACTATGGAACATCCCAACACGAGTATTGTCCTACAGGAGTTTTGAGTTGGTGTAAGTTTAAATCCAGCTTGTGCTAAAGGTGAGGTACCACCAGTACCGATAGGCCTATGATTCCTCTGGACAAGGCTATGTATGTTAGGAGGTTTTTGATAAATTAATGTCCGAGGATATTTTGTGCAAATGTTTAGGTGGTTATACACAACCAAAATGAGTTTAATTCTGTTGTGTGGAGTAGAGCGGGTAAGACAGAACATATGAGTGCAACAAGTGTCAGGCTTGCTGTCGAGAGGCAACAGAGTTCAATGGAGGGCGGAGCATTGTATGGTCCTGGCATGGGGGACCTGTAACATTTTATTTTGTTATGTGTCTTTTGCTTTCTATTGTCAAACAGAGATTACTGGAAGATACTTTTGTTTATGTGTCTTTTTGTCAAGCTTAGGAATTAGTGGAGGATGACTTGTTTGTGTTCTATTGTTTTTCAGGGATTACTGGAGGGTGTCGGAAGACATGTGTGGAGGGTGACGATGGATGGACCTGGGCATGGGAGCCCTGCAAATGATGACGTGTTTATGTTTGCTAATTCAATATTAGCAAAGCAACATACATGTAACAAGTCTGATGCGTCTTTAATTTATGTGTATGTATATATATATATTATATATATATATTGTTGGTTTTCAGGTTGTAGTTAGGATGTAGGATACTGAAAAAATAAACGACTGAAAAGTCAAACATTTTGTTTGTACACACACAATTCTAGTAATGAGGGGATGTATTCTGGTGAACAGGGGGTGTTTCTGGCAGCTGGGATGTGATTACAAACTGCTTGGACTTCAAGGCTCAATATCTCTGAAGTGATTTTTGAAAAACCGTTCAAATGATAACTTGAATATTTTTTATCCTTTCATAAAAAAAAATATATCATTTGAAAGCAATTTTTATATTCTACAACTTGCGCGAGAGTTTTTGTTTGATAGCATTACTAAAAAAGACCTATAGATGAAAATGTAACGTGATGTCATAAAGCTATGTTCAGAAAATGAGACAAAAAAACATTTTTTCAAAATTTCAAGACGCGCAGTTTGTAGTGATCATTATGATTGACTAATAGACCGAATAAGAGCCTCGCAAAGGTCGTTACTGCAACGTGGTTTACTAAACGGCTTACGGTCCGCACTGGAAGAGCCTATAATGAGCCAGGAAAAAATTATGCCGAAGCAAAATGACAAAAGAGACTTACCATTAGAAAGCACAGACTGCAAGCTGTAATTTGATATATAAATCAGGAAACTAGAGTGAATGCGAGCAAAGATACGGTACTTTATATGAGACTACGCGATACGCAGCCTTCTTTCCCCCTTAAATAGCAAGTTAAACAATTTAGGTAAAGTGTGAATGTTTAGGTTGGCTGGTTTAAACATACAGCCTAGTACAGTTAGGGCTAAATGTGAAGCTTTAGCTTATTCTAATTTGAACTGATTTTGACGATTTTGCTGCCGTAAAAGAGGACAACGTCAAAAAAATAAACCAAGGTACTGACAATGTCTACTTTAGGGCCACAGCAGATCATTTTCCTGTTTCTTGGCTACCTCTCCCATACAATTTTATCAAATCTCCCACTCAAAACACTATTCTGCATAATTTTTTTTTGTTAGTGCCTCAAATCTTAATAACTTCTATGGTGAGAAAGGTTATCAGACATTGTCCAATAGATAGATTTAAAAACGTTATTACTTGAGTAAGCAACTAAAGGCCTGTCCACACTGCACACTGGAGTCGACTTAAGTCGTTTCATAAGTGTTTCTGCGCGTCCACACTGCAAAAAACAAGTCGACTTGAACTTCGAGTCGACTTTAAACGACTACGTTTTGAGCCAACGAAATAGGTGACTTGAGACGGATGTAAACGTTTTCAAAAACGTAGAAATTGATGAATATTGCGCATCATATAGAACACTTTTTATTGCTCGAGCTCGCAAGATGGCTGGAGGTTGGGAGGTTGATCAAACTAAGGCTCTGGTCAGTATATCTGGGCGCAGGAGGGCGTGCAGAAGGAATTGGACGGGGCGAAACGTAATAGGACGGTATATGAGCGCGTTGCTCAGCAGTTGGCAGTACTTGGGATCGAAAGGATGTGGCAGCAGTTTCGGTCGAAGATTAAGAACGTAACCTTCAAGTAGAGAAAGCTACTGTCGCTATTTGTAAGCCTGCCTTTTTATATATTTTGAATGGTAGCTTCATATCCAGTCAAGCTGTAGAAAAATCTCTATGGCATGCAGCTATTAAACTAGCTAGCTATGTAGCTTTTACTGCTTTTACATTTTTGGTAGCTATAGCTAGCTAGCAAGGTGTACAAGTAGCTAGCTGGCTATAGCTGACCCTTGTAGCCTCTGCCTGTGTATCTCAAATAAAACATATCTTGCATGGGCCTTCCTTGCCATTAATACTCTCCTTCTCCTTCTCTGAACAGCATGAGACTTCATCAGCCGTAGATAGGCCATCATCCACACGAAAAAAGAAGAACTCGATACGCATTCGCCATAGCTAACAGTTAGGTTTCGCGCGTGCGTGAACTTTTTGACGACCGTGGGCGGTCCCGTGCAGGTGACTTCGCTGTTCATTTCTGTAGTGTGGACGCGAAGTCGTTTTGCAACAGAAACGACTCAGAAAACGATTTGAAACGTTTCCATTTTTGTGTGGTGTGGACAGGCCTTTACTCACAAATAAGCTTAGTGGAGGGTTGTCAACAACAAACACTGACTGATGATTCCGAGTTACATTACATATTTACACTTTGGCATTCTTGACTTTCTCTCTATTTCTTTTGTTACAGGGCTAAACATCCCGTCAAAGTGCACGTGTGGGCCGGCATAAGCCTGCGAGGAGCCACTGCTACAGTACATGCCAAAAAAAACATGCCGGTTGCGTTGCGTTCAACGTTAAAAAATGCCAGCCGTAAACGCAAATAAACGCACACCGTAAACGCTAGCAGTCCCAACGGTAGCAAACGGGATAAACCGTCCGTGTAGCGGTGCTGAAGCGCAAGCGTGTCGCAATTCTCTCGGTGCTCTATAAGCTTCAGTTGCGAGCGAGCGCTCTCAAGTTTCTTCATTCCAGAGCCTTTACTCTTCCCACCTGAAGTATTACAGTCTAGCCTAAGCCTCCTGTTTCGTACTTCAGTCGAGCATCACCTATCAAGAAGCATTACAGTCGAAATCAGTCTCTTATCTGAAGCCTTTTGACGGTCAAGCGTAGGTTTCCACACCTCACCTTTATTAATACTATTAAATGAAGATTAGAACGAAAGTGCTTCAGGTAGAAGACAGATGCTGACTGCAACTGCTGTGCTCTCGCTGAGACCACCGATGCTCAGGGGACTTGCACTACTTCAGGTGGGAAGAATGAAGGTTCTGGAACTAATCCTATCCCTCCTATCCAGATGAGTATCAGAAGCTTCTTTTTTTTTAATGTTATTATATATATATATATATATATATATAGAAAAGTACTGGGATGGCTAGTCCTACTGCAGTTTCAGTAGGACTAGCCATCCCAGTACTTTTCTATATTCAATAGCTCTGCCTTAACACAGCATTGAGCACTATTTGTAGGCAAACTACCTTCTAAGTATATATATATATATATTTATTTCTAATTGCTGCTCTATTTTGTTTTCTAACTGATAACTGTTAACTGTTCAATTATATGGTTATAAAATGTTGTTTCAATTCAATTGTTGTGTTCTTTGTTGTACAAAATAATTCAATCTTGAGCCTGTTAAGACCATCACATGTTACAACACAGTGTTGGACTATGTAGTAACTAACACTAATAACAATCTATATTAAAAAAAGGTAATGTACCACTTTTGAGTGACCACCTTCAAATCAACGGTCTGAAAGGAGGGGGCCTGGCACTAAGGCAGATGGAGAAATGGTGTGTCAACTTCATTGAACCTTGAAGACAAACTGGAGAAGGCTGAGGCACTAGGGAGTTACCGGAGCCAACCTGTTCTCCAGAAGTGGCACACGGTGGGTTAGCTCCCTCTGGTTCTTCTCCAACGAAGAACATTCTATTATTATACATATGCCAAAGATAAGAAAGAAATACACATATAACATTATTCATTTTGGATGCATAACCACTTTACCCATCTTCAAATAAGAACATGTCAACAAATTGGTGTAATTTGGGTTACACAGCTGGTATTGTTGGTGGAGATCTTGGAAGGAAACTAGGGGTCATCACCAAAATCCTACCACATTTTATTTGTTGCCAATCAGCATGTTCAAATATCTACATTTTTGCTCTCCCACATATAAACAAACTCAAAGCTGCAATAGCCGTTACAGAATGCTGATATACAAACTATCCCCTAGTCTAAGATAAAGTTCAATTATCGACACTTATACATCGAGAGCATGGTATGTAGCTAAAGGCTTGCACACAAAAGCTAGCTAAGTTTTGCTAGCCCATTCTTATGGAACAACTTAAGAAAAAAAGGCTTGCAAATGCTATAGTCAGAAGCATGACTAACTAACCTGTGAAGGACCAGCTACTAGCTGAAAAGAAGTCTTTATATCACGATCATACAGAATCAACTCACTGTTTTTCACCGTAAGCTTCAGGATATCTTTTCAACAACTTATGTCGCTATAATAGGAACTGTAAAACAAAGACGATCTATCCTTTAAAAATCTCGAAGCAAGGACGAGTCTCAGCAGCTAAAAAAATTAACTTGCCACGAGGCACAAATCTCGTGCGCTTTGGAACTTTGCGCTGAAGCGCTGACCTTTAGTCAGCGTCGCTGCGCAAAACTCTCGTAAACGTTAACCGTTTATTTGCGTTTGTTAGCGTTTGTTAGTAACGGTTGGAAACGGTAAGCATCTACGCGCGTTCAAAATAAACGCAACCGGCATGTTTTTTTTGCCTCTACTGTATGTGCATATTTGAAGGCATTATGAGGGCTCCTCTCTATGCAGAGATCCTGGATGGGACACTTCTGCCTTATTTAACCTTCGCACTGCCAAGAGGGGTACAGGTGTACCCCAGACATATATAATAATGTCCTCTGTGTGACACAAACAAATTTAATACTATTTCTCTTTCAGGTTTACAAAGTAATAAATTTTAAATCTTTGACTACAATTTGTTTTTCTGTTTGACTTTTTTTCTCACTAGATATATTGAACTAAAGTCCAGTGGGGTACACCTGTACCCATATATTGAACTAAAGTCAAGTGGCGTACACCTGTATCCCTTTTAGTAGTCGATGGTAATTTATTTATTTTTTCAAAATCATGTATTTCACTCAAACAACTATCTCTGGGCCTGAATTTATGTGCATTAGCCTCAATTTTTGTGTTGTTACTGGATATTTGGTTATTGTGGTTACACTTTGTGTAATCAATATTGATAATAGAGCAATGAATATTGATAGTAAAACCCACTAAGCCTCTAACTCTGCTGGTTCCTATAAAACTAGATCTATTTATTGGTCATTTGTCTTCAATCTTTTTTCGATGATGAGTGTATATTATACTGCTGAGGAGGTAGCTGCCATCATTTTGGAGGAAGATAGTGATGAAGAAGTATGTGATACAGGAAGCCTTGGAGAAATCAGTGAAGAGGAAATTGATGCTGTGGAATATGAAGAGGAAGAAGAAGAAGAGATTTGCATTCACTCTGATGAAGATGTTGAACATGATACTGCTGAAGTCACCTTCACTGGGAAAGATGGAACAAAATGGCATAGTACTCCACCTCACCCTGCATCATTTCGGCAACATAATGTCATTCATGTCCGTCCTGGATTGACACAGTGGGTTGCTCACTATGAAGACCAACTGGACTTTTTCTTTGCACTTCTTACACCAACTATGATCAGGCATATTTGTGATTGCACTAACAAAAGGATTCCTGATGATATTCCAGAGGTAACAGAAAATCAAATAATTGGCTACATGGGAATTTTGCTTATCCTTGGAGTTACGAAAAAGCGAAACGTAGATGTTGATGAAATATGATCTACTAACTCCATGCACTATCAGGAATATGTAACTCTTGTTCTCACACGAAAACAGTTTAGAACCATTACCAGATACCTCACCTTTGATGATGTGGATACACATACAGGGCAGGACTTGAAGTTTCATAAGATGCAATACATTTTCTCCCAGTTTCAAAACAACATTCGGATTGCTTTCGAACCACACAGTCATACATGCATTGACGAGACTCTGTATGCATTTCGAGGTAAATGCCAATTCCGACAATTTATGCACAGCAAACCAGCCAAGTATGGTATCAAGTACTTTTGCTTATGCGATGTGGAAACATCTTACCTGTCTAATGTGCAGGTTTATTTGGGAAAAGACAGAGTTCAAACACAACGAAATACAAACATTGGAATGAATGTTGTGCTTGACTTGGCAAAACCAATTGAAAAAACAAGTCGAGGAATTACAGTGGATAACTTTTTTACCTCAATTCCCCTGGCAGAAAACTTATGGGAGAAAAAGCTAACTCTAGTTGGAACACTGAAACCGAACAAACGGGCAATTCCACCCCAATTCATAAAAAATTAAAGCCGTTAAGTACATGAAAGTATATTTTGTTTCCAGAAGGGAAAAAAAATGGTTTCTTATGTGCCAAAGAAAAATAAGGCAGTGATACTGCTATCCACAGAGCACCACAGCAAAAACATCATTTTAAAGGGAGGTGGGAAGATTGAAATGAAAAAACCCATGGCATATATAATGCTACAAAAGGAGCTGTCGATACCTTTGACAAACTTATTGTTCAGTATTCTTGTAGACGAAACACCTACAGATGGCCTATGAATGTGTTTGTTTTTCCTTCTTGATGTTGTTTCATACAACACATTTGTGTTGTACAGAACCAAGAACCCTAATAGCATGGCGAAAAACTGCAAGCGACAACATCGGCTACACTTGGAGGCACTAGGAGAAGAACTCTGCAGAAGAGAAATTGAAGTCAGAATCCAAAAATGGGTTGATGGCAACTTTCATGGAATTTCACAAGCAATGAGGCAGCTTGCCCAAAAGCATGGCTTCTTGCCTTTGGAGAGTGCTGCACATCAATCAATTGTGATTCGAACTTATGGTAGATGTTACTTGTTCTCTAGGAAAAATTACAGAAAAAGTCGAAACCACTGTGGTCTGTGTACACATTTTGTCTGCAAAGAACATTATGTTAGTCATACAGTGTTTTGTGTTCCTTGCAAAGAAGGACTCAATTATCAATGATGAATTTTGCATCTTTCGTGATTTGATTTTCAATAATGTTAGCTATTTACTTTACTTCACTTTCCAGCTTAGACTAGACCAGTGTGTGTGTTCTGGTTCTATGTTGAAGGGATAAAAATGATAAATTATGATTTATAGGCCAATTTGGCCTCTTTGTGTTGATATTTGTAAAAGATCCACTGGGGTGCCGGTGTACCACTTTGGCAGTCCGTGTTATGGAAAATCTTTAGACAGTGCGAAGGATAATGTAACTGTGGCACTGAATAGGATCACAGCTGGTAGGACAGTAACTATAATACACATTACTCAAATATGCAGTATAATTTTACACTGATATGATAAACCTAAATGGTGTGATGTGTATAGGATTAACATAGTTATTTATTTGTACCTCACCTAATGTTGTTAATTTGCTATTGCCCTGAAGAGAACCTGAGCATGTTGGCTGAAATGTTACCCTTTTTAAGTTGTTATAAAGAGAGATTTAACTCTTCAATATAAATATTTTAACACAACTATAAGGTTATTTACTAAGTTTTTGTTTGCAGGTGAGGGTGACATAGCTCGGTGTACCACTTAGACCTTCTCTGCCAGTCGAGATCCATTGCCTGTGACATTATGGTTTAAATTTCACACAAGAAGAAATGAAAGATTCTCTCATACTCTTACACTTTCTGGAAACATTGAAGGATATGAATTACACCATGTTCTAAATATATTATTGGATGTTAACATTGAGTTAGCATTTTTGGTATTGACAAAAGTATTTTTCTCCATAATAATAGTTCAATTCATACTTTATTGACGAGATACCAACAAATATTTTGAAGTTTGGTAGAACATTAAACTTTGTTTCCAAAAACTAATCTGGATTTAAACATTATTACCACAGTATTCCCACTATCCACATCTCTCAATCTCAAAAACATTCTTAGGTATGAACTTAGTAAATACTACCAGAGGTCTCCAATAGTGAGTGAGTAGAGCTAAATGTGCCCACTTGTTCTATGGTTAGGTATGTTCTACTAGCATGCTTTAAACTGGAACATTTTTGCTCTACACTTGAACCACCCTTAACTGGCCCACAACCATGTACTCCCTCTAAGTTGCTGCCATGAAATAAGTGTGAGCTGAATTAGACATTGCTCAGGAAAATTATTAGTACTCAATATGATTTGTACACCTACTTTTACCCTTGTAATGAGGTTATATCTATAACAAGGATTATAAGTACGATTTGCAAAATTATAAGCTTTGGCAGCTTTAAACTTCTAGATGCAGATATTTGCATATACATGGGAGGCATTATATGTAGAGGTTAATTTCTTTTAGCAATGATACTTACAAATAGTGTAATGAGTAGAGGATAGCCACCAACAGCTAGATGTAGATGTGGGCTACTTGTGAAACTTTCGAAGGTAATCTTACAACTACGTCATGTTTAGTCCTAGCACCACATTTTCATGGTGGGGATTTAAATAAAAGCCCACCCATATTTATCTCTGAGATCCTATCTCTGTTATATGGTAACTAGATCAACTAAAAAGAATGGCACTAATTATTATGTGCAATTGTAAGCTAATGAAAGTTGGATGGTGGGGTGGAAGTTATTGTGCATTTCTTGTTGTGCTGTGGGAATTGTGAAGAGGCTGAAGAATAAGTATAGAAATTAAAGTAATGAAGAGAGAAGTAGTCTTGTTGAGTAGATCTCTGTTAGGCCAGACCTAGTAAATTTCTTGTTGCTCGGCCCTGTGAGTCAAATTTTGCTGGGTTAGGAAAAAATATTTGCACTAGAAATCTCTGGCTAGCAGTGACGGTAGCAGTGCTGGCCAAGTGCACGGATTTTTCCGTACTTGTACGGAATATCACACTACTGTACAGATGGTACGGATATTAGTACAGAATTATTACCTTGGAAGAGGAACAATCTTGAGCTTCAGCTACTAGCTGCTATATATGACAGCATCAAACAATACAACATTGAACAAACTGCTTACCGCTACGGTATAATAATTTATTTCTCTTTCCCGGTAGAGACATAATTTATTTCTCTTTCCTCCTCCCCTTTCCCCGGGCACAATTTCTCTTTCCTCCTCTATCAGCAACATTCTCGCGCGTCAGACCCTTTACCGATCCCCTTTCTGGCAGGCACATGACTGATGACAAGTGCCCCGGTTTCAAGACACTATTTGGAAGCTAGCATGGCACAAGTTTGTTGCAGGCCAAGCTGCAGCTCAAGATATATAGTTGTGCTGATTTAGGACTCAAGTCAGTGTGACAATGACGAAGACAGGCTGGCGCTGCAAGAGTAAATATATAATAATATATTATATAGAAGGGGGGGGGGAAAGTACGGAAATCCCTCTGGAAATACGGGGAAAATGGCAATTTGGTACGGAAAATGACAGTGGTCACTTGGCAGCTCCGCGGTAGTTGTATGGTTTAAACTTCTCTTAGGCTCAAAAATCATTTGCTATTTGTTTAGGAAACAATTGGGCAGCTGTTGTCTCGAGTAGAACAAGAGTGCTGCAGTAAGGCCTGTAGACAAGGTGAAAATTGAAGATGGGATAAATTAAATTTAAATTGTTCTGCCACCCACCCGGGTCAATATTTCTGCCAAGCCCGAGCACAATTTTTTTACTAGGTCTGGCCTTAGTTTTGTATGTTTGAAATCTTTATGGCACAGTGGTAGTGTAGGGACTCCCAACCTGAACACTCGGGTTTGAGTCATGGCTATAAATGCTCTACTTGTGACCTTTTCCCCCTATCTTTTTCTCCCCATTCTTTTTCTCCCCATTCTTTTTCTCCCCATTCTTTTTCTCCCCATTCTTTTTCTCCCCATTCTTTTTCTCCCCATTCTTTTTCTCCCCATTCTTTTTCTCCCCATTCTTTTTCTCCCCATTCTTTTTCTCCCCGTTCTTTTTTCCCCTCATCTTTTGGTTTTTTTTCCACCACTTCCTTTTTCTTTTGTTTCTTTTAACTCTTTAGGGCCGATAATTGAAATAACGCCGCGCAAGCGTCTGCCGGAATTAATTGAGTAATTCGTTTTATTAGCCCGAGAGAAAAACACCTTGGGCTCTTGAAGTCATGGGACAGCTTCTTCGCTTCAGGACTCAACCAGGTTAGCGTGTTGATAGCTTACATGGCCCTTGAAGTCATGGGACAGCTTCTTCGCTTCAGGGCTCAACTAGGTTAGCGTGTTGCTAGCTTACCTGGCTACTTCTAAACAAAGCACACTAAGTTTGCTTTGCTTTTAGCGATCTCTGCGGTCTGTTGGCTTCGAAATCTTTTTACTATAGAGCTAGAGCTGCCATTATGCCATGGTAGTAGTTTCATCCACGTAAATAGTTTCAAAAAGGTAAGCTAGATAATTGATTGAGTATATAATTAGTAGTAATTAGTTTTAGTCGCGTGAGAGAAAAACACCGTGGGCACTTGAAGTCATGGGACAGCTTCGCTTCAGGACTCAACCAGGTTAGCGTGTTGATAGCTTACATGGCCCTTGAAGTCATGGAACAGCTTCTTCGCTTCTGGGCTCAACTAGGTTAGCGTGTAGCTAGTTTACCTGGCTACTTCTAAAGAAAGCACACTATGTTTGTTTTGCTTTTAGCGATGTCTGTCGGCTTCGAGATCTTCTTACTATAGAGCTGCCATGATGCCATGCTACGTAGTTTCATGACGCAAATAGTTCCAAAAAAGTAAGCGTGAAGCTTACCTCCGATCAGTATTTTTGTTGTCAGTATTCTGTTCACATTCAAAGGAAAGGACATGATGTTACCAATATTTTCAGGACAAGACATGGATATAAGACACATGGATATACTGATAAGTTGCTGAGATATTGAATGTCAATAATATATTGTTTTGCTAAGTAGAAGTAAGTTGAGCATGAAACATAATCATATATATAGCTAGCTATTATTATTGAATGTGAGAAATAGTGTGCCAGCTTGTAGCAGTCCTCTTTTAGGCATAGATGTGGCTTCCCAGGACAGGCATTGCAAACCCATATGCTCTGTCGGGAGGGCACACGTTTTTTGGGGCACTAGATGCATCTCCTAGATATATCGCCTCTTGCAGGAAAGTGGTCTAGGCGAGGAAGTGTTGGTGGTAATAGTTCTGTGGCAGAGCTACTTGGCCTCTGAGAGTGGCTGGTTGGTCGACTGAGAGAGTGGTTGTGGTGGATTTGGTGGCAAGGGTAGGGTTTGTTGAGATATGTGTTGTGGTTGAGGTGTGTTGGTTGACGACTGAGATGGTTGTATAGTTGGTGCTATAAGTACATGTATAGCACTGCTGAAGAACATCTATAGTGTATTGACATTGTTATGTATTGACATGGTTATGTTACATGTTTGTTGTTGTTGTTTCACCCACCTGTAGCAAATGTAAATCCTGGACTGAGCTGTGTACCAGTATCATTCTGACCTGTACCAGTATCATTCTGACCTATAGCTGGTGGAGGTGAAGCTCACTCCTCTGAAAATATTTATTTTTGTAAATATAATCATTGAATCATAAAGAAACCATTGATGTTGGGGTGAAGTTCTGAATCACTTGCTGGAGGAGGTTATACAAGATTTTAAAAAACATTACCATTGTCTTCCATAACTTCAAGGTCATCATCACTTCCTTCTGCTATGTATTCAATGATGCTGTTGTCATAACCAGAAAAAAAGTCTACAACACACTCGAGAGAAAATCTTTTTGCCATTATCAGTTGTGGGCAGAGCAGCTACAAGTAAACACAGCTGCAAGATATTAGATTACGCAATGGCCATGTAAATATAGCACGCTAAAGTGATTAAGTAGTGTTTCTCCGCGACAAAAGTTGCTATCGTCGTTACGGACAATTAAAATGTGCGCGTGAAAAGTCGCTATCGGCCCTAAAGAGTTAAGGCCAGTGTGGCCCATTTTTTTCTTCACAAAACTCTCACCTCTTTCAAGGGCCATAACTCCTGAACTACACCCCCTATGCCAGTGATTTTATGCTCAAAAGATAGATCTCTCTTAGTGCTTCAAAACAACATAAAAAAATTGAAGTGTGTGACATGCAGAAAAGCTGGGAAAAGTGAGAAAAATCAACCTTAAAACCCTACAAAGCCTAGCTAAAAAAATAAAACAGCTATCGCTTCCAAAACTCTTGGTAATATTGCTTAGACACTAATGAGTGATTTAATAGAGTTAAATAGTGCTTGCTAAGTGCACTACCAGCTGTACAATTGGCTGCGTGCCAGCGCTTTTAATTGCCACTAAGGACAGTTGTGAATAAACTTATAACTTGGAAGTGCTTATAGCTACTACTTAACTAACTCTATTAAATCATAGAGCAAAGACAGAGCTATAAAATGATATATAATTAAGTAGGTACACACTAATTTTTCTTAGAGATATCCTTTTTTGAAATTCAAAAAGGCTCTTTTTTGGAAATGTGGGAAATCGCTGTTGAAGTTGGACTATATACTTTCAATGGGAGACGATGGTATTTTTTAATATTTTTTTTTAACTTGTGATTACAACTTTAGAGCTCCGTAGATTCTGCAACCTTCATGGTATAGACTTGATATATAGCTCAAAAGATAGGTCTCTCTGTGTGCTCTCTTTTGATACTAAAATATGTTTCATAGGTATAACTATAGGCAAGTTACTAGACCCTAAAGTGGAGGGACCTCAAAAACCTGCATCCCAAAGTCCCCATCCAGAATAACTCCAGATTGCTAAGTGCAAATGAAATGTGCAAATGAAATTGGTACGAGTGGCTAGAGGAAGCCCTAGAGCATGCAATGACCTTTTTCATTAGGCGTTAAAAATGTATTACCTGGTCAAGCGCGCGGGTGGAAAATTGAGGGCGATGCAATCAACGCCCTCAATTTTCCAATCAACGATTGTATTCAGGTTTCCAGTATGCCTGAATATAACTCAACACAATTTTCTTCCCCAAGTACTCCATCTACTTTACCAGCCTCACTGGCATCATCTCCAAGCTATCAGGATCATGATACAGTATCTCTGTCATCAGAAATTAGTGGATCGTCAGCAGTATCAAGAAATGATTTCTCTATTCCGATGATGTGGAAGCCTAATATTAATGGCTGCCATTGCTGAAAAGAGATTACTACCGGAAATAAGAAATGAAATTGTTCGAGACCTTGTTACCCATATATACAGCTATGTAGAAAGGCCAAATCCAGCTGCTGTCACAAAAATTGCCAAAATATTAGTAGAGAAATATCCATTCGTGGCTGATTCTATGACAGGGTCTGGGTCTACTGCTTCTGTAAGTACATAGTAACATTGTTGATGTATATATGCCTTATAAGTATTCATCTACCGTGTCATTTTTTCCCCTTTAGGGATCATGGGTGAAAAAAATGATGGACCGTGTGTATAATGTTGAAAAGGGCCAAAAAAGGAAAGCAGCTAACTCTCCAATGGATAAACCAAGCAAACGTGGTCGGCCAAAGCGAGCGATTAAGTACAATAAGTATTGAAAGGTCAAGTACTCTCCAGGCTGGCACTGTATTAGTGTGTTACTATTATATAGTATACTGCACACAATGCACATCATCTTATTATTGAACTTGCAATACATTATCAAAAGCACTGAACTGGCTCAAGAATCAAAACCCAGAGTGTCCACTAAATAAAGGATGACATCATAGTAAATATAACCACAACAATGTTAATAATAACTAATGACTAAGGTCACAGTCTATGACACCTTTCCCCTCTTAGCTTGAGTCAACAGATGGTTAGTAATGATCTGGAGGTGCCTGTTTCAACTTGAATAGCATGGGGAAGTGTTGCAGGTGCCTTCATTTTGGTTTGCTCGACTTGACCCACTGTCTGTGTTCTTGATGTTGCTTCTTGTGGACTGTACATGAAACTGTTCCAGCAGTAGCTCTGGACTGATTCCAGAATATTTGATTTCAGGCTCAACTACAGCCTCCTTCAAGGACTTGGTAACAGTTGAGAACTCCACCAGCCAAACAGCAGATGTTTTGCTAGAAGATCAGCTACAGCCTCCTTCAAGGACTTGGTAACAGTTAACTCCACCAGCCAAACAGCAGATGTTTTGGTAGAAGATTCAGCTACAGCCTCCTTCAAGGACTTGGTAACAGTTGTCAATAGAACTACAGTCTAAATTTCTTGCAGTCACCTTCTTTACAGTTCCTGGTACCCACTTGTGTTTTGATGGTGTGAAATCTTCCACGTACACAAAGTAACATTCAAGAAATGTTTTCAGGGTCTTGTTATTGTCATAGGTTTCTTTCTGTTTTATCTGTCTTCCCTCCACTTGGTTTTAAATATTGGGAAACAATTTATCCAAACAACATCTCAGATGTCAACCCTTATGTAAATCTGAGGGTAAAGTTCCTGTTGTTGAGTGAGGACCATTTACAGCAACATTCCTAGACAATGGAACCTTCCATTTGACATAATGCTTGTTTAACTGTTTGAACAGCGCTTTTGATCAACTCATTGCAAGAAGGGTGGTAAGATTCAGAAGTTACATGCTTAATTCCATTCTTTTCCACGACCTTGTTGCCTGTAAAGAGCAACTATTGTCCATCACAATCTTGTGAGGAAGACTGTGGGTAGCAAAAAGTGACCATAGCTTTTCAATTGTCTTGGCCAGTTTAATAGAAGATATTACTTGAACCTCTAACCACTTTTAGTGACTGATAAGTCCATGTGACCGATGAACAGTCCTGCATAGTACAGATGCAGTCAACTCCAGGGTGATTCCTGCTACTACCAAGGGTGGAGTGACACTGAAGCAGGTGAGTGTTGATGTTCTTGGAAATACAGTACAGCTTGTAGCCATTGTAAAAATGTGTGCATCCATACTTGGCCACCACACATAACACCTAGCTAATGCTTTCATCTTGGATGATGTTATCTGTGATGTAGCTCTCCCAACAACAATCTCCTCCTTTTTATGGAATTAGCTAATACTTGTGATCCCCACAGCAAACAGCCTCCAGTGGTTATGTTCCTTCTGTCTCACTCAGTTTGGTTTCAGGTCTTCACTTCTGTCTTGATATGACCATCCATATGCATAATAAAAGTCATCACTTGGCTTAAAACTGGATCTTTGGCCATCCATCACTTAATGGAGGCTTTTACCATTTTTTTTAATGATTTAAATTTTTTATTTTATTGCTCTATTCTATACCTTGATGCATGTAGTTGTTATGTTTCAAGTTTCAGAGTATTTCAATGCTCCATTATGAAGTTATGCACCTTTTTGTGCATTCTATTTCACATTATCAAGCTATATACAAAATACCGTTTGAATCTTGAAGACGGCGCTCCTGCCAAAGGTAAGCGTATCTCCCTAACCGTTCATGATAGAAGTCTGGAAAAGGACTCTAAATGAAGCTCTCAGTAAGCTTCCAATTACCATAGTTACCACGCAGCCCTGTGCTGTCATCACATGATCTGCGCATCCTGTCAGGCAACCGTCATCATTTCGATTTTTACCCAAAAAATACCCCCCCAAAACACACCCACTTTTCATGGCTTCTCCTGAAAATCACTGTTTCCGAATCTGGAAATATTCTAACTTGCTCATTTTTTAATGTATACAAGATTTTAATATATCATTTGAAAGTCCTTTCCCTGCTCTAAAAAGTGAATGATTAAAACATGTTTAAGTCCATCCATGGTGAAGGTATGCATATGGATATACATACCATGTTTAGAACTTCAGGTTGACCTCTCTTAAAATTCAGTTGTTGTGCTAATAATATTTTTAGCCATTCACTTTTCACTTCTATGATCACTCTAAGCACTTCCTAAGTGGGAAGTGGTTAGGACTAAGTGGCCACGAGTTAGAATATTTGCCCCTGATACTGAGGTGGGATCCATAACTTCACCTAGGTAGTAGATAAGCAAAATCTGAGCATATCAAAAGAAAGCACATTCAATACACTGCATCTTGATAAAATTTCACCTGCATTGAGAAAAGGAAAAAAAAGTTATGACAAGTTGTGTCGACCACCTCAGAAATGGTAAAAGCCTCCCTTAATGTCAGTTACACTGATACTAGTCATGTCCAATCTATTCAGCAGATGAATGAGGTCTCCTAGTAGTTTTACTAAGGAAGTTGTCACCAGACTAGGTAACCTACTCCAAGCATCAGCATTACCCAAGCCTTATAGCATATTATTGTATACCTGTAAGTGCTCAGAGTAACTAATTGCACATCAGAATTCATGACGATGCAAAAGAGTGGAATTTGTCTAGATTCTTTAAGCTGGTAAGACAGAGGTTGATGGTCAGCTCAATAATAAATGGTGTACCAAAGAGGTAGATGTGAAATTTTGGAAGCACCAAATAGTATTGCTAAACGTTCCTAAAGGCCTGTCCTCACTGAACGAGACAATGCACATTAATGTGCATCGATATGCATTGTGGTATCCACACTGAATTTAATTTACATTAATGTGGTCCACCTCAATAGGTGGTTTGAGTAGCAGCAAAGACCATTATATTAAAGCATTCCAATAACTACACAAGTAAGTGCTCAAAAGAATTTCATTTACTTGCATCTTCATGATGGTAGCACATTGTAACTTTGGACTAGCTGTATGCTATCTGTGTCCTGAGCAAACTAGCTAGATAGACAAACTACATGGCTAGAGAACTGCTGCTATGTTTATACTTCCTGCATTTTCACTTCTGATGTTCTTGCAGTCTCACTGTCTTCATTGCTTCTGCCTTTCTCTCATCTCTCTCCTTTTTCTTTTCTTCGGCTAATATTTCCTGTGCATCTGTAGTTGAGGTAGCTAACTAGCAAAAAAATGATGCAAAAACAAACTTCATCTGAAGTACAGATACAGTGTATGATTTTGACTGACTTTCTCCTGACTTCGATAGGCTGATTATTTTTGCTTCATATGGTTTATTTTTGTGCACGGATGGATGCGATGAATGAACATCGAATTGAAGATTTTTTCAAGGATCCAATGCGAATTATTGCGCATGAGTTTAGGTGCAGTTTGGACCGGCCATTACTTTAAATGTAAGTAAGCTTGAGACATGTTGAGTTTAGTGAAATACCTTCCACTATTCCCAGCAGCAAACAACTAGGTAAAGGATAAGAGTCTTCCTGAGAAACATTTAATGTGTAACACTATAGTCTTGACAGATTCTTACAGTACCATTTCTCTTCACTGAAGAGACTATAGGTGCAGCCCAACTACGGAACTGGCCAGTTCCTGTGCTTTCCAGTCCCCCAAGATCAGTTTCAACTTTCTCTCTAAGAGAGTAAGGTCCTGAGTAGCTCAGAATTTACTTCTGGGTTTACATGTAGCTTCATCTTCATTCCTTTCAGTGTACCAATCTCATTATTTAATACTCTCATTTGCTTGTCTAGCAATGCTGCTACCCACCGGATTGTTGATATGCCCAAAGTTTACTTTGAGTGCTGTAATCCAATCTCTCTACCCAGCAAGTTAGGTCCCATCTTCCTATCACTTTTGCACTTAACACCACCTTGCTGATGCTGATCCCAGCAAAGGCAATCTCACTTCTGTGTAAGTCTGCAACTTCACGTTAGTGTCTTGGAGATATTGGCTGTGAACCCTCTCCCATATCCTCTAAAAAAATTCTTTCGTTATGAGAGTGCGGGAAGCAGGTATATAGGGTAACTTAATTATTGAGCACTTCCTGATACTTTTCAGCATAATAGAATGGCAAATTATGAAAAGAAATTTGCATGTGGACTTTTACGAGTAGAGATTATTTTATAGAGTGCTTTTAATTAGTTCCCATTGATGATGGGAAGCACATTTACACTAAGAGTGAGATCCAAGCATTAAAACATTAATAGATCTGTAATCTATTAGACCTTCAGCTATGCTAGTAGAATAGCAATGGCTAGAGCAATGCAATAACAATTCTAGGATCTCATGCTATATGTTTCTCAATGAATTCTCAGTTGACATAATAACATTAGTAGTAGAATAACCTTCTCGATAATCAACATACAATTGTATTCTCTCAACCTTTCAACTAGATGTTCCTGGTAAAGGCTAGAGAATCTAATCGAAACCTCGAGAGAATACAATTTCAAGTTAATTATTGAGAAAGTTATTGTAAATTATATGATTGATTTTTTTCTAATTCACCACTCAATGCATAACTTGCATTTATTAATATTTCCCCAAAAAATCTTATGAATATATAGAACATAGAAAAACTTAAAATGGAAATATCATTGATTTGGTGTTTTGGGAATCCATGCCTTAAAAAAAATTCAGATGCATGAATGCTTTGCAATTTTCAGCTCTAGATAAATATTTAAAATCATGGGCAAAGTAAAAGCAAGTACCAAAGAGGCCATGTTTTTTAGGGATATATCAGGTAAGGTTCACTTGATTTGCTAGTTACCAAAAATAAAGTATACAAGGACTAGGAATGCTTCTCTAGCTTCTTTAGCTCCTAAAGAGGGATTTGTTGTGTCTTTTGACCCCTTTCCCAGGATGTACGTATATTTTAAACTTTTCCTGAAATAATTTGTTAGATCGAGATTTAGATTGAAAATTGGCAAGGTAGTTTTCAAGAAATTATCAAATGAAACGAGAAAATCTTAGGAAAACCAGGTTATGGAGAAGGCATTTCTCAACATGGAGCAGTATTGAGTCGACAAAAATAAAATTTGAGCATTCACTACACATAAAAATAAGCCATTGCAGATCTTCTCAAATTAAAACTTATCTCTATATTATAGTCATTGTATTATAGACTAACAGAGGCAGAGATGGCAGACATAAAAACATGCGAGCTTAATATAGAGATTCTGGACATTCGATCCAAATACTTGTAGCATTATGCTGTTTGATATTATACAGAAGTAATTTTTTTATATGCATGTCAAGTATGAGGGCATATCTAAAGATTCCCCATATAAGGTGTGGTCTGAATGTCTTGATCTGTATATTTCTCCTGCACTCTGATGTGTGTAACTTTCCATGTTACATATGCATGTGCACATATGTCATAATATTACTTGGTCAGGCTATTATTCATATGTTAAATATGAATGTGCACATGTCATAATATTTCTATTGTTCAGGCTATTATTCAATGTTACATATGCATGTACACATGGCTATTGTCAGGATATTATTCATGTTACATATGCATGTTCACATGTCATAATATTTCTATTGGTCAGGCTATTATTCATATGTTACATATGCATGTGCACATGTCGCTATTGGTCAGGCTATTATTCTAACCATTCTTTGTTGTTAGTGTAGAAAAAGTTCAGTGGCACAGAAATAATTGCTATATAGTTTAGCCAGATAAACAATAAAACAACTGTATGTAGTTTGTAACTTTGTAACTCACATGCAGTTTCTAGCAGCCAAGTCTCTGTGAATGATCATCTTGCTTGCCAAATATTCCATACCTTTAGCTATTTGAAGGCAGAAACCCATAAGCTTACAAGAAGCCTGCGTCTATTATTATAAGGCAAAGGTTTAGGCATCAATATAACATGTCACATTGGTTGGTATGGTTTATCACATCTTACAATTTTTTCATCCATGTCAGAGGTTATTGGAAAATATAATTCATCCCTAACATTCCTCAGGTAAGAAATAAGGCTGCCATTGAACATGAAAGGCATCACAATGTAGGGAACAGGACCCCCATCCACGCAGACTCCAATGAGAGTGAGAACATTAGGATGGTCAAATGTAGACATTCTAGAACACTCTTCTAGCAGACCTCTCACCAGTGATTTATCAAGAAAACCTATTTTGGAAATAATGTTAAGTCGACCAAGAATGACTAGAAGCTACACACCTTTTAGTGTCTTCACTGCTACTACTTCACTTAAGCTCTTGGTGAATCCTTTAGATAGTTTCCCTCTGTAAACAATTCCATACTGACCTGAGACAGGTAATAGGAGTAAGGAATGAAAATTTGAATGTGAGGTGACTGTCACAAAAAGATGGTGAATAAATATAATTACAAAAGATAATAAATCTCATTAATATAAAGTTTGGGCAAAAACTTAAATAATTGTCTCAAACAACTACAGGTCATTAGATAGCACTTGCATTGACAAATACATTTGGTCAAATATAGATCACTATAGAGTCAGCAAACATTTATTAAGTTGTGAATTGTTCATAGGACAACATCTAGGCTATTTGTAATGGTGACCATTTGTATACTTATATTGAGTCAAAACCTACCTTGTCCCACAGTTTCACTCATCTCTAAGTTGCAGGAGTTAATCATAAGCTGCTTAGAAATGTTCAGCTTAAATGAACTCTGCACTCTATATGTCCTTAATTCTGCTGCCTCTTCTATACAATGGGAAAATGCAGACATTATTAATTTTTAAATGTGATATCTACCTTTTTTGAGTATTTATACCTGGATCCTTGTCAAATGATGATCTAGGACAAATAAAAACAGTAATTCAATGCGATATTATTAGTAAAACAATTTGGACATGAAATTATATTTATATATCGCTACTCTTTGTACTTATATTCCTGATGAAGTCTAGAGCATCTAGCCGAAATGTTGAGTAAGGAAATTCAAGTTGATTATTGAGAAATGATAACCATTGTTTAAAAAGTAGAGGAAAAAAAGACCTCAACCTGCTAATTCTACAAATAAATGCTAACCAACAAGGACAGAGTCTGAGACAAACAAATATATATAAAGTATAATGAATAAACAGTAGCACTAACCTCTTGTAACCACACCCACTTCCTTGCCCAACCTCTTTTAATGTGCTTGCTCAGCATTAGATATTTACCATTCCCCCATATGAGTGAAGTATATTAGTTAAGTTAAGAAGGTCTAAACCTCAATAACAATTCGACAACATGCCTTTATAGTATTATAAATTCAGCCATTGATTTTGCATTCCATCACATACCTATTGTTATCTTGCAGAGTCTGATTAGCTGAAACTTTTTTCTTTCTCCTCACCGCACGTACCAAAGCATATATAAGATATATTATAGCAGCAAGGATTATCAATGCCACTGAACCTAAGGTTGCCCCAATGATAGCTGGGATAGGGAGAGGGCGGAGTATGGTCACTTGAGCAGCACCTCCAAGATGAATTCTTTCCTTATCTTGAGATTTGATGGCTTGTCCTTTAGTGTACTTAATAAATGACAACTCAACTTTAAAATCCATTGGTTTTCCTGCAATAGCATCTGACAATATGGGAAGTTCCACCAATTCCAATGTATCACTTCCTCCAAAAGTGACTTCTGTAAAATGAAAAATTCACCACGAAAAATGGCAGTATTAGATATGTTTGCCCTTAATATGAGTCCAATATCTCCGAGATTGCCACTGACCAAGCGCAAACTTAAACTGATATTTAAATCATCTTCGCTGACAGAGTACATATCTGGTACAAATCTAAAATCCAAAACTGGAAAGTAACATTCCCATTACAAGGGAAAAAATAAATTAGCCAAAACTGTATTTTATATATAGGTTAAAACAGAACAAAAAATGTATCATGCTGATGTGCTACAAATTGTAGCATGCTTTGATTGTTCTTAAGTCATTAATGTTTTCATGATTACATTATTTTATTGAAGTGAGTGATATAAATATAGGATGCATTTCATCTTAGTCATCTTGTATGCACAAAATATATTGAATACCTTCATCATCCAAGATATAGATCTGTGTACTGTCTGGATGAATAGTCAAGCGAGCAGGTTGATCATTTATGAAACTTAAATTTGCCACCACCAACTTGGTAAGTTCATATATGTTGTCATTGACTAAATTGAAGGAGATACTGATGGCTGGCTGGTCAGCATTTAAGATGTAGAGTTCATCTCCCTCATCTTCCATCAAAACTGATAAAAAATAATATTAGTCACATGATGAAATTCAAATTGAAAGGAAAAAAAAAAGAATATATGATCTTCAATCCTTTTTATGGGGTCAACTTTTAACAACAAAAATATTTTATGTTGAAACACACAATGTATCACACTTACACATTTGCTGTCAATTTGAAGTTAGTCAACTCCTTTTTTGATAAAAAGTGAACTATTACCTGACCTAATTAAATGAAGTTCAATATATTCCTGATTTATTATAATTGAAAATATTCTGGTAAATATTTTGGTGAATGGTTTAAAAGAGTACCAAAAATAAATACCAACAAAAGAACAGTAAATTATTGACTTAGGGTATAGTTTTATGCTAACAAGGTATTAACTTGACTTTACCTGCATAATATGTGCAACTCAAATATTATTCAAAACTTAATTATCATTTTTTATCTCATAACAACCCAAGATTTCTTGGAAATGGTACCAAATATACTATCATTAGAAGTTTTATTGTACTGGATAACCTTTGGTTATGAAAAAAACAGCATTTGTACATGTGAGCATAGTTGCTAACTCAGCAATGCATCTGTGAAATACTAACTATACCCAGTGCATGTTACTGCTAAATAAACAATAATAACAGTGATAATTTGTTTCTTACATAATCTTGATTCCTGTGATATGTTAAATTGAACTGAAACATTTATCTGCAAGTCTCCGGAGATCACTCCAAATTGTAGGGATACTTTTGAATCATTCTCAGCAAAGGAATATGATGCATCAAAGAAACCAATAGTAGCAACTACATAGACAAAATATTATAGTTCATCAATGAGTCTCAATTCAAGTTAAGCTGCTTACTATGCTTACTTATTCTTACCATCATCATCCAAAATGTAGATCACTGTGACATTATGTCGGATTCGTATTCCCAGATTCTCGAATAATCAGCTCTCTTAGCTGATTCCACGCAATCCGATGACGCCCAAGCCCACCCTTTAACTCTCGCTAGTTAAAGTCTACCTGGACCAGAACTACTCGCACACGATTCTCCCTTTCTCACTAAGAGAGGTGTAGTAGTTGTATTGACTTTGCTACAAATAAACTTAGATGCACAACAATCAATACTTGAACAGTTCAGAGCACAATCAATAAACTGGTATAATAATAACACGTAGAATGGCAGAGTATTAGTACCTCGTTATTATCTCTCTCTCGCTAACGACCTCTAATATCTGCTCTCACTGTCTGTCTCTCTCTCTAAAATGTCCGTCTCTTTTATACTCTGTTCTTGTGCTGTTCTTGTGACCTTATTAGGTCATTTTCTGTGCTGGTGTGACGTCGAATCGTTCATCTAGTCTGAACTTGCGATGAACCGTGGTCTGCCGGTTGTAGTCTGGTCCTACCGAATCTTGCCACCCCGGTTCCATCGTGGTGTTGTCGTCCCGTTCCATCGTGGTGTTGTCGTCCCGTTCCATCGTGGTGTTGTCGTCCCATACCCACACTTGCTCCTGACCTCCACTCGGGGCCATCCGCCCACCTAGGTCCTTCAGGGGCGCTCCTCCTTCCCCAGTCAGGAGTTCTCCTGACATTCCTCCCTCCTCTAGACGAGAGCCATGCTCTCGAGAGAGAGTCCATCAGCATTTTAGTTCTTTGAGCCTGGTTTGTGTGAGATGTGGTAGCTGTAGGGCTGCATCGCTAGTGCCCAGTGACCTAACCGCCCTGTGGCATCCCTCAGGTGTCCTAACCACGTTAGGGGGTTGTGGTCTGTCTGAATCTCGAAGGTAGTTCCTTCGAGGTAGATCCGGAAGTGTCGTACCCCCTCCACTAGTGCCAATGCCTCCCGTGCCAATGCCTCCCGTGCCAATGCCTCCTGCTCAATGGTAGAGTAGTTCATCTCCCTCTGTTGCAGCTTTCGTGATCCATAAGCGATGGGGTGTTCCTCCTCCAGTTTGTCCTTTTGTCTCAGAACATTGCCGATTCCCGTCGCGCTTGCGTCAGTCTGAAGGATGAAGGGTCTATCCCAGTTAGGGGTAGAGAGTATGGGATAGTTAGACATACGACCCTTTAGCTTCACAAAAGCCGCTTCGGCTGCCTCACCCCAAATAACTCTACCTGGCCCTTTGTTCTTCGTGAGATGGGACAAGGGTGTGGCTTTGTTAGAGGTCTGTCGGGTTGCCTTCTGGTCATTGTACCTCTTATGGCCGTCCTTTGCCTTCCCTTCGGTTGAAGCTGCTAACTCTCTGATTACTCCCATCTTTTCTCTTAGTAGGCGGAGATACTCTCTGATCTCGACCCCACCTGCTTCTTCTGTCTGAGTCCACTGACGTACCAGCTCGTCCAAAGGGGTGTTCAGCGTCCTTAAGTACATCAGCTCATAGGGAGAGAAACCTGTACACTTATGTATGTTTTTCCCACCTCGTGTTCTCTTCAGGGGTCCAAAAATTTCTATTGCCACCCGGCTAAAGGGTACTGACATCACTGGTAAGGAGTGGAAGGGGGCTCGCTTAAGCATCGCAAGGGCCGCCAGCTGACACTCTGGGCAAGAGTGACATGCCTCCCTCACATCTGCAACCATTCCCGGCCAGATCACCCTCTTCCGCAGTGCGTTCAGCGTTCTCACCTCCCCAAAATGCCCTGCTATGGGTGAGCTGTGCGCCATCCTCAGCACTTCACACCTACATGACCTGGGAACAACAACACATTCTTCCTCACCCTCTGTACTGGACTTCTTAACGAGGATGCCATCCGCCCACCTCACATCACTCTGCCCAGTCTCGTCCGCCTGCTCTCGCCATCTGGATAGGGTTGGGTCGAGCAGTTGGAGAGTGCGAAGTTGACTGGGAGAGATCAGCTCCAGCGACGTCTGGTCATCCCTGTCTGTGCCCCTCTTCGTGTCTGGTTTCATTGGGGGTGTCTGGAACAGGTCGTCTGAAAAATCAAACACCTGCTCCAACTGCTCTTCGGACTGTACCTCTGAGTCATTCTCGAGCTCGTGGACCACCGCATCATCCTTCTGCTGTGCCACGGCTCCCGACTCTTCTTTCTCCTTGTCCTCCCTCTCTCTGGCCCTGGTACTGATGAATGTCTCAGCCACCTATGGTGCTATGATGATTTGGGTCTCATCACGCTTTTCTTCCTTCTCAATAGCCTGTTTCAGCAATTTTCGGAAGCCTGGTACGTCCCTTCCTAACAACATATCAACATTCAAATGTTCTGACACCCCTACTGCTAGCTCACATGTTGTTCCTTTGATCTGCAGGGTAATCCTGGCTGCTGGAAACCACGTCTTCCGGGCGCTGGCTGTGATGTACGGGATCTTCCACCCCAACTTCTTCGGTCCTAGACACCTGGGATGAACCATGGTTTTTGAGCATCCTGTATCTAGTAGAGCGGTAACCTTACTGTCATTGACCAACACTTCCTCGGTCCATTGAGGTGCATTTGCCCTGACCGGGGTCCTACTTCCAAAATGAGCTTCTTCCATCCACACTCTGCAGTCCCGTCTCAGGTGTCCCTTGCGACCACACCGGAAGCACTCGACCTGACTGATATCCGTCCGAGTTGGTCGGTCGGAGGGGGTACTACCTGGCTCTAGCTTTGGTCGATACGAGTTTCCCTTGGTTGGTGGAGGCGGTTGACTGAATGGGGTGTTCCCAGGGCGAGTAGATGTACTTCCCTGTCGGAGCTGTGGAGTGTTAGGCCCTTCCCTTGGTCTAACTCTCTCCCCCCCCCAAACGCTCTGTCGGACCTCCTATTGTTAAGGTGATGCACCACGGACTCAGTGAGTTGGTCATAAGTTTGGCAGTTGAGATTCCTCATCTCTCCTTTCAACCAACGAGGCAATCGCTGTAGTGTGATCTCCATCAACACTGCAATCTCTGGTGGTTGACCTACTAGATCCAACCATTGTTTGAAATGTTGTTTGTTTTTTCTTAGCCACACATCCGGTTTGGTTGCATCAAAGGATGTCTCGAAGGCCTTGCATCGGGAGGTCTCCACAGTAATTTGGTATGTCTGGAGTAGGGTTGTCTTGACCCGGTCATAATCTCCCTGGTCAGCTGGTGACAACATTGCCACAGCCATCAAGCCAGCTCCTGCCAGTGAACTCCGGAGATGGAGGGGCCACTCTCCCCTTGGCCATCTTCCTGCTGTAGCCACCGTCTCGAACATTTCCAGGTAGGCTTGCATATCGTCCACCCCATCCTGGAATTTCTGCAATGTTATTTTGGGGGATTGTGGGGCCACAGGTAGAGGAAGAGGTCTGGCAGCTGCATCCTGCAGAGCATGAAACCACCGTTGTTGCTGGGCTGCTGCTTCCGCTCGGTCCTCCTCTCTTTGTTGGTCCACCCTTGCAGCTCTCTGCTGCTCCATCTCGACCCACCGATCCATGAAACGGTCGAGCTTCCCCTGTCTCTCTGGGGTCTCCCTGTCATCATCACTTCTCAACTGTCTATCCTCTCCTGGTCGACGCGACATTTTCCCACGCAACCGCAAAACAGATATAATAATTGTTGATAACAAAATATCAACTAATGATTATAAAAACTGAAATATGCACTTGCCTCGAGAGGCTAATACACAATTAAAGAAAAACAAAACCAAAACACTCAATAAACACCCTAGGTCAGAGTTGATTTTCAGGCTTCAAAGTTGATAACTCAAGCCGTTCTCTGCAATTACAGGCAATGATAAGTCAACAAAAATCCAGCACAAAATAGTACCTCTCCCAGCACTATTGGTGCCTTATCCAAACCTGTAAAAATCAGCACCTCTCACCTTAGGCCTAATATATACAACAATGCGACCTCTTACCTTAGCTCTACACGCACTAAGAATCTTTCTAGACTACTGCTTCCAGATACCTTCCCCACTAAGTCTCTCTCACTTAGCTTAGGTTTCCCACTTCTGACACCACTTGTCGGATTCGTATTCCCAGATTCTCGAATAATCAGCTCTCTTAGCTGATTCCACGCAATCTGATGACGCCCAAGCCCACCCTTTAACTCTCGCTAGTTAAAGTCTACCTGGACCAGAACTACTCGCACACGATTCTCCCTTTCTCACTAAGAGAGGTGTAGTAGTTGTATTGACTTTGCTACAAATAAACTTAGATGCACAACAATCAATACTTGGACAGTTCAGAGCACAATCAATAAACTGGTATAATAATAACACGTAGAATGGCAGAGTATTAGTACCTCGTTATTATCTCTCTCTCGCTAACGACCTCTAATATCTGCTCTCACTGTCTGTCTCTCTCTCTAAAATGTCCGTCTCTTTTATACTCTGTTCTTGTGCTGTTCTTGTGACCTTATTAGGTCATTTTCTGTGCTGCTGTGACGTCGAATCGTTCATCTAGTCTGAACTTGCGATGAACCGTGGTCTGCCGGTTGTAGTCTGGTCCTACCGAATCTTGCCACCCCGGTTCCATCGTGGTGTTGTCGTCCCGTTCCATCGTGGTGTTGTCGTCCCGTTCCATCGTGGTGTTGTCGTCCCATACCCACACTTGCTCCTGACCTCCACTCGGGGCCATCCGCCCACCTAGGTCCTTCAGGGGCGCTCCTCCTTCCCCAGTCAGGAGTTCTCCTGACATTCCTCCCTCCTCTAGACGAGAGCCATGCTCTCGAGAGAGAGTCCATCAGCATTTTAGTTCTTTGAGCCTGGTTTGTGTGAGATGTGGTAGCTGTAGGGCTGCATCGCTAGTGCCCAGTGACCTAACCGCCCTGTGGCATCCCTCAGGTGTCCTAACCACGTTAGGGGGTTGTGGTCTGTCTGAATCTCGAAGGTAGTTCCTTCGAGGTAGATCCGGAAGTGTCGTACCCCCTCCACTAGTGCCAATGCCTCCCGTGCCAATGCCTCCCGTGCCAATGCCTCCTGCTCAATGGTAGAGTAGTTCATCTCCCTCTGTTGCAGCTTTCGTGATCCATAAGCGATGGGGTGTTCCTCCTCCAGTTTGTCCTTTTGTCTCAGAACATTGCCGATTCCCGTCGCGCTTGCGTCAGTCTGAAGGATGAAGGGTCTATCCCAGTTAGGGGTAGAGAGTATGGGATAGTTAGACATACGACCCTTTAGCTTCACAAAAGCCGCTTCGGCTGCCTCACCCCAAATAACTCTACCTGGCCCTTTGTTCTTCGTGAGATGGGACAAGGGTGTGGCTTTGTTAGAGGTCTGTCGGGTTGCCTTCTGGTCATTGTACCTCTTATGGCCGTCCTTTGCCTTCCCTTCGGTTGAAGCTGCTAACTCTCTGATTACTCCCATCTTTTCTCTTAGTAGGCGGAGATACTCTCTGATCTCGACCCCACCTGCTTCTTCTGTCTGAGTCCACTGACGTACCAGCTCGTCCAAAGGGGTGTTCAGCGTCCTTAAGTACATCAGCTCATAGGGAGAGAAACCTGTACACTTATGTATGTTTTTCCCACCTCGTGTTCTCTTCAGGGGTCCAAAAATTTCTATTGCCACCCGGCTAAAGGGTACTGACATCACTGGTAAGGAGTGGAAGGGGGCTCGCTTAAGCATCGCAAGGGCCGCCAGCTGACACTCTGGGCAAGAGTGACATGCCTCCCTCACATCTGCAACCATTCCCGGCCAGATCACCCTCTTCCGCAGTGCGTTCAGCGTTCTCACCTCCCCAAAATGCCCTGCTATGGGTGAGCTGTGCGCCATCCTCAGCACTTCACACCTACATGACCTGGGAACAACAACACATTCTTCCTCACCCTCTGTACTGGACTTCTTAACGAGGATGCCATCCGCCCACCTCACATCACTCTGCCCAGTCTCGTCCGCCTGCTCTCGCCATCTGGATAGGGTTGGGTCGAGCAGTTGGAGAGTGCGAAGTTGACTGGGAGAGATCAGCTCCAGCGACGTCTGGTCATCCCTGTCTGTGCCCCTCTTCGTGTCTGGTTTCATTGGGGGTGTCTGGAACAGGTCGTCTGAAAAATCAAACACCTGCTCCAACTGCTCTTCGGACTGTACCTCTGAGTCATTCTCGAGCTCGTGGACCACCGCATCATCCTTCTGCTGTGCCACGGCTCCCGACTCTTCTTTCTCCTTGTCCTCCCTCTCTCTGGCCCTGGTACTGATGAATGTCTCAGCCACCTATGGTGCTATGATGATTTGGGTCTCATCACGCTTTTCTTCCTTCTCAATAGCCTGTTTCAGCAATTTTCGGAAGCCTGGTACGTCCCTTCCTAACAACATATCAACATTCAAATGTTCTGACACCCCTACTGCTAGCTCACATGTTGTTCCTTTGATCTGCAGGGTAATCCTGGCTGCTGGAAACCACGTCTTCCGGGCGCTGGCTGTGATGTACGGGATCTTCCACCCCAACTTCTTCGGTCCTAGACACCTGGGATGAACCATGGTTTTTGAGCATCCTGTATCTAGTAGAGCGGTAACCTTACTGTCATTGACCAACACTTCCTCGGTCCATTGAGGTGCATTTGCCCTGACCGGGGTCCTACTTCCAAAATGAGCTTCTTCCATCCACACTCTGCAGTCCCGTCTCAGGTGTCCCTTGCGACCACACCGGAAGCACTCGACCTGACTGATATCCGTCCGAGTTGGTCGGTCGGAGGGGGTACTACCTGGCTCTAGCTTTGGTCGATACGAGTTTCCCTTGGTTGGTGGAGGCGGTTGACTGAATGGGGTGTTCCCAGGGCGAGTAGATGTACTTCCCTGTCGGAGCTGTGGAGTGTTAGGCCCTTCCCTTGGTCTAACTCTCTCCCCCCCCCAAACGCTCTGTCGGACCTCCTATTGTTAAGGTGACGCACCACGGACTCAGTGAGTTGGTCATAAGTTTGGCAGTTGAGATTCCTCATCTCTCCTTTCAACCAACGAGGCAATCGCTGTAGTGTGATCTCCATCAACACTGCAATCTCTGGTGGTTGACCTACTAGATCCAACCATTGTTTGAAATGTTGTTTGTTTTTTCTTAGCCACACATCCGGTTTGGTTGCATCAAAGGATGTCTCGAAGGCCTTGCATCGGGAGGTCTCCACAGTAATTTGGTATGTCTGGAGTAGGGTTGTCTTGACCCGGTCATAATCTCCCTGGTCAGCTGGTGACAACATTGCCACAGCCATCAAGCCAGCTCCTGCCAGTGAACTCCGGAGATGGAGGGGCCACTCTCCCCTTGGCCATCTTCCTGCTGTAGCCACCGTCTCGAACATTTCCAGGTAGGCTTGCATATCGTCCACCCCATCCTGGAATTTCTGCAATGTTATTTTGGGGGATTGTGGGGCCACAGGTAGAGGAAGAGGTCTGGCAGCTGCATCCTGCAGAGCATGAAACCACCGTTGTTGCTGGGCTGCTGCTTCCGCTCGGTCCTCCTCTCTTTGTTGGTCCACCCTTGCAGCTCTCTGCTGCTCCATCTCGACCCACCGATCCATGAAACGGTCGAGCTTCCCCTGTCTCTCTGGGGTCTCCCTGTCATCATCACTTCTCAACTGTCTATCCTCTCCTGGTCGACGCGACATTTTCCCACGCAACCGCAAAACAGATATAATAATTGTTGATAACAAAATATCAACTAATGATTATAAAAACTGAAATATGCACTTGCCTCGAGAGGCTAATACACAATTAAAGAAAAACAAAACCAAAACACTCAATAAACACCCTAGGTCAGAGTTGATTTTCAGGCTTCAAAGTTGATAACTCAAGCCGTTCTCTGCAATTACAGGCAATGATAAGTCAACAAAAATCCAGCACAAAATAGTACCTCTCCCAGCACTATTGGTGCCTTATCCAAACCTGTAAAAATCAGCACCTCTCACCTTAGGCCTAATATATACAACAATGCGACCTCTTACCTTAGCTCTACACGCACTAAGAATCTTTCTAGACTACTGCTTCCAGATACCTTCCCCACTAAGTCTCTCTCACTTAGCTTAGGTTTCCCACTTCTGACACCACTTGTCGGATTCGTATTCCCAGATTCTCGAATAATCAGCTCTCTTAGCTGATTCCACGCAATCCGATGACGCCCAAGCCCACCCTTTAACTCTCGCTAGTTAAAGTCTACCTGGACCAGAACTACTCGCACACGATTCTCCCTTTCTCACTAAGAGAGGTGTAGTAGTTGTATTGACTTTGCTACAAATAAACTTAGATGCACAACAATCAATACTTGGACAGTTCAGAGCACAATCAATAAACTGGTATAATAATAACACGTAGAATGGCAGAGTATTAGTACCTCGTTATTATCTCTCTCTCGCTAACGACCTCTAATATCTGCTCTCACTGTCTGTCTCTCTCTCTAAAATGTCCGTCTCTTTTATACTCTGTTCTTGTGCTGTTCTTGTGACCTTATTAGGTCATTTTCTGTGCTGCTGTGACGTCGAATCGTTCATCTAGTCTGAACTTGCGATGAACCGTGGTCTGCCGGTTGTAGTCTGGTCCTACCGAATCTTGCCACCCCGGTTCCATCGTGGTGTTGTCGTCCCGTTCCATCGTGGTGTTGTCGTCCCGTTCCATCGTGGTGTTGTCGTCCCATACCCACACTTGCTCCTGACCTCCACTCGGGGCCATCCGCCCACCTAGGTCCTTCAGGGGCGCTCCTCCTTCCCCAGTCAGGAGTTCTCCTGACACATTAGGCCAGGTTATTACCCAAATTTGGCGGAGCAAATATTTCAAGAGTGAATGATTCAATATCTTCATGGATTTCATCATTTATAATGGTAATATTTAAACACACTCTGTGTCTATTAACGTTACCACTATCCAAATTGGATATTCTCAAATCGAAACTTGTAAAAGGTAGTTCCATGAAGTCTTTATCATATGATATATTACATTTAAAATATTTTAAGCTGATATTGACTATAAAATATTAGATATAACACGTATAATTGCATGTTCATGGCTTTGTATTGCACATACATGGACTAGAGAGGACCAGTCCAGGAAGGGGAGCTATTTTCCCAACAATAGGTTAAAAAAATAGATTGGACTAATTTGCTATCTGATGATATTTTCTCCAGGAAAATTTTCAATCTCCGTTCCCTTTCTGAAATGAGTGTTTACTAAGTGAATTCACCAAGTCTGATCAAATGTAGGTTAGGAAAATGAGAATAAACTCTGAACGTTATACATGTATAAGCTGCAGAGATAGATAAGTTATAGATTTAGATGCATATAGGGTTTTCAAATTTATAGCCTGTTTTGTAAGCATCTCATTTCAGCTCAAACCTCAACTAGGATTGGTGGCCTTTAAGACTAGGATGGTTTGGAGGAAAGCACATCACTTACATGAATGCACAAAATCAGAGATTACTTAGGCAGCAAACTTTCTGTATATAAGTGATTGGTGACATAATGGCATATGTGGTTTGTGAATAAACCACATATTCTGCCCATGTTACCGCAGGATGCAAAGGATCACTACCAGAAGATCCCATCAATTTTCCATTGTGATTTCTGATTTCTTTTATCAGAAAGACATGCTCTATCCCAATCGGGAAAAAAATCATAAGAAATGGTTGCCATTTTAAGTGCCAGTTTGCATCCTTGCTTGGTTGGGGTTGACTTCAATACCTTTATCAAGCTGATCTCAAGGATGGTTATACTAGAGGAATTTGCTGCCACAATTGAAACGAGATGCAAAATCAGTAGCAGACATTGTAATATGATCCTGCCTGGCAATTCAGGATATAGCAAGTCACTCAAACACACACACTTGTAGGATAGTGTAGATGCACTACTATTTTATGTTAAAGGGTCATCTATGTTGGTGTAATATATTCTTGTTTCCATCCTTTTTTTTGACTAGTTAATCAATGAGTTTGTTTGATTTTGCATAAAACATTTTTGTACATGTGTATATATGTATACATTTTAATAGACATGGTAGAGGAGACTAATATCTGCCATGATTGATTTACCCTGAGTATCTTGTTGTTAAAAGCTGACTGATAAATGAATGAACAAAGGAATGAGTGAATGAGTTAAGGATGAATGAATGGATGAATACTGAACTTCGATACTGATATACATTAGTGAAAAGCAGATTCAGCTGGAGTAACATTATGGCAGTTGTGGATGAAATCTTTTCTGTTATGGCTAGGTAACATCACCATCAACTTACTAGTTAAACCAAAACTATCATTACCAAACAATACAATTAGCTAGCTACATCATTGTCAATTAGAGCCACAACTGCCAAATAATAGCTATCAAAGTATTATAATTAGATTAGGTAGCAAAACCACTGGCAGCTATTATAAATTGGAATTTTTAAAAGCCATATATCATCATTAACCTGACTACTACTTGTTCTTTGCTATATGCTTTAGCTGATACCTGCCCCAAGAAATATAGAGGATTTGCTTGAAGCTAAAAACTTTAGGTGTAGTTGACCACATGCCAGAAGCTGATTAGAGAAGAGAAGTAGATTTTAAACCACCATAACATTGTAGTGTTGTATAATATTTTAGTGTTGTATCGCATCATAGGTGGTTTACAATATGATGATAATAAAAAATTATGTTCGTTGAGTGTCATTTTATAAACTAGTCTTTAAATGTGTATGCTGTATTTCCACTTCCATTCGACTGCTTCACATTTCAGCGGATAATATATCTGCTTATCAAGTGCATTCTTGAGTAACTCTTGTTCCCATTACTTTAGCTAATCATTACCTGCACTTCCTGTCACTGTTTGAAGAATGATCTCTGCAGTGATTGAAACAACGGTCTCTATATCATCCTCAAAATTGGATATACCACCGCACACTTCCAGGATGCCTGCAGATTCATTTACCGAATACTCTGTCTCTTCAAATCCAATTGCAATTTCTGAGTGGATCATAATTACCAATGCAAGTAAATAGACAGATTCCTCCATTTTTGGTCAACATTGTAAGTACATGCCCATAAAACAATATTCAGACATTTTAACTCATTAATCACACTCCCCCTACAGCATATCACATACGAGTGCAAGAATTTTTTCCTGGTTTATTAAGTATTAATGCCATTGCAGTAGTATATCTATGCACACGTATGCATTGTGAGTCTAATGTGATTCAGTGTTTAGTGTATTTAAATTAGACCTCTACAGCAAGTATTGGCTGGAAATTCACTCATATAGGACTTGCTAAAATTGATCATCCCCAATGTGTGTGGTATGGATCAAATGGTGGGTAACATGGCACGTGCCTCCATTGAAGCTCCAAAACATACACATCTGTTTTGGTGCCAATAAAGTAGGATTAGTATCAATCTATCCAAATGGCATGCACCATGCACTAGAGCAGCCACAAACTCCAGGAGGAAGTCTACTGATGAGGTAGAGCAGCCATAAACTACAGGAGGAAGTCTACTGATGAGGTACACATTTATTTTTCAATTAAGCAACATTCCACACTCATGAGCTAATTGAACTAAACTTTAGCAAAAATTTACATGCAGGAACTTCATCCATCAGGGAACATCGTTTCCACCCCCCTCTCTTCCCATCACCCACCCACTTGCCCCACATTAGGTAAACATTTTTTGATAGCCAAATAATGCTCATTATTAAGTGAAGATTTGAATCCTTCCTACTTGAACTTATGACACTGCAAGCACAAATCTTGGCTAACAGACACAAGGAAAGAGCAATATATTTATGGGCCAGGTGGCAAAACTGTTCTCAAACAACAACGATGTCTTTCTCAAACAGGATTCCAGTATCATGTCCATCAAAAATATTTCCTTTGTCTTATGCTAAATGTAGCTTTTGTCCTGAAGACCTACTAGACTGTCTTATCAAAGTGATTACTTTGAACAAAACTTTCCAGATAAAAAAAGCTGCTTTAATTTTAGAGCCCATTGCAGGTAACTACAGACACCTCTAACCTTGCTAAACCAAGCATGGTAAGTTTTGCTTGGATTGCTCATGTATTCGTGAGTGTTAAGTATAGTTATAGGCACATCCAGCAGTGGTTTTGTTACTCATTTGCAACCAGCTTTTAAGGTATGGTACAACCACTTTCAGACTGCATTAAAAACATGCTGCATATTATGAAATATTTGTATGTAATTACCATCATTATCCTGAATATAAATGAGTGCTGAAGCATGACCTAATACCACACGTTGGTCAGCATCATCTGTAAATGTTAGTATTGCAGACAAAGTCTCACGACGTTCAACCACAGAATCATCCACGAGTGAGAAGAAGATGTTCACTGCAGGATTGCTGGTATTTAGGACTATCAATCCACCATTACTGAGGTCATCCAGATAGTCAGAGGAAACTGAAATGAAAGTAGCAAGAACTTTTATAAATGGGCCTTTATGCCATAGATCATGTGATTCCTATTTCTAGAACATGCACTGGAAAAATGAAAGTGTGCAGGGCACACCAAAAACATGTCACACACATGGTGTGCTAACCATTGTGGCATGTTATACATACTTATTGATGTTATGTTGTGTCATACACACTCAACTTTAGGTATGTTATTCATATGGTGTGCACCCATCACTGTGTCGCATGTCGCATGGTTAGGTGTAGTTCTAAATAAATTAAGCATTAGGACTAAAATGAATGCAATATGTTTTTTAGCTGGCTGACTGGATTTTAAGCAGTAATCGTATAGTATGTATACCACTTATCCGTAAGTGACTGCACAATCTCAAACAGGACCATGCAGGAAAGATGATTTTGAGGGGCTAAAGATTACTTGATCCAATTATGCATTATTCTATCAATTCAGCGTGTTATAAAAAAAATTCAGCTATAGCATTCTAAAATTCAAACAAACCATGAATTCTGTATTTTCATGAACTAAAGGTCAGCTTGACAGCTGATAGTGTTGAGTTATAATAGTATATTGTTATCAATATTGGTCAGTCATTACTAAAAACAGGAATCAAAAACTAGATTTTGATGGAGTAAAGATGTGCTAACTGTATTTATTTTACTCTTCTCTTATAATTAGTAGCTATATTCACATCAATGATGTAGAACTGGGCTAGAGCTGATGTCATTCCAACCAGAGGGTACATATATGTGAATGAACCCATAAGACTGTTGGGTCATTACATGCATGCAAGTTGTGTATTTAATATGCTGCTCTCTTTCCTCCTTTTTGGGTTCTCAGTGAATGTGTGTATTGGGGGGAGGGGGGGGGGGGGGGGATAGTTAGCTAATACTTACTAATAGAGGTTAATTTATTAAGTCACAAACCTACCATACTACATGCCATAACTATAATAACCCCTCTACCTGACCATAACTCTAGCAGCTGGCTTCATTCCATAACTATAGTAACCCCTTGCATAACATTCCATTTAGTAATGTGGGTCCACTACCAATGACTATTGCTTGGAATGTTATGTGGTTCCTCAGATTCACTGAATTCGGTGAAGAGTATATATCTTCATTATCACCATCACGCCATGGAGATTATGTGACTAGACTTAGCCCTTTCTGTCTGTCTCTGTCTCTTTGTCTTCTAGACCCAGGAATTTTGGGACCATAAGGGCTAGGGAAAATTCCTGCGGTGCTTATATCTACTCTGTATTTACTCAATGTGCGACCCAAAAAGTGGCTTAAAATGCTGCTTTTTGGCTAGTCCTAGAATTAAAAAACAGCGGTAGTACTGTTGTTCTAGCATATAATATTTTACTAATTTAGTTGTGCTATCAACCTGTTGACCAGTTTGCACTTTGTATTATTTATGCTTGTCTGTTGGCACACCTGAAAAGGTGAGTGCATTGAGGTCAACCTGGTAAACATCATTAGGTGTGCATGCATACCTACATCTTTACAGCGTGGCTACAAATGACTTCTACGGTTGTTTAAATCTGACTTCTGCCTTTTTTCTCAGTCCATAATTGCTACTAATTCAAATAATAATAATAACTTATGTAAGGCAGGAAAATGCGATTAGATATCACATCATAATTAACTCACCATTAGCAGTTTCAGCTATCAAAGAGATATTAAGAGATATTGCGAACATTTCACCATCAGTTAAAAATCCAACTTCCATGGTCACATTGCAATTGCACTCATCCACAAAATATTCTCTCTTCTTGAAACCAACAGCAGCAACTAGAAGGGAAATGTGGTTATGTTGTAACATAGATTACAGCTGAAACCATTTTGTGGCATTTTCTTCTCTCCTCTCCTCCCCCAACATGCACACCAGCGCACACACAACAAACAGAAACTAAAATAAGACTAGAAGATGAAAAAAATAATTGAGAGAGGGAGGGAGGTCCTGCAATGCCATGAGCGGAATTAGGATGACTTCACCATAAAAAATGTTATTAATATTATTGATTTACCTTCATCACCCAAGATAATGATATCTGCTGAAGCAGGAATCAAGGCTGCACGTTGAAAATCAAAAGCCAGAGGCACTCTTCGTAAACTTGAAGACAAATGCTTACGAGATTCATTAGCTATATCATCCACAAGTGAGAAGCTTATATTCACTATAGGAACATCAGCATCCAGAATTATGTATTCACCTTGACTGAGGTCATTCAAGTAGTCAGAATTAGCTGAAATGAAAGTAATATGAAACTAATTAAAATTGCAAACTAGTATGGAAATATATTGTACTATATAAACATATTCAGAGTTTATCTTAAAATTTCTAGATGTGTTTGCTACAAAATAATCATGTTGTCTAGTTGATTTCACCGGGTACACCAATATCCATTAATGGTATTCATCATTTCTAATATACAAGCATAAAAATAGATCTAAAAAAATCCTTTGCAATACACAAAACAAAATTTCAAAACCATCCACAACTTTGGCCATAAGAAGGTTGCAAATAATGGAGATATTTCTTGATAGAATGGCTGAAAAAGTGCATTGACCTCTGACCTTCAGTTTCAGAATTAATTTGCAATTCTTCTTTCAATTGATCATTACATCCTCTAATTTTCTATAATAAGACTTACTAAAGGAATAAAAATGCATCTTTTAACTCATACTAAGAGCTCTGTGGGAAGTATCTTAGCTGTAGTAGCCTTGTAGGGAATTTCGCATAAAATAAATCACTATACTGGTTAAGGGTTCATACTAATGCACTGACAAAGGGAATAGCTAGTTATTATAGGAGTAGTCATCAGACCAGTTCATAGGATTTCTCTATATACCGAGTAATCTATAAATTATAATTTTTTTAAACATTGCACAAAAATTCACATCATCAATAATTATCCTTGACTTTATGGAATGCAGGTTCATTGATACACTCAAGATTGAGGACTTGAATAAATAGTTAGTGATTCCTAGCTGGGTGTGTGTCAATAACTATGAATAGAAAATAAAGTCTACAATCATTACTAATTTTTATTTTATTGCAATAATTTAATTTGGAAGAATGAGGGGATAATCTGAAATACTTACCTTTTGCAGTCCCATCTCTCAGTGAGATGGAAAGTATTACAAAAATTGACGGATTGTCAGTGAAGGTTGCTACAGTCATGATCACTTTGCGATCATACTCATTCACAACATAAGGTGCATTCACGAAACCAACAACAGGATCTATCAATAAATAATGCAAAAATTAAGTAATTACATGTAAATGATGGTATAAAATCCTTCCCATCTCCCCACCCTCCTCCTCCTTATGTGCTTCAGTTTCATCTTATGATCAAATCTGGATCTGGGTATGTGGCTTTAATATATCTCTGGCAAAACACTGGGAGTTGGTATTTCCTATATAAAATGCTATAATATATCTATGGCAAAACACTGGGAGTTGGTACTTCCTATATAAAATGTTATAATATATATCTCGCAATAGAATGGGAGTTGGTATATTCTATATATAATGTTATATTTATCATATTTACTTTCATCTCCCAATATAATGACTTCTGCTGAAGCAGGATCCAAGCTTACACGTGGGTGAGCAGCACCTGAAAAATTTAGGCTTGCCGACAAATTTTCAAGAACTTCAATAACAGAATCATCCACGAGTGAGAAGGAGATATTCATTGTAGGATTGCTAGCATTTAGTATTATCACTCCACCATTGCTGAGGTCATTCAGGTAGTCAGAGGAAGCTGAAATAGAGTGGTAAGTAAATAGAAAGTGATCCAAATGTTTTACATTCACCTATTAATGAGGCACACTTAAATAAAACAAAAGGCAAGTTTAGATATTATGTAGAATCAATTCTCACAATAATATACACTTGTTGTATAGTCACATTTATCTACTAAAGAAAGGAAGTGCTGCTAATAGTATGAGTGATCCAATAAAATGAAGCTCTACTATGAATTAATGATGACAAATAGCAGTTTGTTTGGTAAGAGCTACTGTGTATTTCCATCACATTCAGTTGCAGATAGTCAACCATTTATGATAAACATTAAAATAGAAGCATGCTCAGAGCATTTCTCAATCATCCTGCGAAATTAGAAAGTGAATGGTAAATTTGATGATCTCAATGACAGGTATCACTTCATCCTTGGACATGTTATAATAAACTGTAATGGCTGTGCAGCAGCACCACCTATATTGGTTTGCGCACTATTTAAATTGGCAGATGAATACAATTAAATCCAAGTTTAGATATGGTTAACATTGTAGAGGCACCTGCTGTGTTGGTGTGTGTGATAGGGCATTTAGGGAGAGTGTCTGAGTTTATACATGCATATTTGAGAAGGTTGTTATAAGTAATAGGGCACAGATTGGTGACAGATGGAACATGCATATTTATGCAAACTGTCAACGATCCATTGTCAATCTAATTAGAAAACAAATGCTGGCAGTGACATTTTAACATTGTTAGTTTGACCACTTCGTATTTGTTGTTAATCATCGTCACTACTAATTTCTTTTTAGAAGGCAGTAATAACTTGTTTGCTAGATAACAGAAGTACACGAGTGACTAGTTAGTTCAGAATAGTCATTGGCATGTCTATCCTAACTAAATACTGTTAGCTGGTTCTTCAATAACTAGGCAGGGTAAAACTTGAGCATACAGTTATGCCTACAACAAGAAAAGGAAACAAAAAGGCAAAGAAAAAATGATGAAACTGCTGCAGCTCGAACAAGACATTCAAATGCAAGGCAGTTGACACTACCTGTTGTTGAGTTTATTCACCAAAGAGTGGGAAAACAAGAGCCTCAAAGTTGAGGTACTCTAAACTCATCTTTTGGGGAACTTGAAAATGTTATTGGTGATAATGTGAGTCAACAGATACATGCTTCTGCAATGAAGCTAACACAACCTGCAGCTGCAGAAATAGTAAGAACCCACTCACTCGTAAGCTGTATCGATATATATGGGCATGCAGGTGTATAATTTGTGGCTTGCTTGTCCAGTTGAGTGCAGTGGAAATTTATGTCTGTATGATGACAGTAGCAATGATCTATGATATTTTTTGTAAACATTGAAGTACCGCATTAGTGGCAATCACAACTTTCACTTGCTAATACTATGGCACCCTTAGTGAACAGAATAATTGAAGTTGAAACAAGAGAAAAGGAGAACAAAAGAACAATAGGAGAGACACAATAAAACACTATAAAAAGTTAGCCTTCTATACTAAGTATTGTTTTAGATGCTCAAGATTAGAGATCAAAGAAATGATGTTTTCAGGCAAATCATTCTACAAGAGAACAGCACCGACAAAGAAGATAGCAGTTTTTTGACAGAAAGTCTTAATGACGGATATGGGTTCATAATTATTGAGTTGCACAGGGAAACCAGCAAATCAAGGATCACTGAGCCTTTGTCAGAATATGCTGGCACAGCACAGCTTCTGATATAACATGCTCAACAGCCACCCAAGGTTGACCCTGACACAGAGCCTGACCACCCATGGATCAGTTGCCCATGGCCAACCATGCTGCAAAGGTCTGAACCCTCTCAAGATGTTATATGCCATATGAGAGTTTCACACACCACTGCAATAATCTAGTATGGACAGCACCAGGGACCTGTACAGGTATGACAAACAATACGATCTGAAAATGCATGCTAGTTCAGACATACAACCTAAAGATAGAATGAAAATAGGGTGCCCATGATTGAACCTCGGGGGACACCAGAAGTCACATCTATTGTTGGGTAGGTCACTTGCTGGGATAGTTATTGAATACACTCATAGAGTGGTGCTCTGACACCAACTCTCAAGAGTGAATTCAGGACAAAATGATGAGGCAGCGAATAAAATGTCTTTGACAGATCCAAGAGCACACAGACCACACTACCTGAATGCTCCAGCATTGCTTGGCACTCTCTGGTGGCAGAAAGAATGGGCTCTTGCGGTGACCCACCTGGCCTAAACCAGAACTGCCTTGTTGTGAGGAGGTGGTTCTCCAGGGCATACCCAATCACTACATTATGAAAAATGCTTTCCAAAATCATGGGAGTCAAGGAGAGTAAGGAAACAGGCCTGTAATTGGCAGCAACTGACTCATCTCCCATCAAGAAAACAGGGTTGATATATGCAAGTTTCAAGTCTTCTGGTACCTTGCCTTGAAAAAGTGAATAATTGAACAATGAGGATAAAAACAAGCAAATGGAATGAGCATGGTCTCACAGCACCATGCTGGTAATCCTCAATAGCATGAACACATCATCTAGTGTACACTGAAGTAAGGACAAGATTGGAGCCTCCCATGTGAGGTGGAAAGTTGCAGATTTAAGAGAAAAAGTGGAGGCACAAAGTGTTGAGAAGAGAGGCCTTTTCAAGGTTGGTTTTAGCCTAAACATAGCTCATGTGGAACATGATGATAATCCTATGGAACAGAGCGAAAGGAAGACCAAAACTTCTTTAATGTCCAGATCTTTCCAGAGTGAACAATAGAAGGAGAGCTTATTCATCAGAGCCTTGTTTCTAGCATCCTGTAGAGTAGACTCCCCTCACCCCTTTCGAGAAATATAATAATAGCTACAAAAAGTAATAATAAGTAGTCTCTACTACTCTAGTGGTGTGACCTATATAGGGAGAGAGTGCTAAAGGATTACATAGAATAACTTGTCAAAGAAGGAGGAAGCAGGACTGAACCAATGTGGACTACTTGTTAGACAAACCATTAAATTTGCAATCAGGCCATTTAACCAACCAGTTTGATTAACTTACCATTGTGTAATCAAGTCATCTTATATATGACCCTTTATAATTTAATATCATGTCACCAATGAGGTATTGGTGTACAAGGTTTTAACCAGTCCCCTAACTGAGTCAAATGGTGCACATGATTTTGGTGTCCTCTAACTGGTTGTTGTATGCATAGATAGACACTTGTTTTCTTTATGTTTAAAAAAATCAATCCAATATTATTACCATAATGCCTTCTCAATAATCAACTTGAATTTTACTCTCTCGATGTTTCAACTAGATGCTGTAGCCTTCATCAGGAATAATGAGATTCTAAGATTGTAATGAGAACAAATGTTAAAGGGTCCTACAGTTGTGTTGCTTTTACTTTGACAAATGTAATACTCTAGCACTCTGTCCCTGTATTGGTCTCACCACTATACTAACCAGCAACTTTTCTGAACATTTGTGTCCCAATGCTGTGCAGATAACAGATAACTGAACTCCTATGCAAGGACTTCAACTTGTCTCAGCTCCTCTGCAGTCTACTTTTTAGAATTGCTATCTAGCTAAATTTCTTGCTTTCCCACATATATTGAGCTTACATCAATATTAAGGACAATTCTTTTTTCTTTTGAATATATAGGTCTAGCCAAGTTCTTTGCTTTGACATGGAATAAAAATGCAAAATAAACTGCTGGGTGGTGTTCACATTAGGCAAATAGTATATATTTGTTGTGGTAATGCACAAAGGATGTTTCCTGCAAAAATAAGTGCACTGAATATAGCTAGTATTTACATGGCAGACCTTCTTGTAGTGTTCAGTGGTCCAGCATGTTTGGATAAATAACCTTCGGATAGTAGTCACCTATTAAATTTCAAAATGGAAAAAACCAAAACACTGAAAGGTAAAATAGTTCTGGCAGCTTATAGCTCAAAAATTACTTCCAGCATGCCTTGAATCTTTCACTATCCAATAGCTCAAAAAGTCATTAAAGACAATGAAATTCATTTTCATAACTTACTGGAGTTGATTAATTAGATGTCGCACAATTTAGCTGCAAAGGAGTGAATAACCTGTTGGTATACTCCAAACATCACAGAAGCTCAGCAAAACAAAGTTTAAAGTATGTGATGCATGTATTGATGTAGGTGCACTTGTTTGGGTGTACTTTATGAATGGACAAGTTAAAAATAGCATTTTCTGTGATTAGTTAGTTTACAAGGCATCCTGATCAAATGTTTAAGGAAGATGGATACTGAACTATAGTGATATTTTTGGAACAAGATGTAAGTGATTAATTCAAGCATCAAAAAAGAAAAAATTATTATATCCATTTAGAGGACCCTTTACCTTTTAAAGAAAATGTTCTCCATTAATTTATTTCGTTTTATGATCTGTAATACATTGTGTGCACATTTTTTAAAAGATAAAATGTTCTTGAATATTGTTAATCTTCATGGTGGGTTCTTGTTCTCTTACCTTGTTGATGGATCAAAATAAAACATTTTTGTCTTATCATAATACCAAAATACTTCAAATCTTCCAACCGACTTACATGATTAATCTGTTTTTTATGTCCCAATGGCAAGCTGATCTTCTACCAAAGCAATAACAAGAAAAAACAAGCTATGATATTGTTGATTTTCAAAAGACTAGAGAGTATTGTTGAACGATTAAAAATATTTATTGGTTATCAAGAAAGTTTTTTTTCAAATGAGATAAAGTGTAATCTTAAAAGACACACTACTTATGGAATCTTTCTTGCTGTTTGGTTTCTGGAGTTTTAATGCTGAGTGAGGCTGTGAAGCAACAAAAAGTAAACCAAAAATGACTAGAAAAAGAAAACATTGTGTTACCACTTTTTAAAACTTGCAAAACGACGGTATGACTTCCTATTGAAAGGAGTTGTCACATGCTATCTGTTATAACCTTGTTTAATACCCTAAGGTTATAGTTCTTTCACTCTTCAACGACCGTGAAAGTCCTTAATCAACTAGTAAACTAACAACCGAAGACAACAGACATTATAAGAAGACATCTTGATTTCACTATCTGTGCAACACACGTGACACACTAAAAACGTTTATTTAGAGTCCGGACTATTGAATAATGTCATACAATTCACTTAATTATAACATTCCTCCCTTCTTAGTTTATAAGAGAGTAAAGATAACAAATTCACGATAATTATCAGTTAAAACACTGATCCCTTAAAACGATCAGGAGGGGGTCTGTTTCGGACAGACCTGCGCAGTACTGTTGTTGACTCACAATCAGGGATGTGTACTGAAGTGTTGTTATCATCCACATTATCATCCACATTAACACGGGGTAAGCGAGGAGAGCTGACCATGGCTGACGTAGCTGAGTCGGAATGTGGAACACTCCCTTCAGGGGACAGTTTCAGTGTCTCTGGCACTTGAACAGGAATATCATGAAACACAATTGCAGGTCCAGACACTTGACCATTTATAGTGCTGGATCCTAACTCGCTCTGTCTCTGACGTATGTTATCCACATGACGACGTACGACTCCCAAGGTAAACTTTAACTCGGTAAGATAAAGGTCCAGTGACATGCTCAACAATACCAGGCATCCAGGTTACATTCTTACACCTGAAATCTCTAACAAAAACCTTGTCACCCACTCGGAAAACGCGATCCCGTCCGGTGCTGCCATGTGTCCTCTTACGCTGGCACGATTCCACTCTCTCTGACAAGTCAGGATGAACCAAGTCTAACTTGGATCTCGGTCGACGACCCATCAGGGTGTGTCGCTCGAAAATGAAGTCAAGAGGACAGGATAATTCAAAGTCACAGTATCGTTCGACTAGTACCAATTACGTAGAGGAGGAGCAGTCTAGATTGGTGGAAGATGGTGCTTATGGAATGTTCACAGTAACGGACACATCATCCAAGCCATTATTCGTGCATATGAACTTGTGCGGATCCGTTGTGAAAATGGAAATTGATACAGGAGCAGCATTCTCTATTGTGAGCGAAGAGACTTACAATGGTATCAAGAGATCGGGAGTGACCTTACCTCTGGAGGAATCCCAGGTACTCTTAAAAACATACACTGGTGAGATCTTACCTGTACTTGGCAGGGTAGTGGTGGTTGCTAAGGTTGACCACCAGGAGGAGGAGCTTCCGTTGTTCGTTGTAAAAGGAAAAGGGCCAAGCCTCATTGGGCGAGATTGGTTAGCTAAACTTAAATTGAATTGGCACGAGATTCATCAGTTTAGCATGAATAATAAGGTTGAAGAACTCCTAGCCAAGTTCTACCCTGTGTTTGCCGATGGGTTAGGTACCTTATTGGGCACTAAAGTAAGGATTCATGTCAAAGAGGGTGCTCAACCTAAATTCTGTAAAGCAAGGAATGTTCCTTATATGATGAAAGAAAAGTTGGAGAAAGAATTGGAACGCCTGGAGAAACAGGGAACCATAACCCCGGTTCAATTTTCAGATTGGGCAGCTCCGATTGTGCCTGTGTTAAAACGCAATGGTGATCTTCGTGTGTGTGGTGATTATAAGCTGACTATTAATCAAGCATGTCATGTGGAGTCGTACCCCTTACCTCGTGTGGAGGATATTTTCTCAGCTTTGTCAGGTGGTGAAAGGTTCTCGAAATTAGACCTATCACAAGCCTATTTACAGTTAGGAGTGGTGGATGATTGTAAAAAGTTCCTAACTATTAATACACACAAAGGGTTGTTTGTGTACAATAGGTTACCCTTTGGGGTATCATCAGCCCCTGCGATCTTTCAAAGGGTAATGGACAGTTTGTTTCAGGGTTTTGCTGGTGTCTCAGTTTACCTGGATGATATCCTGGTAACTGGAAAAACCACTGAAGAGCACATTGCTAACTTGGAGAAGGTGTTAGAAAAGCTCAGGCAAGCCGGCCTGAGACTTAACAAATCGAAATGTGTGTTCCTGGCTTCAAAGGTCGAGTATCTTGGATATATAATTGATAAGGAAGGCCTACATCCAACTCTGGAGAAGGTAAAAGCCATTCGAGAGGCCCGTGCTCCGACGTCAGTGACTGAGCTTAGAGCATTTCTGGGTACACTTAATTATAACATTCCAAATGTTATAACCTTGTTTAATACCCTAAGGTTATAGTTCTTTCACTCTTCAACGACCGTGAAAGTCCTTAATCAACTAGTAAACTAACAACCGAAGACAACAGACATTATAAGAAGACATCTTGATTTCACTATCTGTGCAACACACGTGACACACTGTTTGCTACGAAGTACTGTTCCAGCCTTTCTACATAGGCTCTCCAGTCCTCGTGCGCTGAAGTAAAGGCAGACATTGAACCATGCACGGCCATCTCGAAAACTCTTTTCGTAATAATCCGTGTCGATCCGTTATAATCCTCGTCGCCAAATGTTATAACCTTGTTTAATACCCTAAGGTTATAGTTCTTTCACTCTTCAACGACCGTGAAAGTCCTTAATCAACTAGTAAACTAACAACCGAAGACAACAGACATTATAAGAAGACATCTTGATTTCACTATCTGTGCAACACACGTGACACACTAAAAACGTTTATTTAGAGTCCGGACTATTGAATAATGTCATACAATTCACTTAATTATAACACTATCTCTCACTCTCTGTTGGTTAAAATAGATGACCTCTCTCTAACCTTGCCAAGAACTCTGTGCTTATATACCTCTGGGTTTTCTGTTGACTCCCCCCATGACATGCAGCAATATACTTGCAGTGATGCTGCTTGATCATCATATCTTACATTTCCAAATCAACAGGACTCTTCATTCCACTCCAAACTGGATTCTTCCCGGTGGCACCATTCACATGCAATATGCAAACTTTTAACTTTGTGCATATAATATTGTTGTTTAGAATTTGAGGGATTATTACTTATGAATGACGTTTAACAGTATAGTGCAGTGCAATAGCTCCTTCAATCTGCTTGGCTCATTACATGTCATTATAATTAATGGACTCACCAATAGCAGATCCATTAAAGAGCGATACTGAAATAGCTACATCAATCTGAATACTGCTGCCATTTAGGACTCCAATTGTCAGAGTTGCCACACGATCAAATTCATTCACAGTATAAGGTGCATTGATGAAACCAATAACAGCATCTATAACAAAGAAACAAGAATATCATTTTCATCAAAGCATACTTCGGACTGATGTTATTTAAATTTTGGCAAACAAATATATCCCTTCAGTGAGAGGTTCTATTTTAAAATTCATCGTTTTCATTTCTACCATCCCCTCTAGATATCCTCTGGTATGGACATTTCCAACGTATTCATAATATTTATATACATCATTGTTTCCGAGTTGTTCTTGATATTGATATTGCTGTTGTTTATGAAATATTCTATGGTAACTAAGTATAATTATATCAAAGCTACTCATCATGGCCAGTTTATGTAACACTAGCATGCATATCATTATAACATGCACACTAACAAAGGTAAATCTTGGTATTAAGTTTGTGATAAATACTAATAAATGTGTGTGGGATTTTATGTAGAAATAATAATGATTTGACTGCTGATAGTATCTGCAGTCACATACTAGGGATATGAACCATATGAGTAAACGCCATATTGTTTTATCTGCCCATACTACTAGACAATATATATGAGCCACAAAACTTTACTGAATAAATTAATGATTAAAATATAATGGCTGATGACCCCATCATGAAAGGTCTTTATGGTTTGATTGCATTGCTGGAAGCTGTTCTTTGAAAAAAAGCTGGAGAGTCACTTAGGTTGACCTGGTACTGCTCTGAATCCTTTTACGCTTAAGAAATGAAGCACTCCACGATTTGAATCTATGCTATAGATTTTGTTATAGACATAGCATAAGATATCACTCTGTAGCTATATATATTATTTTTTGCCTATAATCCGAGAAGCTGATTCTTATTCACATACTCCAATGAGTTTACTACAAATAAAGTTGGAGTCGATTGAATAAGTAATTGTCTGAAGTACAACTATAAATTGATGCTATTAAGTGATGAATTAAACAAAATTAGGATATTTCATTAGCACTCCCAATTTTTTTTTATCCTCTATTTAAAATAGCAGAGTGCTAATAAAAAATATGCTAAAATACACATTCACCACTTCTTGGTTGATGCACCCATGGCTATCTCTAATTCATAGCTCATTCACATGTAATAATTTATGTCCTATATACCTCTGAATAAAGACCAAATAAACATTGACTATAATGGTTTATTAATCCTCCACTCTTCCAATGATGTGCTCCTATACTTACAAAGATTACAGAATAAGATATGGTATTTGTTGACTTGCAGAGTGCAAAACAAGTTAGAAACTACCTCTCAACATTGATAGATGACCAGAAAGCATAACACTTAGAAACTGGGGGAGATAATGGGGAAGATAAACATGGTTTAACTTGTCAAAAAAGGAAATAAGAATGTATCCTGGTCGACCACAACTACCCTTGTCAACCACAACTAATCTTTACAATCATTTGCAACAATATAATGCTACTTCGTTAAGAATAAGTGGTAAAGGTTCATCACTTGTGTTTGTGTATGTGATGGATCGTCGTTAAAGCCTTCTCTGGCTGCTCTTAAACACAACACAATTTTTTGTCAGCTCACAATGTTTGTATAAACCTACCAAGCACTGCCCATACAAAAAGGGGATAATGCAAGTGTTGCTATCAGGTCACACACTTTTGTTATAGCTATATGCCACACAAGTTTGAAAACATAATAGCAGGGGTTCTCAGAATTTTCCAGGACAGGGGAGGAGGGGAAAGAGAAGTGATGCAAGTATTAACCATGGTTGCATTCTAAACTTCAAAATCCAACCTTAAAGGTGCCTGACATGTAGTGAAACCTTTTTATAAGGTTGGTAAAAATGCCCCAAAACTGCCAAAGAATGAATGTAATACAGTGATGTGGTTCCCCACTTGGACCTAGGAACTCATTTGCAGGGCTACCCATGAAGTGTTGGCTTAGACTTCTCTTTGAAGCAGGGCCTAGGCACCCAGTAGGTATACTACAATGATGCACTGTATTAATTCTTCTTCTCTTCTTCTCTGGCTGTGTGCAGCTTCCTTGACCACTGATCTGCATTGATACACGAGTATTTTGTAGCTGTGCCATTATTTGTCGAGGATCTCATGAGTAAGGGAGGTGTCCTTTTCTTCTTTTCTCATTCTCTTTTGTGAGTATATAGCTTCTCATGACTGCTGCCCTAGGTTGCTGTCTTTGCTAGCTTAGAGACTTAAAAACTTGCAGCTCCACTGTTGGGAGATACGAACCTTTATTGAGGTTGTTGCTCATAAAGCTCTAGTGAAACTAGCTCTAGGGATAATCTTTTAAAGATTATCCATTCAGTTTTATCCCATTCCAAAATGTTTCAAAATGCCTATTCAAGTTTTTACAAAGATCTCCAGCAAATCCACCAAACCAAGATGCATATATTGCAGAAGTGTCTCTCCAATACAGTTGTAAGTAATCCTTGTGAAGTCAAAATAGTCAATATTGTAAGGCTTTTATAATGACTTTCTCAATAACTTGTAATTTACATTCTCGTCATTACTTATGACAATCCTATAATTATAATGACGATGAGATGAGTTAGAAGACAGCTTTAGTTAATCAGCAAGAATGTTTTATCATTAATTTTGAAGTTGCCTGGGATGGTGCTGAGAAAATTTGTCAATGACTGATTGAATGTTAATAGTGATGTGGAATAACATTGAGTCGATTATTACCCATTGGTTTTACAAAGAGAAGTTTTAATTCAACTAAAAGAATGAAGAACAGCTATCACAGGCAATGTGCATAAATTAGACAGCAATACTTTGATATTTGAAAATGTTGAACTAACATGACAAAAGCAGCTGAAATTGTCACAGGTAAGCAAGATAGCCCATAAGAAGTCTTCTGTTCCTGTCATTTCATAAGACAACAGTGCAACTGACTCTGAATATTGGCGGGGTATGGAAGATCACCTTAATAAAATTCAGTGATTTTTGAAGTTTGGTACTGCACTCTTCAGAACTGATGGTAACCATTATGGATGGCACTAAGTACATATCCTGTAAAACCCTTTGATTATGAATGCTAAAGCTGTCATCTAGTTCTGAAATCAAGTGGTCAACAAGAGGAATACAGATACTATAACAGTAATATTCACTTGGGGAATCGGCAGGAATATTGTCTCTGTGATGCTGACGGCCACAAAGGCTAGGCTGTATAACATTACTCTGACACAGTTTCTCAGTAGTATTGAACCATTGAGAGTGATGTGTGTATCTATGTTTTTCCTAATATCCATGAAAGTCATTGTCACATTGCAAATCTCACCTATTGTAGCAACTAGCAAAAGTGTTCTAGCATCAATTATCGAACCATTCATTAGTACCACCTGTGTGTATGTTTCCCATGCATAGCACAATAGAAGGATAATGTGATTGGAAGATGTTGAGAGTGTCTAGGTCGCTGAACCATCGAGTTCGGCATATGTCTTTTAACGTATGAACTGAGGTGACCCTGGTTGTTTCCAGAATGTGCTGGCATTTTGAATGAGCAGCAAAATACATAAAAACTCGACCTAGACTACCCATCTTGTTACAAATACTTGATACTGCCAATGACTTCACTATTGCTACAGTGTGATGTGCAATGATGATATAGTGCCATAGAGTATTGAGATGTGCAATAGCCCTTGTGCTACCTTGTTGCATGGTATAATATGTTTGATCTCACGACTTTGTAATATCTAAATTGTAATCTCTCAAGAACCCTAAAATTTTCTCAGCTTAGCAGGCACTGGTTACATCATTGTCATATTTAACGAATGTGAGGAAGTCTTCCCTCAAAGATTTCATCAGGATGATCAAACTTAATGACAAGACTCAGTTACTTTGTATTAGCCAAATCACTAACCTCATATCTATTGTTGCATAGTCATGAGGCTTTTTTCATATTCTGAATGACAATGTGCTCTTCAAGAATGCTAATAATATTTGATTCTGAATATCAGCTGTTGTATAGGTTGCATTTATTGCAGCATTGGCAAGATATTCTTCTGGGACTTTATTCCCAGCTTAAACTCTGAATTTTAGCAAAACCCATTTTGTCGATGTTTGCTTCTCTATATCGGTACCAGAATCGTAGGGCCTCTCCAGGGGAATATTTTGTTGTCCACACAAAGTAATTGTGTTTACAATTGATTTAAACATGACCCTGTTCACAGCAACCCATCAGTCATACCTTATCAAGTTGACATTGAAGGTTAGGCTGACAACTACTAAAGCCACTAGTGAACTGATGACTTGTGATGGTCCTTTTCTAAAGGCTTACACAGCAATTCTAATATCTTGCAAATTTGTCAAAGTGCTGAACAAAAAGGCCAGACTCTGAGCTGTGATACCCAACTGAGCAGCAAACAAAGACAACAGTGATAAAACTACCTGCTGGCTATACACTAGCCAAGGGCACAAACTTAACCACTTTGTTTGAAAGAGCAATCTGTAATTTATGCCAAGTCTGAAGTGATTGGTCGACAACTCATACTTGTCAACATAGCAAAATCACCATTATCTAAATCATTAATATGACTTGCTATATCTCAGCAATGTATCAGATTCCACTCTAGGTTGTTTAGATCCAGGATGATGAAGGTGATCACTGTCACAAACACAAGATATTACATCTTCACTGTCACTCACAGAACAATCAGTTTCAGATATCTCCCCGTCAACTTGTGATGGAGCTGTGAGTGCTTTGAAATACTTGTACAGTGACATTTTGCAATCAAATGGCAGCATATTATGACCACTGGCATGCAGAAGTCAACAGTCTTCGCTATATAGTTAATAGTTGATAACAATTACATTGAGGCAGTGCTTGCAGGAGTCAACAGCTTTCATTATACAGTTAATGGTTGATCACAATTACTTTGAAGAGCTTGCTTGCAGGAGTCAAACAGTTTTCCTAGCTATACAGCTAATTGTTATGCACAATTACATTGAGAAGGTGCTTGTGGAGATCAACAATTTTCACTCTACAGTTAATGGTCAAGCACAATTACTTTGAGGATGATGCTCAAGCACCTCCAGCTAGGCCCTGGCGGATTATGCTAGCATAATTTTGGGAAAAATAGGTGGTTCAGAGAATTGAGAATAATGCTGGAAAAATAGGCAAGCTTTCAGGAAAAATAGGTAGACTTTCAGGAAAAATAGGCAGACTTTCAGGAGAAATTCTTAGATTAGACATAAGAGTGACTGAATGCATCACTTATCCACACCACTCAAGTCTCACTTATTGACACACTTAGCCAACAAGCATCTTAATTAAAAAGCATGCAGGATATGGGTAGGTAAGATTCTTGCTGGTATATACCAATTGTGAAATAATCACAGTGTGGTCATTTCACAACAGACTGCAAGCATGTATTGTCATGTGTAGATTAGTCTTATTGGTGCAACCTTCGTCAGCTGCAGCTGCTGAAAGTGTATTCTCAATTTTGAGCAAAATTAATTAATTGCTATATTCTACAAAAAGAAGTATAGTGAAATTGTCTGTAGTATATAGAAAATAGTTACATACCATCATCATCCAGAATGTTGATCACGGTGATGTTTGGTGAAATAAAAACGGATCTGATTTGGCTCATAGATAGGACAGATATGGAGGAAGTAAATGACTCAGTATTTTCAACGACATCATCATTAATTATGTCTATCAGAATACATCTAGGTTCCTCCAAAAAGATATCAGTTATATCGAATTGAAGTTTATTAGTGAAATTGTTGTCAAAGTCGTTCATATCTGAAGATACAAAGAGGAAGAAAATTATAATTATGAGGTAGACTTACATAATCTATGCAAGTGTAAATATCAAGGTTCTTATATCTTAACTCTTTTAAAAACCGCAATTATAATTACATGTGTATAATAATGCAATGCACAGGTGCACCTAATTTCTTTTTAATTTCACATGATAATAATAGTAAGAATTCAGGTTTCCTTCCTCAATACTATCAGGCAAGCTCTGTTGATATGCTGGATAGCCTTGTATCAATGGTAAAGCATGCGAATACTATTATTGAATATCTAGCTTGCTAGCATTTAGACCACGCACCAGAGTGGCTATTTTAAGTGGGCAGATTAAACATTTCATTTGCAAGAGTGAATCAATTGCTTGTTCCAGATTAGCTATATGGGTTCTCATATTTTGGCTTTGTATTTTTGATCTAGTGGTGCAGTCACTGTAAAGCCTATCATTTCAGAAACTCCTGTGTTCTGATGTAGAGAGGTCAGCATCACTAGCAAACAGCTAGAGATTGATTGCTCTATTTTTGCAATGGTTACCAAGTTGCATTTTTATACAGATATATCCACTATCCATGGTGAACATGACGCTTTCATACATGAATATATCTGCCATCATACCTAAAGAGTTAACAATGTCATTTCAACAGAGATATTGTGGGGTGCAATTAATAGTGGCTTCTGTAGATTAATATATGACAATGACCTATTGGCTGTTCAAATAAATATTATTACCTGCACTTCCAGTTGTTAGCGTTATTAACAAATCCAGATTTGCATTAAAATCAAATAGCTGTGAATGATTAGTAACTTTTACACATAATCTCAACATTGTAGACTCATCTACAGAATGCTGTATGCTCTCAAATCCAATTTCGACATCATCAACTATGGAAAGAATATAGTGATGGTGTTATGTTAAATACACCAGAGTAGTTATAATACTTATTCTCAGTAAACCATATCAACAAAATTCCTTACAGTTGTTATCGTTTATGAAAATTACTGTGGATTGGTGAACTCTAGATGAATCATCTGGTATCCTGTTAGTAATGGAGCCTTCACTTGGTGATGATATTGCCAAAAATCTTTCAACTCCTTCACGAGATTGATCAGGTTGTATGGAAAAAGTATAATGGATTTGTTCTGATGTTGAAGGAAACAAAATTGATAGATTTTCAGCCTTGACATCAGCTTGAAGTGTGACGAAACCTGGAGAGTTGCTACCCTGAGTAATAATTGCAACTCGAAATGTTTGCTCAGATTTACGATTATCTTCCTTCACTAAAGTCAATTGCACCAATGTCACCTCATCCAGCTCATTAAAAGTGTAACTCGATTCTTTAAACCCAATGACAACAGCTGCAATAGAAGGAATTAAAAAAAATTTGATCTACACAATTATATCGTATAAAATTAAGAGCAATGTTTCACTTTTTGAGCTTCAACTATATAATATCTATATAAAGATTTGATCAGATTGTCTGTTATAAGAAGAACTGGAAGGCATGAAGGACTTCTCCATTTTGAGAACTGTTTCAGAAGGTTTTTTGTTTTTGTGATGATATGCAATTCTGAAGGATCCATAATTACTCCTCCATATTCTCATATTGCAAATGAAGCAAAAGATAAATATCTCTGCATCTGCTTAAATAGAAGAATTTATGGGATAATATATATTAAGTTACTGCTATGAGAAATAGTGGATGTCCTTCATATTAAACCCTGTTTCTACGAAGTTTATCATGCCAAAAGAATAGCCAACATGTGTGGGTTGGCAGTTCATGGGTTTGTCCAAGGTAAGTGCTTCCTTCATTGAAGGAATGTAAGCTAAGTTGACTTCATGTAGCATTGCAGATTTGCAGTTTCTTTCCAGCTGTTGTAGCATCTCTACATTTTCACCAGGACTTGAGACCCCCCTGCATGATTGCACTAGGCTCAAGTCATTTCATTGATGTTTCTGTAAACCTTTACTATGAACTTGTTCTTGTTGGCAAACAGAAAAAGTGGTAGTTAGCTCATAATTAGGTTCAATATTAGCAACCTCCTGTCTACACTCTCCCTGTTTGTTTAACTGCCACTTATATGCAAAAAATGTCTGGTTATGTACTGAGGTTTCCAGTCATATAATCTGGTATATACCTATACACACTATATTCCATCTTCAACTTCTTCCATGGAATATGTACCTGCATCTATATAGCCTGTCCCATAAGATCAGAATATCCTGCATCGTGACAGTAATCCTGCTGAGAAATATCGCTGTAGTAATAATACTTGCAGAAAATTGGCAGCCAGCTGTGAATACTCCTACTTGAGAGAAGTTATAAAATGCAGAAGTAAGTGGTCAGCTGAGAAGATTTGGGGTCCCTTATTTGAGCAGCTAGCAGTCAAAAGAAAGATTCATAAAGCAAAATTCATTTGGATATCTGTTATATAGTCCTCAACAGTGAGGTTTTGTTCAGTTAACAGTTATAACTGCTTTGAGTGTTGGATCTAGATAGACTTTTTTAAACTGAGAGGAGAAAGAAGAGACAACACTACAAATGACTGCATGTGTTGGCTCTCTGATAGGTTCTGTACTTCTCCACAATGACTGGATTCACTCAGCCCTGATTTAAATATTTTATGTAGTAGTAATAAGTTTAGCTTAGCTATTGAGACCAAAACATGATAGAGATCTGACAAGACATACAAGAAATCTGACACAGTTAATCCAATGCACATGCTCAATAGCATTATTGTCTGAAGTAATGGTATTTAGGAAAAATATGTCTAAAATTCATGAGGCTTTAATCCATGCACAGGTGTAGTGACCACATTGATAAATATTTGATTTCTATAGGAGTGCATCATATAAATATTTTAAATGGTTTTATCCTAGAGCTAGCCCATGTGTCAAGGATTGTTATGCACCTATCGGGTACAATTTAGTATTGATAATGTGACCTATATACATAGTAACTCAAAGCAGTATTCATGCTTGTCAAAATCTAGGTATTGTTAGAACTATGTGGACAGAAGGTTCAACAATTATTATCATTGTTGTTGTTATTATTGCTGTTATTGTTGTTGTCATTGTTTTTGTTTTTGTTGTTGTTGTTATTGTGGCAATTTTTTTTTTGTGTTATTTTTGTCTTTGTTCTTATTGTTGTTGTTATTGTTGCACTTATTGTTGGTGTTATTGTTGATGTTATTGTTTTTATCATTGTTTCTATTATTGTTGCTATTATTGTTGCTATTATTGTTGCAATTATTGTTGCTATTCTTGTTGCTATTCTTGTTGCTACTCTTATTGTTATTATTGTTGCTATTATTGTTGCAATTATTGTTGATATTCTTATTGATATTATTATTGCTATTCTTGTTGCTATTGTTGTTGCTATTATTGTTGCTTGCTATTATTGTTACTATTATTGTTGGCATTATTGTTGCCATTATTGTTGGTATTATTGTTGCTATTATTGTTGCTAATATATTTGTAATTTTTGTTATCATTATTATTATTTTAATTGTTGTTCTTGTTTTCGTTGTTGTTGTTATTATTGTTATTTCTATTATTATTGATCTTGTTATTGTTGTTTTATTGTTATTGTTATTGTTGTTTTTATTGTTGTCGTTATTGTTGTTGTTACTGTTGTTGTTGTTATTATTATTATTGATTTATTTTAATTTTTATATAATTCTGTATTAAATATTCCTATTGTTTTGGTGTTTAATTAGCTAAATCAAATTTTTACACATGGATGCATGCATACCAGCAGTTTGTATCATTTGGTAAATAGCTATATAACAAGCTCATGAGAGTCTTACCATCAGATGAAGGCTGTAGCATCTATATAGTCGAAACATAAGAGAGAGTAAAATTCAAATTTTTACTGAGAAGGTCATTGTAAGAGAGTTATTATTCCTGATGGAGGCTAGAGCATCTAGTCAAAATGTTGAGAGAATATCATTTCATGTTTATTATTGAGAAGGTTATTGTAAAGTAATTATCACATTTTTTTAATGAGTGGCATCCAAAATGATGGTCAATAAGTTCTTCCTAGAAATTAGTCTGAACTTACCTTGGAAACACTATAGTTTACCTATTATAAGTAGAGAAAAAAGAGGGCTCACAAAACTCAATAGCATAAATGTCTGGGGTTGTGTGGTAGTTACCTTTAGTGCTTAGGAATAACAAGTTACCCAACTATGCAGGGTTAAAGTTCCTGAGGACTCATTAAGATCTCTATTCATGCATAATGGTCTTGATTTGATTTCTACAAAGGATTGTCACATATGTTATTACTTCACTTTATGTTGGCACAACTTATGCAAAACATTCGTTATACTTTTTGCAGTTTAATATTGACAGGATTTAATGATTTTTTAAATTGATATAAACAATAGAAAAAAATTGTGAGTATATGTTATGGTTAAGATTGGTCAAGGAAAGCTCTTAATTTCAGCATTACATCTCTAAAAGCTGTTCAATAACATGAGAACACAAATACAGAAAATTATACATTACTTACGGTCGTTGTCAATGATTTTGCAGATACTGAGGTTATGCTGTGTGTTATCTACTAAGGAAATATCAGTAGCATTAACTACCTCCAAGAAAACAATAAACATCTGTTCTTGATTCTCATTAATGTCATCATCCACAACAGCAATAAAGGCATCAACGGCAGTGAGTATATTTAAACCTTCATCAGCTGGAAAGTCCACAGTAAAGGTAGAGGTATTGAAGTCTTCTGCATCTGAAATTATAAATAAATACTGAAGGGAAATGAGAAAATTGTCATTTCTGAATGATTAATATCGATGACCAATCGAAATAAGAGTAGAACCTTCTGAGTGTAATATTAGATAATATTTGTATTAACAATATAACAAATCCATACATATTTAGCAAAATTCTCAATAACAATATATATTATCTTACTTGCTTTAACTGAAGAATCAATATATATCTCTAGGGTACATCTTTCAACAGGAATATTGATTGATCTACTAATTGCATCATCAATAGTCAGTGGGAATATCCTGAAGGTGACTGGATTAGCTAGCCACACATTCTGCTCCTTTGTGATTTTCACTAGCATTGTTGCATTGCCCTCATCTTCACTGTACTCCTTCTTAGACAGTTTGAAAACTACAACTATTTCATTGGAAAAGAAAAAACAATATATAAATGCTAGCCTGTAAAAATAATGGTAAATTTAGTGTCACTGCCATGCAGCTTTTTTTCTTTGTTAATTTGTGTGATTACACAACTAAAGTATTTCAGCTGTTCATTTCAAACCAGTTTGAGTTCACAATCTGATGGCAGAGGAACATAACATTGCATTCTATTACATCTTCCCACAAGAGTACATCATATATTGTGAACCAGGAAAGACTAAAAAACAGATAACAATCATGTGCTTGATCTGAATCCCCCCCCCCCCCCCCCCCCATATAAGCAACAACGTCTGATTGTTAGAATCTTCTATGTGATGATTAATTGCATTGCCGGCTCTTTAGCTTCTAGTAAACAATTGTAGATGAAAAGAAGCCCATGGAGCCCGGCAGAACATTCTCTCCCTTTGGTAAGTATCTTGTAATGCATACAGGGAAATCAGAAAGTAGGACAACATTTTTAAACAAGTTGTGTGCTAGGTATTATAAGGCTAGCTAGTGGTTTTCTAGCTGGTAACAGTACCAACTAGTTGCAAAATCTTTCTAAACTATCCAGATTAAAAGCTGTAACATAACTTTCTTGGTGTGCACATAAACTTCACTTTGTAGAAAAAATCCTATCCTCTGTAGCTAAAATGCAAACTCACTGTCATCATCAATTATTGTTCCATTTAGAACAAGGTGGAGCTCATATCCTTCAATGTCTTCAGCAAGTGTAAGAGTAAGAGAGAATCTCTCATCTACTTCTTGTGAAATTGAGTCATTTATAAACATGAATGACACAGGTAATGGATCTCGACCAGCAGAGAGAGTCAAGTTAGTAGTAGACAGAGCTATGTCACCCTCACCTATAAACAAATTATAGAGAATAAATAAAAAGTCCTTCCAAAATATAACAAAAATTAATGTTAAACAATTGAATCCCTTCTCTTTATAACAGCTCAAAAAGATAATTCATCCATGTGTGGGCCAACATTCTTTGTTCTTCTTCAAGGCATTAGTGAATTAATAACATGAGGTCAGGCATAATATAAGTAATGCTATTGAAATTAAGTTAGTCACATCAGTGTAAAATTATACTGTATATCTTTATGAGAATTATAGCTTACCAGCTGTGATTCTATTCAGTGTCACAGATACATTGACAGAACTTGGAGTGGGTCCAGATATAGTTCCAACAAGTACTGAATGAGCTTCTCCACATTCTTTGCCAGAGTATGTTGTTTCAAAGAATCCAAAGACTACAGAAAAATAACCGTAAGCAACAACATCAGGAAACTATTTATGCACAGGTAGAGTAGGAGTAAAAATATAAATAACACTGAGAAAAACATGCTCTGTTCTCTTCTCTCAGATACTTGCCTCTATTGGATATTTGGTATGCAACATTACCACCATGTAAGTTTTCATCCAGGCCTGACTTATTGGGTCCAAGCCTTAACTCTTAATAGATGCAATGCATAGCTGCAGCACCTAGTCAGTACCTATGGCTAGAGTCAGAGAAGTAAAGTGAGAAATCCCACTTAGCCAATATCTTGACTGATATGTAAGTTAATCTTCACAGTAATTAGCTGTGCTTTAAACTAGATTATTTTATTTTGTAAGTTTAAGCCTTGGAGTTTTGAAGCCAAATTAATAGAACTGTGCAATCACAAACTTCATTACTTTTGTTCAGTCACCGAACAGTGATCTAACTCTCTTAGTAGTCCAACATTAATTAAACTATAACATACGTATTAGTGATGTCATAATAATATACGTAATACCTAGTAGAGTCAGTTAATTAAGTAAGTATATAACTAAGTATAAAAAAAATATTTTTTAAAAAATTTAAAAAAAATTAAATTAAAAAAATATTTAAAAAAATTAAAAAACTAATTAAAAAAAATATTAAAAAAAAAAAATTTAAAAAAAATAATAAAAAAATAAAATAAAATAAATAATAAATAAATAAATAAATAAATAAATAAATAAATAAATAAATAAATAAATAAATAAATAAATAAATAAATAAATAAATAAATAAATAAATAAATAAATAAATAAATAAATAAATAAATAAATAAATAAATAAATAAATAAATAAATAAATAAATAAATAAATAAATAAATAAATAAATAAATAAATAAATAAATAAATAAATAAATAAATAAATAAATAAATGAATAAAGAAAGAAAGAAAGAAATAAATAAAGAAATAAACAAACAAAACAACAACAAAACAAAACAAACAAACAAACAAATAAACAAACAAATTAACAAATAAACAAACAAATAAACAAATAAATAAATAAACAAATAAACAAATAAAAAAATAAAAAAATAAACCAAAAAATGATGATGACAAGTTAACTAAATTAAAAAACGGAGTCAGCAGTTTGTGCCGTCTGCTTGCGGTCCATGTCTATCATCTCAACTGGTTTGATGATCCTTTAACTGCTCGATGCCCTGGCTCTGGTAAACCTCCTCGAAAACCAATAGGAACATCTTTGAATAAGGTTCCATCGCAATCACTACGTGGTTCTTCTTCCTCACCCTCCTCGACCTCGTCGCCATTGCCCGCAACGCCAGTTCTCGCGACAATTCCCAATATCAGAGTGCTACGCCGTATCCCGAGGTCAGCAAGACAACTATGTAGCTCCAAGCTGACCGCTATTCTGGAGGATATAGTGAGTTTAAATTCTGTAGCATCGTGGAACAGACTCTTCCTCTTTGCTCCCAGGTGCCTGAGACAGCCACGGAGAGGCAAGCACACTGAGTCATTGTCCACTATCGTGAAAGACCAGCTCCAGGAAGAAACTTCCACCACTGTCACCCCACAGCTAGGAACAAGGCATAGTAGATGGGCTAAAAAGCACCCTGACCCTATGTTTGATTTGGCCCGCAGGGTTGCCACCAAGATTGAGGAGGGAGATTTCAGGAGTGCCATCAGGCTGGCTAGCTCGGATGATACGCTGGCAGATTTCAGTGTCGATACTTTCACCGCTCTGCAAGCTAAACACTCGCCACCCCACCCTGATTCAAACATTCCGCCCCTCCCCTGATGCAAACTTTCCAGTAGAATTTGAGATATCTGAGAAGAACATTGTACAGGCTATTAGGTCTTTCCCAGGTGGTTCAGCTGGGGGTCCTGATAAGTTGCGTCCTCAGCATTTGAAAGACCTGCTTCAATTATTGGGAGAAAATTTGGAGAGCCCGTGTCTGTCTGCCCTAGTAGATTTCTGTTATCTGGTGCTACGTGGGGACACTCCGGAGGTGGTGAGACCTATCTTTTTTGGTGCTTCCTTGCTGTCCCTGAAAAAGAAGAGGTGTGGAGTGCGGTAGCTAAGGTGGCATGCAATCTGGTTGTCACAGACATGGCCCAGCTTTTGGCCCCTTGCCAACTGGGTTATGGTGTCCGTGGTGGTTCGGAAGCTGCGGTGCATGCTGCCCGCAGCTTTCTCAACAACATGAGCCCCGATCAGGCTATGGTGAAGTTGGATTTTACCAATGCTTTCAATTCCATCCGTAGGGATCGTATGCTCGAGGCTGTTCAGTCTCTATGTCCGACAATCTACAATTTTGTCTATTCGATGTACGCTGCTCCTCCCATCCTCCAATGGGGTGACTGGTCTATTTCATCAGTTGAGGGAGTACAGCAGGGAGATCCTTTGGGTCCACTACTTTTCTGCCTAACACTACATCAACACAGTCGGCAATTGAGGTCAGATTTCAATGTGCTCTATTTTGGATGATGTCACTTTAGGTGGGAACTGCCAAGACCTAATCCATGATTTGAAAGTGATGGGGGGTGCTGTTGAGCTGGGCTTATTGCTGAACACGGCGAAGTGCGGCCATGACATGACTACATGTGGAACCCTTCTCGTTTCACTCCCTGGTGCACAATTGGTGCCCCCTTCTCATGCTCAGTTGTTGGGTTCTCCCCTAGGAGACTATGCATGTATTTCAGCAGTTTTGGCTGACAAGGTGGAGGGTCTGAGAAGGTTGGGTGAACGACTGAAATTCCTGTCGGCTCACGATGCCTTGGTACTGTTACGCAATTGCTTTGCCCTCCCGAAGCTTTTGCATGTCCTTCGCAACGCCACTTGCTTTCAATCAGCCACCCTGGAGACCTACGATGTCTGTCTGCGGAAAATCCTATGCAGTATTACCAACACCTTTCTGGAGCCAGGTAGCTCAGCGTGGTCACAAGCCACTCTTTTAGTGAAGTTTGGGGGTCTGGGGATCCGCAGCGCTGTTGAAGTCGCTCCCTCTGCTTTTCTGGCCTCAACTTTTTCTTCATCTGAGCTGGTCAACGCCATCCTTCCCCCATCCTTCAAGTCACTCCCTGCTCCTTTCGTGGTCGAGGCGCAGTCATACTGGTCAGTGGGACATGATCACCAGCCTCCTGAGGGTGCTGCTGCTTGCAAGCAGAAGTGGTGGGACAGTTTGCGGGCTGCTTCTGCTCTGCTCGAGGGTGCAGAAAATGATGAGGAGCGTGCCCGTCTTCTCTCAGTGTCCACCAAGGAGTCGGGTGCCTGGCTCAAGGCATTGCCTTTGACATCTCTAGGCCTACGGATGGACGACAACGCTGTGAGGGTTGCTGTGGGTCTGCGCTTGGGAACAGCAGTCTGTGGGCCCCACTCCTGCCACTGTATAAGAAAATTATCAAAAGCAATATATAGCAAAAATAAAAAAATTAACAAATAAATAAATAAACAAATAAATAGATAAACAAACAAACAAACAAACACAAACAAACAAATAAACAATTAAACAATAAATAAATAAAAAACAAACAAATAAACAATAAATAAACAAATAAACAAACAAAAAACCCCAAAAACAAACAAAAACAAACAAACAAACAAAAAACAAACAAATAAATAAACAAACAAACAAACAAACAAACAAATAAATAAATAAATAAACAAACAAACAAACAAACAAACAAATAAATAAATAAACAAACAAACAAACAAACAAACAAACAAACAAACAAACAAACAAATAAATAAATAAACAAACAGATAAATAAACAAACAAACAAACAAAAAATAAACATTTTTTTTTTTTAATAAATAAATAAATAAATAAATAAATAAATAATAAATAAATAAACAAACAAACAAATGAACAAACTAACAAATAAAAAATAAATATATAAATATAATTTAAAAAATGAAATTAATAATTGAATATACAATAATAAATAAAGACACTATTGCTAGGATAGAGGATATCTGTCTCTGAAAGTGTTCAGGTGCTTTCCAAAGGGTTAGTGATTGAAGCAGTATAGGCAAAATGGTTCGAGAAATGCCATTAGTAATGATTCTTTTGACAATGGAATTTTCAAACGATCTTTGACAAAATTCATTCCCCTGTCACTTTTGCTGGTGTCTGTCCTATTGCACCCATCTTGTGACATTCTCAGCATTCACTTTCATTCAACCATGTCAGGTCGATGCATATTCTTTCTTTTACTTTTCACAGCATGCTCTCCATTTACATTTGGCCTAGAATTTGTGCGACTATTCTTTAAGAATCTCATTACAGTACTTGCTATATATACTAGAAGGTTGCTCTAGCTTATGTGAAATGTAGCTAAGCTTTAATGTTCATAAGTAGGCTTGCTTTGTGAGTTCAAGCCTAGACCAGTAGCAGCTGCTAGAGATAGAACTACTGTTCTAATAGCATTTGAGCACCGTATTGTAAAAAATTTCAATAAACACTAGGCACATCTAGGTTACCTAAGCATAGGATGGTTTGGCTTGTTTGTTCTGGTGATTAGTTGGAGGGTGTGGCTTGTTTGTTCTGATCATTAGCATGACATTCATCTCCAGAGCGAAGTAGCTGGACATACCGAAGAAGGATGGCTCTCTAGCTTAAGTTTTGCAGATAGTGTATATAATGCATGACATTTGCACAGACACAACAAACACTTCACTTTATTCGTGACAGTTGCCAATATACAAGCATGATTGTGTCCTGTCTAGAGTGTATGTAAGTTCCACTATATGGTGTTTGGCCGAGCCTTGTGCTGTTTGACAATTTTCAATCCAAAATTTCAACAGAATCATCATCAGAAAAGGTGTAAAAACAAAGATTAGAAATCCAGTGAGAGGTCCTCTCTTCTATTCCATTAAAGCACACTACAAAGAACCACACTTCTAACCCAAAACTCATATGAACCACTGCAGCTTGTGTGCATATCTGGAATGCGAGCTATAGGGTGATAATTGGCTGCAGTTTTACAAATGGAATAAATAATAATTGGTGAAGTTACTTTACTGCCAAAGGAACTTGTGAGATTGAACAATTAGTCACTCAGCTGTGGGATGGAAAGCACCTACTAAGTATGGGAACACGACAGGGGTGTATAGTATGAGACCTGGTGATGTTTGGACATGTGGGTGGATTTTTATATGCAGTATTTTGTTCAAAATTTGTAAGAATGCTACAAAACTTTTTAAATAAAAGTTATCCTGTAAAATATACATTAGAAATTGACAATAGTGTGCTTTCTGATCATCATTCATTTGCAGGATTCCCACCATTTTATAGCTACACAAATGCAGTTTAGTTTTGGTAAAAGCATCATTGTGTGTGTATATGCAGAATCGAAGAGTACCTGCAATGACATAATTCTGAAGTGGTTATCAGCTGAAGTCTTGGTAACTAAAGCCTTACGACAGCTGAAGCCTTGACAAATGAAAAAATTAAGCCCTAACACAAATGAAGCTTTGACAACTGAAGCCTAATCAGAACTGAAGCCTTAAAGTTGAAGCCTTGATGAGTGAAGCTTACCACAGGTGAAGCCTTATTCCAACTGAAGCCCTGCTAACTAGGTTGGAGCAGTTCTGACTGTATTTCAATTCTTGACTGTAGATTTTGATCAGCTTGATAACCTATGCAAATCACTCCGAGTTAACACCACTAGGCAAACTAGTATAAGTTTACCAGCTTTGTTCTTTCATTATTGTAACTAGCTTCTGTTAGAGGAAGGGATAATAGACTTGATTACAGACCCAAGTTCAATGAGTAAGACTAAGTGACAGAGAGCTGTTGAAATATGTTAACAGAATATATTTTGTAATTATGCTATATATTTATCCTGATTTACATTGTACAGGTACGAAATTTCTTCAAATAGTTTTCAATAGAATCACCCTCAAACGGTGTTGTCCCATTTACTCTGAATGGCTTAGGGTTCATTTATAATATGATGCATGTACTGGTCGCACAACATGCAACACTACTTGATGCATCTTTTTTTAAATTATTGTGAAAATAAAATGCAGTGTGAAGTGATGCTATGTGATGCGATGCAATCTAAAATACTTTGAGCTAGATTTAAATGTTCCTTCTCTATTTTTGTTCACAACATGTGTTGACATCATTCAAACATTCAAGTTCTGTGGTGTTGCAATGGCAATAGTGGCAGTAGAGATGGTAACATTTAGTCTACAGCAGGAAGAGGTGGCAGCTGAGAAGCACTAGTAATTTCGGACTTCCTTCGACAAGAAGATTCACATTGTCCTTTCATTGAGCTTAACAAAGTGACAGCCAATACGAACTGGAAACCAACAAACTACAAGTAGATAATGAGGACTAGCAAGTTTTGTTTAGAACTTTGTTCACGATCTCTTCAGTGCCTGAATCTGTTGAACACGAGTTAAATAATGGTAGGGAAAAGGATGTGTGGCAGTGTGTAGCAGTTGGCTAAAGTAGCAAGCGCTCATGCATAGACCCAACCAAAATGATTGTGTATACACTCCAGTTTTGTTCACTAACCCTCACTCCTTTTTGACATTTCTACAGTATTATGTGTACCACATTTTCCAGGATACTATAAACTCTGACTGCTTGTTTAAATCCGACTCTTACACATTATCTTTAAGAAAATCAGTGCTTAACTGTAAATAGAAATAAGTGGCTTAATGAATGCGTAACAGCAAATGACTACTTCCTAAACAAAACAAATATTCCTTAACTTTCGAATTAGCATAGACATTTTAGTCAACTCTTCCACACTCATTCACTCTACCAGCTGAACTTACCCAAGGGGCAGTTATTGCATTCCATGGTTGTGGAGTTACTATATGACAATCCAGACAGAGCAAGGTGATTGTCACAACAATTTTCTATTTCAAAATCTCCTCCACAGTCTGTAGCATTATAGCACATCACTTTATCCTGGGACTTCACAACAACTGGAAATAGAGAGTACCATAATTAATTATCGTTTTTATGTTTTACTAAAATAATAATACTAAAATAATATTTATCACCTCCGCATTCTCTATAAAATCTTTTCCTTCCGAGAGTATTTAATTTAAAAAATTTGTTATGAAATATATGATAGAAATTGAGGTGTTATATAATAAGTCTCTGTGTGGTCTATCTAAAGTTACCCTTTGATTCAGCAGTTCAGAGGCAAAATGCTGGTTTGATCTGCTGTATCTAAAGGCACCGATTGATTCAGCAGTTCAGAGATAAAAGGCTAGCTTATACATCTCTTATGTGCTCTACCCAAAGGAAGTCTTTAGTTCAGCAGCTTAGAGACAACAGGCTGGCTGGCTTATAAGTCTCTGATCTGCTTTATCTAAAGGCACCCATTGTTTCAGCAGTTCAGAGGCAAAAAGGTAATTTTTTTGACATTGTAAACATTCCATTTATACACCATAGACATAGAGATAGCTGCAGTGTGTTGCCCACAAACACACACCACACACATACACACCACACAAACACAGCCACCACCTACCACACTCACCACACCCATGCACAACAGCACCAATACAGTCACACACACCACACACACCACAACCACACACATCACACACTTGCACAACAGAAACACAGTCCCACAGCATACACTACACATGCAAGACAAACACATACACTCACACATAAACACACATATACACTCTTTCACATGCGCACAGACACAGACACACACACCGCACACACAAATATGCACCATGCAATCACACACATATTATACATCACAAAACACACACACATACATACACTCTAATTCACGCACCACATACACACACACACACTCACATATCACAAAAAAAAACACATACGATGTTTAAACTTCCTGTGGTTGTACATCCTACCAGGTTGGCTCCAAATTGGTTAAAATTACTACAATACTTTTCAACAGTTTAATACTAATAGCCCACAATTAAGACAACCCTGATGAAGTGATGCACTCAGAGAAAGTTTGAAGTTGATTGCACTTTTTGTTACAAGTTAAAAAAGAGAATAGAAATTGTGTCTGATAGTAATAAAGACTAGTAGATATCTTGTTTCTGTCAGTATCATATTATCATGGGTATTGAGAACAAGTTTTGGGTCCATGAAAAAAAAGCACTAAGACAAAAACTGCTAAACCCCATCTTCCACTAATCAACAACATCAAGACTACTTGATACAACATGGCCATGTTTATTGAAAGCTGAGCAAGAATATCTGAGAGTAAGTGAATATGCCAATTAATGATAAACATATAGCATGTATGTTTATGGATACTTTCTTTCTCTCTTTCTGCCTCTCTCTGTGTGTGTTTTTTCCCCCCCAACTTCTTTGTCCTTATCCTCTTCACACAGAGGGCTGAGAAAGAATGAAATCAGGCAGCATAAGAGTTACTCGACCAATGGGCAGGAGTTTTATATCACCATGCCTTCTTTCCCCCCACCCACACCGTAAAAAGTAACTGTTGTTTTTACTACTATATTGTTAAAATGACTGTAATAATCCTTGTTATTTTAACAAATTAACTGTTATTATTCTATAATAAGTGTTATATTAACTATTTTTGTATTTGAACTAAAATTAATAGTAGTATTAACGAATTTCTGTCTGTAGAAATATATTTTCGTAGTTTTAACAATATAAATTATTGTATTAACAAAATACATTGCAAATTGACTATTACAATAACAATGTATTATAAGAATATTAACATTACTAGTATTAGTTATTGTGACTATTCCGATTAAGTATTTTTTATAGAAGAATTAGTTAAATATAGTAAGTGTAAATGTTTGTTTTATTAACATTTTTTACAAATTGACTATTATAATATTTTATAATAACTATGTATTATAAGAATATTAATTGTGACTATTCAGATTGAATAATTAGTTATATGTATATACTAATTGAAAATGTTTGTTTTATGACTATTTTATATAAGAATTAGTTTAAAGCAAATGATAAATAAAAAATATATATATCTCCCACGTTTCCCCCAGATTTTATGGGCATTTATGCTCTCAATTGTGTATGTTGATGTTACGAGGAGTTAGGAGAAATGTTGTGGACAGGAATGTGCAGAAAGAAATGAGCACAGATCAAGGCAAAGGCTTCACTTGGACAAGCCAGTCAGGTGTATTCAGTGCTGAAGAAAAAACATGCAAGGACCAGTAAATGTGATCAAACATTAATGTGATTGCTTTCATGTTATATCTAGTGTGTATATGTGCGGTCAGGTCATATTTACATCACCCTGCTGGCCATGTCTGTACTGTGTGTAATCTCACTGTATGTACCAAATGACCACACATCTGTTTAACACTCATTATTATGACCTATATATGGTGCCAGATATCCTGGACAAAGTCCTAAGCTTATAAGGTGGAATTGTAATGATCATCAATATAATAACCAGCATCCTGTTGGTAACAATATCCTGTCTGTCATGATTCATTCCCTATATACTTTGCTCAGAAGGCAGGGTAATGACAGCCTCTCTGTGTTGCCTATAGACGTGAGCTACGAAGGAGGCACAATTGGTATATGAAGCAACACAATTGTTCATTCCACAAGTGACAGAAAAGTTATCATCTCGACTGTGTACATGTCGCAAATGGCTTAGCCAAAGACTTTTAGTTGGCGCAATGAAGTTACAGAGAGGACAATCTGACCTAGACATTAAAGAGAGACCCTTTACCAAATGAAGGCAAGACAAGTTCAAAGTTTAAGAATACTGCACGTGCATTGGCGGGTTTTTTTTGTGTGTGTCGACTGTGTGAGTCCTTTTTCTACTACCGATATGGAACGCTGGGAGCTCGATAAGATGTCTGTTGTCGATCTTTCAATGTGGTTGAAGGAAGAAGGAGTACAAGACACCTACTGTGAAACTTTCGAAGGTAATCTTACAACTACGTCATGTTATAGTCCTAGCACCACATTTTCATGGTGGGGATTTAAATAAAAGCCCACCCATATTTATCTCTGCGATCCTATCTCTGTTATATGGTAACTAGATCAACTAAAAAGAATGGCACGAATTATTATGTGCAATTGTAAGCTAATGAAAGTTGGATAGGGTGGGGTGGAAGTTATTGTGCATTTCTTGTTGTGCTGTGGGAATTGGGAAGAGAGTGAAGAGGCTGAAGAATAAGTATAGAAATTAAAGTAATGAAGAGAGAAGTAGTCTTGTTGTGTAGATCTCTGTTAGGCCAGACCTAGTAAATTTCTTGTTGCTCGGGCCCAGTGGGTCAAATTTTGCTGGGTTAGGAAAAAATATTTGCACTAAAAATCTCTGGCTGGCAGTGACGGTAGCAGTGCTGGCCAAGTGCACGGATTTTTCCATACTTGTACGGAATATCACACTACTGTACAGATGGTACGGATATTAGTACAGAATTATTACCTTGGAAGAGGAACAATCTTGAGCTGAATACTAGCTGCTATGACAGCATCAAACAATACAACATTGAACAAACTGCTTACGGCAATGGTATAATAATTTATTTCTCTTTCCCGGTAGAGACATAATGTATTTCTCTTTCCCCGGGCACAATTTCTCTTTCCTCCTCTATCAGCAACATTTCTCGCGCGTCAGACCCTTTACCGATCGCCTTTCTGGAAGGCACACGACTGATGACAAGTGCCCCGGTTTCAAGACACTATTTGGAAGCTAGCATGGCACAGTTTGTTGCAGGCCAAGCTGCAGCTCAAGATAGTTGTGCCGATTTAGGACTCAAGTCAGTGTGACAATGACGAAGACAGGCTGTAAAGAGTAAATATATTATAATATATTATATAAAAGGGGGGGAAAGTACGGAAATACGGGGAAAATGGCAATTTGGTACGGAAAATGACTGGTCACTTGGCAGCTCTGCGGTAGTTGCATGATTTAAACTTCTCTTAGGCTCAAAAATCATTTGCTATTTGTTTAGGAAACATTTGGGCAGCTGTTGTGTCGAGTAGAATAAGAGTGCTGCAGTAAGGCCTGTTGACAAGGTGAAAATTGAAGATGGGATAAATTAAATTTAAATTGTTCTGTCACCCACCCGGGTCAATATTTCTGCACGCCAAGCCCGAGCACAATTTTTTTACTAGGTCTGGCCTTAGTTTGTATGTTTGAAATCTTTATGGCACAGTGGTAGTGTAGGGACTCCCAACCTGAACACTCAGGTTTGAGTCATGGCTATACATGCTCTACTTGTGACTTTTCCCCCCTATCTTTTCTCCCCATTCTTTTTTCTCCCCATTCTTTTTTCCCCCGATTCTTTTTTCCCCCCATTCTTTTCCCCCCCATTCTTTTTTCCCCCCATTCTTTTTTCCCCCCATTCTTTTTTCCCCCCATTCTTTTTCCCCCCATTCTTTTTTCCCCTCATCTTTTGGGTTTTTTTCCACCACTTCCATCTTTTATTTCCTTTTTTTCCTCCAAATCTTTGCCCCTTTCTCTCTTATTTATTTTCCCCTTTTCTTTCCTTCATTTTCTTCCCCTCCCAATTTTTTTTTACATTTTTTCATCTCTCAAGTTTGGTTGTGTCTCTTGCAACATGCAACCCCCCCCCCCCCCCCCAAAAGGACAAAAAGAAAGGATATATATATGAGTTTTTAGTCCACTGAAATGCCTCGCTTACAAAAATCCTTGAGAGAATGCTGTTATTGTTATTAAAATGATTAAAAGTATCGAAATAGGACATTTTTACCTGACGAGTATAGTTCCTTACCACTACTGCATATTCTGTTGCCATAGAGAATGAGATCGATGGTGCAACATTTTGTGATCTGACAGAAGACGATGTCAAGGGATTTATAAAGCCATTGGGAGCAGTGAAAAGATTGATTCGTATTCAAAAAAGTATTATCCAATCTCCAACTATAACTGTAAGTTGACTTAGCAATTCTTACAGCTGTCCAGAAGCTTCTTTCTTTTATTTGTATTCAGGTTTCCAGTATGCCTGAATATAACTCAACACAATTTTCTTCCCCAAGTACTCCATCTACTTTACCAGCCTCACTGGCATCATCTCCAAGCTATCAAGATCATGCATGATACAGTATCTCTGTCATCAGAAAACAGTGGATCTTCAGCAGTATCAAGAAATGATTTCTCTATTCCGATGATGTGGAAGCCTAATATTATGGCTACCATTGCTGTAAAGAGATTACCGGATATAAGAAATGAAATCATTCGAGACCTTGTTACCATATATACAGCTATGTAGAAAGGCCAAATCCAGCTGCTGTCACAAAAATTGCCAAAATGTTAGTAGAGAAATATCCATTCTGGCTGATTCTATGACAGGATCTGCTTCTGTAAGTACATAGTAACATTGTTGATGTATATATGCCATATAAGTATTCATCTACCGTGTCATTTTTTCCCCTTCAGGGATCATGGGTGAAAAAAGTTATGGACCGTGTGTATGTTGAAAAGGGCCGAAAAAGGAAAGCATCTAAGAACTCTCCAATGGATAAACCAAGCAAACGGCGTCGGCCAAAGCGAGCGATTAACCTGGAGTCTAGGTTTCCATCCTTTCATCCTCGTGGAGATGAAACTGCTGAGCAACAACACCATGTTCAAGCTCTCACAAAGGAGATGGAGAAGGAGAATCCTAGAAATGATGTCGTTTTACCTCTGAATAAGTTAACATTTTATTCGCGTAGGCAATATTTGTTAGAGAGCAATGGCTCCGTACTCACCAAGCTCAAGAAATTTCCGGCTCTGAGGATCCCATCTGTGGTATGTTGGTATGTTTGTGTTGAGTATATATACAAAAGTATTATATAAATTAACCTAACACAACTAAAACACCTTGACTATGTTGATATATTGAAGAGTGTATATAACAAATGCTTGTGCTATACATGTATTCTGCTAGTGGCTTCTGTTACATAAAGATACAAGGTCACCTTTAACTTGCATCTTGAATTTATTGCTTTTCTATCAACAGATTGAACAAGAGCTTGAGTTAGTCATTGGCAAGCAAGCAAGGACTTCAAGGGTCTTTTAGTGTTGAGTGGACCCAAAAGTGGGTACCTGCTATCATCACATACTGCAAGGGGCTAAAGAGACGTGATATCAGGGAGATATTGACAGATATTGAAAAAGGTATCCTGTAATCAGAATAAAAATTAATAGTTTTGGCCTTAGAATGTGATCATTCATTCATGTGAAAGTAGAATCTACTATATTATGCTGAATAGTGTACATTCTTGAATACACATGCTATAGTTCAAGAAGCACTGTGCCCCTTATACTCAGAAATTATATCTTGCAATTGCAAATGGTTGTTGACTCACATCTGGTGACAGTATTTATGGAATATGTAATGTTCTTGTCAATTTTGTGGACAATACGATCATGAAATGATTTATCCCCCAATTTTTTTTTACCGTGACAGTTCTGAACACAAAAGTCCTGGACCACAGCTCAAAGTGTCCCCCTCATACATGCACCTGTTCATGGATATGGGGCAGTAATTTATGGAGCTACGTATACATAATACATTTATGCTTATCATTTTATTATAGATGGTGAACTGCAAAACCGAGCTCTGAAATTGCTCTTTCAGCTGCTTTGTGTGCAGCCAAAAAAGAGTGAAGGAGACCTGAGCTACTTGTTTGCTCGATTTGAGGTAAAGTCCACAGTTGTTTCAAATGATGAACCATGTATTTATTTAAATAATGAAATATTGTACCCACAGATGTCTGATGTGCCAGAGACTGTGGCAGCTGCTCCTCCCACTCGTTCCACACCATGGATTGGAGAAATTTATGGTAGAGGATGGAGATTCGGTGTATTTCATTTTTATTGAACAGGAGGTTTTCGAATTCTTTCTCCAAGTCATGTTTTTCTCTTGTTTTTAATACCAATTTTTCGAGTAGTTGTGACATCTTTTCTGTCCTAATTCATGTGCTGACTATTTTTGTTTTGATTCTTTGCCTTGTCATTGACATGAATTTAGCACAATTATGTTTCTTAGCTAGTTATAGCTAATCACTAATAGTAATGATTTAATTCAACATGTGGTTTTGTATGGTAACCAGCCAGAAGTCATAACTAATAATTCTAATAAAATGAGGATTAATGGTTGGTTATAATAATAATAATGACCATTATGTGGTTCTTAAACAACAGTTCCAATAGTTAAAATAACTATTATTAATTATCTAATTAACAGTGTGGTTTGTATGGTAACTAGTTTGTGGTTCTTAGAACAACCAGTTTAAATGGTTAAAATAACATTTTGGGGGTTCTTAGGACACTAATTTAGAATTGTTAAATTAACTAATTATTATAATTAATTAACCATTATGTAGTTCTTAGGTTAACCAGGTTGAAGTTGTTAAAGTAACTATAAAGTAATGATGAATTAATTGTTTATAGTAGTTGAAACTAATATTAATAATTGTTACTTTAACCATTGATTATTAGTACTATATATATTATTAATATAGTTATATTCACAAACATTATTTCTGTAAAATTAACTAGTTAATATATCCAGTAAAATTAACAATTTTATTGGTTACCTCAGTTGCACCATTTTTTTTAGTTGTTTTAACTAAACAGTTTTTGCAGTGCAGCTCCCACCCCTATCCAAAATATTTATCTTTAATTTCAATAAAAATAAGAGCAAGGCTAACAGGGGTTATATATTCGAACAGGGGGAATAATTAGACTGTGTTAGGAGTAGTAGAAACAGGACTTTCAAGGGATGGACACAGAGTTTCATAAGGCTAAGTGAGGATTAGGGTGCAGGAGTGATTGTCCATTTGCAACTGGCAAGCCTAGTACATTAATGAGCTAATTCGTAATCTCCATTAGGATTACCAAGTCTTTAGCCCTGTTGGATTAGCTGATTGCACTGTATTAGTATTGTAGTTATGTCACTTTTGTAATATTCTAACTTGCATGCATACAGCAACTATAGCAAAATAAGATATAGGACTCTTTTGTAGGGCACAGACTAGACTTATTATGTAATTTTTGTTAATCCTACTTGTATGAATTCACTAAGGGAATTAGTATGAGAAAGAGCTTAGCAAGGAATTTATGAAGGATAGGGTTATAGCTTATTTCCATTGCAATTTACATTCCTTTAAAATACAGCAAATATACACACATACACACCACCATACACATACACATACAAACACTCCATAATCATACACAACATACACTCTCACCACACCAACACACTTGCACCACAAAGACACACAAACACACCACATACCATGCATCACACACAAATCAAACATAAACACACAACTTACATACACACACACCACACCACACACACACTACACACATACACACACAAATGTACGAACACCAAACATATCCCACACACAACCACACACAAGCACACACAGAATTGCGCACACCATAGACATGCATACACAACATACACACACACACATATGCACCGCATGAGTACACAGTAAAACATACCACATAAAAAAACACACTCACACACCATACACCACACAAACACAGTCACACACCCACACAATAAACAACACAATTACATACATTCAAACATATCATACACCACACACTACATCACACACCATGCAATGACTCACACTCACTAAAAACATCACACGCTGCACATACAAACACACACACATACACACACATAGCTACACACATACAAACATACGACATAAACAAATACATAGAGACATTCAAATACACACCACACAAGCACACACATGCACTCTAGCATACCCACACTACATAAGCACGCATACACTTACCCACACACACACACACACTCTATCACTCATAGACACAACGGGCAAACACACATGCACACTCTGTCATGCACACACACAACACACCTAACACAATACAAATAATCCCACATACACACACCATACACACACACTGACACTCACATTCCCTCACACAGACACACCACACAACATAGAAACACACACACATAAATATATATGTATATATATCAACACCAAACAAACAAATAAACACAAAAATTCCACAGAAACACCACACACACTCACAAATACACACACATACACATCACACACCATACCATCAAACACATTCCCACATTCGTACACAAACACTCGCTCATGTGTGCACACCACATACACAAACAAAACAAACATACACACATCACACAGAAACAAGTATACACACCGCACACACACACACACACATAGATAAACAACAAACACAACCTACATATCACACATCACAAAACACCCCCCCTACACTATCTCATACAATATATACACACCACACACACACAATGGCACACACTTCGTCTCACACACCACGCACACACAAATGATACACACAAACACTTCACACAAACACACCACACAGGCATATGCAAACACACTCTAACACACAAAAAACCCACTACATGCACTCAAAAAATACACACTCCACACACACAACATCCACTCACATGACACAAAAACACTCTCACACACATTACAAAAGCACACAAACACACCACATACTATACACCTCACATAAACCACACATAAACACACACACATACATACACACACACCACACCACTCATACCACATACATGCACACACACACACATAAATGCCACAATACCCTACACACAAACTCACACACACAACACACAGCATACACATGCATACACAACATACACACATACACCCACATACACACCACACAAATATAGGGTATAACACACACCACACAGAAACATATACCACTCACAGACACCACACACCACAAACACTACACCCATACACCACACAAAGGCACACACAAACCCACATACACACATATATAAACAATGACACAAACATAAAGTTCATACACACATCACACAAGCACACACATGATTTTCACGCACACACACACCACACACAGTACAAAAATATACACTCACCAAACAAACACCCCCCACGTACCCCAAACAAACACATGCACACTCTCACAAACATACACACCCCACACAAACTCATAAATACACTTTCACAAGCACACACACCACACACACACACACCTCACACCATACAAACAAACACAAATACACACAGCACACACCACTCAAACATGCAGGCATACCATACACACATACACACATAACATAAACACACATACATCCCAGTTATCCCACAAACAAATATAACTACACACACACACCACACTCGGCACATACAAGTACACACTACATGCCACATCATCACACACAGTCACATACACATAAACACACATCACATAAACATCACAAACAAACACGCATACACAACTAACCACAGAAACATGCCCACACACAAACACATGACCACACACAGAGACACAACACACAAACACACACATACACACTACACATCACAAAACACAAACACATAAACACACACAACCTCACAATCACCAAGCATATACACACACCAAACACACACCACAAACACAGCCTTAGGGTATGATATAGCAGCAAAAGATCTTCATGACTATTTTTAAGAGCTTTTTTTCTACATAGTTCAAATGTCCTGTGGGTGTGCAGCTTATCAGGTTGGCTCCCAATGGGTTACAATTACTACACCAACAGTGTAATACTAGTAGCCCACATGGAAAACAACCCTCATGAAGTGGTGCACTCACAGGAGGTTTGAAGTTGATTGCATTTTGTTATAAGTTAAACCCAAAGAGGAATAGAAAAGATATCCCATATATAATATATTATAAGTACATATCTTGTTACTGGTCGAGTATTATATCCTGGGAAGTATTGGGAACAAATTTATGGCTCATAAAAACATAAGTACTGAGACAAAAACTGCCAAATGATTAGTTCCCCATATTTAAGTATGTCACTAAGAACATCAACAACATCAATGCAATAACTTGGCAATATTTATTGAAAGCAGAATAATTGAGCAACTATATCTGAGAATAAGTGAATATATCAAATGATATACATTAGCATATACTTTCTTTCTCTCTTACTGTGAGTGTGAGTGTGTGTGTGTGTGTTACACTTCTTTGTCTTGATACTGTTCACACAAAGGGCTGAGAATGAAACTACGTACTGTAGTATAGAAGTTAATCATCAATGGGCAGGAGTTTTTGTCATATGACCACACCTTCCTGCCCTACACCAAAAAAAAAATTCTTTAAATTTTAATGAAGATAAAAGCCGGGATAACAGGGGTTATGTATTTGAACAGGGGAAATCATAGACTCTGTGTTTGCAGGGGTTAATACAGGACTTTCAATAGACATGGAGTATCATAAGGCTAAGTAAGGATGAGGGTGCCGGTGTGATTGTGAAATTTTTGGAACTTGCAAGCTTAGTGGTAATCTCCATTACAATTACCAATCTTTAGCCATGTTCAATTAGCTGGTTGCACTGTATTAGTAGTGTGGCCATGTCATCTTTATAATAATTATTCCAATTTGCAGCTAAATAAGATAATGAATGATATAGGATTGTTTTGAACAGCACAGGCTAGACTTGTTCCGTCATTTTTGTTATTCCTACTTGCCATGGGAATTATAACCCGAGTAGTTAAAGACAAGAGCAAAGCAAGGAACGTATGATGGCTAGGATTATAGTTCAATTCCAATGCAATTATTGTTTCTTCGAAACACATAAACACGCAAACCACTCTGCCGCACAAACACCCCACTATTTGAACTCAAACAAATACATTCTCCACACACACACAGCTACACAACATACACTCACACCACACAAATGAACTTTCACACATAACACAACAAAAACCATATAAACACACACACACACATACACTACCACCACACACACAACATACTAACACACAAATACCACAAACCCATCCCACAAACAAACACATACACATGCACGCAGACCATATACATGCAAGCGCAATATACACACACTAACTTACATACAAACATGCAGTTCTACACACGCCACATACAGCACACACCACACAATTACACACACATACTTACACACACCGCACAACACAAACACACAACATGCATAAAGACACACACACACTCACACCACAACACACACACATAATAAACACACCACAGAAATAAATACATTAACACACCACACAATCACACACATCCATCTCTCACACACAGCACACACTACACAAATACACACTCATCACACACATACACCTCCCACCCATAGGGCATAATTAATAGTTGCAAAAGAACATCATGACTATCTTCATTAGAAGTACTTTTTTCTATGAATTTCAAACTTCCTGTGGATATGCAGCATCTAGGAATTGAGTACAATGATAGGTTCACTGCACACACCATCAATTTGCATTAGCCAATTTGGGCTCTGGCTGATACAAGTTAATTCCATTGGTTTCCATCCTCTGCATTGTGATTCACTTGTGGAATGTTCATTTCTGTCACCATTTTGTTCCCCTAAGCCATCTAGACATTGTTCTTCCTGAACTCTTTGTCTCACTTAAGATTTTGAGTTTCTTTCGTGGTAGAACTCAACTCCATTTCATTTGTAGGTTTAATATTTTCAGCCTATGCTGGAACACTACACCTTGAATGGTGTCAAGCACTTCTGTGTTTGTTACTCAGTACTATCCAGATAATATTCAATAACTTTAAACTCTAAAACTTCATTTCATTCTCTTCATGTCTTCTTTCTTTACTTTGTATTCAAACTTCCACTTCCATAAAGGAAATAAATGTATTTACAAGAGTAGCTTTGGTAACCCTTCGAGATTGATCTTTCCTACATTATTGTCTATCTGTGGTTGTTGAATACATGCAAGTAGGAATGTAGTAAGGATGCCATCAACCACAATACTAATGAGAAATGCATAAAAAGTCTAGAGCATCTAGCTGAAACCTCGAGTGGGTAAATGTTGTCTATCATGTATAGTCTACCAACAAACATAATATCATGAGAGTGGACACTGGTTCTTCCCCAGGTCCTTGTCACACTTTTAACTCCTTGCATTATTGCATTCACCATTCACTTTGAACAAATATTCTGTTGCAAAAGGAAACAGACAGCAGTAAAACTGGAGGCATTCTTGTGGTAGGCAGCTGTTGCCATGTCTTAGGCAGAAAACCCCTTTATATCTCTGATAAGTGATCAGTTAATATTTTGGGACAATGATGTCCATACAATATATTAACAAACTCTCAGTTGGTGAACTAAATACAATGTCTTTCTCGGTAGACAAAATTTACCCATTCAAGGTTTCAGCTAGATGCTCTAGACTTTTTCAGGAATAAATGAGTGGCCGTGGGAGTCACTACAAAACCTGTAATCCACCTCCAAGATGTGAGCTTCATGTAGTGTTCAAGGTTAAAAAATGAATGAACGTCATGCGCATGCATCTCTTCAATAATTCTTCGGATTCAATTGCTTGAAGTCTCTATTAGGTAAGTGGTATTGTTGATGTACTAGCTAGTTTGGTTTCAATAAAAGACAAAGAATACTTTTTAACTCACTCTCTCTCTAGGATCAGGTCTAAGGATATTTAGTTAAGCTCTAGTATTGCAAGTAATGAATTTCTGGCAAAATATCTTTGTGCCCTATCCTAAATAATTTATTGCATTCAGCTAGAGCTATAATAGTCCCTTACCTTGCTTAACTTTAAGACTCGATTATTTCTGTAACTGCAATACTTTACTACTAGACTAAGCTGCTTTTTACAACTGTCTATTATGGACACAAGACAGAAAGGACCGAGAGAAATACTAGTTCCAACTCAGTATTTAGTTTAGATGAAGTGGGCTTACCTTGCTTAACTTTAAGACTCGATGAACATTGAAGTATATACTCTGTTATAGCAACTCTGACGTAACTTTGTTCACATTTATATTTATGAAAGCTCATTCACTCCTGTACCCTCACCTCACTTGGCCTTATGGCACTATGATGGGTTTATCTTGGAAACAAAATATGCAACCAACCTCAAACTTCCTGGGAGTGCACCACCTCATCAGGATTGTCTTCCTTGTGGAATACTAGTATTACACTGTTGACTGTATAGTAATCGTAACTTACTTAGGACTAATGTGATAGAAACCAAACTTCCTTCAAAACACAATCCACTTAGAGATGAACACTTCCTCATTAGGGCTACCTTTCCAAGCATCAATGTTTTCTGAATAATTAATACTTGTAGCCCACATAGAAGGCAATCATCACTCGCAGGAAGTTTAGAATTTATCACATTTTTAGTTAGACACAACAATAACAGAATAAAAAGTGAATTGAAATTTAATATCTTGCACATCTAACGAATATTTAATATGTTTTTAAGACATACAAGGTATATTACTATTCTAACTAATATTTTGTGCATAGAAGGTGTGCGGAAGATGTTATGGGTTATTGAAAATAAGCATGAAGGCAAGATCTGCCTAACCTTTAGGTTCCCACCTGACAATGAGCATCATCATTAAGTCAAACTGTGCAACCAGGCATGCCTATAGATAGCAGGATGGTTGAGTAGGAGTATAAACTGTACTCTTATAATGAAAGCTAGTGGTGAGTGTTAAGCACCTCATTTAGCAACTACGTACAATACTTTACTGTTGGTTCCAGCCTCTATTTAGTAAGTATAGATCATGACTGTGACTTCTCCTGCTCAAAAGCACAAAAGATATGATGTCTGCATACAATATTTTCCAAGGTCAGCTCTGCAACAGTTCACTGTCCTTCTAACCTAGTATGTACACATGGCAATCCATATGAGAGAATGATAATCTTTAGAATTTGTTAAGCAGGTGCTCTTTGCTCTGTACAAACTACAGCATAAAGGTTGTCAATGTACCATGTTGGAGATTAATGGCAGGTTTTTGTAATGGCAACAATGACCATTTGTGAAGATTTTGTAATTGTACTTATGCGCATTAACCATCCCCACAACAGTTTAGCCTTGCTTCTTGATTACCACCTGCCACAGGTGCATTAAGTATACCAAAGATATTATGTCTGGCAGTAGCCAGTATGTGCATACACAAATTAATACATATGTCCAAACCAAAGAGTGGTAATGTTGTATTTAATGAAAGCAAAAATGCAAAAAAAAAATTAATTGCGGCAGACATACCATGAACAAAATATTAGCATGCCTATTGTAACAAATTGCCATAGCAACAGAAAAAATCCTACCTAGGTGTAGTTTTGTATCACTAGCTAAAGTTATTTTATGTGTGTAGTGGAGGTAATCAGCTATTAAATATTTGAGTGACATTTATTTGAAGTGTACAACTAGCTCTATAGTTGGCTGAGTTGGCTCAGCTAGCTACAGCTAACTAACAGTAGTCACTATTTGAATATAGCCAACTTATATCTAGAAGCTAGTCAGCTAGGTGCATTATACTCACTCACCAATAGAGAACAGAAGATGAATGACAAGTAAAATATAAGCCATGACTTCCACCTTCTTCCTGCAGATTAGGGAATTGGGAGTAGCTGGACTGATTGTAGGCTGGAGTTGCAATAAGAGGTTTTCTAACAACAAATTAGAAGTCAGCTATCACTATTTCTAGACACACATAAGCTAGACTAAAAGTCCATCCTCTTAACTACAGGCACTGCTAGAAACAGAGAGGAAGCAACAGATTTAAAGTGGTCAGGCCAGGAAGTGGCTATGGCTTCACTAATTTTCTAAGAATCTGTCCTAATAATATGGAAGAGTTTTGTTTGAAGATATATTTTATTTTACCACCAGAAGACAAACTTTTTTAAAACATGAAAATGGGTATAATGATTGTTAAGCATTCTCTGTTAATTGATCATGGCTGTTGAAATAAATAATTGTGTGGAATTTGGGCACACCAATGTTTTTCCTCAAACCCCCCTAGCAACTTCCAAGTCACTGGATAGAGGTAAAAAATGAGCTATATCAACCAACATGTTATAAGTCTAGCTTGTATGATTATAGAGCCTAAGAGGTCACGTGTCTTGTGGAGGTTGGCTGCAAAAAGACCGAGCTGATTTTCATTAAAACAGACTGAGATACATGCTTTTAAATGTTGCTCCTCCATTCAATACTCTGCTAGCCAGCAAGAGTGTAAAGTACTTCAGGTAAAGAGCTCCCAGCCACTACAAGACTAGCCTATTTAGACAGCAAAGTTATTCTAGAAGCACATAAACATGTAATGTACAAGGTATGTGTGCATGTACAAAAGGATATATGTTATCCTAAAGAAGTATTTAACTGTTCAAATTTCTCTTTATAGTCGAAGTTTTATACTAAGTTAAGAAGTGATGCTTTTAAAGTAGCTATTTTGTTAAAAATGCATTTGAACCGATCAATGTCATTAGGTCCTATTATGTTGCCTCTGGAGGCATGGATTCTTCATGATGTGCACTTATAAAACACTATACCACTGGTGGTAGAGCCTGTCTTGGAGAGATGATATGACTGCTGCAGGTCTGTTTTCTTGGATGCCGATGAGTTTAAATCTCCCTACGCAGTGATTTGCTTCAGTATTATAGGCTAGTAATAAAATGTGAGGGAGTTAGCTGTATGTTTATGATTAAGCTTGTTGCAACCTGTCAATGTGTTGGATCTTTAATCATACCACCAGAGTTCCATACAAGCATTATTTTCAAATTATTCTCTACCGCTTGCTTCTCGGGTGGAATATTGATTAGCTTGCCCAATTTCAAATTCATTGAGGAGATATTAACTCTACTAAGGTATTTGGCTCAGTGATGCCATATTCCCTGGAGTGACAAATATCCTGTGAAACTGGCCTCTACCTCTAGCATGAGGCTAACATTATCATTGCTGATCTTTTGGAAGTGTTTGGGAGATGTTCAGCTATAAACTAAGCTGGGCCAACTGCAATTTCTTCAAAGAAAACACCAGAGATCTATTGAGTGTGAATAAGCCCAATTAGATCACGAATGTGAGAAGGCAGGGGTGCAGATAAGAGCTCTTACTAATACCTTTGTGGCAGAGAAAACAGAATTTCAGCATAGTTTAAGTGATGATTCAAGACTTCTAGAATTTGAGCCTGGAAAAATTGTAATATAATCTTAAACCTAGATAGTGGAGCAAGTATATGATCCCACCAAACCCTCCAGGGGTAGAGGGAGGGGGGGGGAAAGAAATTGTCACCGAGTGCCCTGTAACTTCTATTAGTAGCACAGGTGTTGCTATTACTGCTTAGCCTTGAGGTAAACTAGTAGACCTTGCCGGTGAATCCACTTCCATGATCTCCGCATAAAGACACACCCATACCTACTTGGGGGAGGACCACTTCCACTGTGCTCCTCTCCCCCCAAGTAGGCATCTAGTAATATGACTGCAGTTATACCCAGTGGAGGTATAATTACACTGCATCTAGCTGGACAATGGTCACTGTGGAATCTAGTGAGGTGAGATGGGTCCTTATCATTGGTTTTCTATGACTAGCAAAATATAAAAATATAATATAGTTACCTGCAGCCAGCTTTCAAGGTATTGAAACTTCCTGCCACTGCACCTATTTATCAGGGTTGTCTACTATGTGGGATACTAGGATTACACTTACAGGATATTTTAACTTACAAAAGTCTGGAAAGATAGCCCTCTCAGGGCATAGTTCATTACGATTTTATTGATGTCTCCACATGCACAGCTACAAGATTACCTTGGAATGTGATATGTAACATTATATAATATAGCTGTACTGACACACAATCTTCTCCCTACACATTTGTATGTCTCACACATTACACAGTCATACACATACATACACATACACACATGTGCACACACATGCACACACACATGGACACAAATTTGAGAACATTTATTAAGCACCTTGATTGTAAAAATTAGCGGATGAGAGATGCTCAACAAATGATAAAATGTTATAGTGAGTACTGTGAGACTTGATCATGTGCCACCCCCTACATATAGCAACCACCCTGACCAACCATGTACCTTCTCCCAAGTCCATCCTGGTGTATAGTAACCACTAACCAACCACACCATATCTTCCAAGTGTTACATACCTGACATAATTATAGAAACACACTCACCACATGCCTCTTTCCCCTAGTCATGCCCCCGACATATAGTAACCACTAACCAATTTGTCTAATTCCTCGTGGTCTACTTGGGTACAGTGTTCTTTCTATTTTTATAGAAGTCTATCCAATATAACACTTTATCTTGCTTTATCTGCATTCTTATGATATCACCAGTTTGAAGATCTTTCCTTTACAGTATAATAATAATATGGTTACAAAAATGGTCCATTGGTGAATAAATGTGACAAAAATGTGGTATTAAGATATTGGATTGAATTGTCAAAAAATAAAAAGCTAAGGTAGACCATATATATTTTGAGAAGTATTTGACTTTTAAAATTATGACATGACAAAGGAGTGTTTGTGGCCTGCTTTGCTAAATCCTTCCTATCTTTTATGAAAACAAGTTTTTAAATAGAACATTTTTTGTCTTGTTCCTTTTTGTAACCCCCTATAAACTAGCCACCTTTAAGAATAAGCCCTCAACTAACCATATTATAATTGATAGGATCTGAGAAAAGGGGTCTTATGTAGAGAAAAATGTTTTTGTGGTATGACCTCAAACTAATAGTTTGACTAGTTTTCTTTTTTTGTACTACAGGCATCTAATACCTTTCCTTTACATTTGTGTGAAGTCTGAAGGCTCCTGTTTGCTTCTTTGTATGTAAGAGTGAAGTTAGAAGATTGGTGGTGAAGAAGCTTGCTACGCATGTAATGGAACTGCGTTGCCATGTAACGTGGAGAAAATACTGCCCGCGATGTGGAAAGATGGGAAACCCCAATAAAATGGGGGGATTTCCTACTAGCTGCTATAGTGGCCGCATGGTTAACAAACTAACAAATATTATAATACAGCTTTTTAAATATTTGGAGTTGATTGCATATATATATATAAATATATATAAAGAATCATGTTAACGTTAGTAGTCTACATGGTAAATGCTTGTTTCATATCTTTCACAGAGAGAAATATATCCACAATTTACAAGTAATTTGCCTCGTTGTGTTGAAGGCATGTGCTGTTAAAAAATATCCACAATAATCTAAAACAATTGATATTGCAGCAAAACATGTAGCAGTCAGATTTTCTGATGGCAACTGTTTACCAATTATTGTCACTGGAAATTTGAGGTCTATTGATAGCAAAATTGTAACATTTTTGTACGCGGGTTATATATTTGCCAATAGTTGATATTATGATAGACATGAATTTATCAATATACAAGGCCCAGTGACAATGAACAAACTCTACTTTTTTTAAATTTGAACACTGAATATTTAAAAACTACTATATTAATGTATCAAATTCCTTAAATAAACTCTCAATGAACTCTCAGTTGACATAATAACATTACAATAAGCTTTTCAATAATCAAATTGAAATTGTATTCTGGTAGCTAGCCATTCAGAGGATTCAGATCCTTTGTAGGGTAGCAGCAGAGAAGACACAGCAAATGCAAGCAGGACCATCAAAAGAAGAGAGAAGGATATCTATAGTAGTGAAGATTCAATACCAAGACTTGATTAGATAGGTGGTGAATCTGACAGAGAAGAACCTTTCTCCAACTCAGGAAGAAGTGCTTGCTTTTGGTCTTAAGTTTGTCCCTGTTTGCTTTGCAAAAGATGACCAAGGAAGCTGGAGGTTAGTAAGCTTGCAAAAGATAGCCAGGAAGCTGGAGGTTAGCAAGGCACATGCACTTCTAGGAAGAATGTGTGGAATTTTGGGAAGAGCAAGGAAACCAAAGGACAACCTGACAGAGGAACAGAGAAAGACTCTGGGAAAACTGAGGAAGGTGGAAGAGCTCACGATCTTACCTGAAGACAAGGGGAAGAAAATTGTTCTTATGACAAACGACAGTTTCAAAGCTGACAGGAATGCTGGAGACCAAAACATATGAAATCTGAAGAAGGATAGTACCAAGGCACAGGAAATCAAGGTTAATCATGTATTAAAGAATATGGAGAAAATGGGAGAAATACCAACTGCCCCAGTGACCACCACTGATTTCTGGACTCTTTAAGATACATAAACCTGAGGTTCCCTTTAGGCCAATTGCATCATGTATGCATGCATCATCGCATAATCTTTTCAAGTTCATAGAACATTTGCTATCACTTCTAGCTGGAAATGGAAGTACATATGTTTAGGATCTGGGTAATTATTTTATCAAGTGTATTCAAGGTGGATATTTGGCACAGGATGAGTGTCTTTTCAGTTATGATGTTTCCTCTCTTTTTACCATTGTTCCCATTGATGAGGCTGTGGAAGTGATTTTTGGAATGTTGATGAAATATGAGAGCTTGCATGAGAGTACTATACTAGGTGCAGACAGTATTTTAGAACTGCTGGAGTTGTGCCTAAAATCCACCTACTTCTGGTGTCAAGAAAAATACTACGAGTAGAAAGAGGGTGCAGCAATAGGCTCTCCAGTATCTGTAGTGGTAGCCAACCTTTATATGAAATTCTTTGAGGAATTGGCACTCACAACTGCCCAACTTTTGACTCTCTGAACAACATCAGGTCATCCATAAAGTTTACCATGGAGCGCTTGAAGTTGATGAATTGTATCTTAATTATAGATCATAATCCTGTTCATGTAAGCAAAGAGCTGGATTGAGAAGGAGGACTTAAGGAAGAACATCATCTGAATAAGGATCTTTATAAAAAATGGTTATCCGCAAGCCTTCATTAACATTTTCTCTATAGATATCTAAGTGCAGAAAGGAAGAAGATAAGTACACCAATAAAGGCAATGAGGGGTCTAAAAAGAAGGATCCTAGTCATTCCTTATACAGCAGGGATGAGTGAAGACATCAGGAGGGTTTGAAGGTAGAGTTGTTTACAGATTAGGAAAACCCTGAGGACACAACTGAGCAGAGTGAAGTCTGTTTTACCACTAATATGCACTCATGCATTGCATACTGCGTCGCTTGTAGATGTGGGAAATACTACCTATGGTAGAGCATCAGAAGACTGCAGACCAGAGTGAAAGAACATCAAGATGCCTGTACAAAGTGAAGAGAAGTCTGCAATTACTGAAAATGCATGGGATAATGGACATCTATTTGGTTGGAAGAAACCACCATCTTGGACCAGGCCAAATTGCACATCAGCCTAGCACCAGAGTGTGAGCGGTTCAATTGAGACTATGGAATGGACTTGCCTGGCTGCTGAGGAGTTATTATAGTATTATTGTTATTATTATTGTTGTTTTATTGTTGTTGCCATTATTACAATTATTGTTGTTGTCATTATTGTTGTTGATGTTGCTTTGTTATTATTATTGTTGTTGTTGTTTTGTTGTTGTTGTTACTATTATTATTATTACTATTATTATTACTATTATTAGTACTATTAATATTACTGTTATTATTACTGTTATTATTACTGTTGTTATTATTACTGTTATTATTACTATTATGATTACTATTATGATTACTTTTATGATTGGTATGATTACTATTATGATTAGTGCTATTATTATTACTATTATTATTACTATTATGATTACTATTATTATTACTATTAGTAATTACCACATAGAAGACGAACTAAGCGCCCATGAGTGCTCACCACTCACCTCCAAATCAGCTTGAGCTTTTCCAAACCCATGAATTTTTGGCTCCATATAATGTGCATTAAACTTTGAACTCAGATTTGCACACGGATTTCGTGCTCACGAGAGCAAATAACAAAGTTTATTTGCACGCAGGCTTGTTAATTGTTCGTTCTAGCAATCTATTTCTATTCTTCGTCCTCCTCTTCAGGTTCGTCCAGGCCCTGCACCTCATCAGCTTCAATATCAGTCAGCTAAGCAAAGGGTTCTTCCATTATCTTCGCTATTTCTTCAATCTCCTTCGAAAAGCATTCCCTGATGTATTGGTCCTCAGAACCGTCTATATTGTTGGAGATCCCGCAGGATATGAAGGAGCGAGCTATCATGTCTTCGAAAATAGACTCCCATGCAGCAGAGACCCAATCTATGGTATCCTGTCTTGAGGGGAGACTTCAAGTTGCCCTTCTAGGAGAGCTTAGCTTCTCCTCCACTCTATCCACAGGTCCCTCATTTTGTCCCTGAAGGGCTTGTTGACTAAAACATCCATTGGCTGTGCCAGGGATATACAGCCACCTACACAAAATGGAGGGAATCAAATGTGCTTCACTATTGAAATGTCCATTACATGGGATGAATACTCGGTTTTCAACTCTTCAGCAATGTCCTTGGTGTTGGGTGCGGGCGATAGCTATCGAAGACTGAGAGTCGCAAGTTGCTGTAAGAAGACTTCCCCTACACACTACATAGCCAGCTGTGCACTCTTGGGTGAGTCATCCAGCTATTTTCGGTGGCAGTGACATCAACATTCTGAGGAATACGAAGTGCACTACCAACACGTGGGACAAATCTTCCATTTTTCTCCTTCTAGATCACTGGTTCCCAACCTGGGGGTAATTATCCCCAAGGGGGTAATTTGCCATTTCTTGGGGGTAATGGGGACCTCCCAGGAATAATATATATTTGTGAAAAACCGAACAAAGTTGGAATAATATTTTCATGGGTAATCTTGAGCGTTGCTCAGCAATAAAACAAGTCAGGGTTTGTAATCCCATACAACTCAGTATGGACTAATAGTAATTATAGTTGTCTAGCTAAGTAATCTGTAGTAAAACTGTGGTGTCAGGATTGATTGTGTTGTAGATTGTTTTCCTTTGATGTTCACCCTGGGTGTAGAAAGCCAATTATTTTTCTGACCTGACCGAAGAAAAGTATTGAATCCAAGTTGTGTTGTGCTGCCTTGTGTTTTTCAATGCCAAAAAAGCATTCATACAATGAGAGTTTCCTGGCCCATGGATTTTCTTTCATTGTCCACAAAGGCCTTCAAGTCCCTCAGTGTGTGGTTTGCCAGAAATACCTCACAAATGAGAGCATGAAGCCTTCAAAGCTCAAGGACCACCTGACCAAAGTCCACCCAGAGCTGGCCAAAAAAGGCCTAGAATACTTCCAAATGAAAGAAGAACACGTGAAAAGGGCAAGGTTGGATCGCGGAACAGGAGTCCTTTTCCAGGTAAATACCAGAGCTGAGAATTTTAGGTGAAGTATAGTTTTACTAATTTAGTGGTCATGGGTGATGTATGGAAGCATTTTGAAAATTTTCAGGACAGTTGGTTTGTTGAGGCTTCCTACAAAATTTCGCTACTGATCGCCAAGAACAAGAAGCCACACAACATTGGTGAAAAACCCATCAAGACATGTCTGGTTGAGGCAACACGGCTTGTTCTGGATGAGGAGAGTGCCAGCAAGATGAAACGGGTCTGATATTACATTTTTCAAAGCATACTACATTTCCCAGACTTCCTTTGACAATTATAGATCTCCATTTCCGACAACACCGTCAAGCAGCGCATTGATGATATGTCAAAAGACATCCAGCAGCAGGTCACCGAGAAGATAAAGGCCTCTCCATTCTTTTCCATTCAGCTGGATGAATCAGCACAATGCGCTCAGCTCATGGTAAATACCAGATCCCATTACCTCAAAGTTTTGTGCCATTTTGTGCATTACATTCCAGGTTTTTGCTCGCTACATCACGGGAAGCTGTGTTGAGGAGGAGTTCCTCTTCTGTAGGCCTTTGACCACATCGACTACAGCTCATGATGTGATGGAAATGGTGTCAAGCTATTTTTAGAAAGAGAAATTGTCTTGGGAGAAGTTGGTAGGCGTATGCACTGATGGAGCTCCAGCCATGCTGGGATCCCATTCTGGTATGATCTCGTTCTGGTATAGTGCATGCAGGCAGTACATATTTTGCCAACCCATATCATAATGATTGAAATTTCAATCACAGGATTCATAACTCTGGTTAAAAAGAAGAACCCTGGTGTAATAACAACACACTGCCTCATCCACCGTGAAACACTGGCATCAAAAACCCTCCCCACAACTCTCAAACAGACTTTGGGGGCAGTCATCCAAGTATATAAATGATAGTTGTCCCTTGTTAAATGCTGATGAGTGTTGAGGATGCTAAAATTTCCTTCAACACATTGCACAAGTATTATTATATAATATTGTACGAACTATAGGCTGAAGTTCTAAGGTCACCTGATATACTAACTTTAAAATATTTCCAGTAGTTTGGCTGGTCTACACTGGCCATAATTCATGCTATGGACTGATGAATTACACAAGATAAGCCCTCTAAAGAGTTTTTGTAATAAGACTGCATTTAATTCACACTTTCTTCTCTACTAATTTAGATCGTGAATTACATCAAGGGAAGTGCACTCAACACAAGACTCTTCCGCCAACTGTGCCAAGATATGGATGCACAACATCGGGTAAATATACTTACAAGGAGAAAGCAGATAATATGGTCCCTATCATCCTATGTAGGACCTTCTCTACCACACCTCTGTTCATTGGCTATCAAAAGGCAATGTTCTCGCATGTGTCTACGAACTTGTTGGAGAGCTTGAGACTTTCCTGAAGAGCCGTGATGGAAAGAAAGCTGAGGTACAGATTGATTGGAAAATCCAATAACTAATAATCTTATGTTAATTCACTTTGATAGGACTGTTTGGTCGCCATTCAAGTGCCAGACTTCAAGTGTCAACTCAGTTATCTGGCCGACATATTTCAAGCTTTGAATGGTCTGAATCTCAAGCTCCAGGGTCGGAAAACAAACATCATCATGAATACTGACCACATCGCTGCTTTTCTGGCCAAAATTTGCCTCTGGAAAGGAAGCTGGACAATGGAAATATCTCTGCATTTCACCGCTTGATGGAGGTTGTGGGGGAGGGAACAATCACAGACGAGCTAAAAGAGAACATCAAGGAACACCTGTCAGGTCTAAAAGGAGAATTTGTACACTACTTTCCTGGGATCAACACAGAGAGCACAGAGATGACACTCACAAGAAACCCCTTCAGAAGTTCTGTTGATGACCTCCCTGACGACATTCAAGAAGAGTTCTTGGAGTTAGTTAACAACAATGCAGCTAAGGAGGAGTTCCAGCTTTTAAGCCTCTCTGACTTCTGGGCCAAGATGCTGCCAACATACCCGAAAACCAGTGGCTTTGCTCTCAGAGTTCTTGTTCCATTCTCATCAACATACCTCTGTGAGAGTGCTTTCTCGGCCCTTCTGGTCATAAAATCTAAAGCAAGGAACAGACTTGATGCTGAGGATGACCTGCGCTGTGCCCTGAGTACAACTGTCCCTCAAATTTCCAAGCTACACCCTCCTTTTGGGCACCGGTGGTAGTAATGTGAATACTTTGCTCTCCACAACAATTGTTGGTGGCAGAAGGTGCTGAATCAAACCAAGTGATGAAAAAGGTAAAATTACAAATTGTCAGTGTGAACAATGCTTACCTGCACATTGTCTGATCCATGTTGCCAATTTCTGAATTTCAATAGTCGTGACTCTCAGTATCAGCCGAAAATGGGAAAGCTGCACTCCATAGCCTCTGACACCTTTTGTGATGCATTGGTTCTCCGCCTGTAACCAACATTCCACCTTTTCTTTCAGCCATGCAGCCACATGGGAGATGCAAGGAAGCCTTGGATGCCTATGCTCTGAGCAATGTGCAAGGCTTTCTCCAGGAGATCTTTCCCTACTTTCAGAACGCTCCAATCCTAAGTAACCGAAGGCCTCTGAGTCCACTAGTTGACTGAAGATTGCTCCTCCATCATGCAGTTTCCTCTTCTTCTTCCCACCACCAATGTTGGCATCAATCAATGCATCATATTTTTCATTCCACCATCTTTCTGTCTACTCCATACTTTCTAGCAGTTGTTGACACATTTTGCATTCCTTGTCCCCTGTACCATTCTACAACCTCTACTATAACTCACTGTGTAACTTGTCAGTTATTTACAGCATGAATCTCTTTTTAGGTGTTGGGCAGCTGTCTATAATTTTTGTACACGTGCCATCTCTTTTTAGGTGTGTGGGCAGTTGTCCATAATATATTGCGCATGCATGTGTACATGAAAAAAAAGGAAAAAAAGAACTATTGCTACATATGCGCGTGATTCGATTTAGAAGCCACTGCACGGAATCTGGTAGGCACTTACCATGTCAATGTGCGCTTTTAGTCCAAATGGTTCTGATCAGGGAAGTGGGCACTTAATACATCGTGGGTGCTTACTACGTACTCTATGGTACTATTATTGTTACTATTGTTATTACTATTAAAAATGGCCGATGGATGCGACTGTTTCCAGCTCCAGTGAATAATGTAGCTAGTCGGTGGCCTCGGTTTGTGGAGGAGAACCGACAATGCCGAGGGGGAAAGAGTGCTTGGAAGTCAGTCTAGGAATGGTCGCTGTCGCTGTCCTGTATGCAACCGTTGGATGCATGTCACTAGATTGGGGCTCTTCCGTGTTCACGATCGCGGTCAGGGCTCTCGATCTCGTCCAGTAAGTCTGTCCCCTGCGGCTCAAAGCCCGTGTCCGTCGACCACGTAGACACCTTCCGTCTGCCCAACCTCGGTGAGGATTCTCAAAATGTTACCACGTGCATCTCGAGGGTGTGCATGGAAATTGGTCACCATTTTGCATCAAGTAAGAGCTAATTTCTGTGACTTGTGTGCATGGTCTAGGTTAATTTACTTTCCTTCTCACTGCTTACAAATACCAAGGAGAGGTGGTCAGCATGGAAGAGTGGCCACTCAAGTTAACCGGATTATGCTGAATCAGCCTGCACTGTGGGGACTAGCAGCCCAAATTTTTGTAAATCTGTGAAATCACCCATGGATCTTTTGGCTAATAGGGTTTCATCCAAATTGGAGGAGAGGGTGACTATAAGGGATCCAGTGCGTGTTGCTAGCTAGTAGACTCTCTAGCAGAATGTAATGATGACACTCTAGCGGAAAAATATCCCTTTCAAATATATCAACTTCACATTCCAGATGTTCCTTTAGAAGTTTTAGACTCTGCTATGAATATATCGAGGGAGGAGATAGCTAGGGCCATCAAATCATTCCCTAATGGTTCCTCAGGTGGCCCAGATGGTGTTCCCCCTCAGCATCTGAAGGATATGATCGGACCAGGTCTGGTGAGGGTGGCTCAAAGTTTCATCTGCATTCATCAACAACATTCTTCGGGGTGACACTCCTGAATTCATAATTCCTTTATTCTTTGGTGCATCACTGATTGCTATATCAAAACGAGGTGGAGGTATTAGACCCATTGCTGTGAGTTGTACCCTCCGCAGACTAGCAGCTAAGTATGCCATTAGCCGAGTGAAGACATCTGTTAATTCTGTACTAGCCCCCCTACAGCTAGGATTTGGTGGGCCAAAGGGTGCTGAAGCTGCTACTCACGCAGCTAAAATTTATGTGCAAAACCTTGCCCCTGATAGTGCACTTCTGAAATTAGACCTCAGAAATGCATTTAATAGTGATAAGATGTTCCATGCTGTCAGGAATTTGGCTCCACAGCTATTACCTTTAGTAATCTCAGCATATAATATTCCAACAAGCCGTTTCTTTGGAGATAGTGTGATAGAGTCAAAGTAAGGGGTACAACAAGGTGATTTGTTGGGTCCAGCGTTGTTTTGCCTCGCTATTCACTCAGTAGTAGAGGGCCTAATGTCAGAACTTTGCATCTCTTACCTGGACGACATCACATTAGGTGGAAATTGGTAGGACATAGATGACTTTCGGAGAGTGGAGCTTCTAGCTGAGGATGTAGGCCTTTCTTTGAACCAGTAAGTGCAAAGTGGTGTGCTGAGACCATACCACTCAGGGTTCCTTACTAGTTGATATTCCAGGTCTTTTGGTAGTGAACACAGAGTCGTCCACCCTGTTGGGTTCACCAATTTGTGGAGTGGAAGGCATTGATTCATCAATCCTTGGGAAGACAGGGGGTGAAGCATCATGACTTTTACGGCATAATCCTGAAAAGTACACCTCACACCAGACAACCTTTCCTGAAGGATCTGCTGGATAAGATCAGAGCAGGTAGCAGTTGATAAGGAAGGCAGAAGGTGCCAACTGCACTGTACTTCTAATCCCAAGACCACCCAAATGCACCGAAAGTGATGCCTGTGTCCATGCACAATCGCTAAATTCAACGTTCACTATCTCACTCACTATTCCTCTTTGCAGCCTGTCAAATGAATGTAGTAATGGAGAAGAGAAGGAAGGAGATGAACGTGATATATGCAGAAGTTTGGGAATGCAAAAGGCATGTCGGAGGAGATGCAATGCATCATGAGCATGAAGATAACTAAGTCTCTCTCCCAAAACACAGAGAGCTTGGGATACCCCTTTAGTTCAGGATACATTCGATCAGCTGCTAAGTGATGGTCATTCTGAAACTTCTCGTGCACGTTTGCTAGCTGCAGCATGGAAAGAATCTGGTGCTTGGCTCAATGCTATCCCAGTGGCATCCCTAGGCTTAAGGATGGAGGACAAGGTACTTAGGATTGCAGTGGAATTGAGGATAGATGTGCCCCTAGTTAAACCCCATTCATTTTGCCATTGCGGTGAACAGGTTGATGTTAAAGGCACACATGGCCTGAGTTGCCGTAGAAGCTATCCAAGACATGCCTCTCTGAATGCGGTGGTCAAGAGAAGTTTGGACGCTGCAAAAATCCCACCTTCAATGGAGTGTTCAGATCGGATGGCAAACAGTCGGATGGCATAAGTTTGGTTCCAAGTGCGGTCGAGCACTAGTATGGGATGTTACATGCCCAGACACCTATGCACCATCCCATTTAGCTTTGGCTAGTGTTGAGGCTGGCAGCATGGTTGCCGAAGCTGAGCACCACAAGAGGACCAAGTATAAAGAGTTGGACTCTGTTTATCTATTTAGGCCTCTGGTCATTGAGACGCCGGGAGTTTTCAGCCCTGCAGCTGCAGCCGTTTTCAATGAACTTGGCAAATGGCTCATGGACCAGTTGGAGGAGGCGAGGTCACAGTCCTTTCGGCTGTAATGCTGCAGCTATTTGGGGACTATGCCTTTGATTGTTTGCTTCTATTTGTTGGTTATTTTTGTTTGGGTATGTTACTTTATCTGTTACTTCTAATGTAAAATGTATGTAGTAATTATTTATTTATTTTTATACTGATAAATAAACTATATCATCGCCGCCGCCGCCGCCGCCGCCGCCACCGCCACTGCCACCGCCACCGCCACTACCACCACCACCATCAAGCCCTGTGCCAGAAAAATCTTCTTGGTGGCGTTGCCACTTTGTATTATCTTCGTCACCTCCTTCAGTGCAGTAACTCTCTCTGCTCACTAGTGTCACTTGATAAGTAGGATAAGGTAAATGTGTCCATCTTGTGTGTGCCCCCCAAAACAACAACAACAACAACAACAACAACTAAGAGTTAGCCTCACTATCATCAACCAAAGTGAAGTCATCATATTTCTAAACATCAGTTTTGCAACTGCCAGAGAGTTCAAGCCGAGGTGGGATTTAAGCTTATAATGGAACATTGGTAAAAATAATAATCATGCCTATAGAGAGCCCACGCAACTCAGTTTGAGTTCTTTATGGTGCTGATCCAGTTCTTCATTATTTCATCAACATTTCTCAACTAGGAATAAATTCAAATTTTGATTATTGAATTGTATCGACTGTGTACAATTTCCATTTTACCTGAACTTAACACTATGTGTTACCATTAAGCAGTAGATTTAATCCAATGTAAATTGGATGAAAGATGGAGAGTAAGATTAGATTTGCTAGATTTTTCATAAAATACAAATATTGCAATATTCAGAGCTCTCTTTCAAGGGAAGAAGCTACCTAATACTGCAAATTTAGGATGTGATAAAATTGAATAAACAGGCAGTGTTAAACCTATAGGTTCTTGTGGGAACAGCTTTAGCTGCTCTCAGAGATCACCCTTCTGTTAATACCATGGTAACATTACAATGATTATTAATACGATACAAACTCACTGAAGGATAATCCAGCTGCAATACAAAATTAACAGCAAGATTCACATGGGAAATACAAAAAAACATGTATAGATGCAAGTCCATCAGTAACTACTTTATGGCTATGACTAAAACTAACCAAAAAAAATTCTAGCTCTGGTTTAGGTATTTTATGTAATTTTTTAAAGATTATTACTATCTATACTAGTAATATACATACTAAAACTTAGAAGTTACATATTTAATATCCTTGTCGATAGCTGTAGTTTCCATACTATGTATGGTGCTGTTGTCTTCAGAGTCTACAGCTGTCGACTCCATGTGTCCTGCATCAGCAGTGGCAGTAATCTGCTCCTGAATAGTGCTGTCACTGAAAATCGTGTATCCAGCATTGTCCTCCAGGAGCAATGAAACAAGAGGAACCAATTCACTGAAATTAGGCCTGTTCTCTGGTTTCAACTCCCAACACTTCCGTACAACTTCACTATACCTGAATTTATGGGAACAATGTTGTGTGCATGGTAACTGTTAAGAAAACATTAAGAAATGATGCAAGAAAAAAATGTCTGCATACATTTACTTGTGTTGTAATAGTATTTTTGAACATATAAAACAGACTTGATTGGTGGTCACCCTCCAGCTGTATTGGTCTTGCTGCTAACATATTTAACTGTACAGAATATTAACTTGTTGATTGGATTTATATTGCATATTGCTTTGGAGGGGAATGTTTGAGAATATACCTTATACTCTATATAATGGAGGTATTGTAGAGCATCTAGTATACTAGTTGTAATGAGATTCTCAAAGTAATAAATTTAAAACCAAATGTAAATGGTAGTAATAATATGTTTATTGCTTTAGAGTGGGAAACCACAAAGTGTGCAGTACGTACCTTGATTCAGCCTTGTATGTGACGATTATGACTAAAGTTGAATTATTTAAATAACAATTGTCTAGATATGCATAATAATAAAATTGTGATTGAGAGAGACACCAGTATAATATTGACAACCGGGTGAGTGATTTAAATTTTAACGGGCTTTCAGGCAACACTTATTTAAATCCATATTGATATGTATGTCAAGCACTTTAACTGCATTTTGTAGAGATCCATAACATCATAACAAGGTTAAGCTCATAGACATAGGAAGAGACAGTGACTTGATGGGAGAGAGCAAGTGGTAAAGTGTAGATAAACTGATGTGACCAATTGAGATGTGAAGAGAGCATGAACATAGCTAACTAGGCCAAGACCTTAGGCTTTATAAAAAGGCCATGTTATGCTGAGGTTTATGTTTAATTTCTGAATGTCCTTAAGTAGTACCCAAGATTTAGGAGAGAGATTTTATTTTAAATTGCGCTATTATTACGCTGAATATCATGGTATGTTCTGGGTGCTAATGTTAAAATAAAAGCTGCAAATCAATGATTTTTTTAAATAATGAGCTCAATTGATTTTGATACCAAAATTGCAACTGAATTACTTCAATCTTCAAGTGCAGTGCACTGGCAACATATTTCACACATCAGTCCAGTTTGTACTACTTATGATAGCAAATGTACTTCCTCACATTATATCCGAGCATGCTGCATTATTGGGTTTATCCATTCTGTATCCACTCTCCAGCATAGGACAGAGATCTGTTGCATTGATTCCAGCATGGGGGCTCTTTCCAGCACTGAACACCTCCCAGCATGTCACACCATAGGACCACTACATTATCACATAAACATATTACATCACCGCCCAGTGCTAATATATTATGCTGTTTGATAATAATTAAGCAAAATATATGCACCTTGTCTGTCATTGAATAATACTATTATTAACTTTTACGGATTTACCACATCAGTTTTCTCGGAGAATATTCCGTCTCCTAAACTTTCTGGAGCCATCCACTTAAAAGGTAGCTTCACACCCTTTTCTTGCTGTCTGAAGTAGTCCTTGGATGAGTTGATTGATTCAGATAGACCAAAGTCAGAGACTTTAACCACAAAGTGCAAGTCAATCCTAGAATATGCCATGTTGAACAGATCATTAGATACACAACAGAAGAAACTGTTAGGATCAGATCCAGTTAGATATGAGGTGGATCATTAAGACATACATATATACCATTTTGTGTCAGAATACTGACAATACCATTAAGAATGATACAGCAAATAATGACCACATGCATGGGAGAAGTTCATCTTGATAAATATTCTGAGTAATGGTGAATGACCTCTCCCAAATAATAGTTGGTTCTTTGATTTTAACATTACATAATTATATAATAATAGGGAAATTTTCATTTGGTGAATGTAAATATATTATTTGGTAATTTTCTGGTTCCTAGCATCAGTCTTCATGCCAAAAGATAGATCCTCCTTGGAGCATTAAGATTACTTGGCTACTGCAATAGTAAAATACAAGAAAGTAGAGTTCCTTGATACTGGACAATGTTTATGTCATGATTACAAATGAGCTTGTCAGTATGTATAATTCATGTCGTCGAACAGAATAGAACTCTTAATGTTTTATTTTGTTGGCTAGCTACATTTGCTCTACCTACAATGATGACGTCAAAGTATTATCTGCAATCTTATCTGTTTGGATCTACCTCTCTCTCTGTACCACAAAACAATTCTTTCACAAACCTATTAGGGAGATTAAGTATAATAAGGAACAGTTAATATTGAAAGGTCAAGTACTCTCCAGGCTGGCACTGTACTACTACTATTATGTACTGCACACAACTTATTATTGAACTTGCAATACATTATCAAAAGCACTGAACTGGCTCAAGAATCAAAACACTGAGTGTACACTAAATAAGGATGACATCAAATATAGTAAATGATATATATAACCACTACAATGACTAATGACTAATGACTAAGGTCACAGTCTATGACACCTTTCCCATCCTAGCTTGAAAAACAGTTAATCAACAGATGGTTGGTAATGATCGGGAGGTGCTCTGTTTCAATTTGAATGCCATGGAAGTGATGCAGGTGCCTTCATTTTGGTTTGCTTGACTTGACCCGCTGTCTGTGTTCTTTATGTTGCTACTTGGGGACAGTACATGAAACTGTTCCAGCAGTAGCTCTGGACTTATTCCAGAATATTTGATTTCAGGCTCAATAGTACTACAGTCTCTTCTTATTGTCATGGGTTTCTTCTGTCTTCCCTGCACTTGGTTTTAAATATTTGGAAACAATTTATCCAAACAACATCTCAGGTGTCAACCCATATGTAAATCTGAGGGTAGAGTTCCTGTTGTTGAGTGAGGAGAACATTGATAACTTTTCCTCGACAATGGAACCTTCCATTCTTGTTTAACTGTTTGAACAGCTCTTTTGCTCAACTCATTGCAAGAAGGGTGGTAAGATTCAGAAGTTACATGCTTAATTCCATTGTTCTCCATGACTTCGTTGCCTGTAAAGAGCGACTATTGTCCTTCACAATCTTGTGAGGAATACTGTGGGTAGCATAAAGTGACCCTAGCTTATCAATTGTCATGCCAGTTTTATAGAAGACATTACTTGAACCTCCAACCACTTTTAGTGAGCATCTATTGTGATAAATACATGTGACTGATGAACGGTCCTGCATAGTCCAGATGCAGTCAACTCCCATGGTGATTCCGGCTACTCCCAAGGGTGGAGTGACACTGAAGCAAGTGAGTGTTGATGTTCTTGAAATACAGTACAGCTTGTAGCCATTGTAAAAATGTGTGCTTCCATACTTGGCCACCACACATAACACATAGCTAATGCTTTCATCTTGGATGATGTAATGTGTGATGGAGCTCTCCCAACAACAATCTCCTCCTTTTTGTGGAATTAACACTTGTGATCCCCACAGCAAACAGCCTCCAGTGGTTATGTTCCTTCTGTCCCACTCAGTTCGGTTTCAGGTCTTCACTTCTGTCTTGATATGACCATCCATATGCATAATAAAAATCATCACTTGGCTTAAAACTGGATCTTTGGCCATCCATCACTTGATGTCAGTTACACTGATACTAGTCATGTCCAATCTATTCAGCAGATGAATGAGATCTAGTAGTTTTACAAAGGAAGTTGTCACCAGACTAGGTAACCTACTCCAAGCATCAGCATTACTCAGCATATTATTTTATACCTGTAAGTGCTCAGAGTAACTAATTGCCCATCAGAATTCATGACGATGCCAAAGAGTGGAATTTGTCTAGATTCTTTAAGCAGGTAAGACAGAGGTTTATGGTCAGACTCAATAATAAATGGTCTACCATAGAGGTAGATGTGAAATTTTATAAGCACCAAATATTATTGCTAAACCTTCCTTTTCTAACTGTGAGTAATATTTCTGAGCAGCACCCAGAGTTCTAGAAGTGTAAGCAATTGTCCATTGTCCATTACATATGATAGTACAATACTGAAATCATATTGCGATATCACATGCTATGATAAGGGGTTTTGAACTATCATAGTGACCAATGTAAAGAAGCTTTAGCAGGCTCTCAACTGAGTGATATTAACTAGTTGGTCTTGTGGCTTCTTTAAAAGCCAGATTTTTTTTGAAAACCGTCCTTGTCAATCATATGCTCAGGGTATTCAGCTTTAGGTAACATTAATTACCAATCGATCTCCTATTAATTGTAGCTTGCTAAGAAATAATCAAGATTCTTCATATGGTCTTCTCCTGTGCTACCTTTCACTAAAATATCATCTAGATACACAGAAACACCCTTGTACCCTTGTAACAGGTTTTCCATGTACTTTTGAAAAATAGATGAAGAAGCAAATGCTCCAAAAGATAGCTCTTGTACTTAAATAAACCCTTGTGTGTATTTACAGTGACATAATGTTCAGAGTCATTCTGGAAAGGCCTTTCCTCACTGAACAAGACAACGCACATTAATGTGCATCGATATGCATTGTGGTATCCACATTGAATTAATAATGAGCATTAATGTGGTCCACCTGGTTTGAGTAGCAGCAAAGACCAATATATTAAAGAATTCCAATAACTACACAAGGGTGTGCTAAAAGAATTTCATTTACTTGCGTCTTCATGATGGTAGCACATTGTAACATTGGACTAGCTGTATGCTATCTGTGTCCTAAGCAAACTAGCTAAATAGACAAACTACATGGTTAGAGAACTGCTGCTATGTTTATACTTCCTACATTTGCACTTCCGATGTTCGTGCAGTCTCACTGTCTTCATTGCTTCTGTCTTTCTCTCAGCTCTTCTCCTCTTTCTGCTAATATTTCCTTTGCATCTGTACCTAGGTAGCTAACTGTATAGCAAGAAAATGAGGCAAAAACAAATTTCATCTCAACTACAGATACAGTATATGATTTTGACTGACTTTCTCCTAACTTCGATAGGCTGATTATTATTGCTTCGTATGGTGCATGGGTGGATGCGATGAATGGAAATCGAATTGAAGATTTTTTCAAGGATCCAATGCGAATTATTACGCATGAGTTTAGGTGCAGTTTGGACTGGCCATTACTTTAAATGTAAGTAGGCTTGAGACAGGTTGAGTTTAGTGAAATACCTTCCACTATTCCCAGCAGCAAACAACTCTTCCCTCTAGGTAAAGGATAAGAGTCTTCCTGAGAAACATTTAATGTGTAACACTATAGCCTTGACAGATTCTTACAGTACAATTTCTCTTCACTGAAAAGACTATAGGTGCAGCCCAACTACAGAACTGTCCAGTTCCTGTGCTTTCCATTCTCCCGAGCTCAGTTTAAACTTTCTCTCTAAGAGAGTAAGGTCTTGAGTAGCTCAGAATTGACTTCTGGGTCAACATGCAGCTTCATCTTCATTCCTTTCAGTGTACCAATCTCATTATTTAATAGTCTCATTTGCTTGTCTAGCAATGCTGCAACAAATTGCTACCCATCGAATTGTTGATATGCACAAAGTTTACTTTGAGTGCTGTAATCCAATCTCTCTACCCAGCAAGTTAGGTCCCATCTTCCTACCACTTTTGCACTTAACTCCACCTTTTTCTCACCCAAATCCACAGTGACAGATGTTGATCCCAACAAAGACAATCTCACTTCTGTGTTATAAGTCTGACTCCCCGTCAGTATCTAGGAGATATTGGCTGTGAATCCTCTTCTATATCCTCTAAAAAAATTCTTTCATTACGAGAGTGTGGGAAGCACAGGTTTCAAATTCCATTTGTACTTGGCATTTAGTTAATGTAAACATCTACCATGAACGCCTTGTGTTTGCTACTATCCATGGTAAATAAAGAATAAGACCATTCACTGCCTTCGGACTGTACTTTATCTTGACTTCATCCTTCAAATAATGATGATCTTTCAGTTTCTAGCCTTAAGGTCCTATCTGTGTGTTGTTTGTTCCTGCATGCTCTTGCAATATGTACAATTTCAATTATGACACTCAGCATTTCAAAACTTGTAATCTGGAGCCATAATAATTATATGTTCTCCTCCACATGTATAGCTTGTTTGAGATGTGTGTAGGTTTCTCTTTCTTTTCACAATCCTCCATGGAGTATGGAACTGATGCACCTTCATGGCCGAAGGTGCCTCTCATTGCTTGCCCTAATTGCTTGAGTGTCCTTTTCTGCCGACTCAATAGCCAAGACTCGGATGCATTTTCAAAGGTAAGTCCTTTTTCTGCCAACAATCATTGCTGTATCCCATCAAGATTGACTCCACAAACCAAAAGATTGCATAGCACCTCCTTCAGAATGTATTTACACTGGCAGTGCTCCGACCTTGCAACGTTGCTATATATTATACTTCGACAAAGATTTTCCTGATACTCTCATACAACTTGAAATGCTCATGCAAAATGGAATAGGATCATAGTGGTCCATTAGAACCTGTACCAGCTGAATATAACTGGAAGTTTCCAATTCAGCATTGTCCACTAGTGACCTAATGCCAAACCACATGCCGAAAGAAGGATAGCTCGCTTGTTTCTTCTGTTCTATTCTACATTATTTGCAACAAAATATTTATGCAACTTTTCGGTACATGAGATCCAGTTATCCTATTTGAGGCAGAAGTCTTGAGATGGATCTGTGGATGGCAGTCATTCTTTCCTCTTGCTGGACAGTTTTTCCTCATCACCAGTTGTACCATCTTTGCCGGCACACTACTATCCATTATTCTGACTAGTATTGCATGCAAAGTAAAGTCAACTAATATTGAATTTGCAATAAATTTATCAAAATCACTGAACTAAACTCACTCATGATTAGGGTGATGTCATAGTAAATGAATGCTAATGATATAAGCAAACTAAGGTCTCAGTCTATCACAGCCAACATCATAGATAAATGGGCAAAGTCTGCAACCTTTTACTCCTTTTAATATTTAGGTAAAGCTTCCTATAAGGATTTAATAACAGGCATACAATATAAACACACATATTAGTCTACTTAGCTTTTTCTTATTGAAGATCAACACTTCTTTACAAATAATAAAACATCAAGTGAGAAAACTAGACTGAGATGATGGATAATCTTTACATGTCCAATGACATTAACCAAATTACGTTAATTAAGAAACATAGCTAGCATTGGTTGGTGAAGGAAGCTAGATATCTATCACTAGTGATTCGGTTGGAAAACTTTATATTTCAAAGCATAGCATATCTGTGTGTGTACAATGTATGTATTATGTATGTATTATGTGCATATGTATGTGTGTATGTACATATGCTTGTATATATGCATGCATGTATTAAAAAAAAGTATATATGTATGTATGTATGCATGTGTATGCATGTATGTATGTATGTGTATGTCTATATGTTTGTATTCACTGTACGTTCACTCACAAAAATATTGAAGAGGCTAATCACATTAAATAAAGCAGCTTTATGTAAACAGAAGTGCTTGTCATAGTGAAGACCAAATTTAAGAAAATGGCAGAAGATTTTAAACTAGAAAAAACAACTGACTGCACAGCAAGTTAGAGGGGACTACATTGTTAAGAGCTGATGAGAAAGGAGAAGCATTTATAATGGTGGGATGCACCATTTTTTCATGAGGCAGAAGCTATTATAAAATCTAGTAAAGTAGTCACACTTACAACTCCTCTCCTATGAAGAGACAGAACAGGCTATAGTCAATAGAGGTGAGATGTGCTAATATTGAGGGCATACTGAAAGTACTAACACTATCAAGAATGCAAACTCCTACTTTTAATAATTTATTGTCGGATTCTCATAGGGTAACTTAATTATTGAGCACTTCCTGATACTTTTCTGCATAATAGAATGGCAAATTATGAAAAGATATTTGCATGTGGACATTTACGAGTAGAGATTATTTTATAGAGTGCTTTTAATTAGTTCCCATTGATGATGGGAAGCACATTTACACTAAGAGTGCATTAAAACATTAATAGATCTGTAATCTATTAGACCTTCAGCTATGCTAGTAGAATAGCAATGGCTAGAGCAATGCAATAACAATTCTAGGATCTCATGCTATATGTTTCTCAATGAATTCTCAGTTGACATAATAACATTAGTAGTAGAATAACCTTCTCGATAATCAACATACAATTGTATTCTTTCAACCTTTCGACTAGATCTTCCTGGTAAAGGCTAGAGAATCTAATCGAAATGTCGAGAGAATACAATTTCAAGTTAATTATTGAGAAAGTTATTGTAAATTATATGATTGATTTTTTTCTTTATTCACATAACCTGATATTCCCCCCCAAAATCTTATGTATAGAACATAGAAAAACTTAATGGAAATATCATTGATTTGGTGTTTTGTGAATCCATGGCTTAAAAAGAATTCAGTTACATGAATGCTTTGTAATTTTCAGCTCTAGATAAATATTTAAAATCATGGGCAAAGTAACAGCAAGTACCAAACAGGCCTTGTTTTTCAGGTAAAGTTCACTTGATTTGCCTAATTACCAAAAATAAAGTAGACAAGGACTAGGAATGCTTCTCTAGCTTCTTTAGCTCCTAAAGAGAGATTTGTTGTGTCCTTTGACTCCTTTCCCAGGATGTACGTATATTTTAAACGTTTCCTGAAATAATTTGTTAGATAGAGATTTAGATTGAAAATTGGCAAGGTAGTTTTCAAGAAATTATCAAATGAAACAAGAAAATCTTAGGTTATGGAGAAGGCATTTCCCCAAATGGAGCAGTATTGAGTCAACAAAAATAACATTTGAGCATTCACTACACATTAAAAAAGCCATTGCAGATCTTCTCAAATTAAAACCTATCTTTAGTCATTGTATTATAGATTAACAGAGGCAGAGCTGGCAGACATAAAAACATGCGAGCTTAATATAGAGATTCTGGACATTCGATCCAAATACTTGTAGCATTATGCTGTTTGATATATACACAAGTAATTTTTTTAATATGCATGTCAAGTGTGAGGGCATATCTAAAGATTCCCTACATAAGGTGTGGTCTGAATGTCTTGATCTGTATATTTCTCCTGCACTCTGATGTGTGTAACTTTCCATGTTACATATGCATGTGCGCATATGTCTATTGGTCAGGCTATTATTCATATGTTACATATGAATGTGCTATTGGTCAGGCTATTATTCATATGTTACATATGCATGTGCACATGTCATACTATTGCTAATGGTCAGGGTATTATTGATATGTTACATATGCATGTGCACATGTCATAATATTTCTATTGTTCAGGCTATTATTCATATGTTACATATGCTGTGCACATGTCATAATAATGCTATTGGTCAGGCTATTATTCTAACCATTCTTTGTTGCTAGTGTAGAAAAAGTTCAGTAGCACAGAAATAATTGCTATATAGTTTAGCCAGTTAAACAATAAAACACTTGTATATAATTTGTAACTTTGTAACTCACATGCAGTTTCTAGCAGCCAAGTCTCTGTGAATGATCATCTTTCTTGCCAAATATTCCATACCTTTAGCTATTTGAAGGCAGAAACCCATAAGCTTACAGGAAGCCTGCATCTATTATTATAAGACAAAGGTTTAGGCATCATTATAACATGTCACATTGGTTGGTATGGTTTATCACATCTTACAATTTTTTCATCCATGTCAGAGGTTATTGGAAAATATAATTCATCCCTAACATTTCTCAGGTAAGAAATAAGGCTGCCATTGAACATGAAAGGCATCACAATGTAGGGAACAGGACCTCCATCCACGCAGACTCCAATGAGAGTGAGAACATTAGGATGGTCAAATGTAGACATTCTAGAACACTCTTCTAGCAGACCTCTCACCAGTGATTTATCAAGAAAACCTATTTTGGAAATAATGTTAAGTCGGCCAAGAATGACTAGAAGCTACACACCTTTTAGTGTCTTCACTGCTACTACTTCACTTAAACTCTTGGTGAATCCTTTAGATAGTTTCCCTCTGTAAACAATTCCATACTGACCTGAGACAGGTAATAGGAGTAAGGAATAAAAAGTTGAAGGTGAGGTGACTGTCACAAAAAGATGGTGAATCAATATAATTACAAAAGATAATAAATCTAAAGTTTGGGCAAAAACTTAAATAATTGTCTCAAACAACTACACGTCATTAGATAGCATTTGCATTGACAAATATAGATCACTATAGAGTCAGCAAACATTTCTTAAGTTATGAATTGTTCATAGGACAACCTCTAGGCTATTTGTAAGGGTGACCATTTGTATACATATATTGAGTCAAAACCTACCTTGTCCCACAGGTTCACTCATCTCTAAGTTGCAGGAGTTAATCATAAGCTGCTTAGAAATGTTCAGCTTAAATGAACTCTGCACTCTATATGTCCTTAATTCTGCTGCCTCTTCTATACAATGTGAAAATGCAGACATTATTAATTTTTAAATGTGATATCTACCTTTTTTGAGTATTTATACCTGGATCCTTGTGAAATGATGATCTAGGACAAATAAAAACAGTAATTCAATGCGATATTATTAGTTAGACAATTTGAACATGAAATTATATTTATATATCACTACTCTTTGTACTTATATTCCTGAGAGCATCTAGCCGAAATATTGAGTGATGAAATTAAAGTTGATTATCGAGAAATGATAACCATTTTAAAAAGTAGAGAGAAAAGACTAATAACTAACCAACAAGCTCAAATAGGTGATAAACAAAATAATTATATAATATAAAGTATTATGAATAAACAGTAGAACTAACCACTTGTAGCTACACCCACTTCCTTGCCTAACCTCTTTTAATGTGCTTGTTCAGCATTAGATATTTACAATTCCCCCATATGAGTGAAGTATATTAGTTAAGAAGGTAAATAACTGAATTAGATTGTAAACCTCCACATATTCACTGATTGACACTACAAGTAACAATTCAACAACATGCCTTTATATTATTATAAATTCAGCCATTGATTTTACATTCAATCACATACCTATTGTTATCTTGCAGAATCTGATTAACTGAAACTTTTTTCTTTCTCCTCACCGCACGCACCAATACATATATAAGATATATTATAGCAGCAAGGATTATTAATGCCACTGAACCTAAGGTTGCCTCAATGATAGCTGGGATAGGGAGAGGGCGGAGTATGGTCACTTGAGCAGCACCTCCAAGATGAATTCTTTCCTTATCTTGAGATTTAATGGCTTGTCCTTTGGTGTACTTAATAAATGACAATTCAACTTTAAAATCCATTGGTCTCTCTGCAATAGCATCTGACAATATGGGAAGTTTCACCAATTCCAATGTATCACTTCCTCCAAAAGTGACTTCTGTAAAATAAAAAATTCATATTTCGAAGGCTAAAGTTTTGTTATGAATCCCCTTTTGCCCTCATCACTACAGGATTGATAATCCTAAAACTAACTATATTAAATCTGAATCAGTGAGATATTCATGTAGAATAATCATGCAGAGTTGTTTACAAATAATTGTCATGTTAGCTTATTTAAGTTATGGTACTTGCTTACCACGAAAAATGGCAGTTTTAGCAATGCTTGCCCTTAATATGACTCCGATATCTCCGAGATTGCCACTGACCAAGCGCAAACTCAGACTGATATTTACATCATCTTCGCTGACAGAGTACATATCTGGGACAAATCTAAAATCCAAAACTGGAAAATAACATTCCCATTACAAGAGGGAAAATAAAGTAGCCAAATGACCTCAAAATTGTATTTTATATATAGGTTAAAACAGAACAAAAAATGTATCATGCTGATGTGCTACTAATTGTAGCATGCTTTGATTCTTCTTCCTAAAGTCATCAATGTTTTCATGATTACATTATTTTATTGAAGTGAGTGATATAAATATAGAACATGTTAGTCATCTTGTATGCAGAAAATATATTGAATACCTTCATCATCCAAGATATAGATCTGTACACTGTCTGGAGCAATAGTCAAGCGAGCAGGTTGGTCACCTATGAAACTTAAATTTGCCACCACCAACTTGGTAAGTTCGTATATTTTGTCATTGACTAAATTGAAGGAGATACTGAAGGAAGGCTGGTTAGCATTTAAGATGTAGAGTTCATCTCCCTCATCTTCCATCAAAACTGATAAAAATAATATTAGTCACATGATGAAATTCAAATTGAAAGGAAAAATATATGAATATATGGTATACATCAATCTGGTTATCTTCAATCCTTTTTATGGGGTCAACTATTAACAACAAAAATATTTTATGTTGAAACACACAATGTATCACACTTACACATTTGCAGTCAATTTGAAGTTAGTCAACCCCTTTTTTTGATAAAAAGTGAACTATTACCTGACCTAATTAAATGAGGTTCAATATATTCCTGATTTATTATAATTGAAAATATTCTGGTAAATATTTTGGTGAATGGTTTAAAAGAGTACCAAACATAAATACCAACAAAAGAACAGTAAATTATTGACTTAGGGTATAGTTTTATGCTAACAAGATATTAACTTGACTTTACCTGCACAACGCAAATATTATTCAAAACTTAATAAATTTTTTAATCTCATAACAACCCAAGATATCTTGGAAATGGCACCAAATATATTATCATTAGAAGTTTTATTGTACTGGATAACCTTTGGTTATGGAAGGGAAAAAATCAGCATTTGTACATGTGAGCATAGTTGCAATGCATCTGTGAAATACTAACTATACCCACTGCATCTTACTGCTAAATAAACAATAATAACAGTGATAATTTGTTTCTTACATAATCTTGATTCCTGTGATATGTTAAATTGAACTGAAACATTTATCTGCAAGTCTCCGGAGATCACTCCAAATTGTAGGGATGCTTTTGAATCATTCTCAGCAAAGAAATATGATGCATCAAAGAAACCAATAGTAGCAACTACATATATAGACAAAAGATTATAGTTCATCAATGAGTCTCAATTCAAGTTAAGCTGCTTACTATGCTTACTTATTCTTACCATCATCATCCAAAATGGAGATCTCTGTGACATTAGGCCAGGTTATTATTCCCAAATTTGGCGGGGCAAATATTTCAAGAGTGAATGATTCAATATCTTCATGGATTTCATCATTTATAATGGTAATATTTAAACACACTCTGTGTCTATTAACGTTACCACTATCCAAATTGGTTATTATCAAATCGAAACTTGTAAAAGGTGGTTCCATGAAGTCTTTATCATCTGCAATAATATGATATATTAAATTTAAAATATTTTAAGCTGATATTGACTATAAAGTATTAGATATAACACGTGTTCATGGCTTTGTGTTGCACATACATGGGACCAGTCCAGGAAGGGGAGATTTTTCCCCAACAATAGGTTCAAAAAGAGATTGCTATCTGATGATTTTTTTCTCCAGGAAAATTTTCAAGCTCCGTTCCCTTTCTGAAATGAGTGTTTACTAAGTGAATTCACCAAGTCTGATCAAATGGAGTTTAGGAAAATGAGAATTAACTCTGAAAATTATACATGTATAAGCTGCCTATGTAGGTAAGTTAGAGATTTATAGCATTTCAAATTTATAGCCTGTTTTGTAAGCATCTCATTCCCTAATTTCATCTCAAACCTCAACTAAGATTGATGGCCTTTAAGACTAGGATGTTTTGGAGGAAAGCACATCACTTACATGAATGCCCAAAGTCAGAGATTACTTAGGCAGTGAACTTTCAGTATATAAGTGATTGGTGACATAGTGGCACCTTATAAACATATAAACCACATATTCTTCCAATTAGGGATAGGCCACATACATTTTGTCATGCTACCGTAGGATACAAAGGATCACTACCAGAAGATCCCATCAATTTGCAATGTATTTCCATTGTGATTTCTGATTTCTGATTTATTTTATCAATGAGTGAATTTCCAGCCAATACTTGCTGTAGAGGTCAAATTTAAATAACTAAACACTGAATCACATTAGAGTCACAATGCATACGTGTGCATAGATATACTACTGCAATGGCATTAATACATAATAAATCAGGAAAACTTCTTGCACTCGTATGTGATATGCTGTAGGGTGAGTGTGATTTATGAGTTAAAATGTCTGAATAATGTTTTATGGGCATGTACTTACAATGTTGACCAAAAATGGAGGAATCTGTCTATTTACTTGCATTGGTAATTATGATCCACTCAGAAATTGCAATTGGATTTGAAGAGACAGAGTATTCGGTAAATGAATCTGCAGGCATCCTGGAAGTGTGCGGTGGTATAACCAATTTTGAGGATGATATAGAGATCGTTGTTTCAATCACTGCAGAGATCACTCTTCAAACAGTGACAGGAAGTGCAGGTAATGATTATGGGAACAAGAGTAACTCTAAAATGCAAGATATATTATCCGCTGAAATGTGAAGCAGTCCAATGGAAGTGGAAATACAGCATACACATTTAAAGACTAGTTTATAAAATGACACTCACCGAACATATTATCATCATAATTATATTATTTTAAACCACCTATGATGCAATACAACACTAAAATATGATTCAACACTACAATGTTATGGTGGTTTAAAATCTACTTCTCTTCTCTAATCAGCTTCTGGCATGTGGTCAACTACACCTAAAGTTTTTAGCTTCAAGCAAATCCTCTAGTATCAGCTAAAGCATAATATAGCAAAGAACAAGTAGTAAGTCAGGTTAATGATGTTATATAGCTTTTTTAAATTCCAATTTATAATAGCTGCCAGTGGTTTTGCTACCTAATCTAATTATAATACTTTGATAGCTATTATTTGGCAGTTGTGGCTCTAATTGAAAATGATGTAGCTAGCTAACTGTATTGTTTGGTAATGATAGTTTTGGTTTAACTAGTAAGTTGATGGTGATGTTACCTAGCCTAAATTAATCATGGTATATATTAGTCTCTACCATGTTTATTAAAATGTATACATATAATTATACACATGTACAATAAATGTTTTATGCAAAATCAAACAAACTCATTAGATTAACTAGTAAAAAAAAAGGATGGAAACAAGAATATATCCTTTGAAACTATACCAACATAGATGACCCTTTAACATAAAATAGTAGTGCATCTACAATACTATCCAACAAGTGTGTGTGTTTGAGTGATTTGCTATATCCTGAGTTGCCAGGCAGGATCATATTACAATGTCTGCTACTGATTTTGCATCTCGTTTCAATTGTGGCAGCAAATTCCTCTAGTATAATCATCCTTGAGAGATCAGCTTGATAAAGTTCAAAGGGTATTTCAAAAGGTATTGAAGTCAACCCCAACCAAGCAAGGTTGCAAACTGGCACTTAAAATGGCAACCATTTCTTATGATTTTTTTCCCGATTGTGTTTTATAGGACTTGCTAAAATTGATCATCCCCAATGTGTGTGGTATGGATCAAATGGTGGGTAATGGCACGTGCCTCCATTGAAGCTCCAAAACATACACATGCATCAATTTCTGTTTTGGTGCCAATAAAGTAGGATTAGTATCAATCTATCCAAATGGCATGCACCATGCACTGGAGCAGCCACAAACTCCAGGTGGAAGTCTACTGATAAGGCAGAGCAGCCATAAACTACAGGAGGAAGTCTACTGATGAGGTATATACACATTTATTTTTCAATTAAGCAACATTCCACACTCATGAGCTAATTGAACTAAACTTTAGCACATGCAGGAACTTCATCCATCAGGGAACATCGTTTCCACCCCCCCCCCCCTCTCTTCCCATCACCCACCCACTTGCCCCACATGTATACATGAAAAACTTACTTACAATCACAGACAAACTTTGCTAGAGATCAAATATCGATACGTAAATTTAAGTTGATTGCCGATAAAGTCATTTGACTTAAACCAGAGAAAAATGGCCTGATAGTTTGAAATGAAAATAAAATCAATAAAGACATCATGTTAAATGTTGGCATAGATTTGTAGCTTAGAATACCGTAAAAGTTAAGCTGATATTGCTAATTAGGTAAACATTTTTTGATAGCCAAATAATGCTCATTATTAAGTGAAGATTTGAATCCTTCCTACTTGAACTTATGAAACTGCAAGCACAAATCTTGGCTAACAGACACAAGGAAAGAGCAACATATTTATGGGCCAGGTGGCAAAACTGTTCTCAAACAACAACGATGTCTTTCTCAAACAGGATTCCAGCATCATGTCCATCAAAAATATTTCCTTTGTCTTATGCTAAATGTAGCTTTTGTCCTGAAGACCTACTAGACTGTCTTATCAAAGTGATTACTTTGAACAAAACTTTCCAGATAAAAAAAGCTGCTTTAATTTGAGAGCCCATTGCAGGTAACTACAGACACCTCTAACCTTGCTAAACCAAGCATGGTAAGTTTTGCATGGATTGCTCATGTATTCGTGAGTGTTAAGTATAGTTATAGGCACATGCTTCTTGTCCAGCAGTGGTTTTGTTACTCATTTGTGCTACAGCTAATTGCCTAACAACCTTATTTTAAGGCATGGTACAACTACTTTCAGACTGCATTAAAACATGCTGCATATTATGAAATATTTGTATGTAATTACCATCATTATCCTGAATATAAATGAGTGCTGAAGCACGACCTAATACCACATGTTGGTCAGCATCATCTGAAAATGTTAGTTTTGCAGACAAAGTTTCACGACGTTCAACAACAGAATCATCCACGAGTGAGAAGGAGATGTTCACTGCAGGATTGCTGGCATTCAGGATTATCAATCCACCATTACTGAGGTCATCCAGATAGTAAGAGGAAACTGAAATGAAAGTAGCCAGCAAGAACTTTTATGAATGTGCCTTTATGCCATAGATCATGTGATTCCTATTTCTAGAACATGCACTGGAAAAATGATAGTGTGCAGGGCACACCAAAAACATGTCACACCCATGGTGTGATGACCATTGTGGCATGCTATAGACACCTATTGATGTTATGATGTGTCATACACACTCAACTTTATGTATGTTATTCATATGGTGTGCACCCATCACTGTGTCACATGGTGACTGTAGTTCTAAATAAATTAAGCATTAGGACTAAAATGAATGCAATATGGTTTTTAGCTGCCTGATGGGATTTTAAGAAGTAGTAATCATCGAGTATGTATACCACTTATATCCATAAGTGACTGCACAATCTCAAACTGGACCATGTAGGAAAGATGATTTTGATGGGCTATAAAAATTACTTGATCCAATTATGCATTATTCTATCAATACAGCGTGTTATCAAAAAAATTCATTCTAAAATTCAAACAAACCATGAATTCTGTATTTTCATGAACTAAAGGTCAGCTTGACAGCTGATAGTGTTGAGTTATAATAGTATATTGTTATCAATATTGGTCGGTCATTACTAAAAACAGTAATCAAAAACTTGATTTTGATGGAGTAAAGATGTGCTTGCTATATTTTTACTCTTGTCTTATAATTTGTAGCTATAATTTATTCATATCAATGATGTAGAACTGGGCATGAGCTGATGTCATTCCAACCAGAGGGTACATATATGTGAAGGAACCCATAAGACTGTTGGGTCATTACATGCATGCAAGTTGTGTATTTAATATGCTGCTCTTTTCCCCCTTTTTGGGCTTTCTGTGAATGTCTGTATTGGGGGTGAGGATAGTTAGCTAATAGAGGTTAATTTATTAAGTCACAAACCTACCATACTACATGCCGTAACTATAATAACACCTCTACCTGACCATAACTCTAGCAGCTGGCTTCATACCATAACTATAGTAACCCCTTGCATAAGATTCCATTTAGTAATGTGGGTCCACTACCATTGATTATTGCTTTGAATGTTATGTGGTTCCTCAGATTCACTGAATTCGGTGAAGAGAATATCTTCATCATGCCATGGGGATTATGTGACTAGACTTAGCCCTTTCTGTCTGTCTCTGTCTCTTTGTCCTCAAGACCCAGGGAGTTTGGCACCATAAGGGCTAGGGAAAATGCCTGTGGTTCTTATAATATCTACTCTGCGTTTAAAATACCACCTCAATGTGCAACCCAAAAAGTGGCTCAAAATGCTGCTTTTTGGCTAGTCCTAGAATTAAAAAACAGCGGTAGTACTGTTGTTCTAGCATATAATATTTTCCTAATTTAGTTGTGCTATCAACCTGTTGACCAGTTTGCACTTTGTATTATTTATGCTTGTCTGTTGGCACACCTGAAAAGGTGTGTGCATTGAGGTCAACCTGGTAAACATCATTAGGTGTGCCATGCACATCTATACCTTTACAGTGTGGCTACGAATGAATTTTACAGTTGTTTAAATCTGACTTCTGCCTTTTTTCTCAGTCCATAATTGCTACTAATTCAAATAATAATAATAACTTAAGTAGGGCAGGAAAATGCGATTAGAAATCACATCATAATTAACTCACCATTAGCAGATTCAGCTATCAAAGAGATATTAAGAGATATTGCGAACACTTCACCATCAGTTAAAAATCCAACTTCCATGGTCACATTGCAATTACACTCATCCACAAAATATTCTCTCTTCTTGAAACCAACAGCAGCAACTAGAAGGGAAATGTGGTTATGTTGTAACATAGATTACTGCTGAAACCATTTTGTGGCATTTTCTTCTCTCCTCTCCTCCCCCAACATGCACACCAGCACACACAACAAACAGAAACTAAAATATGACACGAAGAAGAAAAAAATTATTGAGAGAGGGAGGGATGTCTGGCAATACCATCAGCAGAATTAGAATGACTACACTGTAAAAAATGTTATTATTATTGATTTACCTTCATCACCCAAGATAATGATATCTGCTGAAGCAGGAGCCAAGGTTGGTTCTAGACCAAGAAACACTATTACTTCTAAACTTGTAGACAAATGCTCACGAGATTCGTTAGCTAAATCATCCACAATTGAGAAGCTTATATCCTCTCTACCATCCAGAATTAGGATTTCACCTTGACTGAGGTCATTCAAGTAGTCAGAATTAGCTGAAATGAAAGTAATATGAAACTAATTAAAATTGTAAACAATATATTGTACTAAACATATTCAGAGTTTATCTTAAAATTTCTAGATGTGTTTGCTACAAAATAATCATGTTGTCTAGTTAATTTCACCGGGTACACCAATATCCATTAATGATAATCATCATTTCTAATATACAAGCACAAAAATAGGTTTAAAAAATCCTTTGCAATACACAAAACAAAATTTCAAACCCATCCACAACTTTGGCCATAAGAAGGTTGCAATATATCTTGATAGAATGGCTGAAAAATAGCATTAACCTCTGACCTTCAGTTTCCGAATTAGTTTGCAATTCTTCTTTCAATTGATCATTACATCCTCTAATTTTCTATAATAAGACTTACTAAAGGAATAAAAATGCATCTTCTAACTCATACTAATAGCTCTGTGGGAACTATCTTAGCCTTGTAGTAGGCATAAAATGAATCACGATACTGGATAAGGGTTCATATTATTGCACTCACAAAGGGAATAGCTAGTTATTATAGGCTACTGTATAGTAGTCATCAGACCAGTTCATAGGATTTCTCTATATACCGAGTAATCTATAAATTATAATTTTTTTAAACATTGCACAAAAATTCACATCATCAATAATTATCCTTGACTTTATGGAATGCAGGTTCATTGATACACTCAAGATTGAGGACTTGAATAAATAGTTAGTGATTCCTAGCTGGGTGTGTGTCAATAACTATAAATAGAAAATAAAGTCTACAATCATTATTAATTTTTATTTTATTGCATTATTTAATTAGGAAGAAGTTTTGAGGGGATAATCTGAAATACTTACCTTTTGCAGTCCCATCTCTCAGTGAGATGGAAAGTAATGCAATAATTGACAGATGGTCAGTGAAGATGGCTACCGTCAAGGTCACTTTGCGATCATACTCATTCACAACATAAGGTGCATTCACGAAACCAACAACAGGATCTATCAATAAATAATGCAAAAATAAAGTAATTACATGTAAATGATGGTATAAAATCCTTCCCATCTCCCCACCCTCCTCCTCGTTATGTGCTTCAGTTTCATCTTATGATCAAATTAATGGATATCTGGATCTGGGTATGTGGCTTTCATATATCTCTGGCAAAACACTGGGAGTTGGTATTTCCTATATCTCGCAATAGAATGGGAGTTTGTATTTCCTATATAAAATGTTATATTTATCATATTTACTTTCATCTCCCAATATGATGACTTCTGCTGAAACAGGATCCAAGCTTACACGTGGGTGAGCAGCACCTGAAAAATTTAGGCTTGCCGACAAATTTTCAAGAACTTCAATAACAGAATCATCGACGAGTGAGAAGGAGATATTCATTGTAGGATTGCTAGCATTTAGTATTATCACTCCACCATTGCTGAGGTCATTCAGGTAGTCGAAGGAAGCTGAAATAAAGTGGTAAGGAAATAAAAAGTGATCCAAATGTTTAACATACATCTATTAATGAGGCACACTTAAATAAAACAAAAGACAGGTTTAGATATTATGTAGAATCAATTCTCACAATAATATACACTTGTTGTATAGTCACATTTACCTACTATAGAAAGGAAGTATCTGCTTATGCTGCTAATAATATGAGTGATCCAATAAAATGAAGCTCTAGTAATGATGACAAATAGCAGTTTGTTTGGTAAGAGCTACTGTGTATTTCCATCACATTCAGTTGCAGATAGTCAACCATTTATGAAAAACATTAAAATAGAAGCATGCTCAGAGCATTTCTCAATCATCCTGCGAAATTAGAAAGTGAATGGTATATTTGATGATCTCAATGTCAGATATCACTTCATCCTTGGACATGTTATAATAAACTGTAATGGCTGTGCAGCACTCCTTATTGGTTTGCTATTTAAATTGGCAGATGAATATGATTAAATCCAAGTTTAGATTAGGTTAACATTGTAGAGGCACCTGCTGTGTTGGTGTGTGTTATAGAGCATTTAGGGAGAGTGTCAGTATAGGCTGAGTTTATACATGCATATTTGAGGTATTGATAGGGCACAGGATAGGTGACAGATGGAACATGCATGTGTATGCAAACTGTCAACGATCCATTGTCAATCTAATTAGAAAACAAATGCTGGCAGTGACATTTTAACATTGTTAGTTTGACCACTTCGTATTTGTTGTTAATCATCGTCACTACTAATTTCTTTTTAGAAGGCAGTAATAACTTGTTTGCTAGATAACAGAAGTACACGAGTGACTAGTTAGTTCAGAATAGTCATTGGCATGTCTATCCTAACTAAATACTGTTAGCTGGTTCTTCAATAACTAGGCAGGGTAAAACTTGAGCATACAGTTATGCCTACAACAAGAAAAGGAAACAAAAAGGCAAAGAAAAATGATGAAACTGCAGCAGCTCGAACAAGACATTCAAATGCAAGGCAGTTGACACTACCTGTTGTTGAGTTTATTAACCAAAGAGTGGGAAAACAAGAGCCTCAAAGTTGAGGTACTCTAAACTCATCTTTTGGGTAACTTGAAAATGTTATTGGAGATAATGTGAGTCAACAGATACATGCTTCTGCAATGAAGCTAACACAACCTGCAGCTGCAGAAATAGTAAGAACCCACTCACTCGTAAGCTGTATCGATATATATGGGCATGCAGGTGTATAATTTGTGGCTTGCTTGTCCAGTTGAGAGCAGTGGGAATTTATGTCTGTATGATGACAGTAGCAATGATCTATGATATTTTTTGTAAACATTGAAGTACCGCATTAGTGGCAATCACAACTTTCACTTGCTAATACTATGGCACCCTTAGTGAACAGAATAATTGAAGTTGAAACAAGAGAAATGGAGAACAAAAGAACAATAGGAGAGACACAATAAAACACTATAAAAAGTTAGCCTTCTATACTAAGTATTGTTTTAGATGCTCAAGATTAGAGATCAAAGAAATGATGTTTTCAGGCAAATCATTCTACAAGAGAACAGCACCGACAAAGAAGATAGCAGTTTTTTGACAGAAAGTCTTAATGACGGATATGGGTTCATAATTATTGAGTTGCACAGGGAAACCAGCAAATCAAGGATCACTTAGCCTTTGTCAGAATATGCTGGCACAGCACAGCTTCTGATATAACATGCTCAACAGCCACCCAAGGTTGACCCTGACACAGAGCCTGACCACCCATGGATCAGTTGCCCATGGCCAACCATGCTGCAAAGGTCTGAACCCTCTCAAGATGTTATATGCCATATGAGAGTTTCACACACCACTGCAATAATCTAGTATGGACAGCACCAGGGACCTGTACAGGTATGACAAACAATACGATCTGAAAATGCATGCTAGTTCAGACATACAACCTAAAGATAGAATGAAAATAGGGTGCCCATGATTGAACCTCGGGGGACACCAGAAGTCACATCTATTGTTGGGTAGGTCACTTGCTGGGATAGTTATTGAATACACTCATAGAGTGGTGCTCTGACACCAACTCTCAAGAGTGAATTCAGGACAAAATGATGAGGCAGCGAATAAAATGTCTTTGACAGATCCAAGAGCACACAGACCACACTACCTGAATGCTCCAGCGTTACTTGGCACTCTTTGGTGGCAGAAAGAATGGGCTCTTGCGGTGACCCACCTGGCCTAAACCAGAACTGCCTTGTTGTGAGGAGGTGGTTCTCCAGGGCATACCCAATCACTACATTATGAAACATGCTTTCCAAAATCATGGGAGTCAAGGAGAGTAAGAAAACAGGCCTGTAATTGGCAGCAACTGACTCATCACCCATCAAGAAAACAGGGTTGATATATGCAAGTTTCAAGTCTTCTGGTACCTTGCCTTGAAAAAGTGAATAATTGAACAATGACGATAAAAACAAGCAAATGGAATGAGCATGGTCTCACAGCACCATGCTGGTAATCTTCAATAGCATGAACACATCATCTAGTGTACACTGAAGTAAGGACAAGATTGGAGCCTCCCATGTGAGGTGAAAAGTTGCAGATTTAAGAGAAAAAGTGGAGGCACAAAGTGTTGAGAAGAGAGGCCTTTTCAAGGTTAGTTTTAGCCTAAACATAGCTCATGTGGAACATGATGATAATCCTATGGAACAGAGCGAAAGGAAGACCAAAACTTCTTTAATGTCCAGATCTTTCCAATAGAAGGAGAGCTTATTCATCAGAGCCATAACAGCCTTGTTTCTAGCATCCTGTAGAGTAGACCCCCCACACCCCTTTCGAGAAATATAATAATAGCTACAAAAAGTAATAATAAGTAGTCTCTACTACTCTAGTGGTGTGACCTATATAGGGAGAGAGTGCTAAAGGATTACATAGAATAACTTGTCAAAGAAGGAGGAAGCAGGACTGAACCAATGTGGACTACTTGTTAGACAAACCATTAAATTTGCAATCAGGCCATTTAACCAACCAGTTTGATTAACTTACCATTGTGTAATCAAGTCATCTTATATATGACCCTTTATAATTTAATATCATGTCACCAATGAGGTATTGGTGTACAAGGTTTTAACCAGTCCCCTAACTGAGTCAAATGGTGCACATGATTTTGGTGTCCTCTAACTGGTTGTTGTATGCATAGATAGACACTTGTTTTCTTTATGTTTAAAAAAATCAATCCAATATTATTACCATAATGCCTTCTCAATAATCAACTTGAATTTTACTCTCTCGATGTTTCAACTAGATGCTGTAGCCTTCATCAGGAATAATGAGATTCTAAGATTGTAATGAGAACAAATGTTAAAGGGTCCTACAGTTGTGTTGCTTTTACTTTGACAAATGTAATACTCTAGCACTCTGTCCCTGTATTGGTCTCACCACTATACTAACCAGCAACTTTTCTGAACATTTGTGTCCCAATGCTGTGCAGATAACAGATAACTGAACTCCTATGCAAGGACTTCAACTTGTCTCAGCTCCTCTGCAGTCTACTTTTTAGAATTGCTATCTAGCTAAATTTCTTGCTTTCCCACATATATTGAGCTTACATCAATATTAAGGACAATTCTTTTTTCTTTTGAATATATAGGTCTAGCCAAGTTCTTTGCTTTGACATGGAATAAAAATGCAAAATAAACTGCTGGGTGGTGTTCACATTAGGCAAATAGTATATATTTGTTGTGGTAATGCACAAAGGATGTTTCCTGCAAAAATAAGTGCACTGAATATAGCTAGTATTTACATGGCAGACCTTCTTGTAGTGTTCAGTGGTCCAGCATGTTTGGATAAATAACCTTCGGATAGTAGTCACCTATTAAATTTCAAAATGGAAAAAACCAAAACACTGAAAGGTAAAATAGTTCTGGCAGCTTATAGCTCAAAAATTACTTCCAGCATGCCTTGAATCTTTCACTATCCAATAGCTCAAAAAGTCATTAAAGACAATGAAATTCATTTTCATAACTTACTGGAGTTGATTAATTAGATGTCGCACAATTTAGCTGCAAAGGAGTGAATAACCTGTTGGTATACTCCAAACATCACAGAAGCTCAGCAAAACAAAGTTTAAAGTATGTGATGCATGTATTGATGTAGGTGCACTTGTTTGGGTGTACTTTATGAATGGACAAGGTAATAATTGCATTTTCTGTGAGATTAGTTAGTTTACAAGGCATCCTGATCAAATGTTTAAGGAAGATGGATAGTGATATTTTTGGAACAAGATGTAAGTTATTAATTCAAAACTTTCCCCCAAAATCATGCATCAAAAAAGAAAAAATTATTTTACCCATTTAGAGGACCCTTTACCATTTAAAGTCCATTAATTTACTTCGTTTTAAGATCTGTAATAATTGTGTGCACATTTATTTAAAAGGTAAAAGGTTCTTGAATATTGTTAATCTTCATGGTGGGTTCTTGTTCTCTTACTTTGTTGATGGATCAAAATAAAACATTTTTGTCTTATTTGTCCATCCCATAATACCAAAAGACTTCAAATCTTCCAACCCACTTACATGATTAATCTGTTTTTATATTGCCCAATGTCAAGCTGATCTTCTACCAAAGCAATAACAAGAAAAAACAAGCTATGATATTGTTGACAAAAGACTAGAGAGTGTTATTGAATGATAAAAAATATTTATTAGTTATCAAGAAAGTTTTTTTTTCAAATGAGATAAAGTGTAATCTAAAAAGACAAACTACTTATGGAATCTTTCTTGCTGTTTGGTTTCTGGAGTTTTAATGCTGAGTGAGGCTGTGAAACAACAAAAAGTAAACCAAAAAATACTAGAAAAAGAAAACATTGTGTTACCACTTTTTTTAACTTGCATAACGACGGTATAACAATTTTATATGGCAAATGGTCAACTAGCATATTACATGGTGTTAAATGGTTATGGTCATCAAACTGTTTTGAGTGCATTCTAGAGCTTCCTTTCTTTTTTGACAATGAATGCAACATAGTTGTTCGATTATAATTATTTTTATTTGAAAAAAATTGTTAGTGAGTTGTCACATGCTATCTCTCACTCTCTGTTGGTTAAAATAGATGACATCTGTCTAACCTTGCCAAGAACTCTGTGCTTATATACCTCTGGGTTTTCAGTTGACTCCCCCCATGACATGCAGCAGAATACTTGCAGTGATGCTGCTTGATTACCATATCTTACATTTCCAAATAAACAGGAAACTTCATTCCACTCCAAACTGGATTCTTCCCGGTGGCACCTTTCACATGCAATAGGCAAACTTTTAACTTTGTGCATATAATATTCTTGTTTAGAATTTGAGGGATTATTACTTATGAATGACGTTAACAGTATACTGCAGTGCAATAGCTCCTTCAATCTGCTTGGCTCATTACATGTCATTATAATTAATGGACTCACCAATAGCAGATCCATTAAAGAGCGATACTGAAATAGCTACATCAATCTGAATACTGTTGCCATTTAGGACTCCAATTGTCAGAGTTGCCACACGATCAAATTCATTCACAGTATAAGGTGCATTGATGAAACCAATAACAGCATCTATAACAAAGAAACAAAATATAAAATCATACTTTGGATCAAACAAATAAATCCCTTCAGTGAGAGGTTCTGTTTTAAAAATTCATCGTTTCATTTCTACCATCCTCTCTAGATGTCCTCTGGTCATTTCTACCATCCTCTCTAGATGTCCTCTGGTATGGACATTTCCAACATATTCATAATATTTATATACATCATTGTTTCCGAGTTGTTCTTGATAATAGATAATAATATTGCTGTTGTTTATGAAATATTCTATGGTAACTAAGGTATAATTATATCAAAGCTACTCATCATGGCCAGTTTATATAACACTAGCATGCATATCATTATAACATGCACACTAACAAAGGTAAATCTTGGTTTTAAGTTTGTGATAAACACTAATAAATGTGTGTGGGTTTTTATGTAGAAATAATAATGATTTGACTGCTGATAGTGTCTGCAGTCACATACTAGGGATATGAACCATATGAGTAAATGCCATATTGTTTTATCTGCCCATACTACTAGACAATATATATTATGAGCCACAAAACTTTACTGAATAAATTAATGATTAAAATATAATGGCTGATGACCCCATCATGAAAGGTCTCTATGGTTTGATTGCATTGCTGGAAGCTGTACTTAAAAAAAAAAACTGGACAGGCACTTATGTTGACCTGGTACTGCTCTGAATCCTTTTACGCTTAAGAAATGAAGCACTCCACGATGTGAATCTATGCTATAGGTTTTGTTATAGACATAGCATAAGATATCACTCTGTAGCTATATAGTTTTTTTGTCCTATATCCGAGAAGCTGATTCTTATTCACATACTCCAATGAGTTCACTACAAATAAAATTGGAGTCGATTGAATAAGCAATTGTCTGAAGTACAACTATAAATTGATGCTAGTAAGTGATGAATTAAACAAAATTAGGAGATTTCATTAGCACTCCCTATTTTTTTTTGATCCTCTATTTAAAATAGCAGAGTGCTAATAAAAAATAAGCTAAAATACACATTCACCACTTCTTGGTTGATGCACCCATGGCTATCTCTAATTCATAGCTCATTCACATGAAATAATTTATGTCCTATATATATACCTCTGAATAAAGACCAAATAAACATAGACTATAATGGTTTATTAATCCTCCACTCTTCCAATGATGTGCTCCTATACTTACAAAGTACAGAATAAGATATGGTATTTGTTGACTTGCAGAGTGCAAAACAAGTTAGAAACTACCTCTCAACATTGATAGATGACCAGAAAGCAATATATAACACTTAGAAACTGGGGAAGATAATTGGGAAGATAACATGGTTTAACTTGTCAAAAAAGGAAATAAGAATGTACCCTGGTCGACCACAACTACCCTTGTCAACCACAACTAATCTTTACAATCATTTGCAACAATATAATGCTACTTCGTTAAGAATAAGTGGTAAAGGTTCATCACTTGTGTTTGTGTATGTGACGGATCGTCGTTAAAGCCTTCTCTGGCTGCTCTTAAACACCACACAATTTTTTTGTCTGTCAGCTAACAATGTTTGTATAAACCTACCAAGCACTGCCTATACAAAAAGTGGATAATGCTATCAGGTCACACACTTTTGTTATAGCTATATGCCACACAAGTTTGAAAACATAATAGCAGGGGTTCTTAGAATTTTTCAGGGCAGGGGAGGACGGGAAAGAGAAGTGATGCAAGTATTAACCATGGTTGCATTCTAAACTTCAAAATCCAACCTTAAAGGTGCCTGACATGTAGTGAACCATTTTTATAAGGTTGGTAAAAATGCCCCAAAACTGCCAAAGAATGAATGTAACACAGTGATGTGGTTCCCCACTTGGACCTAGGAACCCATTTGCAGGGCTACCCATGAAGTGTTGGCTTAGACTTCTCTTTGAAGCAGGGCCTAGGCACCCAGTAGCTATACTACAATGATGCACTGTATTAACTCTTCTTCTCTTCTTCTCTGGCTGTGTGCAGCTTCCTGACCACTGATCTGCATTGATACTCGAGTATTTTATAGCTGTGCCATTACTTGTTGAAGTCTCATGAGTAAGGGAGGTGTCCTTTTCTTCTTTTTTTATTCTCCTTTGTGAGTATATAGCTTCTCATGACTGCTGCCCTAGGTTGCTGTCTTTGCTAGCTTAGAAACTTAAAAACTTGCAGCTCCACTGTTGGGAGATACGAACCTTTATTGAGGTTGTTACTCATAAAGCTCTAGTGAAACTAGCTCTAGGGATAATCTTTTAAAGATTATCCAGTCAGTTTTATCCCATTCCAAAATGCTTCAAAATGACTATTCAAGTTTTTACAAAGATCTCCAGCAAATCCACCAAACCAAGATGCATATATTGCAGAAGTGTCTCTCCAATACAGTTGTAAGCAATCCTTGTGAAGTCAAAATAGTCCAATATTTAAGGCTTTCACAATGACTTTCTCAATAACTTGTAATTTACATTCTCGTCATTACTTACGACAATCCTATAATTATAGTGACGATGAGATAAGTAAGCAAACAGCTTTAGTTAATCAGCAAGAATGTTTTATCATTAATTTTAAATTTGCCTGGGATGGTGCTGAGAAAATTTGTCAATGACTGATTGAATGTTAATAGTGATGTGGAATAACATTGAGTCGATTATTACCCATTGGTTTTACAAAGAGAAGTTTTAATTCAACTAAAAGAAGCTATCACAGGCAATGTGCATAAAATAGACAGCAATACTTTGATGTTTGAAAATGTTGACAAAAGCAGCTGAAATTGTCACAGGTAAGCCCATAAGAAGTCTTCTGTTCCTGTCATTTCATAAGCCAACAGTGCAACTGACTCTGAATATTGGCGGGTATTGAAGTCAACTTAATAAAATTCAGTGATTTTTTAAGTTTAGTACTGCACTCTTCAGCACTGATGGTAACCATTATGGATGTACTAAGTACATATCCTGTAAAACTCTTTGATTATGAATGCTAAAGCTGTCATCTAGTTCTGAAATCAAGTGGTCAACAAGAGGAATACAGATACTATAACAGTAATATTCACTTGAGGAATTGGCAGAAATATTGTCTCTGTGATGCTGATGGCCACAAAGGCTAGGCAAGGATGGCCGTATACCATTACTTTCTCAGTAGTATTGAACCATTGAGAGTGATGTGTGTATCTATGTTTTTCCTAATATCCATGAAAGTCGTCGTCACATTGCAAATCTCACCTATTGCTGCAACCAGCAAAAGTGTTCTAGCATCAATTATCGAATCTGCAGACCATTCATTAGTACCACCTGTGTGTATGTTTTCCATGCATACCACAATAGAAGGATAATGTGATTGGAAGATGTTGAGAGTGTCGGCATATGTCATTTAATGTATGAACTGCGGTGACCCTGGTTGTGTATCATTAATGGACTTTTCCAGAATGTGCTGAATGAGCAGCAAAATACATAAAAACTCGACCTAGACTACCCATCTTGTTACAAATACTTGATACTGCCAATGACTTCACCACTGCTAAAGTGTGATGTGCAATGATGATATAGTGCCATAGAGTATTGAGATATGCAATACCTGTAGCTCCCTTTGTGCTACCACACATGCTTGTTGCGTGGTATCATATGTTTGACCTCGAGACTTTGTAATATCTAAATTGTAATCTCTCAAGAACCCTAAAATTTTCTCAGCTTAGCAGGCACTGGTTACATCATTGTCATATTTAACGAATGTGAGGAAGTCTTCCCTCAAAGGTTTCATCAGGATGAACAAACTTAATGACAAGACTCATCTATTAGCCAAATCACTAACCTCATATCTATTGTTGCATACTCAAGAGTCATATTCTGAATGCTCTCCAAGAATGCTAATAATATTTGATTCTGAATATAAGCTGATGTATAGGTTGCATTTATTGCAGCATTGGCAAGATATTCCTCTGGGACTTTATCCCCAGCTTAAACTCTGAATTTTAGCAAAACAAGACAGTTTATCGATGTTTGCTATTCTATATCAGTACCAGAATTGTAGGGCCTCTCCAGGGGAATGTTTTGTTGTCCACACAAAGTAATTGTGTTTACAATTGATTTAAACATGACCCTGTTCATAGCAACCCATCAGCCATACCTTATCAAGTTGACAACCAAAAGGCCAGACTCTGAGCTATGATACCCTACTGAGCAGCAAACAAAGCACAACAGTGATAAAACTACCTGCTGGCTATACACTAGCCAAGGGCACAAACTTATCCACTGTGGTTGAAAGAGCAATCTTTGAAAATGTGTAATTTATGCCAGGTCTTAAGTGATTGGTCCACAACTCATACTTGTCTACATAGCAAAATCAACATTATCTAAATCATTAATATGACTTGCTATATCTCTGCAATGTATCAGATTCCACTCTAGGTTGTTTAGATCCAGGATGATGAAGCTGATCACTGTTCACAAACACAAGATATTACATCCCCACTGTCACTCACGGAACAATCAGTTTCAGATATCTCCCCTTCAACTTGTGATGGTGCTGTGTGTGCTTTGAAATACTTGTACAGTGTCATTTTGCAATCAAATGGCAGCATATTATGACCACTGGCATGCAGAAGTCAACAGTCTTCCAATATAGTTAATGGTTGATAACAATTACATTGAGGCGGTGCTCAACAGTTTTCATTATACAGTTAATGGTTGATCACAATTACTTTGAAGGGCTTGCTTGCAGGAGTCAAACAGTTTTCCTAGCTACAGCTAATTGTTATTCACAATTACATTGAGAAGGTGCTTGTGGAGATCAACAATTTTCACTCTACAGTTAATGGTCAAGCACAATTACTTTGAGGATGATGATGCTCAAGCACCTCCAGCCCTCCATTATGTATGGTAACATCCTTTCTGGTTCTGTACATGTCTCAAAACAGAAGACTTTAACTTTTCTTTTCTCAAAAGAATAAGGTTCTAATTTAAACAACTGACAATTCTTTGTGCAGCGATGATATGTAACTTCAGAATCTACTCAGCTAGCCTCAATATAGCACATGCACACGCATGCAGGAGTATAATTGTGTTGTCTAGAAATATGACCCATTTTTGGGTTTACTGACATGAGAAACAGTAGAAATCTATGCTTATTGGGAAATTTGGAATCATTTGAAATTATATTTAAATGAAATTCAAGTTATGGGGGTTGTGGATAGTGGAAAAAATATACAAATATCGAAGACAGATTCTACAGTTTCAATCTAATTTTAAGTCTGCTGGCTTACTAACTTAGTGATGGATTCAAGGTGTGATTTTTTAACACAGTTGAGCTGCTGAATCCACCGTGAGACTGCTAAGAAGTTGCTAAAGTGAGTTTAGCTGAGGCAGATCTTTGGGTTTTTAATATTTTTTAATGTAGCTGCTATTTTGAAAAGAAGGGTTAACAATTATTAGACACCATCCTCTATATTCTAGGCATACAAAGGAGTATAGTGAAATTATCTGTAGTATATAGAAATTAGTTACATACCATCATCATCCAGAATCTTGATCACGGTAACGTTTGGTGAAATAAAAACGGATCTGATTTGGCTCTTAGATAGGACAGATATGGAGGAAGTAAACGACTCAGTATTTTCAATGACATCATCATTAATTATGTCTATCAAAATACATCTAGGCTGCTCCAAAAAAAAGATATCAAATGCATCGAATTGAAGTTTGTTAGTGATATTGTTGTCAAAGTCGTCCATATCTGAAGTACAAAGAAGAAGAAAATTATGATTATGTGGTAGACTTACATAATATATGCAAGTGTAAATATCAAGGTTCTGTTAATTATTATATCTTAACTTGCAATTATAATTATAATAATGTAATGAACAGGTGACCTAATTTCTTTTTAATGTCACATGACAATATCAAGTTTGCCTTCTTCAATACTATCAGGCAAGATCTGTTGATATGATGGATAGCCATATCAATGGTAAAGCATGCGAATACTATTTTTGAATATCTAGCTTGCTAGCATTTAGACCATGCACCCCCCATAGTGGCTTTTAGTGAGTGGGCAGATTAGACATTTCATTTGAAATAGTGAATCAATTGCTTGTTCCAGATTAGCTATAATGGGTTCTCATATTTTGGCTCTGTATTTTTGGTCTAAAATGACGTTAGTGGTGCAGTCACTGTAAAGCCTGTCATTTCAGCAACTCCTGTGTTCTGATGTAGAGTAAGTCGGCATCACTAGCTAACAGCTAGAGTTTGATATTCTGTGTGAGCTCTATTTTGGCAATGGTTACCAAGTTGCATTTTTATACAGATATATCCACTATCCATGGTGAACATGACGATTTCATACATGAATATATCTGCCATCATCCCTAAAGAGTTAACAATGTCATTTCAACAGATATAATTATTGTGAGGTGCAATTAATAGTGGCCTCTGTAGATTAATATGACAATGACCTATTGGCTGTTCAAATAAATATTATTACCTGCACTTCCAGTTGTTAGTGTTATTAACAAATCCAGATCTGCATTTGGATCAAAATAGCTGTGAATGATTAGTAACTTGTACACATAATCTCAACATTGTAGACTCATCTACAGAATACTGTATGCTCTCAAATCCAAGTTTGACATCATCAACTATGGAAAGAATATAGTGATGGTGTTTATATTAAATACACCAGAGTAGTTATCTATTCATTGTCAGTAAACCATATCAACAAAATTCCTTACAGATGTTATCATTTATGATAATTGTTGTGAATTGGTGAACTCTAGATGAATCATCTGGTATCCTGTAAGTAATGGAGCCTTCACTTGGTGATGACATTGCAAAAAATGCTTCAGCTCCTTCACGAGATTGATCAGGTTGTATGGAAAAATTATAATGGATTTGTTCTGATGTTGAAGGAAACAAAAGTGATAGATTTGGAGCCTTGACATCAGCTTGAAGTGTGACAAAACCTGGAGAGTTGATACTCTGAGTAATAATTGCAACTCGGAATGTTTGCTCAGATTTACGATTATCTTCCTTTACTAAAGTCAATTGCCCCAATGTCACCTCATCCGGCTCATTAAAAGTGTAACGCAATTCTTTAAACCCAATGACAACAGCTGCAATAGAAGGACTTTTTTAAATATAGGTCGACACAATTATATCGTATAAAATTAATAGCAATGTTTCACTTTTTGAGCTTCAACTATATAATACCTCTATAAAGATTTGATCAGATTGTCTGTTACAAGAAGACCTGGAAGGCATGAAGGACTTCTCCATTTTGACATGCTTCAGAACTGTTTCAGAAGGTTTTAAGTTTTTGTGATGATATACAATTCCGAAAAATCCATAATTACTTCTCCATATTCTCATATTGCAAATGAGGCAAAATATAAATATCTCTGCATCTGCTTAAATAGAAGAATTTATGGGATAATAGATATTAAGTTACTCCTATGAGAAATAGTGGACCCTGTTTCTACGAAGGTTATCATGCCAACAAAGAATAGCACACATGTGTGGGTTGGCAGTTCATGGGTTTGTCCAAGGTAAGTGCTTCCTTCATTGAAGGAATGTAAGCTAAGTTGACTTCATGTAGCATTGCAGATTTGTAGTTTCTTTCCAGCTGTTGTAGCATCTCTACATTTTCACCAGGACTTGAGCTCCATGTCATGTGTTCACTAGGCTCATAGCATTTCATTGATGTTTCTACAAACCTTTAGACAAACCAGTGAACTTGTTCTTGGCAAACAGAAAAAGTAGTAGTTTAACTCATAATGAGGTTCAATATTAGCAACCTCCTGTCACTGGCAAATTTATACTCACAGGCAACACATTTATATTCACTGGCATCACATTTATACTCACTGGCAACACATTTATACTCACTGGCAACACATTTATACTCACTGGCAACACATTTATACTCACTGGCAACACATTTATACTCACTGGCAACACATTTATACTCACTGGCAACACATTTATACTCACTGGCAACACATTTATACTCACTGGCAACACATTTATACTCACTGGCAACACATTTATACTCACTGGCAACACATTTATACTCACTGGCAACACATTTATACTCACTGGCAACACATTTAAACTCACTGGCAACACATTTATACTCACTGGCAACACATTTATACTCACTGGCAACACATTTATACTCACTGGCAAACACATTTATACTCACTGGCAACACATTTATACTCACTGGCAACACATTTATACTCACTGACAACACATTTATACTCACTGGCAACACATTTATACTCACTGGCAACACATTTATACTCACTGGCAACACATTTATACTCACTGGCAACACATTTATACTCACTGGCAACACATTTATACTCACTGGCAAACACATTTATACTCACTGGCAACACATTTATACTCACTGGCAACACATTTATTCTCACTGGCAACACATTTATACTCACTGGCAACACATTTATACTCACTGGCAACACATTTATACTCACTGGCAAACACATTTATACTCACTGGCAACACATTTATACTCACTGGCAACACATTTATACTGACTGGCAACACATTTAATCTCACTGGCAACACATTTATACTCACTGGCAACACATTTATACTCACTGACAACACATTTTTACACACTGGCAACGCGAAGTGTGTCACATGAAATGCACATGATTCATGATCTGTCAGACAGTGCTGGGTGTAGTTCACACCCCGATGTTTGTGCATACACTCTCCCTGTTTGTTTAACTGACACTTATATGTCTGGAGGTTTCCAGTCATATAATCTGGTGTATACCTATACACACTATATTCCATCTTCAACTTCTGCTATGGAATATGTACCTGCATTTAGCCTGTCCTACAAGATCAGAATATCCTGGTAGTAATAATACTTGCAGAAAATGGGCTTGTACACATATATAGCCAGCAGTGAATACTCCTACTTGAGAGAAGTTATAAAGTGCAGAAGTAAGTGGTCAGCTGAGAAGATTTGGGGTCCCCTATTTGAGTAGCCAGCAGTCAAAAGAAAGATTCACAAAGCAAAATTCTTATGGATATCTGTTATATAGTCCTCAACAGTGAGGTTTTGTTCAGTTAACAGTTATAACTGCATTGAGTGTTGGATCTAGATAGACTTTTTTTAAACTGAGAGGAGAAAGAAGAGACAACACTACAAATGACTGCATGTGTCAGCTCTCTGATAGGTACTGTACTTCTCCACAATGACTGGATTCTCACTCAGCCCTGATTTAAATATTGTATGTAATAGTATTAAGTTTAGTTTAGCTATTGAGACCAAAACATGATAGAGATCTGACAAGACATACACGAAAGCTGACTCAGTTAATCCAATGCACATGCATTATTGTCTGAAGTAATAGTATTTAGGAAAAATATGTCTAAAATTCATGAGGTTTTAATTCATGAACTGGTATAGTGACCACATTGATTAATATTTGATTTCTACGGGAGTGCATCATAATTATAACTAGTTTTATCCTAGAGCTAGCCCATGTGTCAAGGATTGTTATGCATGCCACAAGCTATATGGTACAATTTAGTATTTATAATGTGACCTACATAGTAACTCAAAGGAGTATTGATGCTTGTCAAAATCTAGGTATTGTTCGAACCATGTGGACAGAAGGTTCAACAATTATTATCATGGTTGTTGTTATTGTTGCTGTTATTGTTGTTGTTATAGTTTTATTATTTATTGTTGCTGCTATTGTTGCTATTGTTGCTCTTATTGTTGGTGTTATTGTTGCTGTTATTGTTGCTGTTATTGTTATTATCATTGTTTCTATTATTGTTGCTATTATTGTTGCAATTATTGTTGCTATTCTTGTTGCTATTTTCTTGTGCTATTCTTGTTGTATTCTTGTTGCTATTATTGCTACTATTATTCTTGCTATTATTGCTGCTATTATTGTTGCTATTCTTGTTGCTATTCTTGTTGCTATTATTGTTGCTATTCTTGTTGCTATTATTGTTGCTATTATTGTTGTCAATATTTTTGTAATTATTGTTATCATTATTGTTATTATTATTGTTGTTATTATTGTTGGTTGTTATTGTTGTCATTATTGTTGTTCTTACTGTTGTGGTTATGATTTATTTTAATTTTATATAATTCTGTATTAAATATTTCTATTGTTTTGGTGTTTAATTAGCTAAATCTAATTTTTCCACATGAATGCAGCCGTTTGTATCAGTTGGTAAATAGCTGGCTTCTGGTATAATATAACAAGCTCATGAGAGTCTTAGCAGGCTGTAGCATCTAGTCGAATCATAGAGAGTAGAATTCAAATTGATTACTGAGAAGGTCAGTGTAAGATAGTTATTATTCCTGATGGAGGCTAGAGCATCTAGTCAAAACGTTGAGAGAATATAATTTGAAGTTTATTATTGAGAAGGTTATTGTAAAGTAATTATAACGAGTGTCATCCAAAATGATGGTCAATAAGATATGGATTTCTTCCTGAACTTACCATCGGAACACTATAGTTTACCTATTAAAAGTAGAGAAAAAGAGGGCTCAGTCACAAAACTCAATAGCATAAATGTCTGGGGTTGTGTGGTACTTACCTTTAGTGCTTGGAGGAATAACAAGCTACCTAACTCAGCAGGATTAAAGTTCCTGAGGAAACATTAAGATCTCTATTCATGCATAATGGTCTTGATTTGATTTTTACAAGGGATTGTCACATATGTTATTACTTCACTTTATGTTGGCACAACTTATGCAAAACATACGTTATACTTTTTGCAGTTTAATATTGACAGGATTTAATGATTTTTTAAATTGATGTAAACAATAGAAAAAAATTGTGAGTATATGTTATGGTTAAGATTGGTCAAGGAAAGCTCTTAATTTCAGCATTACATCTCTAAAAGCGGTTCAATAACATGAGAACACAAATACAGAAAATTATACATTACTTACGGTCGTTGTCAATGATTTTGCAGATAGTGAGGTTACGCTGTGTGTTATCTACTAAGGAAATATCAGTAGCATTAACTACCTCCAAGAAAACAATAAACATCTGTTCTTGATTCTCATTAATGTCATCATCGACAACAGCAATAAAGGCATCAACGTCAGTGAGTATATTTAAACCTTCATCAGCCGGAAAGTCCACAGTAAAGGTCGAGGTATTGAAGTCTTCTGCATCTGAAATTATAAATAAATACTGAAGGGAAATGAGAATATTGTCATTTCTGAATGATTAATATCGATGACCAATCAAAATAAGAGTAGAACCTTCTGAGTGTAATATTAGATGATATTTGAAAATAAGATATATTACAATAACAAATCCATACATATTTAATATTAATTTAAGCAAAATTCACAATAACAATATTTATTATCTTACTTGCTTGAACTGGAGAATCAATATTTATCTCTAGGGTACATCTTTCAACAGGAATATTGAGTGATTTACTAATTGCATCATCAATAGTCAGTGGCGATATCCTGAAGGTGACTGGATTAGCTAGCCACACATTCTGCTCCTTGGTAATTTTCACTAGCATTTCTGCATTGCCCTCATCTTCGCTGTACTCCTTCTTAGACAGTTTGAAGACTACAACTATTTCATTGGAAAAGAAAAAAGAAGATATCAATGCTATCCTGTAAAAATAATGGTAAATTTAGCGTCACTGCCATGCAGCTTGTTTGCTTTGTTAATTTGTGTGATTACACAACTAAAGTATTTCAGCTGTTCATATCAAACCAGTTTGAGTTCACAATCTGATGGCAGAGGAACATAACATTACATCTTCCCACAAGAGTACATCATATATTGTGAACCAGGAAAGACTACAAAACAGATAACAATCATGTGCTTGATCTGAATCCCCCCCCCCCCCCCCCCATCCCATATAAGCAACAACGTCTGATTGTTAGAATCATGTGATGATTAATTGCATTGCCGGCTCTTTAGAACAATTGTGGATGAAAAGAAGCCCATGGAGCCTGGCAGAACATTCTCTCCCTTTGGTAAGTATCTTGTAATGCATACAGGGAAATCAGAAAGTAGGACAACATTTTTAAACAAGTTGTGTGCTAGGTATATAAAAAGTATTATAAGGCTAGCTAGTGGTTTTCTAGCTTTGCAAAATCTTTCTTAACTAGCCAGATTAAAAGCTGTACCATAACTTTCTTGGTGCACATAAACTTCACTTTGTAAAGAAAACCCTTTCTTCTGTAGCTAAAATGCAAACTCACTGTCATCATCAATTATTGTTCCATTTAGAACAAGGTGGAGCTCATATCCTTCAATCTCTTCAGCAAGTGTAAGAGCAAGAGAGAATTTCTCGTCTACTTCTTGTGAAATTGAGTCGTTTATAAACATGAATGACACAGGTAATGGATCTCGACCAGCAGAGAGAGTCAAGTTAGTGGTAGATAGAACTATGTCAATCTCATCTGTAACAAATTATAGAGAACAAATTTAAAGTCCTGCCAGAATATAACAACAATAAACGTTAAACAATTGAATCTTTTCTCTTTATAACAGTTCAAAAATATAATTCATCCATGTGTGGGACAACATTCTTTGATCCTCTTCAAGGCAATAGTGAATTAATAACATGAGGCTAGGCATACGGAATCATTATTCATATAAATAATGCTAACGTAATTAATATCAGTGAAAATTGAGCATTCTTTATGAAAATTATAGTCTTACCAGCTGTGATCCTATTCAGTGTTACAGTTACATTGACAGAACTTGGAGTAGGTCTAGATATAGTTCCAACAAGTACTGAATGAGCTTCTCCACGTTCCTTGTCAGAGTATGTAGTTTTAAAGAATCCAAAGACTACAGAGTAAGCAACAACATCAGGAAACTATTTGTACACAGGTAGAGTAGGAGTAAAATAAATTTTAAAAAATTCGAAAAACATGCTTTGTTCCCTTCTCTCAGATACTTGCCTCTATTGGATATTTGGTAAGCAACATTACCACCATGTAAGTTGTCATCCAGGCCTGATTTATTGGGGCCAAGCCTAGACTGTTCACAGCTGCTATATATACATAACTGCAGCACCTGGTCAGTAACTACAGGTGGAGTCAGAGCAGTAAGGTGAGAACTCCCACTTAGCCATGATATTGACTGTATGCTAATCTCCACAGTAATCAGCTGTGCTTTAAACTAGATAATATTATTTAAACCTTGGAGTATTGAACTGTACAATAATTTGTATTGTTACTTCCACAGACTTCAGTAAAATTATTGTAGATCTTTCCTTTAGCCAGGTTTTTTTACGAGTATCTCAACTAAATTTCTGTAGTGTGTAAGAAAAAAAAATAACACAACACAACACATTTATACTCAATTGTGATTTTTTCCCACAAATGACATGATTCATTGTCTGTCTGTATTTCTATTTGCCCTGATGAGGATGAAGTATTCAGTTCAAATCGTGCACACACCAAAAAAAAACCACCATACAACACATATTTATCAATGCTCCATATATATAATTATAGAATGAGGACCAATTTGACCCAAACCTTATTTGTTCCTTGATATATGAGTTATACTTATAGCTATATTCCTTTGTTCTTCAAAAAGAAACTGTAGCATTATGCCTGGTTTGACTTGAGCTAGATTAACCTAGGCAAGGCTATACAGCCACTGAACAGTGATTTCAAGTCTCTCGCAGTTTAGCTACAGATGAATGTTCAACTGTTCCTGAAAGTAGAGCAGAAGGAAGTACCTCAGCTCTGCCAGACAGACTCATCTTAATTGCACGGGAACTGAATATGACCTAAAAAAGGGTGTGTGTGTAAGCTAACTATATTAGGTATTACATATATTATTATGACATCACCATAACCATAATGTGTATGCTCAAGTTTAACTCTGCTCTTATCTGACACAAAAAAGGGAAAAAAGCAGCATGTCACTGGCACTTTACACATTTTGTCCTTCTGCTTGTCTCCTCCAATCACTGAAGGGAGATTTGGCAAAGTCTGGCATCTACTTCCTGAAGTACCTGGTCTTCTAAATTTGACTCAGAGGTGTGGGTCTCTGGAAAGTGCATATGCTGTAACTAGCTAGCTCTTGTCCTGGTACATGACTGATTGTGAAACAGAAATGTATAATTCTCATTCGGAACCACCACTGTACTTAGATCGGTAGTTCATTCAATGTCTTTTGGCCCACCAGCAGTACTGTACTAATAGCTTGTGGTCTGTCTCTATGTGGAGGTAAAGCCTGAACAAGAATCTCTCGTTTACCCAGGTGAGAGCCAGAGTCTCTTTTTAAAAATCTGTGCATACCTTTGTTCAGTTGGAGTCATAGATCTGGACACAAACTTGACTGGTCTAAATCTGCCATTACGTTGCTTCTGTCAGTGGTTTGTCCCTACTCCGAATGAGGCATCTGCAGACACATGGTTTCCAGATTTGGATTGGTCCCCATCTCCATTTGGAAAGAAGATATCGTAGAAGTTTTGTGGTATCGGGCATAAGCTTGTTCTGCTGATTGGCCATGCCAATAAAGTAATGAATTCCTCCCACATTTGTGGTTTCTTTCTTCTTGACCACAGCAGTAATCTTATCATGATATGATCAAACTCAATCATTTGAGAGAATCTGTCCGAGGAACTTCATGTGCTTTGCTGAGAAATAAGACATGCACTCTTTACGTCTGTAGAAACACTTTTAGCCAATCATTCTAACACAATTTTAGGAAGTTGTAATGAAATATGTGAACTTGAGGCATAATATTGTGATGAAAAATCTTGCATACAGGTCCAGTGTATTAGCTACCACTATTTCATAAATTATTTCCAATTAGCTTACAATTAGAGACACGAGGATACTGTAATTTGTTTGATTATTAGATAAGACAAAGAAATCTTTAATTATGCAAAAGTCTTTCTTTTCTGTTTTCGGACAACAACATATTCAATAATTGGTGAAGTCTCTCCTGATATTTATAAGATAAAACTGTTTATCTTACTTACTCTAAAATTAGCTAATTCCGATGGTCCATTAGATTAACCAAAATACTTGTGGATAACACAATGTATTCTATTAAAATGGGAGATACTCGATTATTGTTTCTATTACCTATCACATTCCCTTCTAAACTGTATGATTGCATATCCTTCACCAAACACATAATAATTGGTCCAGTGTATTGTGGACCTTGAACTAGTTTTCTCTAAGAAAGTTTGTCTGCAACAACAAATCAGACACCATGGCGGAAGCCTCAGCAGGAAGTAGCTTTGTTGCAGTAGCTAGTCCACTACATTGCCTACAATGTAGCGAGCTGATTTCCCTTAAAACGGACTGAGATACAGGCTTGTAAATGTTGCTCCCATTAAATACTCTGCTAGCCAGCAAGAGTGTAAAGTACTTCAGGTAAAGAGCTCCCAGCCACTAGAATACTAGCCTATTTAGACAGCAGCATTCCCAAGGTTATTCTAGAAGAACATAAACATGTAATATATACAATATGTGCATGTATAAAAGGATATAATAATGTTATCCTAAAGAAGTATTTAACTGTTGAAGTCCAAGTTTTATACTAAGTTAAGTAAGTGATGCTTTTAAAGTAGCTATTTTGTTAAAAATGCATTTTAACCAATCCATATCATTAGGTAATCCTATGTTGCCTCTGGAGGCATGGATTCTTCATGATGTGCACTTATCAAACACCTCATCTTTAGCATATGTTGTATATCACTGGTGGTAGAGCCTATCTTGGAGAGATGATATGACCGCTGCAGGTCTGTTTTCTTGGATGCCGATGACTTTGAATCTCCCTACAGAATAATTTGCTTCAGTATCATAGGCTATTAAAAAATGTGAGGGAGTTCTAGCTGTATGTTTAGCTTGTTGCAACCTGCCTATGTGTTGAAGCTTTAATGATTCCACCAGAGTTCCATACAAGCATTCTTTTCAAATTATTCTCTACCGCTTGCCTCTCAGATGGAATATTGATTAGCTTGCCCGATTTCAAATTCATTGAGGAGATATTAACTCCACTAAGGTATTTGGCTCAGTGATGCCATATTCCTTGGAGTGACAAAGGCCCTGTGAAACTGGCCTCTAGCATGAGGCTAACATTGTCATTGCTGATCTTGGAAGTGTTTGGGAGATGTTCAGCTATAAACTAAGCTAGGCCACCTTCACCAAGTAGAATTTCTTCAAAGAGAACACCAGAGATCTATTGAGTGTGAATAAGCCCAATTAGATCACGAATGTGAGAAGTCAGGGGAGCAGATAAGAGCTCTTACTAATACCTTTGTGGCAGAGAAAACAGAATTTCAGCATAGTTTAAGTGATGATTCAAGACTTCTAGAATTTGAGCCTGGAAAAGTTGTAGCATCTATAACTTTAAACCTAGATAGTGGAGCAAGTTTGTTCCCACCAAACCCTCCAGGGCTAGAGGGAGGGGGAGGAGGAATTGTCACTGAGTACCCTGTAACTTCTATTAGTAGCACAGGTGTTGCTATTACAACCCATACTACTCACCCTTGAGGTAAACTAGTAGACCTTGCTGGTGAATCCACTTCCATGATCCATTCATAAAAGACCACACCCATGCCTACTTGGGAGAGGACTTCCACTGTGCTCCTCTCCCAAGTAGGCATCTAGTAATATGACTGCAGTTATACCTAGTGGAGGTATAATTACACCGCATCTAGCTGGACAATGGTCACTGTGGAATCTAGTGAGGTGAGATGGGTCCTTATCATTGGTTTTCTATGACTAGCTACCTGCCAAAAAATATAGGAATATAATATAGTTACCTCCTTAACAGCCAGCTTGCATGATATTGAAACTTCCTGTCAATGCACCTATTTATCAGGTTTGTCTTCTATGTGGGATAACTAGTATTACACTTACAGGATATTTTAACTTACAAAAGTCTGGAAAGGTAACACTGTTACCGCATAGTTCATTACAATTTATGCATAGCTACAAGGTGACCTTTGAATGTGATATGTAACATTATATTTCTGTACTGACACACCATCTTCTCCCTACACATTTGTATGTCTTACATATTCTTACACACTCATACACATACATACACATACACACACATGCGGACACAAGTTTGAGAACATTTATTAAGCACATTAATTGTAAAAATTAGTGGATGAGAGATGCTCAACAAATGTTAAAATGTTATAGTGAGTACTGTGAGACTTGATCATATGCCACTCGCTACATATAGCAACCACCCTGACCAATCATGTACCTTCTCCCAAGTCTACCCTGGTATATAGTAACTACTAACAAATCACACCATATCTTCCAAGTCTTACATCCCTAACATAATTATATAAACACACTCACCAACCATGCCTCTTTACCCTAGTCATGCCCCCGACATAATATAGTAACCATACTAACCAATTTATATAATTGCTCGTGGTCTACTTGGGTACAGTGTGCTTTCTATTTTTATAGAAGTCTATCCAATATAACACTTTATCTTGATTTATTTGCATTCTTATGATATCACCAGTTTGATGATCTTTCCTTTGCAGTATAATATAATTATTATGATTACAAAAAAGGTCCATTGGTTAATATATTTAATATATGTGACAAAAATGTGGTATTAAGATATTGGATTGAATTGGCCAAAAATATAAAAAAGAAGAATTTGCTAAGGTAGACCATATATATTTTGAGAAGTATTTAACTTTTTTAATTATGATATGACAAAGGAGTGTTTGTGGCCTGCATTGCTAAATCCTTCCTTTCTTTTTTTGATAAAAAAAGTTTTTAAATAGAACATTTTTTGTCTTGTTTCTTTTTGTTTCCCCCTATAAACTAGCCACCTTTAAGAATAAACCCTCAACTAACCATATTATATGTCACAATGTTTGTTAAATATATAATACACATTGGGCAGTGTTCTTACACTCCCTATATCGATTTTACACCTGTTTTAAAACGGCATACATCTAAAATTTCCTTGTACAGTTTCATACTGTATCATAATTGGTGAATTCATGCAATTGTGAAACACAAAATATTTCAAGCATGCCCTCAATTCTTTGTTACTGTAATTTATGGGAGTCTCAAAAATCTCTACCATGAAATTCATCTATAGGATGTTGTATCTGTCTACCTGATACTGTGTTTATGACATCGATGACCTTACTCATATAAACAAGATATTTCATATTTTGCTGATTATCGGGTATTAACTGAATAAGAAATGGCTCAGTTGTTGCAATGTATTAGAAGATTTGGAATAATTCGTATTAAAATTATAGAAACTCAGACACAGACAGATTCAAGCTCCATTAGTACAGTTTTTTGGAGCTCCCTGTTCACTACTTTCACAAAAAGAATTCAAGGCATGCATGAAGTGTTTTGTCAAAATTTCTTGAAAAACATGGTTAATTATTAACAGCACAGACCTTGGGCAAGGCCAGGTAGAAAGATGTGTTTATGTCTATGAATACAAAGGCATGTATATATCTTTTTCTATATAGTTCTGGAGATTTAATGAGAACTTCTTGCAGGTGACTGGTTGACTAGAAGAAAAATAATGAAATAAGAAAACAAAGATATACAAATATTATTGTATTGAGAATTGAGAAGTCAAAACAGAAATGAAACAAGAATTAAATGTAGACAACAAATATTTAATATAGTGAAGACTAATATAATACAGCTTTTTAAATCTGTATTATATTTGGAGTTGATTGCATATATATATATATATATATAATATATATGAATCCTGTTAATGTTAGTAGTCTACATGGTAAATGCTTTTTTCATATCTTGCGCACAGAGAAATATATCCACAATTTAAAAGTAGTTTGCCTGGTTATGTTGAAGGCCTGTGCTGTTAAATAATATCACAAGATTAAGTTTCTATGTAAAACAACTGATATTGAAGCAAAATATGTAGCATTCAGATTTTCTGATGGCAACTGTTTACCAATTATTGTGTGTAAAGTCACTGGAAATTTGAGGTCTATTGATAGCAAAATTGTAACATTTTTGTACTTGGGTTATATATTTGCAAATAGTTGATATTATAATAGACATGAATTTATCAATATATACATTGATCAAACTCTAGTCTTTTTAAATTTGAACACTGAATATTTAAAAACTTCATAATATTTGTATATTAAGGAGGGACTATGCGTCAAAAATTAGAGATTCCTTCTTTTTCCCCTTCTTCTTGCAAACAATTTTTTGGTCCATGCAGCCATAGCTGCTTTGCAAGAGATGGCCAGAAAGCTGGAGATTAGCAAGGCACATGCACTTCAAGGAAGAATGTGTGGAATTTTGGGAAAAGCAAGGAAACCAAAGGACAACCTGACAGAGGAACAGAGAAAGAATCTGGGGAAAATGAGGAAGATGGAAGAGCTCATGATCTTACCTGAAGACAAGGGGAGGAAAACAGTTCTGATGACAAAGGAAGGACAGTTACATTTCAAAGCTGAGAGGAATGCTGGAGACCAAAACATATGGAATCTGAAGAAGGATAGTACCAAGGCACAGGAAATCACGTTTAATCGAATATGGAGAAAATGGGAGAAATAACAACTGCATTATACAAGGCCCAGTGACCACCACTGATTTGTGGACTCTTTAAGATACATAAACCTGAGGTGCCAATTGCATCTTGTATGCATGCATGCATCATCGCATAATATTTTCAAGTTCATAGAACATTTGCTATCACTTCTAGCTGGAAATAGAAGTACATATGTTTAGGATTCTGGGTAATTTATCAAGTGTATTCAAGGTGGATGTTTGGCACAGGATTAGTGTCTTTTCAGTTGTAATGTTTCCTCCCTTTTTACCATTGTTCCCATTGATGAGGCTGTGGAAGTGATTTTTGGAATGTTGACGAAATATGAGAGCTTGCATGAGAGTACTATACTAGGTGCAGACAGTATTTTTGAACTGCTGGAGTTGTGCCTAAAATCCACCTGCTTCTGGTGTCAAGAAAAATACTACGAGTAGAAAGAGGGTGCAGCAATAGGCTCCAGTATCTGTAGTGGTAGCCAACCTTTATATGAAATTCTTTGAGGAATTGGCACTCACAACTGCCCCACTTTTGACTCTCTGAACAACATCAGGTCATCCATAAAGTTTACCATGGAGCTTGAAGTTGATGGATTGTTATAGATCACATAATCCTGTTCATGTAAGTGAAGAGCTTGTTTGTTTGATAGATCCAGGAGAGTACTGACTAAAAAGGAGGACCTTGGGAAGGAAGAACACCATCTGAATAGGTATCTTTATAAAGAATGGTTATCCGCAAGCCTTCATTAACATTTTCTCTGTAGATATATCTAAGTGCAGAAAGGAAGATGATAAGTACACCGATGCAGGCAATGAGGGGTCTAAAAAGAAGGATCCTAGTGATTCCTTATGCAACAGGGATGAGTGAAGATATCAGCAGGGAATTCAATATCAATCAGATTAGGAAAACCCTTAGAACACAACTGAGCAGAGTGAAGGCTGTTTTACCAGCTAACATGCACTCATTTATTGTGTACTGCATCCCTTGTAGATGTGGGAAATACTACATAAGGGAGAGCATCAGAAGACTGCAGACCAGAGTGAGAGAACATCAAGATGCCTCTACAAAGTGGAAAGAAGTCTGCAATTGCTGAAAATGCATGGGATAATGGACATCTATTTGATTGGAAGAAGCCACCATCTTGGACCAGGCCAAAAGGAGCTGCTAGTGAAGGAGGTATTGCACATCAGCCTAGCACCTGGTTAAATCGAGACTATGGAATGGCTGCTGAGGAGTTATTATTATTATTGTTAGTATTATTATTGTTGATGACATTATTGCTGTTGTCATTATTGTTGTTGACGTTGCTTTGTTATTATTATTGTTGTTGTTATTTTTTGTTGTTGTTACTATACTATTATTATTACTATTATTATTACTATTATTATTACTATTAATATTACTATTATTATTACTATTAATTATTATAATTAATACTTTTATTATTACTGTTATTATTACTGTTATTATTACTATTATTATTACTATTATGATTACTATTATGATTACTATTATGATTGGTATGAATACTGTTATGATTACTGTTAATTAATATTGCTATTATTATTACTACTATTATTACTATTATTATTACTATTACTATTATGATTATTGTTAATATTACTACTATTATTATTACTATTATTATTACTATTATGATCTATTATGATTAGTATTACCATAGAATACGAACTAAGCACCCATGAACGCTAACCACTCACCTCCAAATCAGCTTGATGCTTTTCCAAACCAATGATATTTTTGCTCCTTATAACGTGCATTAAACTTTGAACTTGGATTTGCACACAGATTTCGTGCTCATGAGAGCAAATAACAAAGTGTATTTGCATGCGCTTGTTAGTTAATTGTTCATTCTCTCTATTTTTTGTCCTCCTCTTCAGGTTCGTCCAGGCCCTGCACCTTATATGCTTCAATATCAGTCAGCTAAGCAAAGGGATCTTCCGTTACCTTCGCTCTGTCCTCAATCTTCTTCGAAAAGCATTCCCTGATGTATTGGTCCTCAGAACCGTCTATATTGTTGGAGATCCAGCAGGACATGAAGGAGCGAGCTATCATGTCTTCGAAAATAGACTCTCATGCAGCAGAGACCCAATCTATGGTATCCTGTCTTGAGGGGGGACTTCAAGTTGCCCTTCTTGGTCCTGCAAGAGCTTAACTTCTCCTCCACTATATCCACAGGTCCCTCATTTTGTCCCTGAAGGGCTTGTTGACTAAAACATCCATTGGCTGTGCCAGGGATATACAGCCACCTACACAAAATGGAGGGAATCATTTGTTGCATCACTATTGAAATGGTCCATTACCTGGGATGAATACAATGTCGGTTTTCAACTCTTCAGCAATGTCCTTGGTGTTGGGTGCGGGCGATAGCTATCGAGGACCAAGAGTCGCAAGTGCCGTAAGAAGACTTCCCCCACATATTACATAGCCAGCTGTGCATTCTTGTGTGAGTCATCCAGATATTTTCGGTGGCAGTAACATCAACATTCTGAGGAATACGAAATGCACTACCAACACGTGGGCCAAATCTTCCATTTTTCTCCTTGAAGATGATGAAGCAGGGAGTTTAGTTCCATCTCCTGTTGCACACAAAGCTATTGTGAAACCGGCACCGGTGGTAGTAATGTTAATACTTTGCTCTCCACAACAATTGTTGGTGGCAGAAGGTGCTGAATCAAACCAAGTGATGAAAAAGGTAAAATTACAAGTTGTCAGTGTAAACAATGCTTACCTGCACATTGTCTGATCCATGTTGCCAATTTCTGAATTTCAATAGTCGTGACTCTCGGTAGGAAGGCAGAAGATGCCAACTGCACTGCACTTCTAATCCCATGACCACTCAAATGCACCGGAAGTGATGCCTTTGTCCATGCACAATTGCTAAATTCAACGTTCACTATCTCACTCACTATTCCTGTTTGCAGCCCTTTTAAATGAATGTAGTAATGGAGAAGAGAAGGAAGGAGATGAATGTAATATATATAGAAGTTTGGGAATGCAAAGGGCTTGTCGGAGGAGATGCAATGCATCATGAGCATGAAGATAACTAAGTTTCTCTCCCAAAACACGCAATGCATCTATCTTCTTCCCAAGGATTGAATCAATGCCTTCCGCTCCACCAATTGGTGAACCCAACAGGGTGGATGACTCTGGGTTCACTACCAAAAGACCTGGAATATCCACTAGTAAGGAACCCTGAGTGGTATGGTCTCGGCATACCACTTCGCACTTACAGTGGTTCAAAGAAAGGCCTACATCCTGGCTAGAAGCTCCACTCTCTGAAAGTCATCTATGTCCTCCAAATTTCCACCTAATGTGATGTCATCCAGGTAAGAGATGCAAAGCTCTGACTTTAGGTCCTCTACTGCTAGTGAATAGGGAGGCAAAACAATGCTGGGCCCAAGGGATCACCTTGTTGTACCCCTTCCTTTGACTCTATCACATTATCTCCAAAGAAAAGGTTTGATGGAGAACCATATGCTGAGATTACTAAAGGTAATAGCTGTGGAGCCAAATTCCTGACAGCTTGGAACATTTTATTCCTGCATAAAATATTAAATGCATTTCTGAACTACAATTTCAGAAATGCACTAACATGTAAGTTCTAGCTGCATGAGTAGAAGCTTCAGCACCCTTGGGTACATCAAATCCTAGCTTTAGGGGGGCTAGTACAGAACTAACAGTTGTCTTCACTCGGCTAATGGCACACTTAGCAGAAAGTCTGTGGAGGGTACAACCCACAGCAATGGGTCTAATACCTCCACCTCATTTTGATATAGCAATTAGTGATGCACCAAAGAATAAAGGGATTATGAATTCAAGAGTGTCACCCCGAAGAATGTTGTGATGAATGCAGATGCAACTTTGAGTAATTGTTTGCCACCCTCATCAGACCCTGGGCCAGTCATATCCTTCAGATACTGAGGGCGAAGAACATCTGGGCCACCTGAGGAACCATTAGGGAATGATTTGAATGTCCTAGCTACCTCCTTCCCTGATATATTCATAGCAGAGTCTAAAACTTCTGAAGGAACATCTGGAATGTGAAGTTTATACTGAGGAAAGGGATATTTTTCCTTTAGAATAGCTAGAGTGTCATCATTACATTTTGCTAGAGAGTCTACTGAACTAGGCACTGCACCTATATAGTCACCCTCCTCCAATTTGGATAAAACCCTATTAGCCAAAAGATTCATAGGTGATTTTACAGATTTACAAAAGATTGGGCTGCTAGTCCCTACAGTGCAGGCTGATTCAGCATTGTAACCGAAACTTCTTTCTGGCCAAGACGCGCTTTGCTCTTGCCAGATCCAAGTTCCTGGTCCGACGCCTGAACCTCTTCTAACCTTCCTGTTTAGTACCTCTCTTCAGACCAAACAACAAACACAGCGCCCTTTGCCATGTCGCTGATTAGCAAGAGTATAGTGCTAATATATACCAAGGACAACGACAATATCAAGTACTCTTACTCAATAACAATTAAAGACAGCTCTCACTTTTTAACGCCCTCTCTCAATAGTATACAAGATTCTGTCCTTTTATAATTACGAGCTACTTGCTCAGTTTGACGTCACTTGTCTCCAAGGTGACTTCGTGGCAACCTATCAGGAGCTCGCTCGCGAATCCATGCAAGAGTTTCATTGTCCGTGTTCTCCTACTGAGGTCGAACTCACGATCGTTGATATCTTGTGGCTTCCCATGTTCTCTGCATTCGTGTGGTTTGCCACGTTCTCTGCATTTGTCTTGTAGTTTCCAGAAGCCAGGAATCTACCTGTCAGAGGTTTCTCATACATTACCTTTTCTCCTTTGATCGTGAACCCTGGTCACGAGACAATCCATCAGCATTGGTGTTTGCCGTACCAACTCTGTGGCTTACAGTGAACCGGTAAGACTGCAGTGCTAAAGCCCATCTTGCCAATCTTCTGTGTGCATCTATCAGGCTTCCAAGATGTGTGAGAGGGTCGTGATCGGTCTCAATGTGAAACGTTGTGCCTTGCAGGTAAGTCCTAAAGTGCTTGACCACCTGCACAATCGCTAAAGCCTCACGCTCTATAGCTGAGTACCTTTGTTCCCTCGGTAGCAGTTCTTCGAACCAAAGGCTACAGGATACTCATCTCCAGCTTGATTTCTTTGGCTCAGCATGTATGCCAGTCCAGTGGCTGATGCATCCGTCTGTAGAGTGAACTTCCTTGCCCAATCTGGGGTTAGTACTGGCTCACTATTGAGCGCTACTTTAAGCAAGGTAAAGGAATGTTCACACTCTTCACTCCATTCAACCTTATTACTTTTGTGTTTCCGGGTTAATTCGGTTAAGGGGTTGGCTATTGTGGAAAATGTGGGGATGAACCTATGGTAATAACCACATAACCCAAGGAATGCCCGTACCTGTTTTTTAGTCTGTGGTTGGCTATATTGTTTCAATGCCTCAACTTTACATTCCAAGGGCCTCACTTCTCCGCCACCCACTATATGTCCCAAGTAGTTACACTTATTGACAGCGAAACTACACTTTCTCTCTTTGATATGTAAACCTGCTTCTCGTAATCTCTGCAACACTTCCTTTAGGTGACAGACGTGCTCATCCCATGTGTTACTACGTATTAGGATGTCATCCAGATAAGCAATGGTAAAATCGTGTAACCCATGCAGCACGTGGTCCATCAGACGCTGAAATGTTGATGGGGCAGATACTAATCCAAAGGGCATGGTGTTGAACTGATACTTCCCGTAAGGTGTAATGAAGGCTGTTTTGGCCTTACTATCTTTTCCCATGGGAACCTGGTAAAATCCTTTAGTGAGGTCTAGAGTGGTAATGTACCTCGCCCTCCCAATGTCATTGATTAAATCTTCAATGTGAGGTAAAGGGTACGGGCATTTAACTTCCTGTAATCCACACTCATAAGAGTGGTTCCATCTTTTTTCTGTACTAACACGATAGGGGCTGCCCAAGGGCTCTTGGAGGGTTCAATGATACCTTGGTGTAATAAAGTCTTAATATCCTCCCTTAGAAATTCCCGTGCCGTATGTGCTAGCCTGTATGGTGGTAAACGAATTGGGGGGGAGTCTCCATGGTTATGTCATGACTAACTAGGCACGTCCTCCCCGGGACGTCCTGTATGACATCCCTGTATGCCTCTTTTAGCTTGGTGATTTGGCTTGTTTGTGAGAGAGAGAGTGTGTGTAACTTTTCTACCTCATTCAACTCGAATGGGTCATCTATTTCCTGTGCCTCTGTCAGGAAGACTGCAGGGGCTGGTGAAGTCCAAAGCTTCATAGCATTTACGTGGAACGTCTTGTGACGCTTCCTACAGGCTCCAGTGACTATCTGGTACGTCACTTCTGTGATTTTTTTTGTGACTGCAAAAGGCCCCTGCCGTTCATTCAGTAATTTGTTCTTTGGGGTTGGTCTAAACACTAGAACAAAATCACCCACTTCAAAGTTTATTTCCACTACCCTCTTATCATTGTGGTACTTCTGCTTTTTCTTTTCTCTCTCCTCATTCTCTCGAGCAATTTCTCTTACAACTTCTATGTTAGACCTCATGACCTCAATGTACTCGGTCACATCTGTCTCACACTGGTCTTCCTTCCCTTTCCAGAATCTCACACGTTCATCTATAGGCATTCTCATTTCTCTGCCAAACAGTAACTTATAAGGGAAAAACCCTGTCATGGCATGCACACTAACACGGTAAGCCAACATTATGAAAGGTAAGCACTTATCCCACTCAACCTTACTGCTTTGTGTCAGTTTCCGTAAAAGCCTTATAAGGGTAGAGTTAAAACGTTCCACCATACCATCCGTTTCTGGGTTGTATGGGGAAGTCCTAATCTGGTGTACCCCGTAGTTTCGAAAAATTGTTTAACTACTTTCGACATAAAATTTGTCTCATTATCTGTTAACAGCTCCTGTGGAACTCCTACCCTGGCTGTTAGATCTATTAGGCAATTCACCACAGTTTCAGCAGTGCTGTTTCTCAAGGCATAGGCTTCTGGCCACTTTGTGGTGTAATCCATGGCAACTAAGATATATTTGTTACCAGATTTAGAGTTCTCCAAGGGGCCAAAAATGTCATCGCTATGCGTTGGAAAGGTTCGGTGAAAATGGGTAAGGGGTGTCAAGGTGCTTTGGCTAACACAGCTTTCTGACACACAGGACAAGACATACATAATTCCCTTACATCTCTTGCCAAGCCAGGCTAATCCATCCTCCGACGAATCGCCTCCAATGTTCTCTCTGGACCAAAGTGTCCAGCCACCATTGAGTTGTGCCCTAACTGCAGCAATTTGGTCCTAGCCAACTGCGGGACAACCACCAGATCCTTCCCTTGGTCCTGGTACGGTTTCCGAAGCAGAATCCCATCCTTCCAAAAGTAGGGGCTGTTCTCCTCGCTTGCCTTTTCATGAATCCTCTCCAATGTGGAGTCCGTCTGTTGGGCCAGCTTCAGCTGCTCTACTGAAATGGTCTCGAAAACGTTTTGCTCTTCATTCGTGATGTCACATGTAGGATCTGGATCATCTGGTTCTTGTTCTGCTTCTATCTCATTTGGCTCGAGTAGTTCAGGATTCATGTCACTAGAATCCATACTTTGGTCATCTGAAGTCACTTCTGGGTCATCTTCCTCTTTACTTACTTACAATGTCAACCAGGTCTAATGTATGTGTGACTGGCTGGTCTCGCTCTTGTTCCAGCTGTTCTTGTGCTGGAGGTTCGCACTTTGCTTGCACCTGGGCATGTGTCGTCACGATACACGATTTGGTTATGTCGGGAGTTGGTGGAATCGAGTCTTCCTCCCTTAGTTCTTCCTTCAGAATTTTTTTAAAATGGGGAACATCGTGTCACATTAACATATCCACTGTGATGTGCTCTGATACTCCCACAGCCATGTCGTGGTCCTTTCCCTCCACAGTTAATGTGATCTTTGTGGCTGGGAAAAGCACTTTTCTTGAGCTGACAGTGTAATAGGTGATCTTGGACAACAAATAATCCTTTGGGTTGACCATCTGGGGTGCACAACCGACTTTGTACAGCATGTATCGATCAGACCAAGGACGTGACTCCCATTGACTTTGACTGATCTTGTCCACTTGGGCAAGTGTTCTTGTACACATACGAGGTTTGCTTCCACCAGCTTGACGCAAAAATCTCTCTTGATATGGCCCTTCCATTCACATCTGAAACACTCAATCTGTTTCCGGTCTTTGGCTTTCCAATTACTGCTTCTCTCTTCTGTAAGTCTCGACTTGTTGGTATGTTGCTGGGCTGGGCTGGAACGTTCCCTTCGTTCAGGTCTCCTCGGATCTCCTGGTTCCCAAAATACCTCGACACAGCTTCTGCAAGGTCTTCGAATGTCTCTGGTTGCAAATTCCTCATTTGGACCTTTAACCATCTAGGTAATTTTCTCAAGGCCAGTTCATACAAGACAGTGTTAAATGCTGTCTTTCCCGTCGATTCAATTCATTGAATGAAAGATTGTCAATATGTAGGCTACTGAACCAGAGGTCAGAATGGCTGGAGTCGAAAGGATATTCGAATGTCTTCTTCCGATTAGTGTCTGCAGAGTTGTGGTAAGTCGCCAGGAGGGTCGGTTTGACTTCGTAGTTCCATTGGTCCAGAGCAGATAGGTTTGACACGGCGGTCAGCTTCTTAGGTGGGCACTCCATTGTGCTCTAGGCCACTCTCCAACCTTCGCTGTCACTTTGAATGTTTCCAGGTAGGCAACCATGTCGTCCACCTTTTCGACAAATTTCTGCATGGTCAGCCTGGGAGGGGGAACTACTACTGGGGCAGGTATAGGGTCTCTGGTGGCTTCAGTCAGTGCTTGGATCCATCTATCCTGTTGTTCAGCTGCATGCCTCTGGTCCTCCTGCCTTTGCTCTTCCACACTCTCAGCTTTGGTCCGTTCCATCTCCACCCAACAATCCATGAATCTGTCCAGTTTCCCTTGTTCTTGGCATTCAGGGGTGTCTAGTGTATCATCGCTCTGCAACTGGCGGTCTTCTCCCGGTCGAGACATCTCAAACAGACACACATTAAGAGTCGTTGACAGCAAAATGCCAACTAATAATAAATATAACTTAAATATGCAAACAAAACAACGACAAGCCTAACTGGTCAGAGTGGGTTTTCAGGTCCCATAGGCACAATGCTTCGAACGTTGTCCATATACTGAGATAGCTACTCGGCTTAGGACCTCCAACTAGATCGTGACCTAACCGAAATTTGGGATAATCCTCTTTGAGTATTCCACCGCTGCCACCAAAATAACCGAAACTTCTTTCTGGCCAAGACGTGCTTTGCTCTTGCCAGATCCAAGTTCCCAGTCCGAAGCCTGAATCTCTTCTAACCTCCCTGGCTAGAACCTCTCTTCAGACCCAACAACAAATACACCCCCCTATGCCGTGTCGCTGAATAGCAAGAGTATAGTGCTAATATATACCAAGGACAACGAATCAATCGACAATATCAAGTACTCTTACTCAATAACAATTCATACTCAATAAAGACAGCTCTCACTTTTTAATGCCCTCTCTCAATAGTATACAAGGTTCAGTCCTTTTATAATTACAAGCTACTTGCTCAGTTTGTCGTCACTTGTCTCCAAGGTGACTTCGTGGCAACCTATCAGGAGCTCGCTTGCGAATCCACGCAAGAGTTCATTATCTGTATTCTCCTACCGAGGTCGAACTCGCGATCGTTGATATCTTGTGGCTTCCCACGTTCTCTGCATTCGTGTGGTTAGCCACATTCTCTGCATTAGTCCTGTGGTTTGCCACGTTCTCTGCATTTGTTTTTTGGTTTCCAGAAGCTAGGAATCTACCTGTCAGAGGTTTCTCTGACAAGCATTAATAATCTGGTTAAATTGAGTGGCTAAGCTTCTGTGCTGACCACCTCTCCTTGGTATTTGTAAGCAGCGAGAAGGAAAGCAAATTGAACTAGACCAGGCAGAAATGTCGCTGAAATTAGCTCTTACTTGATGCAAAATTGTGACCATTTCCATGCACACTCTCGAGATGCCGAGGTAACCTTTTGAGAATCCTCACCGAGGTTGGGTGGACGGAAGGTGTCTACGTGTTAGACGGACACTGGCTTTGAGCCGGAGGGGACAGAGCTACCGGACGAGATCGAGAGACCTGACCCCGATCGTGAACATGGAAGAGCCCCAATCCAGTGACATGCATCCAATGGTTGCATACAGGACAGCAACAGTGACCATTCCTAGACTGACTCCCAAGCACTCGTTCCACCTCGGCATTGCTGTCGATCAAACTAGGTTCTCCTCCTCCAACCGAGGCTACCGACTCGCCACTTTGTTCGCTGGAGCTGGAAACAGTCGCATCCATCGGCCTTTTTTTCCCTTCTTTTTAAAAAAATAATAATAATAGTAATAACAATAGTAGTAATAGTAACAATAATAGTACCATAGAGTACGTAGTAAGCACCCACGATGTAGTAAGTGCCCACTTCCCTGATGAGAACGATTTGGACTAAAAGCGCATTTTCGGAGAACCATCTTCCGATGGATCGAATCGTGCATTTACGTAGCAGTAGTTTTTTTGTTTGTTTATTATGTACACATGCACGCGCAAAATATTGGACAACTGCCCACACACCGAAAAAGAGATGGCACGGGTACAAAATATTATGGACAGCTGCCGACCCACCTAAAAAGAGAGGGCACAGAGTCATGCTGGAAATTAACTGACAAGTTACACAGTGAGTTTTAAAGTAGAGGTTGTAGAATAGCACAGGGGACAAGGAATACAAAATGTGTCAGCAACTGCTAGAAACTATGGAGGAGACAGAGATAAAGAGTGAGAGAGTGGAATGAAAAATATGATGCATTGATTGATGCCAACATTGGTGTAGGGAAGAAGAAGAGGAAACTGCCTGATGGAGAAGCAATCTTCAGCCAACAAGTGGACTCGATTACTTAGAATTGGAGCGCAGGGATGTTCTGAATGAAGACCTCCTAGAGAAATCCTTGCACATTGCTCAGAGTATAGGCATCCAAGGCTTCATCACATCTCCCACATGGCTGCGTGGCTGGAAGAAAAGGTGGAAGGTTGGTTACAGGCGGAGAACCAATGCACCACAAAAGGTGCCAGAAGACTATGGAGTGCAGCTTTCCCATTTTCGGAGAACCATCTTCCGATACCGAGAGTCATGACTATAGAAATTTAGAAATTGGCAACATGAATCAGACAATGTGCAGGTAAGCATTGTTTACACTGACAACTTGTAATTTTACCTTTTACATCACTTGGTTTGATTCAGCACCTTCTGCCACCAACAATTGTTGTGGACAGCACATTGCTAACACCGGTGCCCAAAAGGAAGGTTTCACAGTAGCTTTGGGTGCGACAGGAGATGGAACCAAACTCCCTGCTTTCATCACTTCAAGGAGAAAAATGGAAGATTTGGCCCACATATTGGTAGTGCAATTCATATGCCTCAGAATATTGATGTCACTGCCACCTGGATGACTCACCCAAGAGTGCACAGCTGGCTACTTAGGGTGTGGGGGAAGTCTTCTTATGGCAACTGGCGATTCTTGGTCCTCGATAGCTATCACCTGCACCCGACACCAAGGACATTGCTGAAGAGTTGAAAACCGACATTGTATTCATCCCAGGTGTCAGGGAATCTCTCTCCTTTGTCCGTGACTGCTTCCTTCCCGAGGCTGGGCCTGAAGACAGAGACAGAGCCACTGAGTGAAGTGGGGGGGGGGAGGACATGGAATGGGTGGTTGGTGAGGTGCTGCTGGACGCGACCTTGGGGGAGCGCCGGAGGTCTGGGAAGGCGCAAGCTGACACGACCGCAGAATCCGGTAGTGGAAACCCTGAAAGGGCGTACCCTGGAAACGGGTGACGTACAAGGATTCTGATTGGTTGCGAAGGACAGTGTCCTAGAGACTGAACTGTTGTAGTTGAGAGATTTTTTGAGTAAAGTTGTATCGCTAGCGTATTATCGTCTGAGCGTCTTAATTGTATATATGGTCTTGTTGTAGTAAGTTTACTATTGTCCAAATATACCAGTCCTTTTCGTAAGGGGTAATACAATCCGGGAAGTGGATTGATTTCGACTAACTGGGTTTTGGTGTGAGACTAGAATCTAAGTTGGTGGCGGGTGTGGAGAGCGGATCTGTAGGAAATCAAGGAGCTTTCCTAGCAGAAGGGTTTTCCCATCACAGTGGTGGCAGCGGTGGGATTTTCAAGTGAGAGGCCTGGAGTACAGTGCATTGCTTGAGATCTGTCTGAGTAGTTGTTGGCAGCTATCTAAGTGAGAGGTAGTGTCCAGTGACTAGATAGCCTGAGAGAGAGGTGTCTTGGGTTAACTAAGAGAATTCTTAGTTGTGTTTGTGACCTAAGGTGAGAGGTCAGTACTTACCAATTGTACCATACCTAAGGTGAGAGGTTCTGGTGGGGAACACTGTTGAGCAATTGTGTTGCTGTTGACAGGAATTGTCTACACTGCTATATAGCTACCAGAGTTGATAGCGTAGTGTTAGACAGGGAAACGGTCCAGGTTATTCATACCTTGGGACCTGTGAAACCAGACCCTGAAGTAGGAATTTTGAGTGGTTTTTTGCCTTCGGGTGCACGTATATTTAAGTTGTTTTTGTATTAGTTGGCATTTTTTGTTGTGAACAAATTAGTTTCCTGTTTGATTATCTACTCGGCTCGAACATCATGTCAGAAGAACGTCAACAACATAGACAGCGGGCAGGGGAGGATCGAATTCCGAGGAGTCAAGCTAGTCAACTCGAAGGACGACAAACTCCAGCTGATCCACCCGTCCTACTGAGAGGCGAAGAGGAAGAACCACCTCTTACTCGCTTCATGACTACCTGGCTGGAAACGGAGGCAAACCGAGTAAGAAGGGAGGACCAGAGACGAGAGGAAGATCGCCAACAGTTGTTGCTGGATCGGGCAGAGGACAGAAGGCTACAAGCCCAACAGCAACAACATTGGGCACAGTTATTTATGGATGCCAGACAACCTGCTCCAGCAGTGGTTGTTCCGGCTCTACCTCCCCAACCACCAAGGCTGACAGTACAGAAATTCCTCGAAGGCACGGATGATATGGGTGCCTATCTAGGATCCTTCGAAGTGACAGCCCGAGCAGCAGCCTGGCCCGAGCACCTGTGGAGTGTATACCTAAGGAGTTCCTTGTCAGGACAGGGACTAACAGCGGTGAATGCCTTACCTGCCGGAGACCAGGTGGATTACGAAGAAGTGAAACGTATCCTTTTGGAAACTTACCACATCTCCGAGGAAACATACAGACGAAGAGTTTTTGAGACCACCTTTGATATGAACAACCCCGATGCTTGGATGAGATCATTCAAGCAGTCTTTTTCTTAATGGGTGACCTCGACAGATGAGGATGTTGCAAAGGTGGTGCTATATGAATTGGCATTACAAAAACTCCCAAGATGGCTTCAAACTCAGATGAGGAATTTGAATCCTCAAGGCTATGATGAACTGACTAAGACTGTAGTCAGGTTCATCGGAAACCAAAGAAAGGAAGTCGATGCAAAGCGATCCGAACAGTGAGACCGGTTCCACCCACCGAAGAAAGACACCCCGACTCGCACTACGATCCCACAAACCAAGCAGCTGCAACTGAGCACGGAAAAGGATGGTCAGACCACCCCTTACCGAGATATGAAGCTGGTAACGTGCTACAGGTGTGGAAAGAAAGGCCACATGCAGAAGGACTGCAGAGTACGATTGGACGTAATCAAGAGTGAAGGTGCACACTCGGTTAGTCTAATACGGGAACGACAAAGCCAGAAATGGACGAAGTTTGTCAGGGTGAATGGACAACCTGTAACCGCTCTCATCGATACCGGGTGCACCAAGTCAATGGTACATCCCCGATACGTTAACAGCAGAGACTATTTGAGGTGGAAGATTCCCTTCGCCACAGCCAGTTCTGGTAAGACCCTCTTCCCAGCAGCTCGAGTAATTGTTGAAGTAGATGGCAAGAAGTGTGAATTGGCGGTGGGAGTTTCAAAACACCTGATCTCAGGTATGCTGTTGGGACGAGACATTCCGAGGTTTAGGAAGTATGTGGAGGAAGCGTTGGAAACCGACATCCGAGAGGAAATGGAGTCAACCCCACCCACATCCAAAGCCACTGAGTCTGAAGTAGTGACGACCCTTACCCAACCATTAATTGGGGAGTCTGGAGCAGTGACGACCCTTACCCAACCACCAATGACTGAGTCTGTATTGGTGACGACCCGAGCCCAACGACGGGCACAAACTCAAGTCGAAGAGGATGCTGCCATCCAACAAGACCGGGATGGACCAGTGATCCACCCTCTCGAGTCCAGTGACATTGGAGATGAAGCGGAGGAAAACGAGAAAGAGGTTGAGGAGGAATTTGAAATTAATACCCAACCCGACCTGGAGGACCTGCACAACAATGAGGAAGAAACTGTCGGAGCTGAAGTGGAGGCTAAAGTATTCGAGACCATCACTCCGAACCAACTCCAAAAGTTACAGTGCGAGGATCCTACATTGGAGAACATAAGAAATAAAACAAAGAAGAGAAGTAGTTCTTACTTTTGGAAGGACAAAGTACTGATGAGGAAACCATACCATTCCAATGGGAAGGACCTGGTGATGGTACCACGAGTAGGCAGAACAAGAGTATTGCAGATGGCTCACAGTGCTCCGATTGCGGGACATTTCGGTCGAGAGAGGACACTCGAGACCATACGGAGGCGTTTCGACTGGCCAGGCATCGCCAGAGATGTCAGAGAATTGTGCAGATCGTGTCCAATCTGTCAGAAGGCTGGTCCTGCGGTGGTGACGAAAGCACCCTTGCACTCCTTACCCATCATGCAAGAGCCTTTCCAGCGAGTGGCCATGGACATATTTGGTCCCCTTAAGCGAACACGGTCTGGAAACAAATACATCCTGGTCCTCATGGACTACAGCACAAGGTGGCCGGAGGCATTCCCACTCAAGGATGCAACAGCGGAGACTGTGGTTAACTGTCTCATAGATGTCACTGTGAGACTGGGAGCACCCAGAGAGTTACTCACGGACAATTGGTCTAACTTCAGATCAGAAGTTGTCCGACAGTATTGTCAAGCAACTGGCATCCGGCAGATGCGAACCTCCCCCTATCACCCGGAAACGGACGGAATGGTGGAGAGATTCAACCACACACTCAAGTATCTTCTGCGGAAACTCACACAAGATCCCCAAGTCGAATGGGACAAGTGTGTGCCATTTGTCCTATGGTCGTATCGGGGCACCGTCCATAAGACGACAGGATTCTCTCCATTCCACCTTCTATTCGGGAGGGAGATGAGGTTACCATTAGATGACCTAGCAAGCTATTGGAAAGGGAAAGAAAAAGTCAGTGAGATGAACTTGACACACTATATGCAAGTGATGCGAGCCAACACCGAAATGGTTCGGGAAATGGTGAGAGAGAAAGAGGAAAAGGAAAAACAGACACAGAAAAGGTACCACGATCGGAAAGCAGTATTGAGAGAGTTCCTCGTGGGCGACTATGTGCTGGTGTTTCGACCTCGGAAAATGAACAAACTGTTGAACGAGTGGCAGGGTCCCTTCATCATCACAGAGAAAGTGACGGAAGTGACCTACAGGGTGGACACCGGGAGGAAGATTAAGACCTTCCATGTCAATGCCATGAAGGAGTGGGCTTCCCCTACCCCTGCAGTGTTCTTGGCCCTAGAAGAGGAAGACGACGCATTTGACACGAATGACCGAATAAAGGAGGACTCTCTAACCCTCCTCCAACGGGACCAACTCACTGCATTAAAGGAAACATTTCAGGACGTCATCCAGGACGAGCCTGGCAGGACGTCATTGGTAGAGCACGAGATACCAACGGGAGACGCATTTCCGATTCGGTTGCCCCCTTACAAGTTGGCCCCCAAGTCTGAAGAAGCCTTGCGTGAAGAGATCAAGACATTGGTACAACAACAGATTATTGAACCATCCAAGAGCCCCTGGGCGGCGCCCATCATCCTAGTAAAAAAGAAAGATGGCAAGATAAGAATGTGCGTAGATTATCGCAAGCTAAACAACATCACCCGAGGAGATCCTTACCCATTACCAAACATAGAAACACTTATCAACGAGATTGGAGGATCAAGGTTCATCACGACGCTGGATTTATCGAAGGGGTACTATCAGGTGCCCCTGGCAAAGGAAAGCAGGGAAAAGACGGCGTTTGTCACACCCCATGGCAAATATCAGTTTCTGACCATGCCCTTCGGGTTGGTCACGGCACCGTCGACATTCCAGCGCCTGATGGACCAGGTTTTGCACGGCCTCCATGAGTTTACGACTGCTTACTTGGATGACATCTTGATCCACAGTGAGACGTGGGAGGAGCATCTTCGGCACCTCAACATTGTGTTTGGCAAGCTACGAGCGGCTGGCATACACATTAAAGAGAGCAAGTGCAGTACGGGAGTAAACAGTTGTGTATACCTGGGTCACGTGGTGGGAGGAGGAGTCATCAAGCCGATGGAATGCAAGATTGAAGCAGTGAAGAATTATCTGCAGCTGCAGACCAAGAAACAAGTGAGAGCGTTTCTTGGCCTGTGCGGATACTACCGCCGATTCATACCGGGTTTCTCCACGATTGCCAACCCCCTCACAGAATTGACCAGGAAGAACAAAGAAAATAAAGTGACATGGACGGAAGAATGCGAGAAGGCATTTCAGTTATTGAAAGGTGCCCTTACCAGTAAACCGGTACTGACGTCCCCAAACTGGGAGAGGATGTTCATCATCCAAACTGATGCTTCAGCCACGGGACTTGGTTATGTGTTGAGCCAGCGAGAGGAAGATGGAACCGAACATCCAGTAGCCTATGGATCCCGCAAGTTGTTGCCACGGGAACAAAAATACTCGGCTATTGAAAGAGAGGCGTTAGCCATCGTAACTGGTATCAAACATTTTCGAACATATATTGAAGGATATAAGTTCAAGGTGGAGACTGACCATGATCCATTAACTCACCTGGCAACCATGAAGGATAGTCATGGGAGGCTGGCCAGATGGGCTTTAGCTCTACAGGCATATGATTTCAGTGTGACCCATCGAGCTGGAACGGCGAATGCGAACGCCGACAGGTTAAGTCGAGACCAGGGCTCTCGAGCTAAGGTGGAGGGAGTGTCAGGGAATCTCTCTCCTTTGTCCGTGACTGCTTCCTCCCTGAGGCTGGGCCTGAAGACAGAGACAGAGCCACTGCGTGAAGTGGGGGGTGAGGACATGGAACGGGTGGTTGGTGAGGTGCTGCTGGACGCGACCTTGGGGGAGCGCCGGAGGTCTGGGAAGGCGCAAGCTGACACGACCGCAGAATCCGGTAGTGGAAACCCTGAAAGGGCGTACCCTGGAAACGGGTGACGTACAAGGATTCTGATTGGTTGCGAAGGACAGTGTCCTAGAGACTGAACTGTTGTAGTTGAGAGATTTTTTGAGTAAAGTTGTATCGCTAGCGTATTATCGTCTGAGCGTCTTAATTGTATATATGGTCTTGTTGTAGTAAGTTTACTATTGTCCAAATATACCATTCCTTTTCGTAAGGGGTAATACAATCCGGGAAGTGGATTGATTTCGACCAACTGGGTTTTGGTGTGAGACTAGAATCTAAGTTGGTGGCGGGTGTGGAGAGCGGATCTGTAGGAAATCAAGGAGCTTTCCTAGCAGAAGGGTTTTCCCATCACACCAGGTAATGGACCATTTCAATAGTGATGCAACAGATTATTCCCTCCATTTTGTGTAGGTGGCTCTATATCCCTGGCACAGCCAATGGATGTTTCAGTCAACAAGCCCTTCAGGGACAAAATGAGGGACCTGTCGATGGAGTGGAGGAGAAGTTAAGCTCTTGCAGGACCAAGAAGGGCAACTTGAAGTTCCCCCTCAAGACAGGATACCATAGAATGGGTCTCTGCTGCATGGGAGTCTATTACCAAAGACATGATAGCTCGCTCCATCATATCCTGCGGGATCTCCATGGTTCTGAGGACCAATACATCAGGGAATGCTTTTCGAAGGAGATTGAGCATGAGAGCACAGATGTTGAAGATCCCTTTGCTTAGCTTACTGATAGTGAAGCTGATGAGGTAGAGGGCCTGGACGAACCTGAAGAGTAGGACAAATAATAGAAATAGATAGCTAGCTACGAACAATAACTAACAAGCATGCGTGCAAATAAACTTTGTTATTTGCTCGCTTGAGCATGTGCAAATCCGAATTAAAAGTTTAATGCGCGTTATATGGAGCAAACAATTTCATACACGTGGAAAAGCACCCACCAAGCTGATTTTGGAGGTGAGTGTTGAGCGCTCATGGGCGCTTAGTACTTATTTTATGGTAATAATAATAGTAATAATAATAGTATTCATAATAGTAATCATAATAGTAGTAAGAATAATAATAATAGTAATAATAATAGTAGTAATCATAATAGTAATCATAATGCTAATCATAATATATAGTAATGATAATAGTAATCATAATAGTAATAATAACAGTAATAATAACAGTAATATTAATAGCAATATTAATAGTAATAGTAATAATAATAATAATAATAATAATAGTAATAATAATAATAACAACAACAATAACAATAATAATAACAACAACAACATCAACAACAATAATGACAACAACAATAAAACAAAATAATAATAACAATAATAATAACAATAATAATATTAACTCCTCAGCAGCCAGGCAAGTCCATTCCATAGTCTCGATTGAACCGCACACACTCTGGTGCTAGGCTGATGTACAATACCTACTTCAATAGCAGCTCCTTTTGGCCTGGTCCAAGTTGGTGGCTTCGTCCAAACAAATAGATGTCCATTATCCCATGCATTTTCAGCAATTGCAGACTTCTCTCCACTTTATACAGGAATCTTGATGTTCTCTCACTCTGGTCTGCAGTCTTCTGATGTTCTTTATGTAGTATTTCCCACATCTACAAGGGATGCAGTACACAATACATGAGTGCATGTTAGCTGGTAAAACAGCCTTCACTCTGCTCAGTTGTTTCCTCAGGGTTTTCCTAATCTGAAAGCAACTTTGATATTGAATTTCCTGCAGACTCTCCTGATGTTTTCACTCATCCCTGCTGCATAAGGAATCACTAGGATCCTTCTTTTTAGACACCTCATTGCCTGTATTGGTGTACTTATCTTCTTCCTTTCTGCACTTAGATATATCTACAGAGAAAATGTTAATGAAGGCTTGCGGATAACTATTCTTTATAAAGGTCCTTATTCAGATGGTGTTCTTCCTTCCCAAGGTCCCCCTTCTTAGTCAGTACTCTCCTGGCTCTATCAAACCAACAAGCTCTTCAATTACATGAACAGGATTGATCTATAATTAAGATACAATCCATCAACTTCAAGCTCCATGGTAAACTTTATGGATGACCTGATGTTGTTCAGGGAGTCAAAAGTGGGGAAGTTGTGAGTGCCAATTCCTCAAAGAATTTCATATAAAGGTTGGCTACCACTACAGATACTGGAGAGCCTATTGCTGCACCCTCTTTCTACTCGTAGTATTTTTCTTGACACCAGAAGTAGGTGGATTTTAGGCACAACTCCAGCAGTTCAAAAATACTGTCTGCACCTAGTATAGTACTCTCATGCAAGCTCTCATATTTCGTCAACATTCCAAAAATCACTTCCACAGCCTCATCAATGGGAACAATGGTAAAAAGGGAGGAAACATTACAACTGAAAAGACACTAATCCTGTGCCAAACATCCACCTTGAATACACTTGATAAATTACCCAGAATCCTAAACATATGTACTTCTATTTCCAGCTAGAAGTGATAGCAAATGTTCTATGAACTTGAAAATATTATGCGATGATGCATGCATGCATACAAGATGCAATTGGCACCTCAGGTTTATGTATCTTAAAGAGTCCACAAATCAGTGGTGGTCACTGGGCCTTGTATAATGCAGTTGTTATTTCTCCCATTTTCTCCATATTCTTTAATACATGATTAACCTTCATTTCATGTGCCTTGGTATTATCCTTCTTCAGATTCCATATGTTTTGGTCTCCTGCATTCCTGTCAGATTTGAAATGTAACTGTCCTTTGTCATCAGAACTGTTTTCCTCCATTTGTCTTCAGGTAAGATCATGAGCTCTTCCACCTTCCTCATTTCCCCCTGAGTCTTTCTCTGTACTGCTGTCATGTTGTCCTTTCGTTTTCTTGCTCTTCCCAAAATTCCACACATTCTTCCTTGAAGCGCATGTGCCTTGCTAACCTCCAGCTTCCTGGCCATTTCTTGCAAAGCAGCTATGGTGTCCATCAAAGGTAAACTCTTGGAAACAGGGACAAACTTAAGACCAAAAGCATGCACTTGTTCCTGAGTTGGAGAAAGGTTCTTCTCTGTCAGATTCACCACCTATCTAATCAAGTCTTGGGATTGAATCTTCACTTCTATAGATCTCCTTCTCTCCAACAGTGTCTCCAGCTTCTTTTGATGGTCCTGCTTGGATTTTCTGTGTGTCTTCTCTGCTGCTACCCTACATAGGATCTGAATCCTCTGAATAGCTAGCTACGCAGAATACAATTTCAATTTGATTATTGAAAAGGTTATTGTAATGTCATTATGTGAACTGAGAGTTCATTGAGAGTTTATTTAAGGACTTTGATATATAGAGGTTTTTACATTAATATACAAATATTATACTGTTTTTAAATATTCAATGTTCAAATTAAAAAAAAATTGAGTTCGATCACTGTGGTATATATTGATAAATTCATGCTATCATAATTTCAATTATTTGGAAATATATAACCTGAGTACAAAAATGTTACAATTTTGCTATCAATAGACTTCAAATTTCCAGTAACTTTACTATCAATATTTGGTAAACAATTGCCATCAGAAAATCTGAATGCTACATGTTTTGCTGCAATCAGTTGTTACTATAATTATTGTTGTCTACCATTAATTCTTGTTTCATTTCTGTTTTGACTTCTCAATACAATAATATTTGTATATTTATGTGGTCTTATTTCATTACTTTTCTTATAGTCAACCAGTCACCTACAAGAAGTTCTCATTAAATCTCAAGAACTATATATTATACATGCCAATGTATTCATAGACATAAACACATCTTTCATAAGTAGTTACCTAGCCTTGCCCTGTGCTGTTAATAATTAACCATGTTTTCAAGAAATTTTGACAAAACACTTCAAGCATGCCTTGAATTCTTTTTGTGAACAGGGAGCTCCAAAAACTGTAAAAATAACATAACTAATGGAGCTTGAATCTGTCTGTGTCTGTGTTTCTGTAATATTAATATGAATAATTCCAAACCTTCTAATACATTGCGCCATTTATTATTCAGCAAAACCCCGATAACCAGCTTAATATGATTATCTGAGGGTCATCAATACATAAACACTGTTAAGTGTTGAATATCAGGTAGACAGATACAACACCCTATAGATGAATTTCATCGTAGAGATTTTTGAGACTCCCATAAATTACAGTCACAAAGAATTGAGGGCATGCTTGAAATATTTTGTGTTTCACAATTGCATGAATTCACCAATTATGATACAGTACGAAGCTGTACAAGGAAATTTTAGATTGGTATTATTGTCTGCCATTTTAAAGCAGGTGTAAAATCGATATAGGGAGTGTGAGAACACCCCCCAATGTGTAGTATATATATATGTAACAAACATTGCAAAATATAGTTCAGGGCTTATTCTTAAAGGTGGCTAGTTTATAGGAAGGAAAAAAAACCCCAAAAACAAGACCAAAAATGTTCTATCTTAATACTTCTCAAAATATATACGGTCTAATTTAGCAAATTCTTCTTTTCTTTACTTTTTGACAAATCAATCCAATATCTTAATACCACATTTTTGACCTTTTATAACCATAATATATTATTATTATACTGTAAAGGAGAGATCTTCAAACTGGTGATATCATAAGAATGCAAATACAGCAAGATAAAGTTTTATATTGAATAGACTTCTATAAAAATAGAAAGAACACTGTATCTAAGTAGATTACTAAGAATTAGACACATTGGTTAGTATGGTTACTATATGTCGGGAGCATGACTAGGGAAAAGCGGCATGGTTGGTGACTGTGTTTTTATATGTCAGAGATGTAAGACTTGGAAGAAGTGGTGTGGTTAGATATGCCAGGGTGCAAGGCTTGGGAGAAGGGACATTGTTGGTCAATGTGGTTACTATAAGTCTGGGGTAGCACATGATCAAGTCTTGCTACTCACAGTTATACTCAACATAATGTTCTATCATTTGTTCAGCATCTCTCATCTGCTAATTTTTAAAATCAAGGTGTTTAATAAATATTCTCAAACTTGTGTCCATACAGTCAGCAATTGTGTGTGTGCATGTGTGTGCACATGTGTATGTATCTGTATGAGTGTGTAAGAATGTGTAAATACATAGAAATGTGTAGGGAGAAGATGGTGTGTCAGTACAGTATATATAATGTTACATACCACATTCCAAGGTAACTGTGTAGCTATGCATGTGGAGACATCAATACCAGGTCTCCATAGTGCCATGAATTATGCCCTAACAGGGTTATCATTCCTGACTTTTATCAGTTAAAATATCCTGTAAGTGTAATACTAGTATCCCACACAGAAGACCACCATGATAGGTGCATTGACAGGAAGTTTCAAACCATGAACGAGCTCGCTGTGCAGGTAACTATATTAAATTCCTATATTTTTTGGCAGATAGCTAGTATTAGAAAACCAATGATAAGGACCCATCTTCCAACCTTACAAGATTCCACAGTGACCATTGTTCCTGCTAGATGCAGTGTAATTATACCTCCACTAAGTATAACTGCAGTCATATTACTATGCCTACTTGGGAGAGGAGCAGAGTGGAAGTGGTCCTCCTCCAAGTAGGCATGGGTGTAGTCTTCTATGCAGAGATCATGGAAGTGGATTCACCAGCAAGGTCTACTAGTTTACCTCAAGGGTGAGCAGTAATAGCAACACCTGGGCCACTAATAGAAGTTACAGGGCACTCGGTGACAATTCCTCCCCCCCCTCCCTCTAGCCCTGGAGGGTTTGGTGGGAACACACTTGCTCCACTATCTAGGTTTAAGGTTATAGATGCTACAACTTTTCCAGGCTCAAATTCTAGAAGCCTTGAATCATCACTTAAACTATGCTGAAATTCTGTTTTCTCTGCCACAAAGGTATTAAATAAGAGCTCTTATCTGCTCCCCTGACTTCTCACATTCGTGATCTAATTGGGCTTATTCACACTCAATTGATCTCTGGTGTTCCTTTGAAGAAATTCTACTTGATGAAGGTGGCCCAGCTTAGTTTATAGCTGAACATCTCCCAAACACTTCCAAAGATCAGCAATGACAATGTTAGCCTCATGCTAGAGGCCAGTTTCACAGGGCATTTGTCACTCCAGGGAATATGGCATCACTGAGCCAAATACCTTAGTGGAGTTAATATCTCCTCAATGAATTTGAAATCGGGCAAGCTAATCAATATTCCATCTGAGAGGCAAGCGGTAGAGAATAATTTGAAAAGAATGCTTGTATGGAACTCTGGTGGAATAATTATAGCTTCAACACATAGGCAGGTTGCAACAAGCTAAATATACAGCTACCACTCCCTCACATTTTTTACTAGCCTATGATACTGAAGCAAATTATTCTGTAGGGAGATTCAAAGTCATCGGCATCCAAGAAAACAGACCTGCAGCGGTCATATCATCTCTCCAAGATAGGCTCTACCACCCATGGTATACAACATATGAGGTGTTTGATAAGTGCACATCATGAAGAATCCATGCCTCCAGAGGCAACATAGGAATACCTAATGATATGGATTGGTTCAAATGCATTTTTAACAAAATAGCTACTTTAAAAGCATCACTTACTTAATTTAGTATAAAACTTGGACTACAACAGTTAAATACATCTTTAGGATAACATATATCCTTTTATACATACACATATCGTGTACATTACATGTTTATGTTCTTCTAGAATAACTTTGGGAATGCTGCTCTCTAAATAGGCTAGTATTCTAGTGGCTGGGAGCTCTTTACCTGAAGTACTTTACACTCTTGCTGGCTAGCAGAGTATTTAATGGGAGCAACATTTACAAGCCTGTATCTCAGTCTGTTTTAAGGGAAATCAGCTCGGTCTTTTTGCAGCCAACCTCCAAGACATGTGACCTCTTAGGCTCTATGAGCATACAAGCTAGACGTATAACATGCTGGTTGATATAGCTCATTTTTGGCCTCTATCCAGTGACATGGATGTTGTTATGGGGGTTTGAGGAAAAACATTGGGGTGCCCAAATATCCACATTATTATTTATTTCAACAGCCATTATCACTTAATAGTTAATGCAAGGAAACCCCTGTATGTGTGTGCAATGAAAGATAAGAACTTCACTTCCAGTTTGAACAATGAGGTTATCAGGCATAGCTTTTAACTGATTGACCACCGAGCCTATGTTAAAAATAAGAATTGTATTTTTTCCCCCACTTTTGGTTAAGAATAAACATTACAAAATGTTTGTACCTAGAATGCAATGTAAAAAGCTGCAGTTTTGTATAAAATCATTTCCAATTGAGTTAAACAACTAGCTACACAATGCTACGCTATATCTCTAGAATTAAAAAAATATCTTTATCCAGGAGCAGGTCAATTTCTTAAAAGCATAGGCATTCAAAGTGATTCCAGGTAAGCATAGATGCCTGTGCAGCTTTCTTCTGAAGAAGAGCTTGCAGTAAAGGCCAATAAGAAATGGTTCAAGCCAGCAGTTGTGATTTTCATCCATTTATAATATTTCTTTCAGTAGTTTTCACTGGCCACTTAAAGCCAGAAGTAAGCATGTGCAGCTAAAAAAATTGCTGCTAAGACAATTAGCCATGTTTTGGTGAACAATGTCTGAGTTTGTGCCTGTAGACACTTCTGGTGGTAAAATAAAATATTTCTTCAAACAAAACTCTTCTATATTAGGACAGATTCTTAGAAAATTAGTAATGAAGCCATAGCCACTTCCTGGCCTGACCACTTTATATCTGTTGCTTCCCCTCTGTTCCCTTATTCTCTAGCAGTGCCTGTAGTTGAGAGGATGGACTTTTAGTCTAGCTTATGTGTGTCTAGAAATAGTGATAGCTGACTTCTAATTTGTAGAAAACCTCTTATTGCAACTCCAGCCTACAATCAGTCCAGCTACTCCCAATTCCCTAATCTGAAGGAAGAAGGTGGAAGTCATGGCTTATATTTTACTAGTCATTCATCTTCTGTTCTCTATTGGTGAGTAAGTATAATGCACCTAGCTGACTAGCTTCTAGATATAAGTTAGCTATATTCAAATAGTGACTACAGTGTGTATCTTCCTAGTTAGCTGTAGCTAGCTTAGTTAACTCAGCCAATAGTTGTCACTCTAATATTTAATAGCCACTACACACACATAAAATCACTTTAGCTAGTGATACAAAACCACACCTAAGTAGGATTTTTTCTGTTGGTACGGCAATTTATTACAATCAGCATGCTAATATTTTGTTGATGGTATGTCTGCCGCAATTAATACATAATTGTTTGTTTTTTTTGCATTTTTGCTTTCATCAAATACAACATTACCACTCTTTGGTTTGGACATACATGTATGTATATAATTTGTGTATGCACATACTGGCTATTGTCAGACATAATAATTATCTTTGATATACTTAATGCACCCACGTCAGGTGGTAATCAAGAAGCAAGCTAAACTGTTGTGGGATGGTTAATGTGCATAAGTACAATTAGAAAATCTTCACGAATTGTCATTGTTGCCAGTACTAAAACCTGCCATTAATCTCCAACATGGTACCTTGACAACTACTATATACCGTTATGCTGTAGTTTGTACAGACGAAAGAGCACCTGCTTAACAAATTCTATGCTTTTCTAAACATTATCATTCTCTCATATGTAGGTATGTATTGCCATGCTAAGTTAGCTATGTAGAAGGATGGTGAACTGTTGCAGATCTGACCTTGGAAAATATTGTATGCAGACATCATATATTTTGTGCTTTTGAACAGGAGAAGTCACAGTCACGATCAATACTTACTAAATAGAGGCTGGAACCAACAGTAAAGTATTGTATGTAGTTGCTAAATGAGGTGCTTAACATGGGTTTTGCTCACCACTAGCTTTCATTGTATAAGATTACAGTTTATACTCCTACTCAACTATTCTGCTATCTATAGGCATGTCTGGTTGTCACAGTTTGACTTAATTGATGATGCTCATTGTCAGGTGGGAACCTAAAGGTTAGGCAGATGTTTGCCTTCATGCTTATTTTCAATGACCCATAACTTCTGCCGCACACCTTCTATGAACAAAATATTACTTAGAATACATGTAGTAATATACCTGGTATGTCTTAAAAACATATTAAATATTGGTGGTTAGGTGTGCAAGATAGTGGAGTTTCCTTAAAATTGAATTCACTTTTTATTCTGTTATTGACTAAAAATAAATAAATTCTAAACTTCCTGGGAGTGATGATTGCCTTCTATGTGGGATACAAGCATTAATTATTCAGAAAAAGTGATGCCTGGAAAGGTAGCCCTAATGAGGAAGTGTTCATCTCTAAGTGGATGAGTTTTAAGCTGTATTTTGAAGGAAATTTGGTTTCTATCACGTTAGTCCTAAGTTGGTTTCAGAGAAAAAAGTACTTCTGATGAAGAGAGTCATGATGTGCTTTTGCAACTATTAATTATGCCCTATGGTATGGGGGGTGTATCTGTGTGAGAGTGTGCATGTGTTTGTGTGGTGTGTGATGAGTGTGTATTTGTGTAGTGCGCGCGCTGTGTGTGTGAGAGATGCATGTGTCTGCTTGTGTGGTGTGTGAATGTATTTATTTGTGTAGTGTGTTTATATATGTGTGTGTGTTGTGGTGTGAGTACGTGTGTCTTTATGCATGTTGTGTGTTTGTGTTCTGTGGTGTGTGTAAGTATATGTGTGTGGTGTGTGCTGTGTATGTGGTGTGTGTGTAACTGCATGTTTGTATGCTGTGTAAGTTCGTGTGTGTATATTGCGCATGCATGTGTATGGTCTGCGTGCATGTTTATGTGGTTTGTGGGGTAAGTTTGTGTTGTTTGTGTGTTAGTATGTTGTATGTGTGGTGTTGTAGTGTATGTGTGTGTGTGGGTGTATTTATATGTGGTTTTTGTTGTGGTATGTGTGGAAGTTCATTTGTGTGGTGTGAGTGTATGTTGTGTAGCTGTGTGCGTGTGTGGAGAATGTATTTGTTTGAGTTCAAATAGTGTGGTGTTTGTGCGGCAGAGTGTGTTTGCATGTTTATGTGTTTTGAAGGAATAATAATTGCATTGGAATTGAACTATAATCCTAGCCATCCATAGATTCCTTGCTTAGCTCTTGTCTTTAACTACTTTCGTTAGCTAAGTTATTTCCTATAATGTCAAAGGCTATGGTTAGTGAATTCATGCAAGTAGGAATAACAAAAATGACAGAACAAGTCTAGCCTGTTCCATTCAAAATAATCCTATATCTGTAGTTGCTGAATGCATGCAAGTTGGAATATTATAAAGATGACATGGCCACATTACTAATACAGTGCAACCAGCTAATTGAACAGGGCTAAAGATTGGTAATTTTAACCGGAGATTACCAAATTAATGTACTAAGCTTGCCAGTTCCAAAAAATTCACAATCATCCCGGCACCCTCATCCTTACTTAGCCTTATGATATATGATACTCCATGTCCATCTATTGAAAGTCCTGTACTAACCCCTGCAAACACACAGTCTATGATTTCCCCTCTTCAAATACATAACCCCTTTTATCCCTGCTCTTATCTTTATTGAAATTTTGGTGTGGGGCAGGAAGGTGTGGTCATATGGGCAAAACTCCTGCCCATTATCGATTAACTACTATACTACCTAGTTTCATTTTTCATTCTCAGTCCTTTGTGTGAACAGTATCAAGACAAACGAGAGGAAAAAAAACACACACACACACAGTAAGAGAGAAAGAAAGTATATAATGCTAAAGTATATCATTTGACATATTCACTTATTCTCAGATATAGTTGCTCAATTATTCTGCTTTCAATATTATTGCCTTGATGTTGTTGATGTCCTTAGTGACATACTTAAAGATGGGGAACTAATCGTTTGGCAGTTTTTGTCTCAGTACTTATGTTTTCATGAACCATAAACTTGTTCCCAATACTTCCCATGCAGGATATAATACTCCCAGTAACAAGGTATTATATTACATATGGGACATATTTTCTATTCCTCTTTGGGTTTATCTTGTAACAAAAATTCAAATCAACTTAAAAATTCCTGTGAGTGCAGCACTTCATCAGGGTTGTCTTCCATGTGGGCTACTAGTATTACACTGTTGGTGGAGTAATGGTAACCTATTGGGAGCCAACCTGATAAGCTGCACACCCACAGGACATTTGAACTTCGTAGAAAAAAGGTAATCTCTCATGATGTTCTTTTGCAGCTATTAATCATATCCTAAGGCCTTGTTTGTGTGTGTGTTTGGTGTGTGTATATGCTTGGTGAGTGTGAGGAGTGTGTGTTTATGTTTTTTTGTGTGATGTGTAGTGTGTATGTGTGTGTTTGTGTGTTGTGTCTCTGTGCGTGTGGTCATGTGTTTGTGTGTGGGCATGTTTCTGTGGTTAGTTGCTTATGCGTGTTTGTTTGTGAGTGTTTATTGTTCTGTGTTTATGTGATGTGTGTTTATGTGTATGTGACTGTGTGTGATGATGTGGCATGCGGTGTGTGCTTGTATGTACCGAGTGTGGTGTGTGTGTGTAGTTATATGTGTTTGTGGGATCACTGGGATGTATGAGTGTTTATGTGTGTATGTGTGAATGGTATGTCAGTGTGAGACAGTGTGTGCATGCATGTTTGAGTGATAAGTGCTGTGTGTATTTGTGTTTCTTTGTGTGGTGTGAGGTGTGTGTGTGTGATGTGTGTGCTTGTGAAAGTGTATTATATGTGTTTGTGTGGGGTGCCTATGTGTGTGAGAATGTGCATGTGCTTGTGTGTGGTGTGTGGGGAGAATGATGTGTGTTGGTCTAGTGAGTGTACATTTTGTACTGTGTGTAGTGTGTGTGTGTTCGTGAAAATCATGTGTGTGCTTGTGTGATGTGTGTATGAACTTTGTGTTTGTGTCATTGTTTATATATGTGTGTATGTGTGTGTTGTGTTTATGTATGTTTGTGTGTGCCTTTTTGCGGTGTGTGGGTGTAGTGTTTGTGGTGTGTGGTGTCTGTGAGTGTATGTGTGTATGCATGTGTATGCTGTGTGCTTGTGTGTGTGAGTTTGTGTGTAGGGTATTGATATATGTGTATGTGTGTGTTGTGTTTATGTATGTTTGTGTGTGCCTTTTTGTGGTGTGTGGGTGTAGTGTTTGTGGTGTGTGGTGTCTGTGAGTGTATGTGTGTATGCATGTGTATGCTGTGTGCTTGTGTGTGTGAGTTTGTGTGTAGGTTATTGTGGCATTTGTGTGTTTGTGTGTGCATGTATGTGGTATGTGGGGTATGGTGTGCATGCGTGTATATTTATGTGTGGTTTATGTGGGGTGCATGGTATGTGGTGTGTTTGCGTGTTTTTGTGATGTGTGTGAGAGTGTGTTTGTGTCATGTGAGTGTATGTTGTGTGTGTGGAGTGTGTATTTGTTTGAGTGCATGTGGTGGGGTTTATGTGTCTGAGAGGGTGTTTGCATATGCCTGTGTGGTGTGTTTTGTGATGTGTTTGTGTGTATCATTTGTGTGTATGTGGTGTGTGTGAGAAAGTGTGTACCATTGTATGTGTGTGGTGTGTATGTGTTGTATGAGATAGGATGTGTAGGGGGGAGGGGTGTTTGGTGATGTGTGATATGCAGGTTGAACCTGTTTGTGTGGTTTATTTATGTGTGTGTGTGTGTGTGTGTGTGTGCAGTGTGTGTGCTTGTTTCTGTGTTGTGTGATGTCTGTATGTTTGTTTGTTTGTTTGTGTATGTAGTGTGCGCACATGAGCGAGTGTTTGTGTACGAATGTGGGAATGTGTGTGTTGTGTGGTGTGTGTATGTATATGGGTGATAATGTGTGTGTGGGTGAGTGTGTGCGTGCTTGTGTAGTGTGTGATAGAGAGAGTATATGTGTGTGCTTGTGTGGTGTGTATTTGAATGTCTCTATGTATTTGTTTATGTCATATGTTTGTATGTGTGTAGCTATGTGTGTATGTGTGTGTGTTTGTATGTGCAGCGTGTGGTGTTTTTAGTGAGTGTGAGTCTTTGCATGGTGTGTGGGTGTAGTGTGCGGTGTATGATCTGTTTGTATTTGTGTTGTTTGTATTGTGTGTGCGGGGTGTGACTCTGTTTGTATGGTATATCGTGTGTGAGTTATTTTTTTGTGGGTGTGTGTTACTGTTTACTCATGTGGTGCTTATGTATGTGTGTGTATGTTGTGTATGCATGTCTATGATGTGTGCATTTCTGTGTGTGCTTGTGTGTGGGATATGTGTGGTGTTTGTGCATTTGTGTGTGTATTTATGTAGTGTGTGTGTGGTGTGTTGTGTGTATGTATGTGTGTGTGTTTATGTTTGATTTGTGTGTGATGCATGGTATGTGGTATGTTTGTGTGTTTTCGTTGTGCGAGTGTGTTGGTGTGGTGTGCGTGTATGTTGTGTATGTTTATGGAGTGTAAATTTTTTGAGTGCATCTGGTGGGGTGTATGTGTGTGAGAGTGTGCTTGTGTGTGCATGTGTAGTGTGTTTGTGTGTGTGTATGTGTATGGTGGTGTGTGTGTGTATATTTGCTGTATTTTAAAGGAATGTAAATTGCCTTTGAAATGAGCTATAATCCTATATCTCATAAGTTCCTTGGTATGTACTTTCTCGTATTCTGATTAATTAATAATGCCCATGGCTATGGTTAGAGAATTCATGCAAGTAGGAATAACAAAAATGACAGAACAAGTCTAGCCTGTGCCCTTCAAAAGTGTCCCTATAATCTTATTTTGCTATGGTTGCTGTATGCATCCAAGTTAGAATATTACAAAAGTGACATAACCACACTACTAATACAGTGCAATCAGCTAATCAACAGGGCTAAAAGACTTGGTAATCCTATTGGAGATTACGAATTAGCTCATTAATGTACTAGGCTTGCCAGTTCCAAATGGACAATCACTCCTGCAACCGTAATCCTCACTTAGCCTTATGATACTCTGTGTCCATCCCTTGAAAGTTCTGTTTCTACTCCTCCTAACATAGTCTAATTATTCCCCCTGTTAGAATATATAACCCCTGTTAAGCCTTGCTCTTATCTTTATTGCAATTTAAAGAAACATATTTTGGATAGGGGTGGGGGCCGGGTAGGGGGAAAGAAGGCATGGTGATATGGGAAAAACTCCTGCCCATTGGTCGATAACTCTTATGCTGCCTGATTTCATTCTTTCTCAGCCCTCTGTGTGAAGAGGATAAGGACAAAGAAGTTGAAAGCACACACACACACAGAGAGAGGCAGAAAGAGAGAAAGAAAGTATCATAAGCTATATGTTTATCATTTGGCATATTCACTTACTTTCAGATATTCTTGCTCAGTTATTCTGCTTTCAATAAACATGGCCATGTTGTATCAAGTAGTCTTGATGTTGTTGATTAGTGGAAGATGGGGTTTAGCAGTTTTTGTCTTAGTGCTTATTTATTTCATGCACCCAAAACATGTTCCCAATACCCATGATATGATACTGACAAAAACAAGATATCTACTAGTCTTATATTACATATCGGACGCACTTTCTATTCTGTTTGGGTTTAACTTGTAACAAAAAGTGCAATCAAATTAAAAATTCCTCTGAGTGCACAACTTCATCATGGTTGTCTTAACCGATTGCACGCCGTATTCCTAGTACCCGCGGGCAAATTATTCATGAATTAACGAGGTATTTTACTTATTTTTATATCTTCCGTTCTGCAGGGACTCCACCCATGAAACTTGGGTCATATTCAGCCACATGCTAGCTCTACTTCCTGTAAAAAAATCGAGCCTTCCTTACCAACTGGGCAGAACTAACCAGCATTATAAAACCTTGTCATCTTCTTGGGGGTGAATATTTTCATATTTTCACACTATTATACACACATTATAATGCCAACACAAGATGGAGCATCTATTTACAAACCCTCTACCACCTGCAAAGCCAGTGGGTTGTTTTCCCCATCAAAATGCTAACACATAATAATACAAAAAACAAATTATAAGAGAGTGAAAATGCTAACACATACTAGAATAAAACCATAATATAAAACACAATTATGTAAGGGAGTGTCTTGGGTAGAGCTCTGGTCTTGCTGTCACGGGTAGAGCTCAGTCTTGGGTATAGTTTGCTTGGTCTCCGGCATGATATTTTACCATGTTTTTATTCTACACAAACATGAGATACCAGGTTAAGAATAACACTTGAATACTGGAGAGACGAGAGAAGTAGACGAAGGGACAGGGAACGAGAGAAGTAGACGAAGGGGCAGGGAACAAGAGAGAAGTAGACGAAGGAGCAGGGAACAAGAGAGAAGCACAGAAAGGAGCAGGGGGTGCATAAACATTACTGATAGTCCACCAAGGTATGGTATTTACGAAAACAGTCACGGCCTGTTGATCCACCACACAAAGGAACCTTACAAAAACAACACTGGGACCTTGCCTCATGCCTGTAACCTTTACTAATGCAAACTACACAGCGCTTCTTTGCACAGCACTGTGGGAAATGACCTAGTTTTAAATTGAGGCGATCTAGCTGACTATTTGCCTGACTACAACGTTGACCTGCACGCTGCCGAGAAGAGAAAGAACCAATCAAAGATTTAGCTAGAACAATCCTAGCTTCTAGATAATGACCCTTCCTTACTGATATTGGAGCTCGGACAGAAGAAAACAAAATAAATGAACTCAATAAACAAGCTTCTATCAAATTTGTAACCAACAAACCATCAATAGAATTTACATGCACATAACGCATTAGCTCCAAAAACCGAGTCCTAGGCATTACTTTACGAACCAAAGATCCAGACAAATCCGAGTGATTAGTGGACCAGTACAATTCTAAGTATGGAAGTGTGGAAACTCCCATTATTATCAACATTCCTACAAAAGCTTTCATTTCCTCTATATTAGTATCTACCCATGGCCTGGAGAGACTAGCCATCCTAGAAACGTAACTGTTCGTCTCTGCTACTAGGAGTTCCCACACTTCAAGAGTAAAAAAAAGGTAAAATGCATCTAAAAATGTACCTGATGCACCAAGCAATGAAGAAGTTGGACCAGCTGTTGCTGTATAGTCCAATTTCAAAGGAGTTGGCTCCTTTATTTCCCACTTACCTGTGACCTCAGTTAGCCTAGAACCAGTGCCAGATGCTTGGGCAGAACCAGTGCCAGATGCTCGGACAGAACCAGTGCCAGATGCTCGCACACGCCTATAACCTCTGGCCCGCCTACTACCAGTACCTTTTAGAGGACCACTAGCAACACTTACGACTCCACTACCACTTGAGCTGTTTCCCCCTTGGCCAGTACTCCCTCGCCCGCCTCTCCCTCGCCCGCCTCTCCCTCGCACAACTCCAGCACCAGTCGTGTTCCCACGCCCTGTAGAGACTTCAGGCAAGGCTTCCTCATCCTCCAATGTAACAAAAGGAGTCATAGATGCCTCATCTCCACTCTCATCATCTGATGCTGTAGGAAAAGTAGTGGGGAGGGTGGGAAAAACAAGATATATATATAATTATATCAAGTCTGTGGTCAACATTTGAAAATTCAAATTCAAATGAAAATCAACAACTCCAACCTACACTCTTAGCTATAACTTTTTTTCTATAACTATCCTGTCTGAATTTGGAATACCAACAGAATAAGCTAGTATTTGGCAATAGTACACTCTCAGCTGACTATGGTAAACAAAGGCTATGAAGCACTAAGGTTAGAAGAAACTTACAATCGAGAAGTCCATCCAAGCGCGCCTCTTCTTTTAGAGCAACTGGATCCAGAGTGTTTCCTTGGTATGCATAGATGTCTTCACCTTCTTCCCCAAATGAATCTGACCCAGAATCGCCAGAATCGTCGGCTAAAAGTTGAGAAATAACGTCCTCACAGGAGAGCATCTTTGAGCAGTTTAAAAAAAAAGCTCGACCAACAAAAATGGCGTTCAACCACAGGATTTTTGTTGCACGATGCATCAACCGGAAATAATCATTTTTGTGACGTTCTCTAGTCTACTAGGCATGTGCAGAACCCAACCGGGGCTGTTAGCTTCATTTTTATATATTTTTGTGTGGCGAAGGATGTAAGGTCTCGCGCCATATGGCGCTTACGGTGTTTAATCGGTTAATTGTGGGCTATTAGTATTATACTGTTGAAAAGCAGTGTAGTTATTTTAACCAATTTGGAGCCAACCTGGGTGTACAACCACAGGAAGTTTAAACATCACAAAATAGTCATGTTGTTCTTTTGTAGCGTTAAACCTACCCTAAAGTTGTGTGTGTGTGGTATGTGTGTATGTTGTGTCTGTGTGGGTGAGCGTGTGTTAAGGTGGGTGTTTTTTGTGATATGTGAGTGTGTATGTGTGTGCTGTTGAGTTGTGTCGGTGTGTGTGTGTGTTGTGTGTGTGGTGTGTGTTGTATGTGTATGTTCATCTGTGAATTAGAGTGAGTGTGTGTGTGTGTGTGTTTGTGATGTATAATGTGTGTGTGATTGCATGGTGCATCTGTGTGTGCGGTGTGTGTGTTTGTATCTGTGCACATGTGAAAGAGTGTATATGTGTGTTTATGTGTGAATGTATGTGTTTGTGTTGCGTGTGTGGTATGTGTGCTGTGGGACTGTGTTTGTGTTGTGTGGTGTGTGATGTGTGTGGTTGTGGTGTGTATGGTGTGTGACTGTATTGGTGCTGTGCATTGGTGTGGTGAGTGCAGTAGGTGTGACTGTGTTTGTGTGGTGTGTATTATGTGTGCTGTGGGCAACACACTGCAGCTAGCTCTAGCTATGTCTATGGTGTATAAATGGAATGCTTACAATGTCAAAAAAATTAACTTTTTGCCTCTGAACTGCTGAAACAATGGGTTCCTTTAGATAAAGCAGATCAGAGACTTATAAGCCAGCCAGCCTTTTGCCTCTAAGCTGCTGAATTAAAGACTTCCTTTGGGTAGAGCGCATAAGAGACTTATAAGCCAGTCCTTTGCTTCTCAACTGCTAAATCAATGGGTGCCTTTAGATAGAGTACATCAGAGACTTATAAGCTAGCTGAACTGCTGAATCAATCGGTGCCTTTAGATACAGCAGATCAAACCAGCATTTTGCCTCTGAACTGCTGAATCAAGGGTAACTTTAGATAGACCACATCAGAGACAACACCTCAATTTCTATCATATATTTCATAACAAATTAAATACAGTCAGAAGGAAAAGATTTTGTAGAGAATGTGGAGGTGATAAATATTATTTTAGTAAAACATAAAACTATCATTAATTATGATACTCTCTAATTCCAGTTGTTGTGAAATCCCAGGATAAAGTGATGTGCTATAATGCTACAGGCTGTGGAGGAGATTTTGAGATGATTAAAATGGAAAATTGTTGTGACAATCGCCTTGCTCTGTCTGGACTGTCATATCGTAACTCAACAACCATGGAATGCAATGACTGCCCCTGGGGTAAGTTGAGCTGGTAGAGTGAATGAAGTGTACAAGTGTGGAAGAGTTGACTAATTCTCTGCTCACATCTAAATGTTTATGCTAAGTATTCGAAAAATAAGCTTTGTTTAGGAAGTAGTCAGTTTCTGTTACACATTCAGTTAGCCACTTATTTCTATTTACAGTTAAGCACTGATTTTCTTAAAGATTACTGTAAGAGTCGGATTTAAACAACAGTGAGAGTTTATAGTATCCTGGAAAATGTGGTACACATAACCTGTAGAAATGTCAAAAAGGAGTAATGAGTGAACAAAGCTGGAGTGTATACACAATCAGTTTGGTTAGGTCTATGCATGAGCTTGCTACTTTAGCCAACTGCTACACACTGACACACATCCTTTTCCCTACCATTATTTAACTCGTGGTCAACAGATTCAGGCACTGAAGAGATCGTGAACAAAGTTATAAACAAAACTTGCTAGTCCTCAATATCTACTTGCAGTTTGTTGGTTTCCAGTTCTTATTGGCTGTCACTTTGTTAAGCTCAATGAAAGGACAATGTGAATCTTCTTATCGAAGGAAGTCCGAAATTACTAGTGCTTCTTCAGCTGCACCTCTTCCTGGTGTACACTGAATGTTACCATCTCCGCTGCCACTGTTGCCATTGCAACACCACAGAACTTGAATGTTTACCTAATTATATCTGCACATGCATGATGTTAACACATGTGGTGGGCCAAAATAGAGAAGGAACATTTAAAGCTAGCTCAAAGTATGTCAGATGGCAATGCATCACATTGCATCACTCAACACTGCATTTGATGTTCACAATATTAAAAGAAAAAGATGCATCAAGTAGTGTTGCATGTTGCGCAACCAGTGCATGCACCATAAATGAACCTGAGCCATTCAGACCTAGTAAATGGGATAATACTATTAATTTTGAGGATTCTATTGAAAACGATTTGAGGAAATTTCGTACATGTACAATGTAAATAAGGATAAATATATAGCATAATTACAAAGAATACTCTGCTAACATCTTTCAACGGCTCTCTGTCACTTAGTATTACTCATTGAACTTGGGTCTGTAATCAAGGCTATTATCCCTTCCTCTAACAGAAGCTGGTTACAATAATAAAAGAACAAAGCTGGTAAACTTATACTAGTTTGCCTAGTGGCAGTTAACTCGGAGTGATTTGCATAGGTTATCTAACTGATCAAAATCTACAGCCAAGAAGTGAAATACAGTCAGAACTGCTCCAACCTAGTTAGCAGGGCTTCAGTTGGGACAAGGTTTCACTGTGGTAAGCTTCACTCATCAAGGCTTCATCTGTGTTAAGGCTTCAGTTCTGGTTAGGCTTCAGTTGTCAAAGCTTCATTTGTGTTAGGGCTTCATTTGTCAAGGCTTCAGCTGTTGTAAGGCTTCAGTTGCCATGGCTTCAGCTGGTAATCACTTCATTTGTCATTGCACCATTCTGCAGCTGCACACACAATCACGCTTTTACCAAACCTAAACTGCATTTGTGTAACCCTAGCAGTTATAAAATGGTGGGAATCCTGCAAATGAATGTTGATCAGAAAACACACTATTGTTAATTTCTAATGTATATTTTACTGGATAAATTTTATTTAAAAGGTTTTGTAGCATTCTTACAAATTTTCTACAAATACTGCATATAAAAAATCCACCCTCCATGTCCAAACAATCACCAGGTCTCATACACTACATCCCTGTCTTGTTCCCATACTTAGTAGGTGCTTCCCATACTTAGTAGGTGCTTTCCATCACATAGTTCTGAGTGAGTAATTGTTAAATCTCACAAATTCCTTGGGCAGTTAAGTAACTACACCAATTATTATTAATTCCCTTTGTAAAACTGCAGCAAATTATCACCCTTTAGCTAGCATTCCAGATATGCAATTTCATTCTCACATGCTTGTCAGTTTTGTGTATGAGTTTTGGGGTAGAAAATGACAAAGTGTGGTTCTTTGTAGTGTGCTTCAATAGAATAGAGAGAACCTCTCACTGGATTTTTTCCCTCGTTTTTACACCTTTTCTGATGATGATTTTGTTGAAATTTTGGATTGAAAATTGTCAAACAGCAAGGCTGAGCCAAACACCATATAGTGGAACTTACAAGTTAAGACATAATAAGTATACACTCTAGCTAGACAGGACAGAATCAAGCTTGTATATTGGCAACTGTCACATATAAAGTTAAGTGTTTGTTGTGTCTGTGCAAATGTCAGGCATTATATACACTTCTGCAAAACTTAAGCTAGAGAGCCATCCTTCTTCAGTATGTCTAGCTACTTAGCTCTGGAGATGAATATGTCTTTGCTAATGACCAAAACAAACAAGCCACACCCTCCAACTAATCACCAGAACAAACATGCCAAACCATGCTTAGGGAACCTAATGTTTATTGAAACTTTTTACAAAACGGTGCTCAAATGCTATGAGAACAGTAGTTCTATCTCTAGCCTAGGCTAGGCTTGAACCCACAAAGCAAGCCTTTGTGAACACTTTAAAGCCTAGCTACATTTAACATAGCTATAGCAATGTTTCTAGTATATATAGTAAGTACTGTAATGAGATTCTTAATGAATGGTCGCACAAATTCTAGGCACAATGTAAATCGAGAGAAAGCTGTGAAAAGTAAAAGAAAGAATATGCATTGACCTGACATGGTTGAATGAAAGTGCATGCTGAGAATATCACCAGATGGCTGCAATAGAACAGACACCAGCAAAAGTGACATGGGAATGAATTTTGTCAAAGCTCGTTTGGAAAATTCCATTGTCAAAAGAATCATTACTAATAGCATTTCTCAAACCATTTTGCCTATACTGCTTCAGCCACCAACACTTTGGAATTATGTAGGCACCTGAACACTTTCAGAGACAGATATCCTCTATCCTAGCAGGTTTGGAGGGAGCAGTGTGACTTGTTTATGATGTACTGCTCTACAGCAGGAACCAACAAGAGCATGATGAAAAGGCTAAAAATAGTGCTACAGAGGCTACAGGATGCATGTCTTAACTTTAATAAGGCAGAGTGTATTTTCTCAGTGAAGCAGATGAAGTTCCTTGGAAAGATTCCCTCAAATGAATGACCATGACAAGATTGCCACTGTGGTCAAGTAGAAAGAACCCATAACTGTGGGAGGAATTCGTGACATGGCTGAACAAGTTTATGCCTGACCTAGCCGATACCACAAATTGCTATGAGGTGTTCTTTCTAAGAAAAATGAATGGAGATTGGGACCAACACTGAAACAGACCTTGGCCAAGGTGAAGGAAGCACTAACAAACAGTCCTATGCTAGCATAGTACAAATCTGGAGACCATAGTGTCTGCAGATGCCTCATCATTCAGGCTATGAACAGTGCACTGACAGAAGCAATGTAGTTGTGAGATATGACCAGTTGCATATGTGTCCAGATCTATGACTAGAACTGAAAAAGGTATTCCCAGATAAAAAAGAGGCTCGGGCCCTTACCTGGATATGTGAGAGATTCTCAGATTACCTGGCCTCCACATAGACAGAGACTACAAACTATTAGTTCCACTGAAGAGCCAGAAGATATTGAATAAACTAATGGTCCAGGTAGAGTGGTGGTTCCGAATTAGAATGATACATTTCTGTTTCACAATCATTTACTAGGACATTAGCTAGTCACAGCAAATGCACTTTTCCAGATCACCACCAAGCCAAATTTCGAGGACCAGATACTTCAGGAAGAATCAGATGCCTACATATAATTGACTTTGAGAAATTTACCTTAAGCCAAGAAGGTATTGGAGGTGATAAGAAATCAGCAGCAGCACAGAGTGTGTTAAGACCCTAGTGACATTTTTTGCTTTGAGGACTGGCCAGATAAGAGCAGAATAGTTGCAGTTGTGAAGAACTGAAGCCAAGGTATTGGAAGAGATATGTATGGTACATTCTGCATTGGGAAGAAGGGAAGAGAGCAGGAGTTGACCATCTGAATAACATTAGGCCATCCATAAAGTTTACCATGGAGCTTGAAGTGGATGGATGGTTGCCCTTTCTGGAATGTCAATTACACAAAAAAGAAGGTGGAAGGCTAACTGCAACTGTTTACAGAAAACCCATGCACATCGAACAGTACCTTATCCATGTCAGCAGAGGAGTGGTGAAGAGCTTGTATGATTTAGCCAGGAGAGTAGTTACTGAGAAGAAGGACCCATTGAAGCAGTTGAATAAGGTCTTTATTGAGAATGGCTATCTGCATGCATTAATCAACCATCTGTTGATATATCTAAATAAGAAAGGAAAATCAGTACACCAATACAGGCAATCAAGATTCTGAAGAGAAGGATCCTATGGTAGTAATTCCATATGTAGCAGGGATGGGTGAAGACATGAGGAGTGTCTACAGGAAGTTCCACATCAGAGTCATTTTCAGATCAAGGGGAACTCTGAGTTCACAACTGAGCAGAGCGAAGGATATTTTACCTGCTAGTATGCACTCATGCAATCTGTACCACCTCCCCTGTAACTGTGTGAAGTACAACATAGGGGACACCAACAGAAGACGTAGACCTGAGTAAAAGAATACCAAGGTGCTTGTAAAAAAAAAGTGCTAAAGAGAAATCTGCAATTGTTAAACATACATGGGATAATGGACATCCTACTTTGTGAAGGAAGTCACCATCGTAAACCAAGCAAGAAGAGAGAAAGATTTCTTAGTGAAGGAGGTGTTGCATATCAGCCTAGCACCAAAGTGCAAGCAGTTCAATCAAGATTGTGGAAATATAATTTTTCGTCGTTCTTTGTTGAGGTTTTAATAACAAGCATGTCTTTATTATTAATTTTGTTATTCTGTATTTAATTATTAATTTTTATTTGTTATAAAATAAATGCCGGGTGTTTGTGCTGTCTGCTTCTGAGTTATTTGCATCACTGCGGCTGGCTTAGTTAGATCCCATGGGCCAATCGGCAGTCGCTGTTCGGGATCAGGTCATCTTCCATCAGCGAAAGCTTCTCAGACACGGACTGTTCACCCGCTATCTCTCCCACGATGTCATTCCACCTTATGCGCACCATCCCAAGGTCCGTGCTCTGACTCTGTCTCACCTACTGTTAATCCATCCCAGAGCAGGTGTACGGATCCTAAAGTGGTTGCCTAGGGCTTTGAGGGAGCCTGCGGTAGGAAAATCATTCTGTCCTCCGAAGGTGTCCAACAAGGAGATCCTCTGGGGGCATTCCTTTTCTGTCTCTGTGTTCACCATATGGGTACTAAGCTGAGATCTGAATTCTCTATGTTCTACCTTGACGATGTCACCTTAGGTGGAAGTGTAGATGACCTTAAACATGATTTAGATGTGATTGAGAGAGAGGATTGTGCAATTGGTTTACAGTTAAATTGGAGCAAATCAGAGATTATTTGCGAAGACACGGACACCCTACACTCCATCCTTCTGTTTCTACAGGGTGCCCAATTGGTGAGCCCACACCAGTCAAGTGTTTTAGGTTCTTCAATTGGAGATGTGACATCAATTTCCGGCATCCTAACTTCACAATCTGCCTCACTGAAAAGGATAGGCGACAGACTCCAACATTTCTCTTCACATGATGCACTCCTTCTCCTGAAGCATTCCTTTTCCCTCCACAAACTCCTCTACAACCTAAGGACTTCACCCTGCTTCCTTTCCCCTGCTTTAAAAAAGTTGTTAAAGTCAATTGTAGCAGACATCACCAATATCAATTTCAACGAAGATGACCCGGTTTGGATACAAGCTACCCTTCCTGTTAAGTTGGGAGGCTTAGGTATCAGGTGTGCTGTGGACATTGCCACTTCTGCTTATTTGAGCTCAGTATACTGGCCTCCTCCACCCTTGTCAATGCAGAATCCCTCCTCATCTTCAAGACTCTCCACTGCCGTATTTGGATGATGCTAAAGACCATTGGTCAGAAGGTTTTGATGGAGACCCTCCTGAAGGCGAGGCCCAACATAGACCAGAAGGCCTAGGACTTGGCCAAGGCCTCTGCTTTAGCTGATTCACTGCTAGAGTCAGCTACAGATACAAAAGCCAGAGCCCATCTGCTTGCCTCTAGAGCTAAAGAGTCAGGGGCATGGCTGAATGTGTTGCCCATTTCTTCACTTGGCCTACGTATGAGTGATGACAACCATCAGGATAGCAGTTGGCCTCCGCCTGGGAGCTCCCCTGTGCTGACCCTACACCTGTCATCATTGTGGTGTTGCCATAGACAGCCTGGGCTTACATGCTCTAAGCTGTCGCAGAAGTGAAGGCCGTCACCACCGTCACACTGCAATGAATGATATTGTCCACAGGGCACTCACCGCAGCCAAGTGCCTTCTCGACTGGATCCTTCTGGTCTTTATCGCGACCAGATGGCGTAACAGTGGTCCCGTAGATGAGAGGAAAGATGCTAGTGTGGTTGCGACATGCCCTGATATGTTTGCCCATTCATATGCTTTCAATGCCACCAGTAAGGAAGGCGCAGTTGCAGCTTTGGCAGAGGAGAGGAAGAAGGCCAAATATTCCCACCTGGACCCATCCCTAGGTCTTCAGCCATCGAGACTCCTGGGTTTTTCGGTCCCATGATTCTGACACTCCTGAAAGATCTTGGCCGCCGAATAGCCCGGATTATGGGTCAGTAGAGTTCTACCACCTTCCTCATCCAGAGACTCTCTGTTGCTGTACAACGTGGTAATGCGGCCTCAGTGTTGGGATCGGCTGATATGTCAACTGCTACTAACTTCTTCAACTAATATCATTACTTCAACTTATATAATATATTATATGTATTACATAATTTAATTATATATTTGTTATTTATGTTTGTTTGTTTATTTATTTGTTTGTTTGTTGTTTATTTCATTGTTTGTTTGATTGTGTTTTTTTGGTTTGTTTGTTTGTTACTTATTTTTTGTTAATTTTTTGTTGTTTTTGTTATTGGATTTTTTTATTTTTATTGGTTTTTGTTTGTTTGAGTATTTGATTATTTTGTTTTGTTTGTTTATCTATTTATTTGTTTATTTCTATTTATTTATATATTTTTTATTTATTTTTTTTATTTTTATTTTTATTTTTTATTATTATACTTATTATTTTATATATTTTTTATTTTTTTATTCTTTTTTTTTATTATTAAAATTACATATGACAGAGAACAACATGCCATACCTCAAGTTAAAAAGTTAAAAAGTTCATGCGATGACTAGGGAAATGGCTCGTCCCCAACCCTGATTGAAGAAGATGTTGATGGGAGTCCTCTTCATAAGTCACTGACCTCAGGCGGCGTCCCAACTCCCTGAAGAATGCCTTTGCTTGAGGCCCAAAGGATCCACACTTCTCTACCGCCACAGGTACAAACTTGTATGCCGAGTCCAGGTGGGCGTACTTTTCACCCTTCAAAATCTCCGCATTGGCTGCCACTGCACCAGCCTCAGTGACTGCAGCCATAAGGTTGGATGGGGCAAAGGTGTCACTGCAGGTTGCATCCCATACCAAGAGTCTACCACTTGACCATGGAATGATGGACATGCCATCAGGTCTCTTTCCATCGGACCGAAGCAGACCTGAGGGCTCCAGCCGGGAAGGGACATTTGCAGCAGTTAATGACCGGTGGATGATGTCATTTAAAGCACCATGGCGAGAAAGCCTTCCCTGACTGTGCCTACAGCTCAACCCATGTATACCAAACTGGTTGACATCCAATCCACAGTGACTACAAGAGTGTGGCTGGCACAGGGGTGCTCCAAGACGTAGCCCAACTGCTATTCGAACTACATCATCGCTCATTCGGAGACCCAGTGAGGAGATTGGCAGGGCATTAAGCCAGGCACCTGACTCACATGCAGACACGGCGAGGAGATGAGCTCTGGTTTTGGGGTCACTAGCATTCCGCAAAAGTGACTCTGCCCTTTCCAAAATACGAGGGATGTCCCACGATTTCTGCTGATGGGAAGCAGGCGGGGCTGGAGGAGGCAAGACAAGGTCATCACCCCAGAGTGAAAGGGCAACCTCAATCTCAGGGTACTGGACAGCACTAAACCGAGGGGGGAGGATATGGTGAATAAGATTGGACGATCCATCAGCAGAAGCCAAAAAGGCAGAGGGAGCAAGATGAACCGCACTCCTAATTCCAATTCCCCCATGGTTCACTGGAAGGGTGGCCTGTAGCCAAGAAGAGTCATTGTTCTGAAAATCTATATTAGTGATATTGCTGAGGATTGACTTGAGAAGGTGGTCATAGGCTGTGAGATGACTGGAAGAGAAACAGGGAGCAGAGCGGAGAATGTGCATCATCTTAGGGATCGCAAATGAGTGACGCAACAATGTGATAGCATCATGTGATTGCAAATGACAAAGTCTATCACCCATCAACTGCAGCAGCTCTGTCTTCTCCCTTACACATGCATGCACTGATTGTAACCCTCCAATAGGAGAGCCCAAGAGATTGGCATTCTCTGGGTTAATGATGCTAACTCCTGGAAGAGCAATGAGGACGATCCCGCGAGAGGTAGGATCCTTACAGATCAATTCTGTCTTTCCTCTGTTTAGCTCAAGGCCCAGAGCACCTGCTTCAACCTCAATTGTCTTGAGATCACAAATTACATCTTCCCGGTTGCCTCCCAGAGTTCCATCATCCAGATAAAAAACACAGAACTCTGACCTCAGCTTTGCACACAGTTTCTGAATAGTCAGGCAAAAGAGGAGGGGTCCCAGCGGGTCGCCCTGCTGAACCCCTTCTGAAGACAGCACCACTTCATCACCCCATGAGAGTAAAGATGGCGAGCAGTACACTGAGTGGACAAAAGGGAGAAGCTCGGGAATGTACTCCTCAACAGCACCCAACATCTTGTCCCGGCGAATACTGTTGAAGGCATTTCTGAAGTCCACTTTCATGATCACTTGGTCTTCCTTGAGGTTCTGGAGGTAGATGCGAGCAGCATGCACTGCCGCTTCAACCCCCCGCGTCACTCCAAAACCTAACTGCCGAGGGGCCAGGATATCAGGAACTTTTTGCATGGCATGAATGCAAGCACACTTAGCAGCAAGTCTGCGCAGGGTGCAGCCCACAGCGATAGGGCGAACCCCACCATCCTTCTTACACAGAGCTACCAGTGAGGCACCAAAGAAATGAGGACGGATGGATACAGGTGTGTCACCTCTTAGAATTAGAGATATCAAAGAAGTGAACGCCCTCAGTAGTGAATGGCCACCTTCACCAGCGGACGGACCCGTGAGGTCTTTGAGATGTTGTGGTCTGAGGCTATCCTGGCCACCTGCAGATCCATTTGGGAAGGAACGTATGGCTTGAGTTATGATGGCCTCGGTGACTGATTTTTATATTTTTATTGTTTGACATATTTTATTATCTTTTATTTTATTTTTCCACATGTGTTCTCATGTGATTATTGTGCTGCTGGATTCATGTGCCAGGGGTTGGTTTGTATCGCATGGTAAATAGCACTTGTTATATAACAAACTCATGCTTCTTATTATTCCCGTGGAAGGCTATAGCAACTAATCAAAATGTTAGCAGAGTAAAAAATGTTTATTGAGAAGGTCATTGTAAAGTGAATCTTACAGGCTCTATCTTTGTTTGACATGGCATTCAGGAGATTATCATCTTGGACAATGGACCACAGTGTTTATCCAATTATTACCAGAGACTCTCTAAGGAATATGGGTTTAAACACACTACCCTACAGCAAATGGTGAAGTTGAAAGAGGAATTCAGATCGTGAAGAATTACTTGGAGAAATCAAAGGATTCTTACCGAGTACTACTGGCCTATGATGCTATCCCACTTAAAATTGTCTGTCCAAATGTGCAGGAAGTAACGTACCCACCTTGCCGGACAGGACAGAAGAAACCAGAGGCACTGGGGTTCAGTTCTGTTGTGTTCTAGAATAAAACGGCAAAGAAAAGGCAGAAGGACAATTTTGAAGCTCACCTAAGAGCTAGAGATCTGGCAAAATTATCACCTGGAGACATTGTGTTTATATATGAAACCAGTCATGTGGTGCATATGCCAAACAATGAACAGAACATCATGTGCTGATTCTACATTAGTTACTGATGACATAGCTACAGATGAATGTTCCACTCTTCCTGAAGGTAGAGCAGAGGGAAGTACCTCACCTCTGCCAGACAGACTGTACCCTTGTTTCACACGAATTGAAAACGACAAAAAAATGGTGTGTAGTGAAGCTGACTCTATTAGGTATTATGTATATTATTATGACATCACTATTATTTGGTAATACGTATGTTATAGTTTAATTAATGTTGAACTACTAAGAGAGTTAGATCACTGTTCGGTGATGTTAGCCTAGCCTCGGCTAATTTATATCAAGTTAACCCAGACATAATGTTACAGTTCCTTTAGGGAGAACAAAGGCTATAAGTATTATTCTTAGCAAGCAAATAATAAAATTTGGGGTCAATTCGGTTTACTCATTTATAGATATATGAATCATCGGTAAATATTTGTTGTACATATGTACTTTAGGAGTCAAGAAAATTATAAAGTTCCTTATTACACTTTAAAATCTATTTTGGTGGGTTTTTTGGCCAACATTTGCTTTTGCCCACGTCGGGGCGAATTAAAAAAATAACTAGCATACAGACAGACAACAATGAATCATGTGCATTAGTGAAAACATCACCAGTGAGTATAAATGGCTTGTGTAGAGTTAGGTTTTTATGCACTCTATAGAATGCAAGGGTTCACTTGAAATGCCGGTTAAAAAAAAGGTAATAATTTAATGAAGTTAGTGAAAATCACTTATTGCACAGTTCTATTAATTTGGCTTCAAAACTCTAAGGCTTAAACTAACAACATAAAATAATCTAGTTTAAAGCACAGCTAATTACTGTGAAGATTAACATTACTAATCAGTCAAGATTTTGGCTAAGTGGAATTTCTCACCTTACTGCTCTGACTCTAGCCATAGGTACTGACTAGGTGCTATTGCATCTGTTGATGTTGTTGCTTACTGTAATTTTTCTGTAGTCTTTGGATTCTTTGAAACAACCTACTCTGGCAAGGAATGTGGAGAAGCTCATTCAGTACTTGTTGGAACTATATCTGGACCCACTTCAAGTTCTGTCAATGTATCTGTGACACTGAATAGGATCACAGCTGGTAAGTCTATAGTTTTCATAAAGATATACAGTATAATTTTACACTGATGTGACTAACTTAATTTCAATAGCATTATTTATATGAATGCCTGGCCTCATGTTATTAATTCACTAATGCCTTGAAGAAGACCAAATAATGTTAGCTCAAACATGGATGAATTATCTTTTAGAGCTGTTATAAAGAGAAGGAATTCAATTGTTTAACATTAATGTTATATTCTGGCAGGATTTTAAATTTATTCCCTTTTAGGTGAGGGTGACATAGCTCTGTCTACCACTAACTTGACTCTCTCTGCTGGTCGAGATCCATTACCTGTGTCATTCATTTTTATAAATGACTCAATTTCACAAGAAGTAGATGAGAGATTCTCTCTAGCTCTTACACTTGCTGAAGAGATTGAAGGATATGAGCTCCACCTTGTTCTAAATGGAACAATAATTGATGATGACAGTGAGTTTACATTTTAGCTACAGAGGAAAGGATTTTCTCCACAAAATGAAGTTTATGTTTACCAAGAAAGTTATGTTATAGCTTTTAATCTAGAAAGATTTTGCAACTAGTTGGCACTGTTACCTGCTAGAAAACCACTAGCTAGCCTTATAATACTTTTTATATACCTAGCACACAACTTGTTTAAAAATGTTGTCCTACTTTCTGATTTCCCTGTATGCATTAGAAGATACTTACCAAAGGGAGAGAATGTTCTGCCGGGCTCCATTGGGCTTCTTTTCATCCACAATTGTTTACTAGAAGCTAAAGAGCAGGAAATGCAATTAATAATCACATAGAAGATTCTAACAATCAGACGTTGTTGCTTATAATGGGGGGGGGGGGGGGGGGGGGGGGATTCAGATCAAGATTATTGTTATCTGTTTTGTAGTCTTTCCTGGTTCACAATATATGACGTACTCTTGTGGGAAGATGTAATATAATGCAATGTTATGTTCCTCTGCCATCAGATTGTGAACTCAAACTGTTTGATATAAACAGCTGAAATACTTTAATTGTGTAATCACACAAATTAACAAAGCCAAAAAGCTGCATGGCAGTGATACAGAATTTTTTCCACTAAATTTACTAATATTTTTACAGGCTAGCATTGATATCTTCTTTTTTCTTTTCCAATGAAACAGTTGTAGTTTTCAAACTCTCTAAGAAGGAGTACAGTGAAGATGAGGGCAATGCAACAATGCTAGTGAAAATCACCAAGGAGCAGAATGTGTGGCTAGCTAATCCAGTTACATTCAGGATATCGCCACTGACTATTGATGATGCAATGAGTAAATCACTCAATATTCCTGTTGAAAGATGTACCCTAGAGATAAATATTGATTCTCCAGTTCAAGCAAGTAAGTTAATAAATATTGTTATTGTGAAATTAATATTAAATATGTATGGATTTGTTATATTGTAATATATCTTATTTTCAAATATTATCTAATATTACACTCAGAAGGTTCTACTCTTATTTTGATTGGTCATCGATATTAATCATTCAGAAATGACAATATTCTCATTTCCCTTCAGTATTTATTTATAATTTCAGATGCAGAAGACTTCAATACCTCTACCTTTACTGTGGATTTTCGGGCTGATGAAGGTTTAAATATACTCATTGATGTCGATGCCTTTATTGCTGTTGTGGATGATGACATTAATGAGAATGAAGAACAGATGTTTATTGTCTTCTTGGAAGTAGTTAGTGCCACTGATATTTCCTTAGTAGATAACACACAGCGTAACCTCACTATCTGCAAAATCATTGACAATGACCGTAAGTAATGTATAATTTTGTGTATTTGTGTTCTCATGTTATTGAACAGCTTTTAGCTGAAATTAAGAGCTTTCCTTGACCAATCTTAACCATTACTTATACTCACAATTTTTTTATATTGTTTATTTCAATTAAAAAATCATTAAATCCTGTCAATATTAAACTGCAACATAAGTTGTGCTAACATAAAGTGAAGTAATAACATATGTGATGACAATCCCTTGTAGAAATCAAATCAAGACCATTGTGCATGAATAGAGATCTTAATGTTTCCTCAGGAACTTTAACCCTGCTGAGTTGGGTAGCTTGTTATTTCTGAGCACTAAAAGTAAGTACCACACAACCCCAGACATTTATGCTATTGAGTTTTGTGAGCCCTCTTTTTTCTCTACTTTTAATAGGTAAACTAAGTTCAAACTAATATCTAGGAAGAAATCCATATCTTATTGACCATTATTTTGGATGCCACTCGTAATTTTTTTTTTAATAATTACTTTACAATAACCTTCTCAATAATAAACATGAAATTATATTCTCTCAACGTTTTGACTAGATGTTCTAGACTCCATTCAGGAATAATAACTCTCTTACAATGACCTTCTCAGTAAACAATTTGAATTTTACTCTCTCTTATGTTTCGACTAGATGCTACAGCCTTCATCTGATGCTAAGACTCTCATGAGTTTGTTATATACTAGTATAGCTAGCTATTTACCAAATGATACAAACTGCTGGTATGCATGCATCCATGTGGAAAAATATTATATAAAATAAAAATAAATCAATAATAATAATAACAACAACAACAGTAACAACAACAACGACAACAACAACGACAACAATAAAAAGAACAATAACAACAAAACTAAAACAACAATAACAACCAACAATAACAAGAACAATAATAATAACAATAACAATAATAATAACAACAACAAAAACAAGAACAACAATTATAATAACAAAAATGATAACAATAATTACAAAAATAATAGCAAGAATAATAGCAAGAATAATAGCAATAATAGCAACAAGAATACCAACAAGAATAGCACAAGTAAATAGCAACAAGAATAGCAACAATAATTGCAACAATAATAGTAGAATAACAATAACAGCAACAATAACAGCAACAATAACACCAACAATAAGAGCAACAACAAATAATAAAACTAACAAAAACAATAAAAACAACAATAACAACAACAATGATAATAATTGTTGAACCTTCTGTCCACATGGTTCTAACAATACCTAGATTTTGATAAGCATCATTACTGCTTTGAGTTACTGTGTAGGAGGTCACATTATCAATACTAAATTGTACCAGATAGCACATAACAATCCTTGACACATGGGCTAGCTCTAGGATAAAACCATGTAAAATATTTATATGATGCACTCCTGTAGAAATCAAATATTAATCAATGTGGTCACTATACCTGAGCATGAATTAAAGCCTCATGATCCTAAATACCATTACTTCAGACAATAATGCTATTGAGCATGTGCATTGGATTAACTGTGTCAGATTTCGTGTATGTCTTGTCAGATCTCTATCATGTTTTGGTCTCAATAGCTAAGCTAAACTTAATACTATTACATAAAATATTTAAATCAGGGCTGAGTGAATCCAGTCATTGTGGAGAAGTACAGTGCCTATCAGAGAGCCAACACATGCAGTCATTAGTAGTGTTGTCCCTTCTTTCTCCTCTCAATTAAAAAAAAGTCTATCTAGATCCAACACTCAATGCAGTTATAACTGTTAACTGAACAAAATCTCACTGTTGAGGAGTATATAACAGATATCCAAATAAATTTTGCTTGGTGAATCTTTCTTTTGGCTGCTAGCTGCTCAAATAAGGGACCCCAAATCTTCTCAGCTGACCACTTACTTCTGCACTTTATAACTTCTCTCAAGTAGGAGTATTCACAGCTGGCTATGTGTGCCAGCCCATTTTCTGCAAGTATTATTACTACAGCGATATTTCTCAGCAGGATTTCTGTCACGATGCAGGATATTCTGATCTTGTGGGACAGGCCAGATGCAGGTACATATTCCATAGAAGAAGTTGAAGATGGAATATAGTGTGTATAGGTATATACCAGATTATATGACTGGAAACCTCAGTATATAACCAGACATTTTTTGGCATATAAGTGGCAGTTAAACAAACAGGGAGAGTGTAGACAGGAGGTTGCTAATATTGAACCTGATTATGAGCTAACTACTACTTTTTCTTTTGCCAAGAACAAGTTAATTGTTTTGTCTAAAGGTTTACAGAAACATCAATGACATGCCTTGTGCCTAATGCACACATGCAGGGGATCTCAAGTCCTGGTGAAAATGTAAAATGTAGAGATGCTACAACAGCTGGAAAGAAAACTGCAAATCTGCAATGATACATGAAGTCAACTTAGCTTACATTCCTTCAATGAAGGAAGCACTTACCTTGGACAAACCCATGAACTGCCAACCCACACATGTGGGCTATTCTTTGTTGGCATGATAAACTTCGTAGAAACAGGGTTTAATATGAAGGACATCCACTATTTCTCATAGCAGTAACTTAATATCTACTATCCCATAAATTCTTCTATTTAAGCAGATGCAGAGATATTTATCTTTTGCCTCATTTGCAATATGAGAATATGGAGAATAATTATGGATCCTTTATAATTGCATATCATCACAAAAACTTAAAACCTTCTGACACAGTTCTGAAGCATGTCAAAATCGAGAAGTCCTTCATGCCTTACAGGTCTTCTTATAACAGACAATCTGATAAAATTTTATAGAGGTATTATATAGTTGAAGCTAAAAAAGTGAAACATTGCTCTTAATTTTATACGATATAATTGTGTAGATCAAATTAAAAAAAATTCTTTCTATTGCAGCTGTTGTCATTGGGTTTAAAGAATCGAGTTACACTTTTAATGAGCTGGATGAGGTGACATTGGTGCAATTGACTTTAGTGAAGGAAGATAATCGTAAATCTGAGCAAACATTTCGAGTTGCAATTATTACTCAGAGTAGCAACTCTCCAGGTTTTGTCACACTTCAAGCTGATGTCAAGGCTCCAAATCGATCACTTTTGTTTCCTTCAACATCAGAACAAATCCATTATACTTTTTCCATACAACCTGATCAATCTCGTGAAGGAGTTGAAGGATTTGTGGCAGTGTCATTACCAAGTGAAGGCTCCATTACTTACAGGATACCAGATGATTCATCTAGAGTTCACCAATTCACAATAATTTACATAAACGATAACAACTGTAAGGAATTTCGTTGATATGGTGTACCGACAATGTAATAGAATAAGTATTATAACTACTCTGGTGTATTTAACATAACACCATCCCTATATTCTTTCCATAGTTGATGATATCGAAATTGGATTTGAGAGCATACAGCATTCTGTAGATGAGTCTACAATGTTGAAATTATGTGTAAAAGTTACTAATCATTCACAGCTATTTGATTTAAATGCAAATCTGGATTTGTTAATAACACTAACAACTGGAAGTGCAGGTAATAATATTTATTTGAACAGCCAATAGGTCATTGTCATATTACTCTACAGAGGCCACTATTAATTGCACCTCACAATATCTCTGTTGAATGACATTGTTAACTCTTTAGGGATGATGGCAGATATATTCATGTATGAAATCGTCATGTTCACCATGGATAGTGTATATATCTGTCTAAAAATGCAACTTGGTAACCATTGCAAAAATAGAGCTCACACAGAAAATCAAACTCTAGCTGTTTGCTAGTGATGCTGACCTACTCTACATCAGAACACAGGAATTGCTGAAATGACAGGCTTTGCAGTGGTACAGACCAAAAATACAAAGCCAAAATATGAGAACCCATATAGCTAATCTGGAACAAGCAATTGATTCAATATTGCAAATGAAATGTCTAATCTGCCCACTCACTAAAAGCCACTCTGGTGCATGGTCTAAATGCTAGCAAGCTAGATATTCAAAAATAGTATTCGCATGCTTTACCATTGATACAAGGTTATCCGGCATATCAACAGAGCTTGCCTGATAGTATTGAGGAAGGAAACCTTGATTCTTACTATTATTGTCATGTGAAATTAAAAAAAATTAGGTGCACCTGTGCATTGCATTATTATAATTATAATTGCGGTTTTTAAAAGAGTTAAGATATAATAATTAAAAAAATCTTGATATTTACACTTGCATAGATTATGTAATAATCATAATTTTCTTCCTCTTTGTATCTTCAGATATGAACGACTTTGACAACAATATCACTAACAAACTTCAATTCGATATAACTGATATCTTTTCGGAGGAACCTAGATGTACTTTGATAGACATAATTAATGATGATGTTGTTGAAAATACTGAGTCGTTTACTTCCTCCATATCTGTCCTATCTATGAGCCAAATCAGATCCGTTTTTATTTCACCAAACATCACCGTGATCAACATTCTGGATGATGATGGTATGTAAATATTTTCTAATATACTACAGACAATTTCACTATACTTCTTTTTGTGCTTAGAATATAGAGATGGTAGCTAACCCTCTTTTCAAAATAGCAGCTGCATTAAAAAAATACTAAAAACCCAAAGATCTGTCTCAGCTAAACTCATTTTAGCAACTTTTTAGCAGCCTCACAGTGGATTCAGCAGCTCAACTGTTCCAAAAAAATTATTTCCATCACACCTTGAATCCTTCACTAAGTTAGTAAACCAGCAGACTTAGAAACTGTAGAATCTGTATTTGATATTGGTATATTTTTTCTACAACCCCCATAACTTGAATTTCATTTTAATTTAATTTCAAACGATTCCAAATTTCCCAATAAGCTTAGATTTGTACTGTTTCTCAAGTCAGTAAACCCAAAAATGGGTCATATTTCTAGACAACACAATTATACTCCTGCATGCATGTGCATGTGCTATATTTGAGCAGATTGTGAAGTTACATTCATTGCTTGCACAAAGAATTGTCAGTTGTTTAAATTAGAACCTTACTCTTTTGAGAAAAGAAAAGTTAAGAATATCTAAAGTCTTCTGTTTTGAGACATGTACAGGTTGTTACCATGCATAATGGTGGGAGGAGGTGCTTGAGCATATCAACCTCAAAGTAATTCTGATTGACCATTAACTGTAGAGTGAAAATTGTTGATTTCCACAAGCACCATCTCAATGTAATTGTGAATGACCATTGGCTGTATAGCTAGTGAAAACTGTTTGACTCCTGCAAGCAAGCCCTTCAAAGTAATTTTTATCAACCATTAACTGTATAGTGAAGACTTTTGACTTCTGCATGCCAGTGGCCATACTGCCATTTGATTGCAAAATGTCACTGTACAAGTATTTCAAAGCAAACACAGCACCATCACAAGTTGAAGGGGAGATATCTGAAACTGATTGTTCTGTGTGTGACAGTGAAGATGTAATATCTTGTGTTTGTTACAGTGATCAGCTTCATCATCCTGGATCTAAACAACCTAGAGTAGAATCTGATACATTGCAGAGATATAGCAAATCATATTAATGATTTAGATAATGGTGATGTTGACAAGTATGAGTTGTCGACCAATCATTTCAGACTTGGCATAAATTACAGATTGCTAATGGTTGCTCTTTCAACCACAGTGGTTAAGTTTGTGCCCTTGGCTAGTGTATAGCCAGCAGGTGGTTTTATCACTGTTGTCTTTGCTTGCTGCTCAGTTGGGTATCATAGCTCAGAGTCTGGCCTTTTCATTCAGCACCCTTTGACAAATTTGGCAAGACATTAGAATTGCTGTGTAAGCCTTTAGAAAAGGAGCATCACAAGTCATCAGTCACTAGTGGCTTTAGTAGTTGTCAAGCCTAACCTTCAATGTCAACTTGATAAGGTATGGCTGATGGGTTGCTATGAACAGGGTCATGTTTAAATCAATTGTAAACTCAATTACTTTGTGTTGACAACAAAACATTCCCCTGGAGAGGCCCTACGATTCTGGTACCGATGTAGAGAAGCAAACATCGACAAAATATTTCTATTTCTTGGTTTTTTGCTAAAATTCAGAGTTTAAGCTGGGGATAAGGTCCCAGAAGAATATCTTGCCAATGCTGCAATAAATGCAACCTATACATCAGCTGATATTCAGAATCAAATATTATTAGCATTCTTGGAGAGCACATTGTCATTCAGAATATGAAAAAAGCCTCATGAGTATGCAACAATAGATATGAGGTTAGTGATTTGGCTAATAGAAAGTAACTGAGTCTTGTCATTAAGTTTGATCATCCTGATGAAACCTTTGAGGGAACACATTCGTTAAATATGACAATGATGTAACCAGTGCCTGCTAAGCTGAGAAAATTTTAGGGTTCTTGAGAGATTACAATTTAGATATTACAAAGTCGCGAGGTCAAACGTATGATACCACTGTCACAGGGCCAACTCCGTAGTCGGCCTGTGATTGCTGACTGGTATCTGAATCGGTTCGGATCTGCCCTACTCTGTCGCGATATGCTGCCACCAGGTTGTTCACAACAACCACTGATGTCTCTGGTTAGGCATACACTAAAACGTATCAGACATTCACAGAGATACTGATGACTACACAAAACTGGTCAGAACTAAGGGTTGCACCCTCGTGGTGGCTGAGCTTAATTACTCTGACCACCAAGGTAGGTGGTACCACAATGACAATGATACATGTAACCACAACTGATCATGTACAGATAATGTTTGATAACGATAAAGGATATTAGCTGAGGCTGCATCAACCTCAGCTACTGTTCATCTGGTGGGGCAGATAGTCGCCCTGCGACAACCAAGCAACAAGCATGTGTGGTAGCACAAGGGGAGCTACAGCTATTGCACATCTCAATACTCTATGGCACTATATCATCATTGTACATCACACTGTAGCAGTGGTGAAGTCATTGGCAGTATCAAGTATTTGTAACAAGATGGGTGGTCTAGGTCGAGTTTTTATGTATTTTGCTGCTCATTCAAAATGCCAGAACATTCTGGAAAAGTCCATTAATGATACACAACCAGGGTCACCGCAGTTCATATGTTAAAAGACATATGCCGAACTCGATGGTTCAGCGACCTAGACACTCTCAACATCTTCCAATCACATTATCCTTCTATTGTGTATGCATGGAAAACATACACACAGGTGGTACTAATGAATGGTCTACAGATTCGATAATTGATGCTAGAACACTTTTGCTAGTTGCAGCAATAGGTGAAATTTGCAATGTGACGACGACTTTCATGGATATTAGGAAAAACATAGATACACACTTCACTCTCAATGGTTGAATACTACTGAGAAACTGTGTCAGCATAATGTTATACAGCCATCCTTGCCTAGCCTTTGTGGCCGTCAGCATCACAGAGACAATATTCCTGCCAATTCCCCAAGTGAATATTACTGTTATAGTATCTGTATTCCTCTTGTTGACCACTTGATTTCAGAACTAGATGACAGCTTTAGCATTCATAATCAAAGAGTTTTACAGGATATGTACTTAGTACCATCCATAATGGTTACCATCCATAATGGTTACCATCAGTGCTGAAGAGTGCAGTACTAAACTTCAAAAATCACTGAATTTTATTAAGGTGATCTTCCATACGCCGCCAATATTCAGAGTCAGTTGCACTGTTGGCTTATGAAATGACAGGAACAGAAGACTTCTTATGGGCTATATGGGAAGTCTTCTGTTCCTGTCATTTCATAAGCCAACAGTGCAACTGACCAGCTTATTTCCTTTTTTGACAAGTTAAACCATGTTTATCTTCCCCAGTTTCGAAGTGTTATATATTGCTTTCTGGTCATCTATCAATGTTGAGAGGTAGTTTCTAACTTGTTTTGCACTCTGCAAGTCAACAAATACCATATCTTATTCTGCAATCTTTGTAAGTATAGGAGCACATCATTGGAAGAGTGGAGGATTAATAAACCATTATAGTCAATGTTTATTATGTCTTTATTCGGAGGTATATAGGACATAAATTATTACATGTGAATGAGCTATGAATTAGAGATAGCCATGGGTGCATCAACCAAGAAGTGGTGAATGTGTATTTTAGCAGAAATATGATTATTTTTTATTAGCACTCTGCTATTTTAAATAGAGGATCCAAAAAAATAGGGTGTGCTAATGAAATCTCCTAATTTTGTTTAATTCATCACTTAATAGCATCAATTTATAGTTGTACTTCAGACAATTGCTTATTCAATCGACTCCAACTTTATTTGTAGTAAACTCATTGGAGGATGTGAATAAGAATCAGCTTCTCGGATATAGGCCCCAAAAACTATATAGCTACAGAGTGCTATGTCTATAACAAAACCTATAGCATAGATTCCCATCGTGGAGTGCTTCATTTCTTAAGCGTAAAAGGATTCAGAGCAGTACCAGGTCAACATAAGTGCCTCTCCAGCTTTTTTCAAAGAACAGCTTCCAGCAATGCAATCAAACCACAGAGACCTTTCATGATGGAAGTTGTTATCATCAGCCATTATATTTTAATCATTAATTTGTTTTGTGGCTCATATATATTATTGTCTAGTAGTATGGGCAGATAAAACAACATGGCGTTTACTCATATGGTTCATATCCCTGGTATATGGCTGCAGACACTATCAGCAGTCAAATCATTATTATTTCTACATAAAAACCCACACACATTTTATTAGTGTTTATCACAAACTTAAAACCAAGATTTACCTCTGTTAGTGTGCATGTTATATGATATGCATGCTAGTGTTACATAAACTGGCCATAATGAGTAGCTTTGATTAGTTACCATAGAATATTTCATAAACAAGCAATATCAATATCAAGAACAACTCGGAAACAATGATGTATATGAATATGTTGGAAATGTCCAGACGAGAGGACATCTAGAGGGGATGGTAGAAATGAAACGATGAATTTTAAAATATAACCTCTCACTGAAGGGATTTATTTGTTTGCCAAAATTTAATCCGAAGTATGATTTGATGAAAATGATATCCTGTTTCTTTGTTATAGATGCTGTTATTGGTTTCATCAATGCACCTTATACTGTGAATGAATTTGATCGTGTGGCAACTCTGACAATTGGAGTCCTAAATGGCAGCAGTATTCAGATTGATGTAGCTATTTCAGTATCGCTCTTTAATGGATCTGCTATTGGTGAGTCCATTAATTATAATGACATGTAATGAGCCAAGCAGATTGAAGGACTGCAGTATACTGTTAACTTCATTCATAAGTAATAATCCCTCAAATTCTTAACGAGAATATTATATGCACAAAGTTAAAAGTTTGCCTATTGCATGTGAAAGGTGCCACCGGGAAGAATCCAGTTTGGAGTGGAATGAAGTTTCCTGTTTATTTGGAAATGTAAGATATTGTAATCAAGCAGCATCACTGCAAGTATTTTGCTGCATGTCATGGGGGGAGTCAACGGAAAACCCAGAGGTATATAAGCACAGCGTTCTTGTCAAGGTTAGACAGAGGTCATCTATTTTAACCAACAGAGAGTGAGAGATAGCATGTGACAACTCCTTTCAATAGGAAGTCACACTATCAAATTAAAAAAATTAAATCGAACAACTATGTTGCATTCATTGTCAAAAAAGAAAGGAGGCTCAAGAATGCACTCAAAAACAGTTAAATGACCAAAACCATTTAACACCATGTAGCTAATATACTAGTTGACCATTTGCCATATAAAATTGTTATACCGTCGTTATGTAAGTTTTAAAAAGTGGTAACACAATGTATTCTTTTTCTATAATTATAGTCTTTTTTGGTTTACTTTTTGTTGTTTCACAACCTCGCTCAGCATTAAAACTCCAGAAACCAAACGGGAAGAAAGATTCCATAAGTAGTGCGTCTTTTAAGGTTACACTTTATCTCATTTGAAAACAAAACTTTCTTGATAACTAACTCTTAGAACGCCGGTGGCGTCTATTACACGCCAATTGAAATCTACTCTCACAGGCCGGTGGCGTATATACACGCTCCTAAATATGTAAAATTTTATTAGCGTTTGTTGCGTAGCTGCTTATTCTTACAGCTGCAGTTTGTATTTTATCTGAGAGATCTGTTCTTGTTCTTTTGAGAAAGTATACCGATAGCTAGCTGGCTGTTGTGTGTTTTTAAAAGATATTTTTTTAAGTAGGCAAGTACATTGAAGTGCGTTAAAATTGATTTACATTAGCGTTTATTGGTTTATTGCGCAGCTGCTTATTCTTACAGCTGCACTTCGTAGTTGATCTGAGAGATCTGTTATTCTTCTTTTGACATAGGATACAGACAGCTAGTTGGCTGTTGTGTTTTGCTTTTAGATATTCTTTGAAGTAGGCAAGTACACTGAAGTGAGTTACAAATGATGGAGAGATATAACAGAGATGATGTTATAAGATTATTAGATGCTGAAGACAGTGATGAGAGATTTTGATGGATATGATGAAGAAGGTTATAGTGGTAGTGATGATGCTGCTATTGGTGCTGTGGATGGTGGTGTTGATAGTGGTGGTGTTGGTGGAGGGTGGTGTTGGTTGTGTTAGGGTTTGTAGTGCCGCTAGCAGCAGTATAATATATCTCTTCCAGTTCCAGCAGTGCAACTGTCAGCCAGTCCTCTTCCAGCTCCAGCAGTCTAACTGTCAGCCAGACCTCTTCCAGCTCCAGCAGTCTAATCAGACTATATCTTCATCACTATAATGATATCCACAAAGTATACAATGAAGTAATAATGATAGATTAGTTCATGAGCTAAACTATGATCTGGCAGTTTCCTAGGTATTTAGCGGTGCTAGAGCACTAAATATCAGTAGGAGATAAGAAAATGCCAGCGCTTAGTGTTTCTCTCTACGTAAAACAGACCAGAGGAGCTAACATACAGCCAGCCCTTAGTGTATCTAGCTTAGCTTAGCGTAGCTATCTACACTACACAGCAGCTGTAGCTAGGAACCCTTTGTTTATCTCAGAGAGAGCGCTAATATTCCATAGCTAGCTAGCTAGATGCCAGAAGCCTATAGACAAGCTTGTGTTTCTATCTCTGTACAACAGTTCTAAATACTAGGAGCTAACATATGGCCAGCGCTTATTGTGTCTAGCTTAGCTATCTACACTACACAGCATCTGTAACTAGGAACCTTTAGTTCATCCCAGAGATAGCGCTAATTCTCCGTAGCTACCTAGCTAGTTGGCAGAAGCCTATACACAAGCTAAACTGACCCAATAACTAATATCAAAGTAGTCAACTTACTTTGGAGAAGCTTTACTTCTTTAAGGCTGTTTACCTTCGTGTTCTGTAAATGGTAATGATCGACTTGCATCCTGCCTATATCTGGTGATAAATCAGCTGACTGACCAAAAAAGGCGTTGATAAAAAATTGGTGGTTTTTTGGTTAATTAAAAAACGGCGGTTATTGGGTTGGAAACAGCCACGGTATAATTTAACAATAACAGCTATATAAAGAGCTAATAAATATTTTTAATCATTCAATAACACTCCATAGTCTTTTGAAAATCAACAATATCATAGCTTGTTTTTTCTTCTTATTGCTTTGGTAGAAGATCAGCTTGCCATTGGGCAATATAAAAACAGATTAATCATGTAAGTGGGTTGGAAGGAAGTCTTTTGGATGGACAAATAAGACAAAAATGTTTTATTTTGATCCATCAACAAAGTAAGAGAACAAGAACCCACAATGAAGATTAACAATATTCAAGAACCTTTTACCTTTTAAATAAATGTGCACACAATGTATTACAGATCATAACAAGAAATAAATAAAAAATATTTTTCTATTCTTAATTTTTTTATTTATTTGTTTTATTATGAATTAATTGAGAACATTTTCTTTAAAAGGTAAAGGGTCCTCTAAATGGGTATAATAATATTTTCTTTTTTGATGCATGATTTTGTGGGAAAGTTTTGAATTAATAACTTACATCTTGTTCCAAAAATATCACTTTAGTTCAGTATCAATCTTCCTTAAATATTTGATCAAGATGCCTTGTAAACTAACTAATCACAGAAAATGCAATTTTTACCTTGTCCATTCATAAAGTACACCCAAACAAGTGCACCTACATCAATACATGAACCACACACTTTAAACTTTGTTTTGCTGAGCTTCTGTGATGTTTGGAGTACACCAACAGGTTATTTGCTTCTTTGCAGCTAAATTGTGCGACATCTAATTAATCAACCCCAGTAAGTTATGAAGATGAATTTCATTGGCTTTATTGCCTTTTTGAGCTATTGGATAGTGAAAGATTCAAGCATGCTGGAAGTGATTTTTGAGCTATAAGCTGCCAGAACTATTTTAGCTGAAATACGATTTCAGTGTTTTGGTTTTTTCCATTTTGAAATTTAGTATCCGAAGGTTATTTATCCAAACATGCTGGACCACTGAACACTACAAGAAGGTCTGCCATGTAACTAGCTATATTCAGTGCACTTATTTTTGCAGGAAACATCCTTTGTGCATTACCACAACAAATATAATAATAGCTACTATTTCCCTAATGTGAATACCACCCAGCAGTTTATTTTGCATTTTTATTCCATGTCAAAACAAAGAACTTGGCTAGACCTATATATTCAAAAGAAAAAAGAGTTGTCCTTAAATATTGATGTAAGCTCAAGATCTGTGATATTGTGAGGAAAGCAAGCTAGATAGTGGTGGAATGCAATTGTAAAAAGTAGACTGCATGATTTTATGAGGAGATGGGACAAGTTGAAGTTATTGCATAGGAGTTGAATTATCTGAACATTTCAGTTATCTGCACACCATTGGGACACAATGTTCAGAAAAGTTGCTGGTTAGTATAGTGGTGAGACCAATACAGGGATAGAGTGCTAGAGTATTACATTTGTCAAAGAAAAAGCAACACAACTGTAGGACCCTTTACCATTTGTTCTCATTACAAGCTTATGGATCTTAGCATCTCATTATTCCTGATGAAGGCTAGAGCATCTGGTTGAAACATCGAGAGAGTAAAATTCAAGCTGATTATTGAGAAGGCAGTATGGTAATAATATTGGATTAATTTTTTTTAAACATAAAGAAAATAAGAGTCTATCTATGCAGACAACAACCAGTTAGAGGACATTTGCTATACAAAATCATGTGCACCATTTGACTCAGTTAGGGGACTGGTTAAAACCTTGTACACCATTACCTCATTGGTGACATGATATTAAATTATAAAGGGTCATATATAAGATGACATGATTACACAATGGTAAAGGTTTATCGAACTGGTAGGTTAAATGGCCTGATTGCAAATTTAATGGTTTGTCTAACAAGTAGTCCACATTGGTTCAGTCCTGCTTCCTCCTTCTTTGACAAGTTATTCTATGTAATACTTTAGCACTCTCTCCCTATATAGGTCTCACCACTAGATTAGTAGAGACTACTTATTATTACTTTTTTAAATCTTTGTAGCTATTATTATCTTTCTCAAAAGGGGGGGAGTCTACAGGATGCTTAGAAACAAAGCTATTATGGCTCTGATGAATAAGCTCTCTCAGGACATTAAAGGGAGTTTTGGACTTCCTTTCACTTTGTTCCATAGGAATATCATCGTGTTCCACATGAGTTATGTACAGGCCCCTCTTTGCTAAAACCAACCTTGAAAAGGCCTCTATTCTCAACACTTTGTTTGCCTCCACTTTTTCTCTTAAATCTGCAACTTTCACTCCACCCACCTCACATGGGAGGCTCCAATCTTGTCCTCACTTCAGTGTACACTAGATGATGTGTTCATGCTATTAAGGATTACCAGCATGGTGCTGTAAGGCAATGCTCATTCCATTTGCTTGTTTTTATCCTCATTGTTCAATTATTCACTTTTTCAAGGCAAGGTACCTGAAGACTTGAAACTTCGTATATCAACCCTGTTTTCTTGATGGGTGATGAGTCAGTTGCTGCCATTTACAGGCCTGTTTCCTTACTCTCCTTGACTCCCATGATTTTGGAAAGCATTTTTCATAATGTAGTGATTGGGTATGTCCTGGACAACCATCTCCTCACAACAAGGCAGTTCTGGTTTAGGCCAGGTGGGTCAACCCAAGAGGCCATTCTTTCTGCCACCAGAGAGTGCCAAGATATGCTGGAGCATTCAGGTAGTGTGGTCGGTGTGTTCTTGGATCTGTCAAAGACATTTTATTCGCTGCCTCATCGTTTTGTCCTGAATTCACTCTTGAGAGTTGGTGTCAGAGCACCATTCTATGAGTGTATTCAATAACTACCCCAGCAAAGTAGAGCTGTCACTCTAGAAGGTGTGACCTACCCAACAATAGATGTGACTTCTGGTCTCCCCCGAGGTTCCATCATGGGACCCATATTTTCATTCTATCTTTAGGTTGTATGTCTGAACTATAGATCTCCAGTACAGGCATTTGCAGATTGTATTGTTTGTCATACCTGTACATGTACCTGGTGCTGTCCATACTAGATTATTGCAGTGGTGTGTAAAACCCTCATATGGCATATAACATCTTGAGAGTGTTCAGACCTTTGCAGCATGGTTGACCATGGCCAACTGGTCCATGGGTAGTCAGGCTCTGTGTCAGGGTCAACCTTGGATGGCTGTTGAGCATGTTATATCAGAAGCTATGCTGTCCAGCATATTCTGACAAAGGCTCAGTGATCCTTGATTCGCTGTTTTCCCTGTCTCCTGATATAAGAATTATGAACCCATATCCGTCATTAAGACTTTCTGTCAAAAAACTGCCATCTTCTTTGTATGTGCTGTTCCCTTGTAGAATGATTTGCCTGAAAACATCATTTGTTTGGTGTCTAATCTAGCTTTAAAAATCTAAAACAATAGTAAGTATAGAAGGCTCACTTTTTAGTATTTTATTGTGTCTCTCCTATTGTTCTATTGTTCTCCTTTTCTCTTGTTTCACTTGTTCACTGAGGGTGCCTTAGTATTAGCAAGTGAAAGTTGTGGTTGCCACTAATGCGGTGCTTCAATGTTTACAAAAAAAATATCATAGATCTTTGTTACTGTCATACTGACATAAATTTCCACTGGCAATATCTGATCTCAACTGGACAAGCAAGCTACAAATTATACACCCACATGCCGATATACAGCTTACGAGTGAGTGGGTTCTTACTATTGCTGCAGCTGCTGGTTGTGTTAGCTTCATGGCAGAAGCATGTATCTGTTGACTCACATCATCTCCAATAACATTTCAAGTTCCTCAAAAGATGAGTTTAGAGTACCACAACTTTGAGGCTCTTGTTCTCCCACTCTTTGGTGAATAAACTCAACAACAGGTAGTGCCAATTGTCTTGCATTTAAATGTCTTATTCGAGATGCTGCAGTTTCATCATTTTTCTTTGCCTTTTTGTTTCCTTTTCTTGTTGTAGGAATAACTGTATGCTCAAGTTTAACCCTGCCTAGATATTGAAGAACAAGCTAACAGTATTTAGTTAGGATAGACATGCCAATGACTATTCTGAACTAACTAGTCACTCGTGTACTTCTGTCATCTAGCAAATTAGTTATTACTGCCTTCCAAAAAGAAATTAGTAGTGATGATGATTAACAACAAATATGAAGTAGTCAAACTAACAATGTTAAAATGTCACTGCCAGCATTTGTTTTCTAATTAGATTGACCATGGATCGTTGACAGTTTGCATAAACATGCATGTTCCATCTGTCACCTATCCTGTGCCCTATCAATACCTCAAATATGCATGTATAAACTCAGCCTATACTGACACTCTCCCTAAATGCTCTATAACACACACCAACACAGCAGGTGCCTCTACAATGTTAACCTTATCTAAACTTGGATTTAATCATATTCATCTGCCAATTTAAATAGTGGGCAAACCAATAAGGAGTGCTGCACAGCCATTACAGTTTATTATAACATGTCCAAGGATGAAGTGATATCTGGCATTGAGATCATCAAATTTACCATTCACTTTCTAATTTTGCAGAATGATTGAGAATTGCTCTGAGCATGCTTCTATTTTAATGTTTATCATAAATGATTGACTATCTGCAACTGAATGTGATGGAAATACACAGTAGCTCTTACCAAACAAACTGCTATTTGTCATCATTAATTAATTCAGAGTAGAGCTTCATTTTATTGGATCACTCATATTATTAGCAGCATAAGCAGATACTTCCTTTCTATAGTAGGTAAATGTGGCTATACAACAAGTGTATATTATTGTGAGAATTGATTCTACATAATATCTAAACTTGCCTTTTGTTTTATTTAAGTGTGCCTCATTAATAGGTGTATGTAAAACATTTGGATCACTTTCTATTTACTTACCACTTTATTTCAGCTTCCTCTGACTACCTGAATGACCTAAGCAATGGTGGAGTGATAATACTAAATGCTAGCAATCCTACAATGAATATCTCCTTCTCACTCGTGGATGATTCTGTTATTGAAGTTCTTGAAAATTTGTCAGCAAGCCTAAATTTTTCTGGTGCTGCTCACCCACGTGTAAGCTTGGATCCTGCTTCAGCAGAAGTCATCATATTGGGAGATGAAAGTAAATATGACATTTTATATAGAATATATCAACTCCCAGTGTATTGCCAGAGATATATTATAGCATTTTATATAGGAAATACCAACTACCAGTGTTTTGCCAGAGATATATTAAAACCACATACCCAGATCCAGATTTCCATTAATTTGATCATAAGATGAAACTGAAGCACATAAGGAATAGGAGGGTGGGGAGATGGGAAGGATTTTATACCATCATTGACATGTAATTACTTTATTTTTGCATTATTTATTGATAGATGCTGTTGTTGGTTTCGTGAATGCACCATATATTGTGAATGAATATGATCGCAAAGTGACCTTGACAGTTGCAATACGCACTGACTACACATCAATTGCAGTAATTCTTATGATCTCACTGAGAGATGCGACTGCAAAAGGTAAGTATTTCAGATTATCCCCTCAAAACTTCTTCCAGATTAAATTATTGCAATAAAATAAAATAATGTAGACTTTATTTTCTATTCATAGTTATTGACACACACCCAGCTAGGAATCACTAACTATTTATTCAAGTTCTCAATCTTGAGTGTATCAATGAACCTGCATTCCATAAAGTCAAGGATGATTTGAATTTTTGTGCAATGTTAAAAATAAAATATAATTTATAGATTACTCGAAATCCTATGAACTGGTCTGATGACTACTATACAGTAGCCTATAATAACTAGCTATTCCCTTTGTGAGTGCATTAGTATGAATCCTTAACCAGTATAGTGATTCATTTTATGCGAAATTCCCTACTACAAGGGTACAGCTAGGATATTTCCCACAGAGCTCTTAGTATGAGTTAGAAGATGCATTTTTATTCCTTTAGTTAGTCTTATTGTAGAAAATTAGAGGATGTAATGATCAATTGAAAGAAGAATTGCAAATTAATTCTAAAACTGAAGGTCAGAGGTCACTGCAATTTCTCAGCCATTCTATCAAGAAATATCTCCATTATTTGCAACCTTCTTATAGCCAAAGTTGTGGATGATTTTGAAATTTTGTTTTTTGTTTTGTGTATTGCAAAGGATTTTTAAAAATCTATATTTTGTGCTTGTATATTAGAAATGATGATTACCATTTATGGATATTGGAGTACCCGGTGAAATTAACGAGACAACATGATTATTTTGTAGCAAACACATCTAGAAATTTTAAGATAAACTCTGAATATGTTTAGTACAGTATATTTCCATACTAGTTTACAATTTTAATTAGTTTCATATTACTTTCATTTCAGCTAATTCTGACTACTTGAATGACCTCAGTCAAGGTGGAATCATAATTCTGGATGCTTATGTTCCTATAGTGAATATAAGCTTCTCACTTGTGGATGATTTAGCTAACGAATCTCGTGAGCATTTGTCTTCAAGTTTAGAAGTAATAGGTGTGTTTTTTGGTCAAGATCCAACCTTGGCTCCTGCTTCAGCAGATATCATTATCTTGGGTGATGAAGGTAAATCAATAATAAATAACAATTTTTTACGGTGTAGTCATCCTAATTCTGCTGATGGTATTGCCAGACATCCCTCCCTCTCTCAATTATTTTTTTCTTCTTTATGTCTTATTTTAGTTTCTGTTTGTTGTGTGTGCTGGTGTGCATGTTGGGGGAGGAGAGGAGAGAAGAAAATGACACAAAATGGTTTCAGCTGTAATCTATGTTACAACATAACCACATTTCCCTTCTTCTAGTTCCTGTTGTTGGTTTCAAGAAGAAAGAATATTTTGTGGATGAGTGTAATTGCAATGTAACCATGGAAGTTGGATTTTTAACTGATGGTGAAGTGTTCGCAATATCTCTTAATATCTCTTTGATAGCTGAAACTGCTAATGGTGAGTTAATTATGATGTGATTTCTAATCACATTTTCCTGCCTTACTTAAGTTATTATTATTATTTGAATTAGTAGCAATTATGGACTGAGAAAATAGGCAGAAGTCAGATTTAAACAACCGTAAAAGTAATTCGTAGCCACGCTGTAAAGTCGTAGGTATGCATGCACCTAATGATGTTTACCAGGTTGACCTCAATTGCACTCACCTTTTCAGGTGTGCCAACAGACAAGCATAAATGGTACAAAGTGCAAACTGGTCAATAGGTTGATAGCATACCTAAATTAGTAAAATATTATATGCTTGAACAACTGTACTACCGCTTTTTTTTTAAACAGGACTAGCCAAAAAGCAGCATTTTGAGCCACTTTTTGGCTCACACATTGAGGTGGTATTTTAAACACAGAGTAGATATAAGCACCGCAAGCATTTTCCCTAGCCCTTATGGTCCCAAAATCCCTGGGTCTAGAGGACAAAGAGACAGAGACAGACAGAAAGGGCTAAGTCTAGTCACATAATCCCTATGGCGTGATGGTGATAATGAAGATATTCTCTTCACCGAATTCAGTGAATCTGAGGAACCACATAACATTCCAAGCAATAATCATTGGTAGTGGACCCACATTACTGTTATGGAACTTGCACCGGCGGTACTAAGGGGGGGGGGGCGGAGGGGGCGTTCGCCCCCCAACCAACACAGCTTTACCAGCAAGCTAGCAAGCTAAGCTAAGCTCTATCATTCACACACAAATCAGTCACACGGAATTTGATGCTGAGTAAATAATTTTGGACGCCATTTGTGAGATCACATGACCACTATCACGAGAATAAGATTGAGTCGAGTGCTGCTTGCTATTGCATGTGCTTGTGTCGTAGACTCATAGAGACCTAGTGAATAGTGTAGTATAGAGTGGATCATGCTCCATTTCTCACCTGACCTGTGTAAATCAGTGCACGTTTAATTATTCGCGTTATTAAAATTAAAAAAATCATTTTTAATTTTTTTAATTTTTTAATGCTCGAGTCCAGATTATTTTATTTTGTTTTTAGTGTAAAGGGACAAGCGCTTTAGACAATAACTGGAGATGCAGAACTGTCTACTTTCCCATTTATTGTCATTAGTGTTGCCCACAAATCATTGTCATTGTCTAATCATCAGCTCTGAAAACAGAGTTTTCCCTGAGGAGAGACCTTCTTCAAAATTGCAAAACAGTTCTGGATGTATTATAAGTTTTGCATCAGACTGATCTGCACAGTGTATGGAGGACTATACCAACTTTATCGTTTGTTTGTCACACTTCCTGTGACCACAGCATCCTATGAGAGAGCTTTAGTAAACTCACCATTGTTACTTCGATCCACGACATCTCAAGAGAGAGTTGAGAACTTAATGATTCTTTTTGTTGAAAATGATATCACTGCTAAGCTAAATTATGACTCTATTACTGACACCTTTGCGTCAATGGGACCTCGACAAATACAATTATGATTCCAAAAAATATAAGATATAATATAAATCAATGGCCTTGATGTTAATTTCTATATGACATAAAAAATTAAAAATTTCCTGGAGGTGATATATTGTAGAATGCAGACCATCCCTAGCTATTTTGCATGCACCATGCAAATGTTTCTCCCCCCAACATAGTAATGCTGTTCACACCTGTGTATGGAAGGGGTTACTATAGTTATGGTATGTAGCCAGTTGCTTGAGTTATGGTCAGGTAGATGGGTGATTATAGTTAAGGCATGTAGTGGCGAGGGTAATGGTAGGTTTGTGACTTAAAATAAACTATTATTAAGTATTAGCCCCCCCCCCCCCCAATACACACATTCACAGAGAGCCCCCAAAAGGGGAAAAAAGAGCAGCATATTAAATACACAACTTGCATGCATGTAATGACCAAACAGAACCCATATATATACCCGCTGGTTGGAATGACATCAGCTCATGCCCAGTTCTACATCATTGAGATGAATATAGCTACTGTTTATAGCAGAACAGTAAAAAATACAGTTAGCACATCTTTACTCCATCAAAATCAAGTTTTTGATTCCTGTTTTTAGTAATGACCGACTATTATAACTCAACACTATCAGCTGTCAAACTGACCTTTAGTTCATGAAAATAAAGCATTCATGGTTTGTTTGAATTTTAGAATGCTATAGCTAATTTTTTTTGATAACACGCTGCATCGATTGAATAAATTGGATCAAGAAATCTTTAGCCCATAAAAATTATCTTTCCTGCATGGTCCTGTTTGAGATTGTGCAGTCACTTATGGATAAGTGGTATACATACTCGACGATTACTTCTTAAAATCCCATCAGGCGCAGCTAAAAACCATTATTGCATTCATTTTAGTCCTAATGCTTAATTTATTTAGAACTACACCTAACCATACGACACAGTGATTGGTGCACACCATATGAATAACATAGCTAAAGTTGGGTGTGTATGACACAACATAACATCAATAAGTGTGTATAACATGCCACAATGGTTAGCACACCATGGGTGTGACATGTTTTTGGTGTGCCCTGCACACTTTCATTTTTCCAGTGCATGTTCTAGAAATAGGAATCACATGATACACTATGGCATAAAGGCCCATTCAAAAAAGTTCTTGCTACTTTCATTTCAGTTTCCTCTGACTATCTGGATGACCTCAGTAATGGTGGATTGATAGTACTAAATACCAGCAATCCTGCAGTGAACATCTCCTTCTCACTCGTGGATGATTCTGTTGTTGAACGTCGTGAGACTTTGTCCGCAATACTAACATTTTCAGATGTTGCTGACCAATGTGTGGTATTAAGTCGTTCAGCACTCATATATATTCAGGATAATGATGGTAATTACATACAAATATTTCATAATAAGCAGCATGTTTTTAATGCAGTCTGAAAGTGGTTGTACCATACCTTAAAATATGGTTTTAGGCAATTAGCTGTAGCACAAGTGAGTAACAAAACCATGGCTGGACAAGAAGCATGTGCTTATAACAATCACGAACACATGAGCAATCCATGCAAAACTTACCATGCTTTGTTTAGCAAGGTTAGAGATATCTGTAGTACCTGCAATGGGCTCTCAAATTAGAGAAGCTTTTTTTATCTGGAAAGTTTTGTTCAAAGTAAAATCACTTTGATAAGACAGTCTAGTAGGCCTTCAAGACAAAAGCTACATTTAGCATAAGACAAAGGAAATATTTTTGATGGACATGATGCTGGAATCCCGTTTTAGAAAGACATCGTTGTTGTTTGAGAACAGTTTTGCCACCTGGCCCATGAATATATTGCTTCTCTCTCTGTGTCTGCCAGCCAAGATTTGAGCTTGTGCGGTCATAGGTTCAAGTAGGAAGGATTCAAATCTGCACTTAATAATGAGCATTATTTGGCTATCAAAAAATGTTTACCTAATTAGCCTAACTTTTACGGTATTCTAAGCTACAAATCTATGCCAACATTTAACATGATGTCTTTATTGATTTTATTTTCATTTCAAACTATCAGGCCATTTTTCTCTGGTTAAATTCTCTATGTAGATAAAATGACTTTATCGGCAATCAATTTCAATTTAATTATCGATATTTGATCTCTAGCAAAGTTTGTCTGTGATTGTAAGTAAGTTTTTCATGTGTACGTATGGGTGGGTGTGTGCAAGTGGGTGGGTGATGGGAAGGGGTGGGGAGGGGGGTGGAAAGGATGCTCCTTAATGGATGAAGTTCCTGCATGTACATTTTTAAAGTTTAGTTCAATTAGCTCATGAGTGTGGGATGTGGCTTAATTGAAAATTAAATTTGTAACTCATCAGTAGACTTTCCTCCTGTAGTTTATGGCTGCTCTACCTCATCAGTAGACTTCCTCCTCGAGTTTGTGGTTGCTCTATTGCATGGTGCATGCAATTTGGATAAATATTGATACTAATCCTACCTTATTGGTACCAAAACAGAAATTGATGCATGTGTATGTTTTGGAGCTTCAATGGAGGCACGTGCCATGTTATCCACCATTTTTTATTTTGATCCATATCACACACATTGGGGATTATCAATTTGAGCAAGTCCTGTATAAATTTCCAGCCAATACTTGCTGTGGAGGTCAAATTTAAATACACTAAACACTGAATCACATTAGACTCACAATGCATACATGTGCATAGATATACTACTGCAATGGCATTAATACTGGAAAAATTCTTGCACTTGTATGTGATATGCTGTAGGGGGAGTGTAATTTATGGGTTAAAATGTCTGAGTATTGTTTTATGGGCATGTACTTACAATGTTGACCAATAATGGAGGAATCTGTCTATTTACTTGCATTGGTAATTATGATCCACTCAGAAATTGCAATTGGATTTGAAGAGACAGAGTATTCGGTAAATGAATCTGCAGGCATCCTGAAAGTGTGCGGTGGCATAACCAATTTTGAGGATAATATAAAGATCGTTGTTTCAATCAGTGCAGAAATCACTATTCAAACAATGACTGGAAGTGCAGGTAAAGATTAGCTAAAGTAATGGGAAAAAGAGTAACTCTAAAATACACTTGATAAGCAGATATATTATCTGCTGAAATGTGAAGCAGTCGAATGGAAGTGGAAATACAGCATACACATTTAAAGGCTAATTTATAAAATGACACTTACCGAACAAATTGTATCGTATCACATCATCATAATTATTGTAAACCACCTATGATGCCATACAACACTAAAATATGATACAACAATACAATGTTATGGTGGCTTAAAATCTACTTCTCTTCTCTAATCAGCTTCTGGCATGTGGTGAACTACACCCAAAGTTTTTAGCTTCAAGCAAATCCTCTATATTTCTTGAGGCTGGTATCAGCTAAAGCATATAGCAAAGAACAAGTAGTAAGTCAGGCTAATGATGTTATATAGCTTTTAAAAATTCCAATTTATAATAACTGCCAGTGGTTTTGCTACCTAATCTAACTATAATACTTTGGTAGCTATTATTTGGCAGTTGTGGATCTAATTGACAATGATGTAGCCAGCTAGCTAATTGTACTGTTTGGTAATGATAGTTTTGATTTAGCTAGTAAGTTGATGGTGATGTTACCTAGCCTTAACAGAAATTTTTTCGTCCACAACTGCCATAATGTTACTCCAGCTGAATATGTTCTTACTGCTGTTCATTAATGGTATATCAGTATATCGAAGTTCAATATTCAACCATTCATTCATCCATAACTCATTCACTCATTCTTTTGCAGTCAGCTTTTAACAACAAGATACTCAGGGTAAATCAATCATGGTAGATATTAGTCTCTATCATGTTTATTAAAAATGTATACATATATACACATGTACAATAAATGTTTTATTCAAAATCAAACAAATTCTATCAGATTAATTAGTCAAAAAATAGGATGGAAACAAACTACACCGACATAGATGACCCTTTAACATAAAATAGTACACTATCCAACAAGGGTGTGTGTTTGAGTGACTTGCTATATCCTGAGTTGCCAGGCAGGATCATATTACAATGTTTGCTACTGATTTTGCATCCAGTTTCAATTGTGGCAGCAAATTACTCTAGTATAACCATGATTCCTTGAGATCAGCTTGATAAAGTTCAAAGGGCATTTCAAAAGGTATTGAAGTCAACCCCAACCAAGCAAGGATGCAAACTGGCACTTAAAATGGCAACCATTTCTTATGATTTTTTCCTCGATTGGGATATAGCTACATGTAGCATTTGTTTCTGATAAAAGAAATCAGAAATCACAATGGAAATACATTGCAAATTGATTGGATCTTCTGGTAGTGATCCTTTGTATCCTGCGGTAACATGACAAAATGTGTGTGGCACGATCCCTAGTGGGCAGAGAGGTGGTTTATAAGGTGCCATTATGTCACCAATCGCTTATATACTGAAAGTTCACTGCCTAAGTAATCTCTGATTTTGTGCATTCATGTAAGTGATGTGCTTTCCTCCAAAACATCCTAGTCTTAAAGGCCACCAATCCTAGTAGAGGTTTGTTCGCTGAAATGAGGGCTTACAAAACAGGCTATATATATTTTTGAAATGCCCTATATGCTGCTAAATCTAACACTTGTAAATAAACACACCATTTTCTGTTTGAAGTCAAGCCATATCTACCTAGGCAGCTTATAAACGTCACAGTTTATCCTCATTTTCCTAACCCCCATTTGATCAGACTTGGTGAATTCACTTAGTAAACACTCATATTTCAGAAAGAGAATGGAGCTTGAAAATTTTCTTGGAGAAAATATCATCAGATAGCAATCTCATTTTGAACCTATTGTTGGAAAAAAAGCTCTCCTTCCTGGACTGGTCCTCTCTAGTCCATGTATGTGCAATACAGAGCCATGAACATGCAATTATACGTGTTATATCTAATACTTTATAGTCAATATCAGCTTAAGATATTATATATCATATTATTGCAGATGATAAAGACTTCATGGAACCACCTTTTACATATTTCGATTTGAGAATATCCAATTTGGATAGTGGTAATGTTAATAGATACAGAGTGTGTTTAAATATTACCATTATAAATGATGAAATCCATGAAGATATTGAATCATTCACTCTTGAAATATTTTCTCCACCAAATTTGGGAATAATAACCTGGCCTAATGTCACAGTGATCTACATTTTGGATGATGATGGTAAGAATAAGTAGGCATAGTAAGCAGCTTAACTTGAGTTGAGACTCATTGATGAACTATAATCTTTTGTCTATGTAGTTGCTACTATTGGTTTCTTTGATGCATCATATTCCTTTGCTGAGAATGATTCAAAAGCATCCCTACAATTTGGAGTAATCTCCGGAGACTTGCAGATAAATGTTTCAGTTCAATTTAACATATCACAGGAATCAAGATTATGTAAGAAACAAATTATCACAGTAACTTGCAGTGGGCATAGTTAGTATTTCACAGATGCATTGCTGAGTTAGTAACTATGCTCACATGTACAAATGTGCTGATTTTTTTTCATAACCAAAGGTTATCCAGTACAATAAAACTTCTAATGATAGTATATTTGGTACCACTTCCAAGAAATCTTGTGTTGTTATGAGATTAAAAATAATAATTAAGTTTTGAGTTGCACATATTTTGCAGGTAAAGTCAAGTTAATATCTTGTTAGCATAAAACTATACTCTAAGTCAATAATATACTGTTCTTTTGTTGGCGTTTATTTTTGGTACTCTTTTAAACCATTCACCAAAATATTTACCAGAAATTATTTTATATTCAATTATATTAAATCAGGAATGTATTGAACCTCATTTAATTAGGTCAGGTAATAGTTCACTTTTTATCAAAAAAAAGGGTTGACTATCAAATTGACTGCAAATGTGTAAGTGTGATAGCTACATTGTGTGTTTCAACATAAAATATTTTTGTTGCTAATAGTTGACCCCATAAAAAAGATTGAAGATAACCAGATTGATGTATACCATAATTATATTCATATATTTTTTCCTTTCAATTTGAATTTCATCATGTGACTAATATTATTTTTATCAGTTTTGATGGAAGATGAGGGAGATGAACACTATATCTTAAATGCTGACCAGCCTTCCATCAGTATCTCATTCAATTTAGTCAATGACAAAATATACGAACTTACCAAGTTGGTGGTGGCAAATTTAAGTTTCATAGGTGACCAACCTGCTCGCTTGACTATTGCTCCAGACAGTGCACAGATCTATATCTTAGATGATGAAGGTATTCAATATATTTTGTGCATACACGATGACTAAGATGAAATGCATCCTCATGTTCTATATTTATATCACTCACTTCAATAAAATAATGTAATCATGAAAACATTGATGACTTTAGGTAGAAGAATCAAAGCATGCTACAATTAGTAGCACATCAGCATGATACATTTTTTGTTCTGTTTTAACATAATATTATATATAAAATACAGTTTTGAGGTCATTTGGCTAATTTATTTTCCCCCTTGTAATGGGAATGTTATTTTCCAGTTTTGGATTTTAGATTTGTCCCAGATATGTACTCTGTCAGCGAAGATGATGTAAATATCAGTCTCAGTTTGCGCTTGGTCAGTGGCAATCTCGGAGATATTGGAGTCATATTAAGGGCAAGCATTGCTAAAACTGCCATTTTTCGTGGTAAGCAAGTGCCGTAATTTAAATAAGCAATATATCTAACATGACAATTATTTGTAAACAACTCTGCATTGTTATTCTACATGACTGATTCAGATTTAATATAGTTAGTTTTAGAATTATCAATCCTGTAGTGATGACAGCAAAAGGACATTCATAACAACCCTTCAAAATATTTATTATCATGAAGTTTTCATTTTACAGAAGTCACTTTTGGAGGAAGTGATACATTGGAATTGGTGGAACTTTCCATATTGTCAGATGCTATTGCAGGGAAACCAATGGATTTTAAAGTTGAGTTGTCATTTATTAAGTACACTAAAGGACAAGCCATCAAATCTCAAGATAAGGAAAGAATTCATCTTGGAGGTGCTGCTCAAGTGACCATACGCCCTCCTCTCCCTCTCCCAGCTATCATTGGGGCAACCTTAGGTTCAGTGGCATTGATAATCCTTGCTGCTATAATATATCTTATATATGCTTTGGTGCGTGCGGTGAGGAGAAACAAAAAAGTCTCAGCTAATCAGATTCTGCAAGAAAGCAATAGGTATGTGATGGAATGTAAAAGTAATGGCTGAATTTATAATAATATAAAGGCATGTTGTTGAATTGATACTTGTAGTGTCAATCTGTGAGTATGTTGAGGTTTAGACTCTAATTCAGTTATTTACCGTCTTAACTAATATATATACTTCACTCATATGGGAAAATGGTAAATATCTAATGCTGAACAAGCACATTAAAAAAGGTTGGGCAAGGAAGTGGGTGTGGTTAACAGTGGTTAATTCTACTGTTTATTCATAATACTTTATATATATAATTATTTTGTTTGTCTCAGACTCTGTCCTATTTGAGCTTGTTGGTTATTAGCATTTATTTGTAGAATTAGTAGTTTGAGGTCTTTAAAAAAAATGGTTATCATTTCTCAACAATCATCTTTAATTTCCTAACTAAACATTTCGGCTAGATGCTCTAGCCTTCATCAGGAATATAAGTACAAAAAGTAGATATAATTTCATGTCCAAATTGTCTTACTAATAATATCGCATTGAATTACTGTTTTTATTTGTCCTAGGTCATCATTTGACGAGGATCCAGGTATAAATAGGTAGATATCACATTTTAAAATTTTTTAAGAATGTCTGCATTTTCCCATTGTATAGAAGAGGCAGCAGAATTAAGGACATATAGAGTGCAGAGTTCATTTAAGCTGAACATTTCTAAGCAGCTTATGATTAACTCCTGCAACTTAGAGATGAGTGAAACTGTGGGACAAGGTAGGTTTTGACTCAATATAAGTATACAAATGGTCACCCTTACAAATAGCCTAGCCTATGAACAATTCATAACTTAATAAATGTTTGCTGACTCTATAGTGATCTATATTTGACCAAATGTATTTGTCAATGCAAGTGCTATCTAATGACCTGTAGTTGTTTGAGACAATTATTTAAGTTTTTTGCCCAAACTTTATATTAATGAGATTTATTATCTTTTGTAATTATATTTATTCACCATCTTTTTGTGACAGTCACCTCACATTCAAATTTTCAATCCTTACTCCTATTACCTGTCTCAGGTCAGTATGGAATTGTTTACAGAGGGAAACTATCTAAAGGATTCACCAAGAGTTTCAGTGAAGTAGTTGCAGTGAAGACACTAAAAGGTATGTAGCTTCTAGTCATTCTTGCTCGACTTAACATTATTTCCAAAATAGGTTTTCTTGATAAATCACTGGTGAGAGGTCTACTAGAAGAGTGTTCTAGAATGTCTACATTTGACCATCCTAATGTTCTCACTCTCATTGGAGTCTGTGTGGATGGGGGGCCTGTTCCCTACATTGTGATGCCTTTCATGTTCAATGGCAGCCTTATTTCTTACCTGAGAAATTTTAGGGATGAATTATATTTTCCAATAACCTCTGACATGGATGAAAAAATTGTAAGATGTGGTAAACCATACCAACCAATGTGACATGTTATATTGATGCCTAAAACTTTTCCCTATAATAATAGACGCAGGCTTCTTGTAAGCTTATGGGTTTCTGCCTTCAAATAGCTAATGGTATGGAATATTTGGCAAGCAAGATGATCATTCACAGAGACTTGGCTGCTAGAAACTGCATGTGAGTTACAAAGTTACAAACTACATACAGGTGTTTTATTGTTTATCTGGCTAAACTATATAGCAATTATTTCTGTGCCACGGAACTTTTTCTACACAAGCAACAAAGAATGGTTAGAATAATATCTGACCAATAGCAATATTACGACATGAGCACATGCAAATGTAACATATGAATAATAGCCTGATAATAGCAATATTATGACATGTGCACATGCATATGTAACATATGAATAATACCCTGACCAATAGCAATAATTATTATGACATGTTCACATGCATATGAAACATATAAATAATAGACTGACCAATAGCAATACTATGACATGTGCACGTGCATATGTAACATGGAAAGTTGCACACGTCAGAGTGCAGGAGAAATATACAGATCAAGACATTCAGACCACACCTTATATGGGGAATATTTAGATATGCTCTCACACTTGATATTCATATATATATTTACTTGTGGATATATCAAACAGCATAATTCTACAAGTATTTGGATCGAATGTCCAGAATCTCTATATAAAGCTCGCATGTTTTTATGTCTGCTAGCTCTGCCTCTGTTAGTCTACAATACAATGACTAGAGATAGGTTTTAATTTGAGAAGATCTGCAATGGCTTTTTTTAATGTGTAGTTAATGCTCCAAAGTTATTTTTGTTGACTCAACACCCATGTGGGGAAATGCATTTGGAATATCTTTTCTCCATAACCTGGTTTTCTTAAGATTTTCTGGTTTCATTTGATAATTTCTTGAAAACTACATTGCCAATTTTCAATCTAAATCTCGATCTAAATTTGCAATACTAATTATTTCAGGAAAAGTTTAAAATATACGTACATCCTGGGAAAGGACACAACAAATCCCTCTTTAGGAGCTAAAGAAGCTAGAGAAGCAAAAACAATAATTCCTAGTCCTTGTCTACTTTATTTTTGGTAACTAGGGTAGTCAGCATATCAAGTGAACTTTACCTGATCAAGCCCTAAAAAACAAGGCTCTTTATAGTAATTGGTGTTACTTTGCCCATGATTTTAAATATTTATCTAGAGCTGAAAATTGCAAAGCATTCATGCACCTGAATTCTTTTTAAGCATGGATCCCCAAAACACCAAATCAATGATATTTCCATTACATTTTTCTATGTTCTATTCATAAGATTTTTTGTGGTAATATTAATAAATGCAAGTTATGCATTGAGTGGTGAATAAAGAAAGAAATCAATCGTATTATTTACAATAACTTTCACTTGAAATTGTATTCTCTCGACATTTCGATTAGAATTCTCTAGCCTTTATCAGGAATAATCTAGAACATCTAGTTGAAAGGTTGAGAGAATACAATTGTATGTTGATTATAGAGAAGGTTATTCTACTAATGTTATTATGTTAACTGAGAATTGATTGAGAAACATACACCACGAGATCCTAGAATTGTTATTGCATTGCTCTAGCCATTGCTATACTAGCATAGCTGAAGGTCTATAGATTACAGATCTTGATAATGTTTTAATGCTTAGATCTTGTTTAAATGCACTTCCCATCATCAATGGAAACTACTTAAAAGCACTCTATAAAATAATCTCTACTTGTAAACTTCCACATGCAAATTTCTTTTCATAATTTGCCATTCTATTATGCTGAAAAGTTTCAGGAAGTGCTTTCTTCATCAATAATTAAGTTACCCTATGAGAATCCAACAAGAAATTATTAAAAGTAGGAGTTTGCATTCTTGATAGTGTTAGTACTTTCATTATGCCCTCAATATTAGCACATCTCACCACTATTGACTATAGCCTGTTCTCTCTCTTCATAGGAGAGGAGTTGTAAGTGTGACTACTTGACTAGATTTTATAATAGCTTCGCCTCATGAAAAAATGGTGCATCCCACCAATATAAATCCTTCTTCTTTCTCGTCAGCTCTTAACACTGTAGTCCACTCTAACTTGCTGTGCAGTCAGTTGTTTTTCTAGTTTCAAATCTTCTGCCATTTTCTTAAATTTTGTCTTCACTATGACAAGCACTTCTGTTTACATACGCTGCTTTATTTAATGTGATTAACCACTTCATGTTTTTGTGAGTGAACGTACAGTGAATACAAACATAAACACATACATACATACATACACATGCACATATATATATACATTTTTAATATAACATTACTACATGCATGCATATACACAAGCATATGTGCATACACACATAAATATGCACATAATACATACATAATATATACATTGTACACACACAGAAATGCTATGCTTTGAAATATAAAGTTTTCCAACTGAATCGCTAGTGATGGATAGCCAACCAATGCTACAGATTTTCCAGTGACTTGCCATGATCTTAATTAAGGGTGAAATAAGTAATTTGGATGATGTAATTGGACATTTAAAGACTATCCATCATCTCAGTCTAGTTTTCTCACTTGATGTTTTATTATTTGTAAAGAAGTGTTGATCTTCTTCAATAAGAAAAAGCTAAGTAGACTAATATGTTTATCTTGTATGCCTGTTATAAATCCTTAGAGGAAGCTGTACCTAGTTCTCAAGATTAAAAGGAGTAATGTTGCATACTTTGCCTATTTATCTATGATGTAGGCTGTGATAGACTAGGACCTTAGTTTGCTTATAATCATTAGCATTCATTTACTATGACATCACCCTAATCATGAGTGAGTTCAGTTCAGTGATTTTGATAATATATTGCAAATTCAATATTAGTTTACTTTACTTTGCATGCAATACTAGTCAGAATAATGGATAATACAAGTGCCGGCTGAGATGGTGCACCTGTTGATGAGGACAAACTCTCCAGCAAGAGGAAAGAATGACTGCCATAGAGATCCATCTCAAGATTCTGCCTCGAAAAGGATAACTGGATCTCATATATCAAAAGGTTGCATAGATATTTTGTTGCAAACAATGTAGCAATGGAACAGAAAATGGAAGCAAGCTATCCTTCTTTCGGCATGTGGTTGGGCATTAGGTCACTAGTGTAAAAAGCTGAATTGGAAACTTCCAGTTACGTTCAGCTGGTACAGTTTCTAATAGACCACTATGATCCTATTCCATTTTGCATGGTGCAGCATTTCAAATACAACAGTTTTATGAGAGCATTAGGAAAATCTTTGTCGAAGTATAATATATAGCAACATTGCAAGGTCGGAGCACTGCTAGTATAAATACATTCTGAAGGAGGTGCTATGCAATCTTTTGGTTTGTGGAGTCAATCTTGATGGGATACAGCAGCGATTGTTGGCAGAAAAAGGACTTACCTTTGAAAATGCATCCGAGTTAGCCTTGGCTATTAAGTCGGCAGAAAAGGACACTCAAGCAATTATGGCAAGCAATGAGAGACACCTTCGGCCATGAAGGTGCATCAGTTCCATACTCCATGGAGGATTGTGAAAAGAAAGAGAAACCTACACACATCTCAAACAAGCTATACATGTGGAGGAGAACATATGGCTCCAGATTACAAGTTTTGAAATGCTGAGAGTCATAATTGAAATTGTACATATTGCAAGAGCATGCAGGAACAAGCTAGGACCTTAAGGCAATAAAATTGAAAGATCATCATTATTTGAAGGATGAAGTCAAGATAAAATACAGTAAGGCAGTGAATGGTCTTATTCTTTATTTACCATGGACAGTAGCAAACACAAGGCATTCGTGGTAGATGTTAACATTAACCAAATGCCAGTATAAATGGAATTTGATACCTGTTCCCACACTCTCATAATGAAAGAATTTTTTTAGAGGATATGGAAGAGGATTCACAGCCAATATCTCCTAGACACTGACGTGAAGTTAAAGACTTAACACAGAAGTGAGATTGCCTTTGCTGGGATCAGCATCTGTCACTGTGGATTTGGGTGAGAAAAAGGTGGTTATTAATTGCAAAAGTGGTAGGAAGATGGGACCTAACTTGCTGGGTAGAGAAATTGGATTACAGCACTCATAGTAAACTTTGGGCATATCAACAATCCGGTGGGTAGCAATTTGTTGCAGCATTGCTAGACAAGCAAATGAGAGTATTAAATAATGAGAATGGTACACTGAAAGGAATGAAGATGAAGCTAAATGTAGACCCAGAAGTCAATCTTAAGTTCTTCGGGGCTACTCAGGACCTTACTCTCTTAGAGAGAAAGTTGAAACTGAGCTTGGGGGACTGGAAAGCACAGGAACTGGCCAGTTCTGTAGTTGGGCTGCACCTATAGTCTCTTCAGTGAAGAGAAATGGTAATGTAAGAATCTGTCAAGACTATAGTGTTACACATTAAATGTTTCTCAAGTAGACTCTTATCCTTTACCTAGAGGGAAGAGTTGTTTGCAGCTGGGAATAGTGGAAGGTATTTTGCTAAACTCAACATGTCTCAAGCTTACTCACATTTAAAGTAATGGCCGGTCCAAACTGCACCTAAACTCATGCGCAATAATTCGCATTGGATCCTTGAAAAAATCTTCAATTCGATGTCCATTCATCGCATCCACCCGTACCAAAATAAACCATATGAAGCCAAAATAATTAGCCTATCGAAGTCAGGAGAAAGTCAGTCAAAATCATATACTGTATCTGTAGTTGAGATGAAGTGTTTTTTTGCATCATTTTCTTGCTATATAGTTAGCTATATACCTAGGTACAGATGCACAGGAAATATTAGCCGAACAAAAGAAAGAGGAGAGAGCTGAAAGAAAGGCAGAAGCAATGAAGACAGTGAGACTGCATGAACATCAGGAGTGCAAATGCAGGAAGTATAAACATAGCAGCAGTTCTCTAGCCATGTAGTTTGTCTATCTAGCTAGTTTGCTCAGGACACAGATAGCATACAGCTAGTCCAAAGTTACAATGTGCTACCATCATGAAGATGCAAGTAAATGAAATTCTTTTGAGCACACACTTGTGTAGTTATTGGAATGCTTTAATATATTGGTCTTTGCTACTCAAACCACCTATTGAGGTGGACCACATTAATGTGTATTAATGCTCATTATTCTAAATTAAATTAAATGTGGATACCACAATGCATATCGATGCACATTAATGTGCGTTGTCTCGTTCAGTGAGGACAGGCCTTTAGAGAATGTCTCTGAACAGTATGTCACTGTAAATACACACAAAGGTTTATTTAAGTACAAAAGCTACCCTTTGGAGTATTAGCTTCTTCATCTATTTTTCAAAGGTACATGGAAAACCTGTTACAAGGGTGCAAGGGTGTTTCTGTGTATCTAGATGATATTTTAGTGAAAGGTAGCACAGGAGAAGACCATATGAAGAATCTTGATTATTTCTTGGGCTAGCTACAATTAATAGCAGATCGATTGGTCATTAATGTTACCTAAAGCTGAATAGCTTGAGCATATGATTGACAAGGACGGTTTTCACGCTCTTAAAGAAGCCACAAGAAATATCACTCAGTTGAGAGCCTGCTAAAGCTTCTTTACATTGGTCACTGTGATAGTTCAAAACCCCTTATCATAGCATGTGATATCGCAATATGATTTCAGTGTTATCATAAGTAATGGACAACGGCCAATTGCTTACACTTCTAGAACTCTGGGTGCTGCTCAGAAATATTACTCACAGTAGTTAGAAAAGAAACGTTTAACAATAATATTTGGTGCTTCCAAAATTTCACATCTACCTCTTTGGTACACCATTTATTATCAAGTCTGACCATCAACCTCTGTCTTACCAGCTTAAAGAATCTAGACAAATTCCATTCTTTTGCATCGTCATGAATTCTGATGGGCAATTAGCTCTGAGCACTTACAGGCATACAATAATATGCTATAGGCTTGGGTAATGCTGATGCTTGGAGTACATTACCTAGTCTGGTGACAACTTCCTTAGTAAAACTACTAGGAGACCTCATTCATCTGCTGAATAGATTGGACATGACTAGTATCAGTGTAACTGACATCAAGTGATGGATGGCCAAAGATCCAGTTTTAAGCCAATGATGACTTTTATTATGCATATGGATGGTCATATCAAGACAGAAGTGAAGACCTGAAACCAAACTGAGTGAGACAGAAGGAACATAACCACAGGAGGCTGTTTGCTGTGGGGATCACAAGTGTTAGCTAATTCCACAAAAAGGAGGAGATTGTTGTTGGGAGAGTTCCATCACACATAACATAATCCAAGATGAAAGCATTAGCTAGGTTTACATAAGGGTTGACACCTAAGATGTTGTTTGGATAAATTGTTTCTAAAACCAAGTGGAAGGAAGACAGATGAAACAGAAAGAAACCTATGACAATAAGAAGACCTTGAAAACATTTGTTGATTGTTACTTTGTGTAGGTGGAGGATTTCACACCATCAAAACACAAGTAGGTACCAGGAACTGTAAAGAAGGTGACTGAACCCAAACCCATGCAGTTTAGCTCATGGATGGAAGTCATCATGTAAACGGTATGATTGCAAGAAATTGAAACTGTATTTCTATTGAAGCCTGAAATCAAATACTCTGGAATGAGTCCAGAGCTACTGCTGGAACAGTTTCATGTACAATCCCCAAGAAGCAACATCAAGAACACAGACAGCGGGTCAAGTCAAGCAACCCAAAATGAAGGCACCTGCATCAATTCCATGGCACTCAAGTTGAAACAGGCACTCAAGTTGAAACAGGCACCACCCGATCATTACCAACCATCTGTTGATTAACTATTTTTCAAGCTAAGAGGGGAAAGGTGTCATAGACTGTGACCTTAGTCATTAGTTATATATATCATTTACTATAATTATATGATGTCATCCTTAATTTAGTGTACACTCATTCTTGAGCCAGTTCAGTGCTTTTGATAATGTATTGCAAGTTCAATAATAAGTTGTGTGCAGTACTACATAATAGTAACAGACTAGTACAGTGCCAGCCTGGAGAGTACTTGACCTTTCAATAATATTAACTGTTCCTTATTGTACTTAATCTCCCTAACAGGTTTGTGAAAGATCCATCAAACCATTTTAAGTTATTTTGTTAATACAGAGAGATAGAGAGAGATCCAAACAGATAAGATTGCAGACAATGCCTTGATGTGCATCGTTGTAGGCAGAGTAAATATAGCTAGCCAACAAAATAAAACATTAGAGTTCTATTCTGTTCGAGGACATGAACAGCAAGCTAGTTTGTAATCATGACATAAACATTGTCCAGTATCAAGGAACTCTACTTTCTTGAATTCTACTATTGCAGTAGCTCTCTAACCCAAGTAATCTTAATGCACCTAGGGGAAGATCTATCTTTTGGCACAAAGATGGATGCTAGGAACCAGAAAATTACCAAATAATATATTTACATTCACCAAATGAAAATTTCCCTATATAATTATGTAATGTTAAAATCAAAGAACCAATCATTATATGGGAGAGGTGATTCACCATTATGAGAAACCTCTCAGAATATTTATCAAGATATCTTAATATCTCCCTTGCATGTGGTCATTATTTGCTGTATCATTCTCAATGGTATAGTCAGTATTCTGACACAAAGTGGTATGTATAATTATCTTGATCATCCTACTCATTGTATATAACTAGATCTGATCCTAACTGTTTCCTTCTGTTGTGTATCTAATGATCTGTTCAACATGGCATATTCTAGGATTGACTTGCACTTTGTGGTTAAAGTCTCTGACTTTGGTCTATCTGAATCAATCAACTCATCAAAGGACTACTTCAGACAGCAGGAAAAGGGCGTGAAGCTACCTTTTAAGTGGATGGCTCCAGAAAGTTTAGGAGACGGGATATTCTCCGAGAAAACTGATGTGGTAAATCCGTAAAAGTTAATAATAGTACAAGGTGCATATATTTAGCTTAATTATTATCAAACAGCATAATAATAATTATAATAGCACTGGGCTGTAACGTAATAATTATGTTTATGTGATAATGTAGTGGTCCTATGGTATGACATGCTGGGAGGTGTTCAGTGCTGGAAAGAGTCCCTATGCTGGAATCAATGCAACAGATCTGTGTCCTATGCTGGAGAGTGGATACAGAATGGATAAACCTAATAATGCAGCATGCTCTGATATAATGTGAGGACATACATTTGCTATCATAAGTAGTACAAACTTGAGGGATGATTTTTAACTGATGTGTGAAATATGTTGCCAGTGCACTGCACTTGAAGACTGAAGTAATTCAGTTGAAATTTTGGTATCAAAATCAATTGGAGCTCATTAGCAAAAAAAATCATTGATAAGCATGTTAATTAGCACCCAGAACATACCATGATATTCAGCGTAATAGTGCAATTTAAAATAAAATCTCTCTCCTAAATCGTGGGTACTACTTAAGGACACTCAGAAATTCAACGTAAACCTCGGCATAACATGGCCTTTATAAAGTCTAAGGTCTTGGCCTAGTTAGCTATGTTTATGCTCTCTTCACATCTCAATTGGTCACATCATTTATCTACACTTTACCACTTGCTCTTTCCCATCAAGTCACTTTGTCTCTTCCTATGTCTATGAGCATAACCTTGTTTTGATGTTATGGATCCCCCAAAAATGCAGTTAAAGTGCTCGACATACATACCAATATGGATTTAAATAAGTGTTGCCTGAAAGCACATCAAAATTTAAATCTCTCACCCTGTTGTCAATATACTGGTGTCTCTCTATTTTATTATTATGCAAATCTAGATACTTGTTATTTAAATAACTCAACTTTAGTCATAATTGTCAAATACAAGGCTGAATCAAGGTACGTACTACACACTTTGTGGTTTCCCACTCTAAAGCAATAGGCAAATTAGAACATATATTACTACCATTTACATTTGGTTTTGAATGTATTACTTTGAGAATCTCATTATAACTAGTATATTAGATGCTCTACAATACCTCCATTATATAGAGTACAAGGTATATTCTCAAACATTCCTCCAAAGTAATATGCAATATTAATCCAATCAACAAGTTAATATTCTGTACAGTTAAATATGTTAGCAGCAAGACCAATACAGCTGGAGGGTGACCACCACCAATCAAGTCTGTTTGATATATTAAAAAATACTATTACAACACAAGTATATGCTAGCAGAAATTTTTTTCTTGCATTATTTCTTAATATTTTCTTAACAGTTACCATGCACACAACATTGTTCCCATAAATTCAGGTATAATGAAGTTATAAGGAAGTGTTGGGAGTTGAAACCAGAGAACAGGCCTAATTTCAGTGAATTGGTTCCTATAGTTTCATTGCTCCTGGAGGACAATGCTGGATACACAACTTTCAGTAACTGCACTATTCAGGAGCAGATTACTGCCACTGCTGATGCAGGACACATGGAGTCGACAGCTGTAGACTCTGAAGACAACAGCACCATACATAGTATGGAAACTACAGCTATTGACAAGGATATTAAATATGTGACTTCTAAGTTTTAGTATGTATACTGCTAGTATAGATCGTAATAATCTTTAAAAAATTACATAAAATACCTATAGAATTTTTTTTGGTTAGTTTTAGTCATAGCCATAAAGTAGTTACTGATGGACTCATGTTGTTTTTTGTATTTCCCATGTGAATCTTGCTGTTAATTTTGTATTGCACTGGATTATTCTTCAGTGAGTTTGTATGGTATTAATAATTATTGTAATGTTACCATGGTATTAACAGAAGGGTCATCTCTGAGAGCAGCTAAAGCTGTTCCCACAAGAACTGACACCGCCTGTTTATTCAAATTTATCACATCCTAAATTTGCAGTAATTAGGTAGCTTCTTCCCTTGAAAGAGAGCTCTGAATATTGCAATATTTGTATTTTATGAAAAATCTAGCAAATCTAATCTTACTCTCCATCTTTCATCCAATTTACATTGGATTAAATCTACTGCTTAATGGTCACACATAGTCTTAAGTTCGAACTTGTACACAGTCGATACAATTCAATAATCAAAATTTGAATTTACTCCTAGTTGAGAAATGTTGATGAAATAATGAAGAACTGGATCAGCACCATAAAGAACTCAAACTGAGTTGAGTGGGCTCTCTATATGCATGATTTATTTTTACCATTGTTCCATTATAAGCAAAAAATCCATCAATGATGATAAGCTGTACAACCAGGTTTTGAACTTATACACCAGTGCTGACCAAAAGTATCCTCAGCTATGATCTGGATACAGCCCAGCATAAATTCTCTGTTTCATCAAACAGCAACGCCATTTCGTGGTAACAGTGGAACATGAAGACAAGGAGCTTCTTGTCAAAACCTGTGCCCAGCATTTTGAAGGCCTGTCTTGATAATCCAGCTACAGGTGGGAACTTCGGCAGAGATAAAACCTTCCATAAAATATCTCAGTGATATTACTGGAACGGCATGAAAAACGATGTACAAGAAAATGTGAAGGCATGTCCGAAGTGTTTCGTCAGTAATCCCAAAGTCAGCAAAGAAGCTCCATCACTCTACCCGATACCTGAACCTGCTCAGATCTGGAGTCTTTTAGAATAATTGACATTATCGGACCCCTAAGCTTGTGATAACAATATATCGTTACCGAAATAAATTATGATTGATTTTGAACAGGATAATTTTTTAATGTGGTGCTGGCTAGCTGTCTTGCTAGATAGCCTAAGAAATGGTAATAAGGGAATTCGTAAACTGTCTCAGAGACTTATGCCAAGCTGATTTTAGGTATGAGTCAAGAAATGTATAGTGATTTGGTATTAAGCTAGCAAGTGGCAAAAACATGTCTATAGATTCCCCATTGTATTATTAGCAATCATACCATTTTTCCAGTTTTAACACAAATTCTATCTCAGGTTTAAGCCCTCCTGCATGCATCTCCCGTTTTACATGGTATGATCAAATTATTTGTCCAACAACCTGTGAGGTTTCGCTTCGCTTCCGTACTAAAATATTACAATGGCCAGAACATGACAAACCATCCGGCTCATACAAATGCGGGACTCCATGAAGGTCGTTAGCAAGGCAAGAAAGGTTAAGGGGGGAAGAGGGCTGAAAACGCATATTTTTTCAAAAAATTTTTTTTGAGCCCAAAAGGGTTCATAACATGTCTGGAGTTTGAGTTTCAAGTTTCAGAGCAAGTGAATATATGCATCAAAAGATAGAGCCATTTTTATACAGTGCATTATTTTTCCATTTCATTTCATTTCACTTCACATTCGAAGGAGGTTCTCTCTCAGTCTCACTGGCTACAGTCGGGGGGGTTGGCGATGATCGCCTACTCAAAATACAGTTTTTATATATCAAAATGTTGCCAATTTCATGGAGACCCTTACCAGTCGTTTGCGCAATGAATTGGCCAGGCAGGGGGGTAGTGCGCAACCGCTAAGTCGAGCACGTTTTGCTTAGGTCACGTGTTTTTTAGTCAGTTCGCCAGAATTACTTGAAAGTATCACACTGTTGAGTTATGGGGAAGAGAAAAGAGAAGTATTGTAAACAGAAAGGCCAAGGATTCAAGAAGAGTGAGGACAAGAAGAAGAAAGCCCTACAGGCGGCTGTTGTTGAGCCTGTTACAGGAGCCGCGCCAGGCAAGTTTTAATGTTTATCTCCGTACTAAAAAGTTACTTGCTGTTTCCTTCCTCTGTTAGTTGGTCTCTCGGATCCTGAAGGTAAGGGTAGCGCTTTTGTCAACCTTCATTTACCTTGGCAATCAATTGAAAATGTCTGAAGAGAGGCCAGTTCCAGTTCCAGTGGTGACTATGACCGGGAAGAAGTTGGCTCTCATGGATCGTTCAGCTGCTTCTGCGGGTCTTGCTACTGGATCTACTGGCTCTACCTCTTTGGACTCAGGTGATGTTAGAGAACTGGGTGAGGGTAATCGTTTAATAAACTTACATAAGCTTAGAGAGGTCATAGAAAGGTATAATAAGTGTATTCAATGTGGTAGCCGAGCTCGCTTGCAACTGAAGGAAAATTGTTCCCGTAGGGCAGGCATGGTGTCTCATATTTTTACTTTTTGTTCAAATTGTGGTAACACTCAAGACATCTCAAACCCTATATCTGTAGAAGCTCATTCTTTGAACACCCAGTCAGTACTGGGTGCTCGCATTGCTGGAATTAGTCATTCTGGTCTGGAAGACATCACTGCAGTCATGGATATGTTGCCCCCTCTTAGTTCAACTTGTTTTTTTGAGTATACTAGGTCAATAGGGAGTGCCACAAATGCAGTAACGCAGAATATTATGTTGGATGCCGCTCATAGGTTACATGATTTTTATGGGGTTAGGCATGACGACATCATTGATGTTAGTGTTACTGTTGACGGCACGTGGCATAGACGGGGCCACAAATCAAATTATGGCTTGGTTGCGGTGATGTCTTGGGACACTGGAGAAGTTTTAGATTATTATCTTATGTCTAAGTTCTGTCAAGCTTGCGCGCGTAGACCTGAAGATGAAACAGAAGCAAGTTACAAAGAATGGTTTGAGGGTCACAAGGTAAATTGTGAAGCCAATTTTGAAGGCTCTTCGGGTTCTATGGAAGTTGTAGGAACACAAAAACTTTTTGAGCGTTCAGTGGAGAGACTGAAGCTTAGGTACACACACATAATTAGTGATGGGGATACAAATGCACATAAACGGTTGTTGGAAGTCGAGCCTTACGGTCCTAGTGTTGAAATAGAGAAGGTAGAGTGTATAAATCATGTTAGCAAGCGCTTTTTAAAGCATTTTGAGACATGCATTAAAAAAGGGGGTGTTGATAACAATGGCAAGCGTGTAACTTTGGGTGGTGCAAGGGGAGTTAGTCGTGTGTCTATAATTAAAATGCAAACTTACTATAGGGGAGCAATTAGAAATAATAAGGACAGCCTTGAGGGGATGATTCGCGATGTGAAAGCGATTTTTTATCACTCTCAGTCAACTACGGAACATCCCCAACACGAGTATTGTCCTACAGGAGTTTTGAGTTGGTGTAAGTTTAATCGAGCTTGTTCTAAAGGTGAGGTACCACCAGTACCCACCCATAGGCCTATGATTCCTCCGGACAAGGCTAGGTACGTTAAGGTGGTTTTTGATAAATTAATGTCCGAGGATCTTTTGTGCAAGTGTTTAGGTGGTTATACACAGAATCAAAATGAGAGTTTTAATTCTGTTGTGTGGAGTAGAGCGGGTAAGACAGAACATATGAGTGCAACAAGTGTCAGGCTTGCCGTCGATTTAGGTGTGGCGAGCTTAAATGTTGGGAGGAAGGTTGGCTTTGGTAAGATTATGTCTAAACTAGGTATATTTAGTATGCGAGCTAACATGTCTTTTGAGTGTTCTGATGAGTCTAGGGAGGACCAGCGGGAGAGGAAGGCTACTGAAGAAGCGAGGCGGAGAAGGACGGCAACGATGATGCTGAAGACCCGGCAGGAGGCAGCAGACGTTTCAATGGAGGGCGGAGCATCGTACGGTCCTGGCATGGGGGACCTGTAACATTTTTATTTTGTTTATGTGTATTTTGCTTTCTATTGTCAGCGTGCAGTGATTACTGGAAGATACTTTTGTTTATGTGTATTTTTGTCAAGCTTAGGAATTACTGGAGGATGACTTTTGTTTATGTGTATTGTTTTTCAGGGATAACTGGAGGTTGTCGGAAGACATGTGTGGAGGGTGACGATGGATGGACCTGGGCATGGGAGCCCTGCAAATGATGACATGTTTATGTTTGCTAATTCAATATATATTAGCAAAGCAACATAACGAGTCTGATGCGTCTTTAATTTATGTGTATATATATATATATTGTAGGTTTTCAGGTTGTAGTTAGGATGTAGGATGCTGTTGTTGTTGAAAAAATAAAGGACTGAAAAGTCAAATGGTTACTTTCAATATTTTGTTTGTACACACACAATTCTAGTAATGAGGGGATGTATTCTGGTGAAGCAGGGGGTGTTTCTGGCAGCTGGGATGTGATTACAAACAGCTTGGACTTCAAGGCTCAATATCTCTGAAGTGATTTTTGAAAAACCGTTCAAATGATAACTTGAATATTTTTTATCCTTTCATAAAAAAAATATATATATTGAAAGCAAACTTTATATTCTACAACTTGCGCGAGAGTTTTTGTTTGATTGGATTACTAAAAAAGACCTATAGATGAAAATGTAACGTGATGTCATAAAGCTGTGTTCAGAAAAAGCAACAAAAAAACTTTTTTTCAAAATTTCAAGACGCGCAGTTTGTAGTGCTCATTATGATTGACTAATAGACCGAATAAGAGCCTCGCAAAGGTCGTTACTGCAACGTGGTTTACTAAACGGCTTACAGTCCGCACTGGAAGAGCCTATAATGAGCCAGGAAAAAATTATGCCGAAGTAAAATGACAAAAGAGACTTGCCATTAGAAAGCACAGACTGCAAGCTGTAATTTGATATATAAATCTGGAAACTAGAGTGAATGCGAGCAAAGATATGGTACTCTATATGAGACTACGCGATACGCAGCCTTCTTTCCCCCTTAAAGACATGATCGGTTGATGTTATATCATAAGTTGAGAATGATGCAAGTCGTTGGTGATGAGCAAAGTGAGGAAGGTTTACTTTTAGTGAATTCTAGGTATTAATATTAATAATAATTATTATTAACAATAACTTAACAATAACAATAACAACAACAACAACAATAATAATAGTAGTAGTATTAATAATAGTAATAAAATAATAAAAGAACAATAACAACAAATCAACAACAACAAAAATAACAACTACAATAAAAAAAAATTTAAAAACAATGACAAAAAAACAAATAATAACAATAACAACAAGAATAAGAATAACAATAATAATAATAATCGGACACAGAAAACTTGGTATTGCTACATGGCATATTTATCTAAATTTCTCTCTACATAATATTATGTATAAAAAATTTAACTGGCTTGAGTTTCCCCGATTTACGATCTGGAACATGTTGTCATGTGTAAAGGCTAACATTGACAGAATTGAGCTCCCTGACATGATTTTTTCTTAATTTTAATTTTTTTTCATTTTCATTTTATTTTTATGTAGCTAACTCGGAAGAAACAATCATGGTAAATCCCATACACACTGAAGCTGTTTTTGTTTTGTAATTTGTATAATGCAATTCACTTGTCCATAAGCAGTTAACAGGACTTTGGTTATCAATCCACAATCTACTACTTGTGTGAGAATGTCTGAGAAGTGTACTCTCACTTAGGCTACTAACTTACCTTATATAAAATGTTCAAAATAGCACTGAGAAACTCAATGGAGCACTCTCAAGAACCATATGAAAGCTAACAATTATGGCTGTGGCTGTTGCATCGGTCATTTGGTCCAAAGAAGGAAGTCCACAATTGAAAATTTACTTGATTAGTTAAATGCACACATCTTGGCTAGCTACCCAACTTTCAATATTATGGTTTTCAATAGAGCATTCAGTGCTGTAAGAAAGTTATAGCTACCAACCATAGCTGTAACAATAGCAGCTGCACTGGTTTAGGATCATTCCTGTGGCTTCCAGACTAACCCACTGAGAGTGCTGCGTCCTACAAATGCCGAGAGTGGTTTGATAGAATGGAACACTTGAAGTTACTTTGGCTTTCCTGTCACAGGGAAGCAACAGCTCACACACTGCTATGTAACAAAAGTTCTTCCTAGCTAGCAATAGTTCATCTTCTATATGATGAAGTTCCTTGATCAACCCAACAGGAAGAACCACCACATATCCATGTATCCAAGGTGTGCATGAATATTCATTCTATGGTGCATGTGAGCTGCTGCATAAAGCATCATTCACGTCAGCTTCTTTTTGATTCCATGGCCTGAAAGAGGCATCTTCATTGGGTGGGAAGGAGCTGGTAGATTTAGCCATCATGGCAATCTGGAACATGAATAACTGCCTGGATGGAAGATCTAAAGAGTACCTCATTGTTGTCATCAACACGGATAAAATTATACCAGTTCTGTGTTAGAAAGAATGGAGGCAGTCCCTTGCCATGATTGGCCCTTGCACTTGCTTTTTGGTTGCCACACTTTGAATAGGGTGCCATACAATGTCTGGATGAGATTGATGTGTATAAGCTCTGAAAAATGTATGGAATGAATTACCCAGTGGCATAATCAAGAAATGTTTTGTTTGGCCAGGATTCGGCATTTGAATTATTGTAGTTATGTCGAGGATGACAGAAGTGACTTGTGATGCATCAGCCTTTATTTCAGCAAGTTTTTAAAGTTTCCAACAAGTGAACTCTGGTTGTAACTAACTGGAGATGGGCATCTTGCGACAATGATGGTGGATGTTTCAGGTTCATCAAGATTACCATCTATGGTCTGGCATGTGATGTGCATTCTTGAGAAGTGCTCTGAATCACTTTGTGCAAGCTGCTGCTTGCTTTTGGCACATCATTGGATTCTTCCTTCTTTGTGTCACAGACCAGCAAATCAGTGCTTTCTTTTTCAAATAGTTTACCCATCGAATCTATGACTTATGCGAGTGCACAGCATTCTTTGTCTCTCCATAATCAATTCAATTCGCTCAACCTCATGATTCTATCTTCTGCAGTGGCTCTATTTTGCACTTGTTGAGTGCTTAAAATTGAGCTGCTCACAGAAAGAGTCTGCAGTTCCAGCTGGGGCTATCTCAACATACACTAATACCTGGGTTCAACCAAAGTTATGCAGCTAGCGAGCTTCCTGCTGTCTTCAGGGCCATCATATGTGTGAGGCCACCCAGGCTCAGCATGATAAAAAATTGGTATTTGCTATATGTGTTTGCCAGTTACAGAACCTGTTTAGCAAAGGCATATATAGGCTTGTTAAATGTGACAATTGGTATAAGTCCGAGTTCAGCTTGTCATGCCACAGAATGACCTATCATGGAAGATGGGAAGCAAGAGAGTTGATGTAACTAATATTCTGAGATGGATGGTTGTATGCAAGATATACACCAACACACTCTTCCAGATATTTGTGCAGCATCATTCTCACATGTGTATTTCACTGCTTGCATTCTCTTTATACATTTTAGCTTGAGCAGGAATAACTGCTGGGTTTCTGCAGCAGGTATAAGAAGGTATGATGTGTATAATTTGGCAGGTAAAGAGATAGTTTGGAGAGCAAATTTATGTTATTTGGCAAGTGAAGTGAAGGGCTATCATGTGTGGAATATTGTGGAAGATGAACTACAGCCTTGATGTTTCAGGTACCTCCTATAATAACTCCCCAATCTGTGCCCTTGAATATGCTTTGATTGTCACTAATGAGTGATAGTTCTGCTCCATGTAAGGATCCATGTGCTCTGGTGGAGTTTGTCTATATATTCAACAGATGCTTTGAAGAAAACTTGACCTGAGAGCTTCGTTGGAAACACAACATTGTCCTTGGAAAAATGCTGACATGGACCATTTTACATTTCAGGAGAGATGCAGAGTACTCGATCGTAGGAGACACTAATCCCTATGACATATAATATGTCTACTATATAGTACTGTTTTTTAGCATTCAGCATCAAGCCAGTACATTAGATATCTAAACTCTCAGCCATCCAAACACACCAGTCAACTGAACGCTGCCCCCACCATTGAAGATTATTATTTTTTATTCCATGGGAAAATTCCTCTAATATCAATGCTTACCTGCTGATCTTGGAAGCTATGCCAGTAATTTCTTCAGATTCTTATCACTCGTTGTCAAAGCAGAGAACTGGCTAGACATACTCAAAATAGAAAAAGGATTTTGCATAATCTGTGATGCTGTGATGAATGGTGTGATTACTGTTAATCAAACATTTCAATTATCCAAACACCCAGTCCTAATGTGTTTGGATAACTGAATTCCCACTGTTTATAGTGATAAAATTAATGGATTTCCTTGTTAATGCTTTGTCATACTTGGAGCACCTTATATACCTTTCTTCACATGCTTGACACTGTTTATTCCAGAAGCTGAGATATTGTCATAAATACTGCAGCTGATGACCGATGTGAGCAATTTGATATTGGATCTTTCTAATATTATCGTGGAAGTACACAGCAGTTGTGCACAGTAGTGATTCAGTTTCTTCTTGATGTTTGTCCGGAAAGCATTAAAAAGTTTCTGTGCCTTGAATGTCTCCTTCATTACACAATCTGTGCAGCTTGAGCCTGGTTCAGAGCACCATTGTCAATCTCATACTCAAATGCCTTGGCTAGTGCATTGCCAATGTCATGTTCAAACACCAGAGGGATGTTTGTTCCTTTTCTATTCCCACGGATCAGGAAAATGTGCCAGTGTTGTGTTGCTTCAGTTTTGCTGAAGGAGTACATATCCTATGTATCCATATGATCACAACACAGACACATTCATTATAAGTAGCTATCTAGTTTTGGAGGTCTGTGCTGTCAACTCTTGTCATACGAGTAAGAACTCTTACTCATATCATGCACGAATTATTAGTTTAAAATAACCATCTTTCCTATCTTGCTGTGCCTCTATTTTTCTGCACATACCCAAAGCATGGTCATGTGGTGTTGTCAGTCAATATATATTGGAGGTTGTACTCCCTATATTTCTTTGAACCCTAATTTAAAATGTAAGACCCCAAAACAGAAAAAAATCAAAGTCTATATTTCAACTAAAATTCCCTTTTGGTTGATTTTAACTCAAAAAGCAAAAACCTAAACTAAAAGTATATGGTTATCTGGTTTGGTTAGGTAAAATGTTTGTGCTGTTGATTATTCACAAGACTAAAGTTCTGTGGAAACCAACTTATCACATTGACTCAGCTCAGCTAGACTAAATTTTACACTTTGAGTGTGTTCACATTAAAACCCTTTACCAATTTTGAGGATGTTAAATGGATCAGTGCAGAAAAATGTTTGTTTTAGCAATGCATTAGACAGTTTGAATCTTCATGTAATAAAATGGACATATTCTACAAAGTTGGGAAAAAGTAGAAATAGATAGATGGTGCTAAATTAAGAAATGAATTCATGCATTGTGATTGGTGTCTTCGTAGTAAAATTATGATGAACATACAAATTACATGCAAGTTATGTTTGGAGAAAAGTAGATAAATAATTAAATAAATACAAGTTCTCGTACTTGAAGATGACATTTCATGGTTGTAATGGTTTTGGGAGCTATGTCATCATGAAGGATTCAAGGATGGTCAAAGTGTTTTTAGGGTAAAAAATGGAGGCACCTTTTATGATGATACTAAAAAGCTTCCCAAAGTGAGTTTAAGCCAAGATAAAAACTATATTTTTTGGGTGGCCAATATTAAAAAATAGGATTAAACTATTATACTGCACTCCCCCAAATAACATGCTAACTTGCCTATAACGTACTTTTTAAAACATGGAGTTGGCTTTATGATTGGTTGCATACATTGTATTTATTATTTTTTAAACTGAAAAATTGAATACTAAATAGAGAAGTAAAGGATGCAACTAAATTTAAGTGAATAGCTGATTTACAAATCCAAGCACCAAATATATAACAGTAAACACGAGTAAAAATAGGAAAAATAATAAATAATGTATGCTCATCTAAATAATAATGGCTAATGCCCATCCCTCATCCTCTTCAAATTTACCTTGACCTTAGATGTTAACCAAATAATTTATAATTCATTTATTATCGACAACCTGAATCCATTACAACTCTATGTGCTATCGGAGTGAATCACTGTGAATTGTATATATAGCCACTGGTTTAACAGCAATCTATCAACAATAGAATGTAATATAAATCATACTTTGTTTTCCATTATCTTATCCCCTCAACACTTTAGTCTGAGACACGATTAATAGTTGTACAATTGTTATTGTAGTTGCACAATGTATTATCCTGATTGAACAGATTCATAACCACACTTTGTAATTTAACCATAATTATATGGTTGTATCCTGAACCAACAGGAGGTGACCTATAAAAGGGGAGCTTCTTAGTGGTAAAGAGATTTTCCCTTGCATTGGCAATTAAAATAGACTATCAGTCTTTACAGGGGACTTGCAGCATATCAGAGGAGTACTGAGCTTAATCCCTCAACCCCTCACACATTGGTGGCAGTATCTACAATGAACCTTAACCCAAAGACTTCTTGAAGACAGTATACATGATGGTAACAGATAACTGAGTTACAGCTCCACAGATCCATGAAGACATCGTTACCTTGGTCTTACATTAGCAGAACTATGGTGAACCTACTATGGAAAGGGGATCCCATGAGAACAAGATTCTGCCATTACAATCAACTATGAAGTTACCATTCCCCAACAAGGATGGACAGAAACCTTGACAGAGAACTTACAGTTGCAGAGCATGATCAACGGAAAGTACCTTTTGAAGTGTAGAGTCATTTCTGATGTAACCCTTGAGATTGCCATGCCAACTGCTCAGAAAAAGTGACAGGTTGTGTGCATTAACCATGAATATCACCAGAGGCAGCTGTCCTATGGGTGACAGTTGCCCAGGAAGAGGAGGAAGAAGGCACTGTCCAGACTAAAGACTGCAAGCTAAATAAGCAACAGAAGCAACAACTACAAGTTATGTTGAGTATACACAAGGAGGTGGTGATGGAGAAATTGGGGAAGACAGACACGGTATTCCTTCAGATTGACACAGAACTGGCAACATCTATCAGAGCATACCCATACCATATCCCACCTATTTGGAAGGACTAGCTGAGGGAGGAGGACCACTCACTAGCTGAGGCGGGTATCCTCAAACCCTCCTTCAGCCCTGGTCCTCACCCATGGTCTCTGAGAAAGCCAAATTGCTCGGTTCACCTTTGCTTGATATTTAAACATATCTATGCAGTAACTATTCCCCACCCTTACCTCATGCCGCAAGTGGACGACATGCTCACTAAGATTGGTAATGCTAAACAACTTACTAAGATGACCTGAACAAAGGCTTCCATCATATCTCACTCAAGGAAAAAGATCAGCTTGGAAGAGCTTTCTGCACTGTATAGGGGATGTCGTGCTACACACAGTTAAGGCGGGTTCACAATATGATGCTCGCCCATCGTTACGTATCGTCTGTATCGTATCGCTCCATCGTATCGTATTGTTTCTGGAGAGTTTGATTGGCGAGTGTTGCTGGTTTTGACAAGGTGCTCATGTGATAGTAATTGTTGACCGATCATGAGGTTGCTAAGGTACAAAGTCCTTCATGTGACCCTCACACTTGCCAGCATTCTGATTGGTCGGACGCTCAATGCTAGTATAGAACTAGATCCTATTCCATCGTTACGTATCGTAACGTCCTATCGTATCGTATTATCATGACGTTGTTGGTTTACAATACGATGATACGTTACGATAGGATGATACGATAAATAACTGGGGCTCAATAAATTATACTAGCATTTTTTTGAGCATTTTAGGTGTGCTGAAGCATTGAGAATAATGCCAGTATTATAGGCAGAATTATTACTGCATTAGGCAGGATTAAAAAAAGAAAGAATACATGATGCAAAAAAAAGCAGACTGGATCACAAGTTTAATTTTTATACAGCAGATATCTATGCACACAGAATGTAGTGTATGTATATATATACACGTCTATCACTTAGCATAGTTAGCACACAGCTACTTGCTAAGTGATAGATCATAGGCGTAGCAGTACATTTTGCATTGGTAAGGCAAATATATAGTGCAGGGGCCTGGCCATGCCCAATTTTGTATAACCATACCCTGTACCTTTCCCACACTAATATAGGCAATTTAATAAAATACATTACAATAATATGAATGACTGAACTTGAAATTTTGACATTCAGAATCTTGATGATACTTAGAAAAATGGAGCACCTACAATGGTAAGATAGAAATGGTAAGAGATATAAAAATTAAATTTAGCTAGCTATTTTAACGCAGCATGAGCATCTTTCTAGTTAGTGTAGCCTTTGGTAATAAAACCTAGATATCTTCTGTTATAGCCATAGTCCACTAGGCAGCAAGTTACTCTCATTTACCTTTGAGCAATAACAGAATCACTGGCTTCTTTGTAGTTTAAAACAGCGTATTTCTCCCTTGTTACCAAAAGAACGACTAGGAAAGTGAAAATGCATTGGCTGATGAGTAGTTTGTTTGGTAGTTTCACTTTGTTCTTCAACGTTACACAGTCACAGTAGCCACAACTATGAGCAGGTTGACCATGAGATTAATTATAATGGTGCGACATGTGATATGTGCATGGTCGACATAAGTGGGTGTGGTTTAGTGAACGTATTGGTCAGGCAATTGCCTGAGCTGCCTGACCCAGCGTTACGCCTATGTAGATGCATGACTGGACCACTAACTAACTAGACTAGTCTGACATGTGACTAACTAGACTAGTCTGACATGTGACTCACTCCCAAGGACTGAAAAATGGCTGAATGTGCAAGTGATAGTTTTTCTGAGAGACTGAAGAAACTCAGCCTGAGCCTGAAGCTCCTGTTATACCGAACACCAGAAGTAGTGTTATTTATGTTCCCAGTCTTTTGAGTAAGCTGAGAAGTCCTGTGTCAGGATTCCAACAGATTGCTAGTCCAAGTTGAATCAAGACAACTAAAGAACAAAGGAACATTCTGAATAGATGTGGCTAATGTGGTGTAATGTGAATGATGTAATGATTTGTTAAAATAAGACTGACACACCCATCGGGTGAGCCAGTCAGGTGATTTATGAGTAGAGACTTTTTTGACTAACTTTGTTTCGAGTTGTTGTTGAGTTGTATTGTTTGGATGTGTTTGATTCGTGCTCTTGGAATTGAATAAAGCTTTTAACTTTATCACACTTGTCTAGCTAAGATAGCTAGAAGGACCCCAAACAGAAAAGCAAGGGCGCGACAGTGGTGGCAGTGGTGGGATTTTTCAATGGCCGAAGGATTCCTGAAACGAACGAACTCATTGAAACCAGACAGCATGTCTCAAAGACCCCGAAGACACCGTCAAGGGAGAGAAGGTACGGCTAGAACAAGAGAAAACCAACGTAGCCGCAGCCCCTCTCATGATGAGTCAGATCATGAACAGGAAGGCACGGTTAGAACAAGGCGTGGTTACAGTCGCTCTCATGACGAGTCTAATCACGATGAGCGTTCTGAAGACAGAACTGTGGCAGAAGTCGAGGAAGGATTGCCAGAGGGAGAATTATCAACTCGTGACTTATTGAGATGGATGACACTAGAGAATGTCAAAAGAGATGAAAGGATGGAGAAGTGTTTGCAAACATTAGGAGCAAGCGTCAAGAAGGAGCCAAGGATTGCAAAGTGGGAGGAAGGACAATGCCCCGAAAAATTCTTTGCTCTCTTCGAATCCGTTATGGATGACTACAGGATCGATGAAAGTCAGTGGATGAAGCATATCAAGCCATCTCTGACAGGAAGACTGCTCACTGATGAGAATCTATGCCCAGACGAGACAAGAGGAACTACGACAAGTTTCAACAACTCATCATCACTCGAGTTGGGGACAGTGAAGCAGAGAGGCGCAATAAATGGTGGTCAATTCAACCTGAAGACAAGGAATCGTTGAGTACATGGTACAGACGAGTAGCTGAGACGACAACCAGATATTTGAAGGATTTTCAATCGAGAGATCAGGTGGTGGACCAGCTCATAATCGAGACATTCCTGGGGGGTCTACCAGCCAATATAGCCACATCGATCAGGCAACAGTGCGAGGGAGATCCTGAGTATGCTTGCGAGGATGCTCTCAAGTATTACCTGGATCGAGGTTGGGAACCTAACATCAGGAAGAGGTCCAGAAGAGATGATGATCGATGAAAGGGAGCTGACTTCCGAGATCAAGAGCGAACTCCCAAGTATTCGAGAATAGAGCTGACACACAAGACTGAATCCAAGGGCAGTAACAAAGAAGAATTCCGAGACAAAGATGGTCGAATAAAGCCCGAGTTCTTCTCCGACCAAGGCCCAATGTGCTTTAAGTGTCGAGGATGGGGACATAAAAGTCGAGAATGTACCAAGAAGGTAAATTCAGCAAGGAGCCGGGAAATTGATCGGCCTAGTACAGTCAACCTGCATTGGAATGTTTTGCACGGTCGCATTGGAAACAATGACTGTGAAGTTGAGATTGATTCTGCAGCAGACGTCTCTATAGTGGCAAAAGACCTGGTGCCCCGAGCCAACTATACTGACAGACATGTGGATATTGAAGGGGTAACAGGAGAGACAGTGGAAGCTCCGATAGCCAAGGTGCTGCTCCAGTTGGGCGACCGAAAGCTCTGGGTGGAAGCAGCAGTGCTCGAGAACACCAACAAAGACGTTCTACTGGGAAGAGACAACAATATCCAATTCGAGAGCTCTGCTAGCAGAAGCAGTAGACGCTGAGCGAAAGGAACGTGCAGAAGTCAGTGCTGTCATGACCAGGAAAATGCAAAGAAAGAAAGAGGAGGAGGAGGCAGAAGAAGAGACTCGAGAGCTGATGAATTTGAACTATGATTTCCTAGAAGAGAGACCATCTCGCACTGAGGAGGCAAAGGCAAAGAGATGGCATGAAGGCTTGGCTGCCTTCAAAGACAGCCTGACAGACCTGCCTGACGAACTAGCTCCAACAAGAGAGCAGCTGATCGAAGAACAGCACGAGATTGAGACTCTTACAAATGCTTGGGAAAAAGCTAGCCCAGGAGGACCATTTCGGGTCATCAATGAAATGCTATATCACATTAGCACAGGAGAAGACGAAACTGAATTGAAGCAAGTTGTGGTTCCAGAGGGCAGACGAAGAGGCATCTTGAGCCTCACGCACAGTTCACCCTTAGCTGGTCATATGGGTAGAAGAAAGACGTCCAACAAGATTTTGAGACGCTTCTATTGGCCCACTCTCAACAAAGACATTCGAGACTGGCTTGAACACTGTGAGGAATGCCAAAGAGTAAATGTGGTTCCGAAGAACAAGGCTCCTCTCAGTATCATGCCTGTTTTCAAAACGCCATTCGACCGAATCGCAATTGACTGTGTGGGGAAACTCCACAAGACACCCAGAGGAAATAAGTATCTGATTACCATTATGGATTTGGCCAGTCGCTTTCCTGAAGCGATACCAGTCAGGTCAATAGATGCAGAAACCACGGCAGATCACTTGATACAGTTCATGCTCAGATATGGATTTCCTAAAGAGATCCTCTCAGATCGAGGAGGTAACTTCATGTCGAAGTTGATGGAAGTGATACTCAAACGACTCGGAATCAAGCACATAAAGTCCTCGCCGTATCATCCTCAATCGAATGGCATGTTAGAGCGTTGGCACGCTACGGTGAAGGCAATGCTTAGGAAGTCGGGAAGAGGCAAGAATGACTGGGACAGAATGATACCTTTGCTCTTGTTTGCAAGTCGAGAAGCGATCCATGACTCCACTGGCTTTGCACCCTTTGACCTGGTGTATGGCAGAACTGTCAGAGGCCCTTTGGACGTCATTCGAGAGCAATGGGAAGGAACTGAAGACTTGCCCATCTCAGTTACAGAATATATGAATGACCTCTACCAGTGTATGACACACATCGCAGAGATAGCGGCAGAAAGAGACATGATATCGAAAGAACGAAACAATCATGATCGAAATGCCAGAACCCGAGACATGGAGGTGGGAGACTCAGTACTGGTATTAGCACCCTAACGTCACAGCAAGCTGGAAGCATCATACCAGGGACCATACCAGATTCTTGAGAAGATAACGCCAGTTACGTACCTGATCGATGTTCCTGGGAGAAAGGGAAAAGGACAGCAACTACATGTGAACATGTTGAAGAAATGGAACACCCCTTCAGCATCAGTCATGGCTATCTCGGTAGTAGCTGAACCTTCCGAAATAAGTGATGAAGAAGGTGAAATCATAACCTGGGAAGTGAATGGCCCTAATCAGCCAACACTCAGTGATGACTTGACAAATGAACAAAAGCAGCAGATGAAGGAGATTACAAAGATACGAGAGAATGCCTTTCATCCAGTACCTGGTAAGACTAACCTGGTGGAGCACTCCATTCGACTGTCACAGACAATACCAGTCAGGAGGCCCATGTACAGAGTCCCAGCAGCACTTCAGGACCTTGTTCGCAAAGAGCTCAAGTCGATGCTCAAGCAAGGAATTATCGAGCCTTCAACCAGTCCTTGGTCTCACTCACTGGTGACTGTCAAAAAGAAGAATATACCAATGGAAGTACGTCTGTGCGGAGATTTTCGACCCATCAATGTGGACACTCTCCCAGACCCTTATGTGATGCCACGGACCGAGGAACTCCTAGATCGGATAGGGAATGCGAAGTTTATCTCTATCTTTGATTTACGGAAGGGATTTTATCAAGTTCCGATGAAAGAAGAGGACAAGGAAAAGACAGCCTTTATGTCCCTAATGGGAAAATTTCAGTTTACGACGATGCCTTTTGGGTTAAAAGGGGCACCTGCAACCTTTCAGAGATTAATGGACATTTTACTCGATGGAACCCACCTGTATGCAGTCGCTTACATAGACGACTTAGTTGTCTACTCAGGATCGTGGGACAAACATCTACAACATGTGGATGAAATCCTACAACGGATTGAACGAGCCAACCTGAAGCTACGGGCAGAAAAATGTAGTATCGGTGCAGCCCGCTGCATATTTCTTGGACATGAAGTAGGCCAAGGTCATGTGGCTCCAGTCCAAGCAAAAATTGAAGCAGTCCAACGGTTCAACCGCCTAATCACGAAAAAGGATGTTAGATCCTTTCTGGGACTTACCGGGTATTACCGGAAATTTATCAAAGACTATGCGACAATCGCTCTCCCACTCACCGATCTGTTGAAGAAGAGTTTACCAGACAGAGTACGATGGAACGAGGAAACAGATCGAGCATTCGAGCAGCTAAAACAAGCAATCGTGGATAAGCCAGTCTTACGAACACCAGATTTGACAAAAGACTTCATCCTCCAAACTGATGCGTCAGGACGTGGGGTAGGTGCTGTCCTGACCCAAAACTTTGAAGACGGGGAGAGGCCGGTAGCGTTTTTCTCGAAAAAGTTGCTACCGGCACAAGCACGGTACACAGCAACCGAGAAGGAGGGATTGGCGGTCGTTAAAGCTATTCAGCACTTTGAGTTTTATCTCTACAGACGTCCGTTCAAGGTGCAAACCGACCATACAGCACTAAAAAAGATCAAGACGATGACGAACACCACTGGTCGACTGATAAGATGGTCCATGTTACTACAGAGCTATGACTTCACAGTTGAACACAAGCCAGGAGCAGACAACACCAATGCCGATGGGCTATCATGCCAAGCCGAGGATGGACCATCACTTGAAGAAAGGGGAGATGTCAGGATTCCAACAGATTGCTAGTCCAAGTTGAATCAAGACAACTAAAGAACAAAGGAACATTCTGAATAGATGTGGCTAATGTGGTGTAATGTGAATGATCTAATGATTTGTTAAAATAAGAGTGACACACCCATCGGGTGAGCCAGTCAGGTGATTTATGAGTAGAGACTTTTTTGACTAACTTTGTTTCGAGTTGTTGTCGAGTTGTATTGTTTGGATGTGTTTGATTCGTGCTCTTGGAATTGAATAAAGCTTTTAACTTTATCACACTTGTCTAGCTAAGATAGCTAGAAGGACCCCAAACAGAAAAGCAAGGGCGCGACATCCTGCACCAACAGACCTGTCAAAAAAGAGGAAATTATACACTAATCTTCCCACTGGCTTGAAGCGAGGTAAGGGTAGTGTGGCTACTGAGCCCTCTGTTCTCCTTTCAACAAGGATCAAAGATTTTTCCAACGAATATCTCTCTGTGGTATCAAGATAATTATTTTGCGAGTGCTGTAGAGAGCCTATGTCTGTTAAAAAGAGTGTATTACTTCAACATATTAAATCAGCTAAGCATGCTAGTGGTAAAAAGCCAAAAGATTCGAAGAAAGTGCAAGATCAAAATGTAGCTGACATGTTAATGCAGAAAAACACCCAGTCGGAGAAAATCTTTCAGATGAAGTCATAGTCTTTCAAGTTAAAGTCATGAAATCGTTTTTGAAAGCTGGAGTACCTCTAAGATTGAGTGTTTTAGAGAAGTATTTGAAGAAAATGCTTTAAGACTCTCTCACAGTAATAATTTACGCCATTTATTCATGAACAAGCGTTTGCCAGCATCAAAAATAACATTAATGGAAAAGAAGTAACTGTAACCTTTGATGGAACAACCCATATTTGTGAAACAATGGTTATAGTGGTTCATTTTGTGGATGAGAAGTGGCAACTACAGCAACATGTTGTCAGGCTAATGTTGCTAGCTAAGAGCCTTAAAGGCGAAGAAGTGGCCAGACAGTTGATTATGTGCCTATCTAATCAACTTGGTATTGTCTCAAATCAGCTAGTAGCAGCTATGCGTGATCGTGCTTCGGTTAACAATGTAGCAATTCAAACTCTAAAAATTGTTTACCTAGATGTGGGGTGCTTCTCACATACTCTTGATCATGTTGGAGAGAGTATATGTACAAACATATTGGCTGAATTTGTTAAAGGCTGGGTTGGACTTTTTTCACGAAGTCCAAAGACAAAACTGGCTTGGAGAGAAACTACAGGTCTGCCAGTCGCCTATACTTATTCAAGCACTCGATGGTGGTCGAAAGGAGGTAATGAAGCACTTGCTTGATGCTTTTGGGGAAGTTCATCCCTTCTTTGAAAATAATGATCTCGCACCTACCAAACAAAAGCTTTTGGATATTCTCAATGAGCCTCCAAAGAATCGAAAGTTGCAAATGGAACTTGCAATCACAATTGACTTTGGTGAGCCATTTGTGAAAGCAACATATCGAGGGGATGGGCCACTTGCTCTTAATGCATATGAAGAAATCGCTGCACTTCATGCTACTATTTCTACTCAACATTTCCCTAATAATGCTGTTGCCACCAAGTTATCTTCAAACAGGCCAACTAATAAGCAGCAGGTAATTAGTTATGTAACTGAATGTATCAAGCCTGCTTTCAAGCAGAAATTTGAAGGTGATCTTAAACCAATTGTTACAGCTTTCAAATATGCTAGATTTTTCGATCCAGTCAAGATCTCTGAACTTAAACCATGCTCAACTGATGCTGACCACTTGAAAACCTTCCTTTCCTCAGTGATCGAATTGAAAAAAGAGCTTCCTAGTTACCTGGCAAAAGTGGATGGTGTTTCTCCTGAGGTGGATAAGTTGGAGTGGTGGAAGAAGTACACAAATGAACTCCCTCACTGGTCTGCTGCTTGCAAATTAGCATTGCTAGTGCAGCCATCCTCTGCAGCAGCAGAGCGGGTTTTCTCCATTTTGTCTAATAGTTTTTCCCAACGACAAACCACTGCATTGGAAGAGACTATTGAAGCATTTCTTATGCTCCAATATAATTACAGAAAGTGAATCATACATTTTTGTTGTATATACCAATTAATTGTGTTACCAATTAAAGAATTTTCAGCTGAAAAAAGAATTTTGGGCTGAATTTCAGGCATTATATGAATGTCAGGCATTATAGGTAGATATCAAAAGCATTATAGGCAGTTGCATGAGAATTCGAGAATAGAGCATAATTTATTGGGCCCTACACATAATCATGTTCAACCATGTATAAGGACAAGGTTTAATCAGCTTCTCGGAAATGCCATGAGGTTTCATTGCCTTTGCTATTCGTTGCGCTACATGATAGGAAGCTGCAAGCATTGGTTTCTTCTTAGATACGAAGCCAAGTGTAGGCAGTGTTCTTGCCAGTAGCTCTTTTTACTTCAAATTTAGCATGGTCATTAGATGCATGGGCAGGATGTGTAGCTTCCAGATGCTGTTTCAGTATTGAAGGTTTCAGTGACCCATTTCCAAGAACTTTTGAGCACAGCAGACACTGAGGACCATCCACAACAACAAAGACAAAGCCATATTGAATCCAGGTATGCACGTTTTTTTGGTAACGGCAAAATCTGAAAAGAAATAATTATGTAATATATAAACTATGGCTACTAGGTCAATGTCAGGGAGCATCCTGACAACTGCCTCTGACACCTCTGGAAAAGGAGGAACAACCTGTGGGAATCACTCACCTGATTACTCACCTACATCAGAAGGTGTAAATCCACAGAGATCAGAGAAGACGGGCTACCCACAAACCCCTACGGGAACTGTGATAGAATCTATAAAAGAGTAGAACAGCAAAGAGAAAAGGAGAACAAAGAAAGAAAGAAAGCGACAGATTAAGAAAGACAATTAAGACTGAGTAAGTCTATCATCGAACGAGATAGATTACTAGATTGGGGTGAATTTCACCTTTTTTCCTCAGCATTTTTTAGGACTAGCGGGTTTACCTCGACGGTATTCTGATTTTCATGATAGTTTTGCCGGATGAAATCAAATTAGTTCGTTAGGGTCTGTAATTTCTATCCTGGGGGTAATTTTATTTCTCTATATAGTCTGGGATGCCTATTATCAAGAAATTTCTTTTGTGGGATGAGTGGTGTCTATAACCAAGTTTTTATGAGCACAGCCACATTAGAATGCATTTAAATTACAGAGTACAAATTAGAACTCTTTACAAATGAGATTGTGATTGAAACAGTGGATGATAACCTGAATTAGTTATCATAAGGCACAGAATTATTATGACGATAGGTCAACAGTGATATTGTGCTTATTGATATATGTTTTTAATGTGCATTTGAGCCATTGTTTTATTGTTCTTTAATTGCTAACAAGCTGAGGGAGTGAGGTTATGGTATTGGTCTTACCAAGGTCTTGAGGGCAAGAGGTGTGGTGCATCTAGGTTCTCAGACAAGGATTTGGCGTCATCAGAAACTGCTAGTGGCTTATAAGAGGTCACAGGGAAAGAGTTTCTGACAGTCTACTAGGTCTATTCAACTAATATACTACCTGAGACCAAGGTCAAAGGTAGTATATTAGTTGTAGACCTAGTAGCCATAGTTCATATGTTATATACCTTGGTTTTTCTCTGATCTCCAGCAGCTGAACTATTGAGCTATTGTGAGCTAGCTTAAACTAGCTATTTTCTCTGAGCTATGAGCTAGCTAGCTATAGCTATAGTATATAGAAATTTTGGTTTGTAATGAGTTTTTCATGAATGGAAATGCCAGTAGTGAATAGCAATGAAAACTTTCCCAGACATTATAGTAAAACAAAGTAAAACAATGAAAACAATCACAGACCAAAGGGAATAGTCTGAATAATAATAATGAGAAATAGTAAGCTCAGGTAAGCGATAGACTTTGCATTTATTACTCATGCTTGACCTCATGTTCTAGACCAGGGATTCTCAACCAGGGGTAAATTAACCCCCTGGGGGTAAAAAATGACATGGCATTGAGTAAATAACTGCCATACCTTATAATTGAATAAGGAAAAAGGAATATAAGGCTTATCGACCTCTAAGCAGGTTGGTGGTCATGCAAGTGAGAAATTCATTGATCTTTTGAAGATTGAGCACCTGACCAACTGTAAATGAAAGCCATAACAAATCATAAAATGACCTCATCATGTCTTGGCAGTGCATGCCAATCATAATTATGGTAAAGTCAAGTGCTATATAAACAGAGGGTCAGTGTAAAATGGTACAGCTCTACATTGTAATGTTATTTTATAAAAATTTCTGGCCCCCCTGCCTCCCCTGTTCCTACGCTGTGTAACTGGATCCACCACTGTGCAGTACAGATAAACCTATATAGCTAGCTATAATACTCAGCTCAGTTTTAAATAGATATATACCTCCTTTTCCAAATTTCCGTTTGAAACTTAGGTGGAATTTTACTAAGTCCTATAATACTAAAATAGCACGCGCAATAATGTAAGGGCGTGGTTTGGTGGGCTTTATTTGAATTTTAAAATAAGACACAACTGAAGAGAGCAGGCTGGAGAAGAGTCTGAGAGTGCTCTCAGTAAAGATTGCTTGATAACTGGAGTTTAGTATTGAAACTTTGGTCCCTGGCAGTGGCCGGACATGCAGGACCAGTTCCTACCCGTAACCCCCCTGGTAAGGTAGTAGTAGTTGGAAGCCAGATGCTATTACAGATTATGCTGAGACGCTGAACTTACTTAGTCAGCTAAATTCAAAGCACAGCATAAAAACTGTTATGAGACAGAAAATTGAAAATTAACCGAAAAAGAAATTGCATCGCAAAATTAAAATATGCGCATTTGTTTCGCTCAGGGGTCGATTAGGGCTGGCACGTGTCAAAGGCATGCCAAACAAAGACCCAAGATTTATTGTCCTTTGACCATCTACTACCACATGACATCGACGTTAATAAGAAAACCTAATACCGCCATTGATCTGTTTACTGGGTAGAATTATTTTATTTTATTGCTAAACTTTTTTGATGACCTGTAGACTTGCTTCTGGTGAAATACTTTTCGGAGCTACCATAAGGCTACTACTACTGTTACTGTCACTTGTCCAATGTACAGGAAGAAGATGGAACACATGGCTTATATTTCACTGGTCATTTTCCTTCTGTTCTCCTATGGTAAGTTAGAATAATAGACCTAGCTAGCTATTTCATGAAGTTAAAGACCAGTGTAGGTTGTTTTCATGTTTATGGTGATCAGGAATGTTTCTGAAATCAGCGAGAGAGGGAGGAGGGAAAACAATGAACTGTAAATGCATCTATATACCAATGCACAGTACAAATTTGCTAATGCATTAATATATATATAGTATGTAAATAAGTTCAATGAGTTCAATGAGTTCAATGTAAATAAAGTCTTTCCTATGATTGTGAAGAGCCAGAGATTACACTGTGAATAATGGTCAGAAGTTGGAGTAATTTCTACTGTTACATCATAGTAAATAGGTGTTGTGAAATATAACTTTTCAGTAGGGTCTTCACAGGTAATACCTCACCCAATTTTCCAGCCAACTCTATGTCTTGCAATGACTCACATGTAAAAAAAATTCACTAATGTTAATTACCTGTAGGCTTTTTCTTGGAGTACAGCAAGTCACACGCCTCACATTGGAGCATCATGTCAAAATTCTTTCTGATCTTTGAAGGCAATGGAAGTGTCTCCGTCATTCCCCTTTCTTTTCTAGTTAAAAGGCAGTAACTTATTTTGGTGACAGGTCAGAAGAAGTCTTGTAGTGAATATGTATTTTACTATGTATAAATTCCACCTTTGAATTACAGCACTTGCTAGTTCATACAGAGGCTTCCTTGTGCTTCCCTAGCAATGAGCATTCTGGATGAGGTTTAATAGCAACAGGAAAACCACTTCCAATGGCCTAATATAGTTAGCTAGAAGTCTTGTAGTGAATAGGTATTTTACTGTGTATAAATTCCCCCTTTGAATTACAGCACTTGCTAGATAATACATAGGCTTCCTTGTGATTCCTGTATAGCAATGTGCATGCTGGATGGAGGAGGTTTACTAGCAACTGGAACACCACTTCCAGTGGCCTAATATAGTTAGCTACATTCAAAATATTGACTATTCTGGTTAGTTATTATATTTGTGAGATCCGGTTACCTGTACCTCACTAAACTATATTTAGCTAACTATTTTTCTTTTCTTATAGTTTTTTTAAAATGTCACTCAAAATACAAGGAGTAAATATAAGCAAACTCCTACACTACCACTGCATACACATAGAATAGCCATTACTAGGACTACGTAGTGTCACATCAAGGAGTATATACTAGTTATCTTTATCATCCTTGATTTAGGGCAGTTTTTTTACATACAATCAGTATGCCAATTTGTTGTATATGTTATGTCACACACTCAGCCATAATTGATGGAGGGTGGTGGTGGTATATTTGCTTTCATCAGATACAGCATACTCACTATTCTTTGATGAGGACAAGCATGAATTTAATGTTACTGGCAGATAAAATTACTACACTATACTTAGTGCATTTGTGCAGAGGTAGAGGGTGTTTGTTGTGGTGACCTACTTTTACAGTTTTATCATAGGCACATGCATATCACTAACTATTTGTATCTACTAGAGTGACCTACCAGTTTTCATATTTTGGACGGGCAATCTACATACAATACATAGAAAAATCTTACACATGGGCATGGTGTCATCACATCCAAGATGTTAGAATCATTCTGCTTGTTTATCTTGCACTTTGTGCACAGGAAACAAAAGCACACTTTTAAAACAGAAAGCTTTTCCATCCGCCAAAGGAATTTAACACCTGAGTGTATTCAATTGCCTTGATAAAGAGTTAATTGACATTGACCATCAGTTGGTGCAAGCTCTAGCTTCTCGATGTCAGTGAAATGTATAAAGTATTTTTCTCCCAAGGTTATTGTTTTTGTAGTGACATATAAGATCATTATAATCACCTTCTCAATTAATCAACTTCAAATTGTATTCACTCGACGTTTCGAATAGATGCTCTAGCCTTCATCAGGAATAATAAGACGCTAAGGCTCATGTGAGCCTGTTACATACCGGTAGCAAACTATCCACCACGTCATACCTAGCACGTGCACCGGATATAATTGTTTTAATTAGTATATTAAATATAATAATAAACAAACAAACAACAAACAAACAAATTCAATAAATACATAATTAGAATGATGAGGATGATAATAATAATAATAAAATAATAATAATAATAATATTTAAAAAATTAATAATAGTAATAATATATAAATAATAAACAAAATAAAACAACAACAATAACAACAACAAAATAATAATATAATAAATTTATAAAGTTCTACTACTACTACTACTACTACTACTAATAATAATAATAATAATAATAATAATAATAATAATTAAAAGAAAATGTCATAAGAGTCCAAATCCAAGTTATCTGTCTTCCCCGCCAGTGAAACTGCATTACCTCTCTGCACTACAACAGAAAGCCTCTGCAGGAGGTTGTGAAGAGAGTTCTTCTCTCCAGTCGCTTGAAAGAGATGCTGCCCCAAATCCCTTAGAAAGAGTAAACTCTGTGTTCCAAACACACCTGAAGTTTCAATTTCTACAGGAACAAAGGAGTGATGTTCAAATTGTTGTACTTCTTTCTCTTTCTTTCCTCAGCCAAAGCCGCTGCTGCTCCTGCCACTGTGGAGACTACCAATGTAGGAGGGAGAGAAAGTGTCAATGTAAGTGGTATCCCACACCAACAATTTCCCATACTTTCCACAGAACCAACGTGATGCCATCTGGGCGCTTCCCATCATTTCTGTAGAGGCCAGAAGGCTCCAGTTTCGAGGGTATCTTTGCCAAAGCTTCTTTTAATTATTATTTAAAAAATAATAATAATAATAATAACACTCTGCTGCTAACCTAGAGGCTCTGAAACTAAAACACCCTGAAAAACATCCCGACACCTGCATTGGCCCCATCCCAGATCCCAACCTTTATTCGTTTACCATCTCTGCACGATCTCTGCACGGGAAGTAAAGAAAGCAATCTTCTCCTTCCCCAATGGCTCAGCAGGAGGCCCTGATGGTCTCCGCCCACAACATTTAAAGGACATGACGGGACCCTCTGCAAAGGAGGGCGGCCAGATCCTACTCAAAGCCTTGTGTTCCCTCATCTCACTCATCCTGGCGGGGAGGACTCCACCTGAAATTTGCCCACACTTTTTTGGTGCTTCTCTGATTGCCCAGAGAAAGAAGGATGGAGGGATTAGACCGATTGCTGTTGGATGTGTTTTGAGAAGACTTACTGCTAAGTGTGCTAGTTTCTTTGCCTTGCAACAAGTACCAGAGTTGTTGGCACCTCGTCAGCTTGGATATGGTGTAGTCAGAGGTGTTGAAGCTGCTGTACATGCCACCCGTACTTACCTCAGCAATTTGCAACCAAACCAAGCCAGTGGATTTCAAGAATGCATTCAACAGCATTCGCCGTGACAAAATGTTACTTGCTGTAGAAGAATTCATTCCAGAATTACTCCACTCTGTTTATTGTTGTAATTCTTTCCTGCTCTGGGGTGATGAGATGGTGTTATCCTCTGAGGGTGTACAACAGGGCGACCCTCTTGGTCCACTTTTGTTCTGCCTCACGATCCATAAGCTATGTAATAAGCTATCTTCTGATTTTGTCACCTTCTATTTGGATGATGGCACAGTTGGAGGAAGTAGTGAGGATGTAATGAAGGACCTGTTAATGATAGAGGAGGAAGCAGGCACCCTTGGCCTTGAACTCAACCGTAATAAGACAGAGTTTATTTGCCCCGATCCAAGGAATTGTTCTATCCACCTTCCCAGGTCTACAAGTGGTGAACACGGACGATGCCACCCTTTTAGGGTCTCCGCTCGGGGATCCCAGGTGTGTGAACAAGTATATTGGTGAGAAAGTGAATGTTTTGAAGTTGATGGGAGATAGAATTAAACACCTACACTCTCATGATGCACTGGTATTATTGCGCCACTCATTTGCTATTCCCAAGATGATGCACATCCTCAGGACCGCTCCTTGCTTTGCATCTTCATGTCTGGAGGAGTATGATGCTCTTCTTCGTTCAATCCTCAGCAACATCTCCAACACAAACCTGAGTGATAAATCATGGCTGCAAGCAACCTTACCAGTGAAAAAGGGTGGCCTTGGAATTAGGAGTGCAGTTCATATTGCACCATCATCTTATCTAGCTTCTGTTCAAGGATGAACTGACCTAGTCCAGCACTTGCTTCCAGAACCACTTCAAGGTTGCTCTACTCCTCTAGTAACATCAGCTCTGTCAGTGTGGCAGGAGGGTCATGAGCAATCCCCTCCTCTTCCTCCTGCCTCACATCATCAGAAAGTGTGGGACCATCCAAGAGTACAAGCCAGAGCAGATTTCCTACTTGTTGAAGCTCCTGATGCTCAGTCCAGAGCTCGCCTCATTGCCACCTCTGCTACAGAGTCTGGTGCATGGTTAAATGCCTTGCCTGTCTCCTCTCTGGGTTTGAGAATGTCTGATGACTCTATCCGCATTGCCATAGGCCTCAGACTTGGAGCCTCACTATGTCAACCCCATCAATGTGAACATTGTGGAGATGCCGTGGACCATCTGGCTACCCATGGGCTTAGTTGCAAAATGAGTCAGGGCAGGCACTCTCGACATGCTGCCATCAATGATGTAATACATAGATCACTGGTGTCTGCTAAGATCCCTTTCCGCCTTGAACCCTCGGGCCTAATGAGATCAGACGGGAAGAGACCTGATGGCATGTCCATTGTTCCATTGTCAAGAGGGAAGCTCCTGGTCTGGGATGCTACATGTGCAGACACTTTTGCGGCTTCAAATATCAGGCTGGCGGTAAACAAACTCGGTGCAGTAGCAGCAAAAGCAGAGGATATGAAGATGTCAAAGTACTGCAACTTAGACTCATCCTACCTGTTCATGCCAGTGGCAGTGGAGACCTGTGGTGTTTTTGGCCCCAAAACAAGGGCCAAAACAAAGGTCTTTTTACGAGAACTTGGACGTCGCCTCAAAACAGCCACTGAAGATAGGGACTCATTTCAGTACCTGCTACAGAGGATCTCAGTCGCAATTCAGAGGGGAAATGCAAGTTCTGTTTTGGGGACAATGGGACAGCAGATGGGATTGATGGACATCATTTAGATTGTACCTATACATGTATATACCTATATAATAATAAATAATAATAAAATAAAATTAAAATAATAATATTAATAATAACAATAATAATAATAGTAATGATAATAATAATAATAATAATAATAATAATAATAATAATAATAATAATAATAGTAGTAGTAGTAGTAGTAGTAGTAGTAGTAGTAGTAGTAGTAGTAGTAGTAGTAGTAGTAGTAGTAGTAGTAGTAGTAGTAGTAATAATAATAATAATAATAATAATAATAATAATAATAATAATAATAATAATAATAATAATAATAATAATAACAAACAGATAATAAAAAAATAATAAAAAAAAAATAAAAATAATAAGTATAATACAATGATAATACAATTAGCAATAATGATAATAATAGTAACAAATATTAAATAAATTATAAATAAATATTTAAATTATGGTGGTCATGGCTTCAAGTTCAGGCTCTTCCGAGTAGCTCCCCAGCAGTCACGCAAGTCCAACAGTCTTGATTGAACTGTCATTGTGTACTGGCACATGGTGGATAACTAGCTACCAGTATGTAGCAGCCTCATATGACCCTTAGTTCTCATTATTCCTGATGAAGACTAGAGCAACGAGTCGAAACGTCGAGTGAATACAATTTGAAGTTGATTATATTGAGAAGGTGATTATAATGTCAACTGAGAGTTTATTGAGATCATGAATGTTGTTATATAGATGTAATAAAAGCAGCCAAGATCTTGTTTGTGTGACTATAACTGTGTATATTATATGTATGTACTCTCTTTTCTCATTTCATCATCATGTATCTATATACTAGCTTGGTGCTGCTCTCATGTTTACCAAAATAGTATTCCTAGTAAAACTATAAGATTATATAACTTATATATAGCATAATTTAAAAAAATCCACAGTGAAAAAGGAAATAATTGCCACAGTAAAAACACTTTTTTCATATTCTTTTAACTAAGTACAGCAACCACAGTGATATTTTTTCAGTGATCATTTTAGTACTTGGTATTTCAAGTGTCGCAAGCCAGTGCTAGCCATTTATATTTCCCACCCACCACGCATCACAACAGCTCATTAAAAATAAGAAGAAGAAGAAGAAGGGGACAATAATTAAAAAATAAATTGTAATTAATAATTGACTTATAAAAAAAAATTTTTTTTAAATGATTATTAATATTAATAATAATAATAATAATAATAAATAATGATAATGATAATGATAATGATGATAATAATAATAATAATCATTATTCCTGATGAAGGCTAGAGCATTTAGTCAAAACGTATAGGCCAACTTACACTGCCAGAAGGATGTAGCATGGTGCCTTGTCACAGTCAAGTAAAGTCATCATTGTCAATACTTTTGTTGCCGTGACCAGTTCGGAATCACGTGTTACCTGGAAATTTTATTTTATTTTATTTTTAACGTTTAGTGCTATCTTTCGCACACGCCCTGGTAAAAAAATTAAATCTGTAGCTTGTCCATATAATTTTTAATTAATTTTTATGCGAGCGATGTGTCGAGATTGCACCTGTAGGCGCTTATGGCGGTGAGAGTGTTAAGGTCAGAAATGAACCACGTCCTGATGGTGGCATATTAAGTTTGAGTGGCATGTCCCAGTGGTGCAGAATGTTGTCAGGCATCCACAAGTCTAGTCATGGAAGGGGAGGGGGGGGGCTTGTAAATTGCCAACCCTTTCTCTATCTCGCTACAACTTACAGAGAATAAATCCTGCATTAAGGTAGTGTGTGTGTGTGCGTGGGTGTGTTTATGTGTGGGAATGTGTGCATTTGTGGGAAGTGTGTGTGTGTGAGCAAAGATTAAATAAAAAAATGGCTTGACACAAACACAACACACATACATACACAGAGGACCGAGGATACTCAATACAAAACTGGCTATTAGAGGATGCTCCATATTAAAGTACATAGTTGCAAGTTTTTACCTGTGGTCTTGGTAGGTGGGTATATCAAATAGGATAGTGGGTGTGTAAATTACAGAGTACTGCTGACCCTGTAGATAGGATAGCAGCTGTAGGGTGTATTACAATGCTGATCCTATATCTAATTCTTAATTGGTGGATGTATAAGATAGGATATTAGTTGTAGAGCATATTACAGTGCTGATCCTTTATCTAATTCTTTTGGTAGGTATATAAGATAGAATAGCGGCTCTATGTTATATTACAGTGCTGACCCTGTATCTGTATCTTTTGGCTGTTATGGCTGTTTTAAAGATTTGGGAGGCCAGGATGTTAGCCTATGGGCCCAAAATCTTCTCTATGTTTTCTACATCCTCTGCTACCACCCTCCCTTGGCTATCTGTATGGGTGGCCATTGGGGACAAAGAAATGGAACTCGTACACACACAAACATGCAGACAGCAAGGGCTGAGGGTAATTAGATTAGATGTACAGCCGATCTCGGTTTAGATTTCAATGTGTGAGTTCTAGCACATCATCGCACTAAATAGTGTCGTCACAGTCATTTGAATTTTGTGTCTATTTGGTGTGACTCAAGTTCCGTTGATTTTGTGGATAGCTATATCCATTATCAGCAGGAATGTAAAACATATATGTCCAGGATGTATTATCCCTGGATAGTGTGACCTATACTTATGCTTAGGATATTTGCTCCACATAACTAGGATGTTTTAAGGCCTGTAGTCTTGCAGGCACAGAACTCACAAATGAGCATTACAGACAGCTTGTAGAAGACACTGGTGTTAAAAACATAACTCAGCTCTCTATTCATGATACACTTCACCATGAATAAAAAGAGGGCTCTATCAGCAGGAAGCTGGCTTCAAAATGCCCTAACCTTAGCACTAGCCCACATAAAAGAAATATTCTAGGTGGACTGTCAATGAAGACAAAAATATCCTGTTTATGAGATTTTACTGGAAGAACCCTTGGATAAAATATCTTGAAAATCCTAGGTTATATTATCTGGGGGTGATAGAATATTTTATCTAAAAAGGGAGGATAAATTTCTATCCTCCCAGATAAGAAGGGATTCCCCAATAGCTGCAATGCATAGTTAAGTACTGCATGGCCACATACACTATGAGGAACAAATATGACATAATTTCATGCCTCTGTCTTTATTTAACTCATCAATAGTACCATAATTATGGTACTCTTGGTTTCATCCTAGAGCACTATATGGGGCTCGATCATTTCATGCAATAATTTATTTATCAGTAATTTGTTTGTTTCCTGCTCTATTAATCAGATAATTTGAACGGCATTATTTCTCAGTAAACAAGGGAAAAGAATCTAGAAACGTCCACCTTTCGCAGTTTTGACGACCCTCCCAGAATGATTAGGCAACTAAGTCCAGAAAAAGTAATTTTTCCAGTACTGGCGGTACTGTTGACTCATCTGCACATGACTCTGTGAGGTAGAAGATTGTGGCATCCTTTCTTACTTAGGCAAGCCTTCATGCAAACAGACTTTGGATAAGATGGCCCATAGCAGTAAAAACTGTTGGAATGCAGGTGGATGAGCTTAGCATACAGAAATAAGGTCATGTTTGTAAATGGGATCTAGCTATAGTTCACATATTAGTCTGTTTTTTGTTCAATGGCAATAGTTACTTTTTTCCTCAGGTAATACATGATTAGCGCCTATAGCTAGTTCTCCAGGTATATCCTTGGACTTTGTTCAGTTGAAATTGTACTTTATGTTTATCGATTCGATGATGGACGATGACGCTAGAGAACTAAGTTTTCTTTTACTACCGTGTTCTCCATCTCCTCTCACAACTAAATCATAACAAGTATAGTAGATTGAGTATAGTAAATATAGGCATGTGTAACAGGAATAATTATATTTATATGTGTGGTACATGGTGGTAAGGAGTAACGCCTGGTTTATGTTTTGTTGAAAAACAACAGAATACATGCAAAGAATGCATATAATAGCATAATTATATGTGAACATTTTTGACAATAACCTTTGACCATACCTAGTTATAGCCATATGTCTATATTTTATTAAACAACAATAACAAATGATTATAAGCAATACTATAAACTATATGTTCTAATATTGGATAATGATATTAGTCTGACAAAACCAAAACTTTGTTATAGTAAAGAAGCCACAGCGACTTCCTGGCATGACCTCTTTAAATATGCCGGCTTGACCTCTGAAATATGTTACAGTAATGAAGCCACATCGACTTCCTGCCCTGACCTCTTTAAATATGCTGGCTTCACCTCCATTCTATTATTCTCTAGCACTGCCAATGGTTGACAGAATGGATTTCTAGTCTAGCTTATATTGAGCTGTGTATCGAAAGAGTGGCAGCTGACTTCTGATTTGGTGCTTGTTGCTACTTCAGCACATAACCAGTAAAGCTGCTGTTACTTCCCTAGTCTGTTGGAAGAAGGTCGAACACATGGCTTATATTTCACTACCCATTTTTCTTCTGTACTCCATTGGTGAGTTAAAATAATGCCACTAGCTGAGTTGCTTCCAAATAAGTTTTTCAATAAGTGCTAACTATATTTACTTCTGTGTGTTTCTTTCTAGTTATCTGTAGCTAGCTGAGCCAATGTAGCCAGCTATTGAGCTATCCCTATCAGTTTCTAATAACTATACTGCAATTATATGTCACTCAGATATAAAGATGTAGCTTCCACCCATTGCCCGCACATAAGATAACCTTAATTGTTTTGGGTATTGTTCGATTTAGCTTACATCAGACATAAAATTAATTTAGTTTGGACAAATATGTATATAACCTGTGTATGTACATCGTGGCTGCTGAATGACATTACTATGCTTAGTCAGTGGCAATAGGTAATGAAGAAACAGAGATAGAAACAGAGGAATTGTTGCTGTTGGGATGGTTATTGTACATACATACAATAAATATATAGGAAGTCCTCATAAATGGTCATTGTCTTCTATAAGGCCTACCATTTACCACCAGGTGTGTGTTTGCCAATTATTAATGTTCTACCTTTATGCTTGCACAGAGAAAGTTAGCAGCAGCATATTCATAAAACACAAACATTCTCCATCTGCAATAGGAGATTAATTCGTTCACAATTTGGGTGCACTTGACTTTATTATAGATGGATTATTCATTATTATAAAAAGATTATGATTTCAAGTTTTGCTATGAGATTGGAACATACTTGTGGTAGGCCACACACACTATAAAAACTTATACCATAGTTAGGCATTTAAAAAAAAATTCATGGATCGAGTCAATCATGAAAATATATCTCATGTATGAGAATGAATGATCTTAGAGCAAATCACATTCTGTCTAATTGCTTAATAACACTGCTAAGAGATGGTTCAGTGTAATCATAAAGGAAAAAATGGGAAATAAGCAAGAGAAAGCAAAGTATGCTGTAGAAACTGGTGAACTTAGGAGAACAGTATTATGAAAACTGTTTTGCCTTACATATGTGCCTAAGTACATTCATTATAAATGGCCTCCATGATGTGCGTATAAACATAACTATTCATATATATTTTGGTTTCCATACATACCACATACATTGCCCCACACCTTCACCTGGCACCCAATGTTTGAACATTGCTAGATAAGAGTGAAGTTAAAAAAAATTGCTGTGATGGCTATGGACAGGTTGCAGAGCTGACCCAGGAAATGTGTGGACATCAAATCTGTCTTGTTGCCAGCAATAAAAAATACTGATCATTTAGCAGGAGAAGACACAAGCACAGTGGATGCTTACTAAATAGAGGCTAGAACCAAAAGTAAAGCACTGCATGTAGATGCTCAAAAAGTAGGAGTTTAATATGGGTACCTTCTTAATAACCAGCGTTCATGGTATCAACTATTTCTTTGCCATTCTTCCCTTTGATACAGGCTACTGTTTAATAATGTTCTGTGCCTTTTCATCACAGATGCATGGGGACATAATTAGTTTGGAAGTTTTGCCTTAGTGATTATTTATTTCAGGGAACCATATCTTCTTGCACATACATCCCATGCAAGAGATATAGATAAATATCTGGCTGTCTTAAAAATCATTTAAATCTGAAATCAAGATAGAAGACTACATTGATATTAAGGACGTTTTCTATTTTGAATGGGTTGTCAATTGGAATTGCAAACAAATAGCTACAAACTTCTTGTGATTGCAGTGCATTATCAGAGTTCTCTGCTATAAATATTATGACGGGAGGGATGTTTGAACTTACCAAAGGATAAACAGAGGTTCTAGGAAAGGATGTCCTAATAAAGATGTCATAAGATGTCATACTAGATCAATGTAATTTTAATTTCTAAGTCAATGAGACTTCAAGATGTTTTTTTATTTTTTTTTATGAATTGATTCATATTCCTGGCAATGTTAGATTCTGGTTCAATCAATTAATCATGTGTTGGCTCTAGCTGATGCTGAAGAATTTTTTCTTCTCCATTGCTTCATATATATATACTCTGCAGTAGGATTCATTGGTGGCATGTTTATTTCTGTCAGCATGCCCCCCACCGCTCCCACCCCACCCCATCCATCATACATTGGCTCTTTCTCACATTGTTCTCTCACTTGGAGTTTTTGAGTTCAGCTCAATAAATGAAGCAAACTTCTTTTGAGTTAGAGTTCAACCTTCTAAAGAATTCTTTTAAGGCCAGTATGGCCTTTTCCTCAATATTTGACCTTTTTTGTGTGTGCTTATATCATTTCTAAACATCTGTACAAATTGTCTTTCAAATTTGAAAACATTTGGAAGCACAAGTCTCAAGTTATGGTGGATTTTATCCAGGCCTACACTTCATTCAACTGAAAAATTGAAGGAGGTCATTTTTTTTTTTTTAACTTGTGGTTACAACTTTAGAGCTCCGTAGATTCTGTAAACTTTATGGTATGGACTTGATATATAGCTCAAAAGATAGGTCTCTCTGTTTGCTCTCTTTTGATACTAAAATATTTTTCATAGGTATAACTATAGGCAAGTTATTAGACCTTAAAGTGGAGGGACCTCAAAAACCTGCATCCCAAAACCTCATCCAAAATAACGCTGTAAGTGTGCTAAAGATTTTGAAATTGGTACCAGTGGCAGCCCGCAATGATCTTTTTCATTAGGCATGAAAATGTAAGTATGTGGTCAAGCGCGCGGGTGGAAAATTGATTACGTTGAAAATCAACGCCCTCAATTTTCCACCCGCGCGCTTGACCACGTAACGCCTAATGAAAAAGGTCACTCTAGCCGTAGCAATTCTCAAATTTTTAGCACTTAGCAATTTTGGATGAGGTGTTGGGATGCCGGTTTTTTAGGTCCCTCCACTTTAGGGTCTAGTAACTTGCCTATAGTTATACCTATGAAACATATTTTAGTATCAAAAGAGAGCACACAGAGAGGCCTATCTTTTGAGCTATATATCAAGTCTATACCATGAAGCTTGCAGAATCTACGGAGCTCTAAAGTTGTAATCACAAGTAAAAAAATATATATACTATTTGTCTCCCCTTGAAAGTATTTAAAGTATTTAGTCCAACTTCAACAGTGATTTGCCACATTTCCAAAAAAGGAGCCTTTTTGAATTTCAAAAAAGGATATCTCTAAGAAAAATTAGTGTGTACCTACTTCATTATATATCATTTATAGCTCTGTCTTTGCTCTATGATTTGATAGAGTTACTTAAGTAGTAGCTATAAGCACTTCCAAGTTATAAGTTTATTCACAACTGTCCTTAGTGGCAATTAAAAGTGCTGGCACGCAGTCAATTGTACAGCTGGTAGTGCACCTAGCAAGCACTATTTAACTCTATGAAATCACTTATTAGTGTCTAAGCAATATTACCAACAGTTTTGGAAGCCATAGCTGTTTTATTTTTTTACCTAGGCTTTGCAGGGTTTTAAGGTCGATTTTTCTCACTTTCCCCCAGCTTTTCTGCATGTCACACACTGTATACAGACTCTATCCTCAATGTTTTAATGTTTTTTTGAAACACTAAGAGAGATCTATCTTCTGAGCATAAAATCACTGGCATAGGGAGTGTACTTCAGGCCTTGAAAGAGGTGAGAGTGTTTTTGAAGGGGAAAAAATGGGCCTTAAGGATGGGGTTTACCCTGCTTTTTAAGCAGAGCTTGACCAGATATCTTTTTCTTTTGCATACCTTGAAGGCTTAATATCATTATTATATTTCAACCTGTGCTTGGTTACCATTGACTCTAATGACACATCTAGCTGGATGCTGTTAATGATCGCTCGCCACCTAATATCATAGTTAAAAAACATCAATACCTTTTTGTGAGTACTGACGAATCATTTTTATATAATTTTTAAATTTAGATTTTTAAACTTCATGAATAAACCCTTGTCTAAGCCCTTGTCTAAGCAATAGTTATTCCTTGTCACCTTCTAACAATTCTCCATTAACTTTCAACACATTCTGTAGATAGTGTAATGAAGAAACAGGGATTTTCTTATGGTGGTTTTTGACCCCTTTTGTCTGCAGAAATCCCATTTGTATGTAACCTGTTCATATTTGGGATGGTAAAAGTCCATAAAATACATAGAACTATAAAACCTGCCATGCACTTCTAAGTTGTGAATTTGCCGATTCTTCTTCTTCCTTTATGTTGTAGTTTTGTTTTTGTATAGAGGAAACTGTGCCATTAATCAGTCATTTACATCTGTGTGCACTTAGGTGTCTGGCTTTGTAACTGGTCTTGATAAATAAAAAATAACTGATGTTGACTCTGGTTGAACTTCAGTTATTGGAAGTCAGTATAATGTAGTAAAGATGTGTTTTTTGTTGTGACAAACTTCTTCCTTGCACCTCCCAAAAGCGATTAAAGCCAAAAGAAAGACACCTCTTGGTTAAAAAATATTGGTGCTTAGCCACACAAGAGAGTGAACTTTCTTGATATTGCAAACCTTTTCTATTTGCCATCATTTTTATCTGTGAATAGAAAGTGTCATCAACATTAACCTTCCTGTGAATACAAGGGTTGTTCTCTATGGGGTCTACAAATACTACACTAACAGGATGTTTGAACTTACAGTACATGGAAAAACGGTGGTTCCTGAACCCCTTTCTAGGAAGTCCTGCAGATATTCATAGTTTAGTGGATGCGACTTCAACAAGGGCTATTTTGATGGAATAATAATTACATTTGGTTTCTAGAAAATGAGTAGCTCTATTCTTGGTAAAGTGTACATGGATTAATCAATCAATCACTGAATCCCCACTATCTAACTTTGGACCTGGTACTCGATCCTTCCTTGTTTTGTCTGACTGTGGTTGCTGAATCCTTGCAAGTTGGGATGTGGTATGGATGGCATAAACCATTTTTTTAAGTTTCATGAGTAGCTTCAATTCTAGTCCATCTTGTAATCCTCTACATTATTGCCTTCTCCATTCATTTTCTCCAACACCATAACTCAAAACCTGAAATTCTCTTTCTGTCTTCTTTCTTCAATTTACAATCCAGCTCCCACTTCCATAAAGAAAGACCGAAAAGACTGATGTCTACACCAGTCTATAGCTTTATGTCATTTAAAATTCCTCTATCCTTATTTGCAAGTTGGAATATTGTAAAGATGACAGGAAACTATTCTACTAATAAAGAATTTCTCAAAATCGCTAGAGCTCAATTTACTTTTCTATGCATTCCATGATCAGATATCTTTTAGAACCACCTAATGTCATAGTAAATGGATAGCTTCATCATTGCCATGTAGCAAGGAGTTGCTTGAAGGTTCTTTGGTATAGATTTGATATGATTATGATGTTTCTGAAGTCATTCTAGAATCACAACTGGTCATCATATGTTTGAACAACAAATGGCTAATTCTTTGGCACTGTTGGTGCCAGATACAGGAGGTTTGCAAGTGATGAAGCTTAGTCTTGTGAGCCACACCCTCGAGTAGCTGCTTGTGAACTGGCATGAGTTACACAACAAATCCAGATCTAGCTAGACATGTGGGCCAGAGGTATAGTTGATCCATCTGGCCTGTGTTACTAGGCCAGATGTTGAATCTCATGCTGAATATTTTATTTGAAAGCAAAGAAATTAGTTGATAACCAATTTTAGACGTGCAGAAAAAGGCTTCCAAAGAACCCCCAAGAGGTCCATTGACACACCAGTGCAGCAAGGGGTTACAACATATTTAACAGGAGGTTGACTCTTCATTTGGTGCACACACTGCCTAGATGTTTAAGTAGTTCTCAACCTTTTTTAATATCCGAGCCAGATCCAAAGCCTTTATTTTTTTAGAGGGCCGCACCAAAAAAAAACACACGTCAATTAAAGAAAAATTTATTGTAACAAAAAATTGTAGAGCAATGGAATTAAATGTGAAACATGATTTTGTTTTCAACTTTCAACTAATCTGTCAAAACGAGGGCTCATGATGGAAGATGCAGTAAGCAAAAGCTGGTTGACATGATTGTCAGTTAATTGGTTGCAATATTTTGTTTTGATATTCACCAGTTTGCTGAAAAGTGCTTCACACACATATGTTGAACCAAACACAGAGGCATTTTTCTGTGCAGCAATCAAGTTTGGATATTTCCCCATTGGGATTCGACCTCAGAAGTCAAGTGGCTGACTAGCCTTGAATACAGATGTCAGCTCCACATCTAACTGAAAGTCTAGCAGCTCCATTTGAAATTCATCTGGCATGGTGACCACATCTATCTCCATAGGTGCTGAAAATATTTTCATCAAGGGCAAGGAATCCTTGATGTCATCAAAACGGCATTCTAATTTGTCAATCAAATTACTTATGATCCTGTTGTACTTATCGTATGATCCGTCGTCCTTGTGCTCAGAAAGTGAAGGGCAATGGGTCGTATTGCCACGTGCAATTTTTGTCATCCAAAGGCGAAGCTTTGCAATGAATGCAGACACTGTGCTGTACAATTCATGGCAGAGCTTGTCCTTACCTTGTAGGGCACTGTTCAAATACGAAAAGTATGCGGTGATATCAACCATGAAAGCCAAATCAGCATTGTTGCTAAGCTGAAGGACGATTATCTTCCCTTCAGAAAGCTTTGATTTCTGGGATAAGTTTGTAGAACATATTGAGGCATGTGGTACGGCTTAACCATCGAACCGCAGTGTACATGAGCACGTCTCCATAGTCAACATCAATATCTGCCAGAAACTGCTTCAAATTCCGATGGTTCAGGTCTTTTGCACGAATCCAATTTATGATTGATATTGCGGCCTCTGTCACATTGGCCATTTTCAGTGACTTAGCAATGAGATTTTCATGTTGTATAATGCAGTGGTGTCATATCACAGTAGTAAGGTTGTCCTCTGCTCGCCATCTGGCAATGCATCCTTGAAGACCTTTTTTCTGTCCAAGCATAGAAGGACCTCCATCTGTGGCAACCGAAAACAGCTTTGACGAATCCAAATGTGCTGTTGAAGGCTTGCACAAAATTTACGGAATATATCTGTCCCTTTTGTTGAGCCATGAATGGAACGCAACGTGAGCATAAATCTTGAAGTCTGGCATGACTCCCCTGATGAACACAGCTAATTGCTCTGTATCGGTAATGTCTTTTGTACCGTCAAGAGCGATAGAGTAGCAAACAAAATCCCTCGACTTGCTGTGAAATTGGTCATGTAGGTCACTAGATATGCATTCAACTCGTCGAGTTACTGTACCATTGCTGAGCTCTATTTTCTTAGCTTTTTGTTGAATGCTAGAAAAACAACATTCTTCAGTGAATAGGACAATACCCTGGTTTCATGATTTTGCCATCTGAATACAGCTTCATGTGGCAGGCCAGAAGGTGGCTAATCCTGTATGAAGCCATGTTACGTCTTTAGAATCACATACATATATATTTGAAGAAGTTCGTTTGCTTTGTGCACGCTGACCTTAAGAATTTCAACTTCCTTTTCCTTGATTCTCCTTGGTATTCTGAAGAATGAGTTTGTATTGCCTCTCAACATTAAATGACTTCAAACTCTTTATCACCACACGACAGAGAAGGTAGTGTACCTTGCCGTCTAATATTTAACTTCCCAATCGGCTTGAAATGCATGGTTCTCTTTCATAAGTGTACGAGCTTTCTTCGAAGGTGTTTCTGCCATGACAGTGGGTTATAATTAATGCGCCAATGAAAGAATGAATAATGCCTGACTGAGTGGCTTCTTGCTTTACCAATGCCGGTAATCGAAGATTATAGCACATGCAGATCAATAATGCTCATTTACTGTTCTGTGATTGGTCTGTCTGAACAACTGTTTCTTGCCAGTGTACGTGCACATGTGTATCTCAATGTCTAGGACTCTACGCTAAAGTCATCGCAAGCTCGAGTCAGTGAATGAACGAAAATAGATTTCAGTTGAAGACAGTCCCATGTGTGATATTAAAAAAACGTGTTTCTGAAAATGCATAATAAATTAACAGTTTTTATTATATTTTAAAAAAAGGTCAAGGATGCTTGAGGGCCACACACAGCCATGGGAGACACAGTTGAGAACCACTGGTTTAAACTATAGGAGTCACATGCAAGGCTAGCTGCCTAGATGTTTGGGGACAATCCCAGACTTTTTCTCGGCCCCAGTCCTGCCTATATTCACCACATGCCTTTTGCTAGTATCTGAAGGGTGGGTCACTATGGTTATCAATATCCAACTCTTCCACTGCAAGCAAATCTGGCCTGTGATGTGTGAGCAACTGATGCAGCAGACTAATCGGAGCATGGATACACTGCTGTACATTAGCAAACATAATAATTTAGCTGACCAACTTATAATCATATTGGTAAAATTCATTACCATTGTTAACTTAGTGGTTACTGTGATGAATTAATGGTGCACGTGGTCTTTACACCAAGGTTGGTAGCTATGAATGTGCCTGCAATTATTATGAATTCATTCACATTCTGTTGTGGAGAATGTGTGCTTATCATACTCGAGATACCTAATACAGTGTACCAACCATTTTCAACAACTCATAACAACATAAAATCATGCTCATAGCACAGGCACATATTGACTTTAGTCACCCCAACATCCTGGCTCAATAATGATATTAGATGTACAAGCAGTTGAAAAGATAGTACAACTAACTCCTTGTAGAAGTGCTTCTATCAAGTTACAAACTAGTGGTCAAGTACAGGTTATAGAGAGTTGGTGCTTTGTTGAATGCTCTAATATTAAAGACTATATTTGAAGAAGTATAGAGAGTTACAGAATTTAATATGATGGTGTGTACCTTTCTAAACCATTTTAGTTAAGGGCAATCATGGTATCTCTCTCTCTATACATTTAAATATCTTAACTATGAACTTAAATTTGCTCATTGATGATTTGACTAAATTTTCTATTCTTCATCAGGAATAATTAATGCTAGAGGATCGAGCCGAAACATCTGGGAGCAAATTCACGCTGATTGTCAGAAAAAGTCGTATTATGTCAAATGAGAGTTCTTTGAGAAACACATACTATATTTGCTATTGTTATACTTCAGAAAGTGTGTATTGTTGAAACATATCAATAACTACAGGATATGACAAAGCCAGTCAGTTATATTATGATGAACTCAAATTTGTATATTTTTATATTCAGCTCATAATCACAATAAAAAACTTAAGACTTCCAGGAAGAAGTGATAAAGAATGTGGAGGAAATAGAGTGTATAGCTACACGATAGTGCTATTAACAACAACACAATCTATTATGTTACTCACTATTTCCAGTGCTTGTGAAATCCCAGAATGAAGTGATGTGCTATAACACAACAAGTTGTGGTGATCATTTTGAAATGAGTACGATGGAAGATTGTTGTGACAACCGCATTGCTCCATCAGGACTTTCATATAGTAACTTCAATGCCATGGAATGCAACAACTGCTCCAGGGGTAAGTTGAGCTTGTCGAGTAGGTGTGCACAAATGTGGGAAAGTGTTAGATCCTTTACTGACCATATTTCCATTTAGTTTGGTTGAAGGATATTGTGGCTACAATCTAATCTTGTTCAGGAAGTATTTATTTGCTATTAAGCAGTTGTTAACCAGTTATTTTCATTTTCAGTTAAGCACCGTTCTTCTTGGAGATTTGGTGAAAAGTGTGGGAGTTAAACAATCTGTGAGATAATACACTAGCCAATATTGTACACATAATCTGTTACTTATTTTATGAAATGATTACTTTGGAAAATAATTCAGTTATCCAAGTCACACGAGGACTGAGTAAACAGAACCGGAGAGTATACATTGCTTTGGACAATGCATTTGCTTGTTCCTTTTAGCTAGCTTCCACACACTGCCACACCCCCTCTTCCCTGCCATTGTTTAACTCATATTCAACCAAGAACTAGAGTTTATGAACAAAGTTATATCAATACAACTTGCTAGTCCTCATCTACTAATGGTTTGTTGGTTTCCATTTCTTTGTAGTCAATTCATTGAGGTCAGAAAATGTGCCGCTAGAACTATTATGTTGGAAAAAATCTGTTCAATTTCTAGTGCTTCTTCTGTTGCTACTTCTCCATGCTTTAGCCATGAGTGTCACTCTCTTCACTGCCATCTGTTCCCACTGTGACCCTATAGATGCTAAACTATTTATATACCTGCACATGTGTGGTGGGGCTCAAAAGATGTCACATTACGTCATATCACATGCATTGCTTCGCATTGCTCTTTATATCCACAAATAATGTTTTAAGTTTCATCACATGTTATCACCAGTGCAGCTGCATATTGTGAAATACCTTTAAGTCATTCAAACATTTTATACTCTATTTGAGGGTGAATCCAATAGAAATAAGGGACATTGATAAATACTTGTTAGAGTATGTAAATTGTTAGAGTATGTAAATAAAAAGTTCCAAATTTCTCCTATTAAGTGGAGAATTTTGTTTTAATCTGCATTGTTTTTTTGATCGGAGCCAAGTTTTGGAATGGCTAAGCCATTTACAATACTCGCCATAGCTTTTAAAATTCAAACATCTAGCTTAGCTTAATTAGTGTGGAGATAAGCATTAATTATCAGTACCAGTCAAGATCTTGGCCAAGTGTGGGATCTCCCTTTACAGCTCTGACTTACCTGTAGCTACTAACTAGCTGCAGCAGCTATACCAAATATCTCCTTGGCCCAACTAAGTCATGCCAGGATGAAAATTTGCAGTGTGAGTTACTTATTCTGTTTCCATGGATAACCAAAAGATGCAATTATCTGAGAGCAGACAGTAAACCATGCCTTTTAAAGGGCAGATCTTTTCCCCTTAAATGTTATTTGTAAATTTTACTCCAACTCAATCTGATAGTTTTGTGATTATTTTTCTTTTTCTATAGTCTTTGGATTCTTTAATACAACATACTATGGCAAGGAACATGGAGAACCTCATTCTGTACTTGTTGGAACAATATCTGGAACCACTCCAAGTTCTCTCAATGTAACTGTGGCACTGAATAGGATCACAGCCGGTAGGACAATAACTATAATTCACAATACTCAATTAATTGTACATTGATAAGACAAACCTAATTGGTGTGATCTTTCTTAGTATTAATTTTTGCCTCATCTCGTGTTGTTAATGCACTATTGCCCATTAGTGCACCAGAGCATAATATTATCTTTTTAAGTTGTTATTTTAAGATTATTCTCCAAGTTATTGTTTATAGGTGAGGACGACATGGCTCTGTATACTACAAACTTTACTTTCTCTGCTGGTCGGGATCCATTGCCTGTGTCATTCATGTTCATAAATGACTCAATATCACAAGAAGAAGATGAGAGATTCTCTCTTACCCTTACACTTGCTGAAGAGATTGAAGGATATGAGCTCCACCTTGTTCTAAATGGAACAATATTGGATGATGACAGTGAGTGAGCATTTTAGTTACAGACAAAAGTCTTTTTCTCCGTAATAATAGTTCAATTCTAACTTTATTGAGGTGATACCAACAAATATTTTAGTTTAATGAAGTTTGGCAAAACATTAAATTTAAAAATAAACTGGATTTAAACATTATTACATTAATGTTCACTCCCTTCACCCCAACATCATTCTTAGATATGAACTTAGCAAATATTACCAGAGGTCTCTAATAGTGAGTAAGTAGAGTTAAATGTGCCTATGGTTAGGTATGTTCTACTAGCATGCTTTTAATAGCACATTTTTGGCTCTATAGTGACCCAACCTTAAGCGGAACCCTACACATGAACCCTCTCTAAGTTGCTTCCATGTATATTAAATCAATGTGAGCTGTAGTGGTCTATTATAACATTGCTTGGGAAAATTAATTAGTACCCAAAATGATTTGTACACCTACTTTTACCCTAATAATGAGTTTTACATCTATAAACAATGAGGATTACAACGTTTTAGTTTGTAGTAGCTTTAAATTTCTTGGAAAAAATGATTTGCAGCACATTTCCATAAAGGACCGGGGGAGTGGAGAGTGGGTACATTATATGCAGGGGTCAATTTATTTTAGCATTGCATGTATATACAAGATGTGCCCATATATGAATAGAGTAAAATTGTGATTATCTAGCATTATAATTAAGTCAGGGTATATATAAACCATCAAAGTCAATTCCAGTTGAAATTTATATGAAATTTATAATAAAAATGTATTTACAAATAGTAGAAAGAGTTCAAACAGAGAACAATTTTAATTCATTTTTTTGGCTTGCTACTACTAGGAGAGCTACCAACAGCTAGATGTAGAGATGGGCTAATTGCAATGTTCAGCATTTATGACTACCACCTTGTTCTGATCAAATTGGGGTCAGCAATGTCATGGAACTTTTGAGGGTAGATAATTATTCTAACTTTAAGACTGAGACAAAAGGTTGTCACTGCCAGAATTAAAACACCATTTATGATTCACTTAAATTTTTAGGCAAAGGGTCATCAAAGTTACAAATACTGTTCGAATTATAATCAAACTGGGCTGTAATGAACAAACAATAGTTATTAGTAACAGATTTTAATCGGAATAGTTTAGAAACTTATATAACTAGTAGCTAATGTAAAGATAGCTATGCAACACTTGATTTACCACCTGCTTCAAAATGTTATCCTTCCTCCTGAAGTTCATGTATGCATTAGCAGATACCTATATACCATAAGCAGGAAGACCTTTTCAGGGCTCCATAACCTTCTTCATATTCATCAATACCATAATCTAAAAGTTAAATGGCTGATATATAGTGGAGCTCATCATAATATTATACATAACTTGGGCATTCTGATTGGTCCAGCACTTATGCAGGGAAAGAAATTATTTCTAATCCATTGTACAATTGTATTCCATTCTGTTTTGCATCATGGTTCACAATATGATGCAATGTTGTGTAAAGACATAATAGAATGAAAAGAAACGCCATATATTGTGCTCAGCCACCAATATAATAATTATAGGGAACCCAAACATGTTGACATGAATGTGAGGTTAGTGGTGTAGGTACTCTAATAAACAAAGCTTAACAACGGCACTAAAATTATTACAGGCTGGCATTGATATGTTATTCTTTGTTCTATAATGAAACAGTTGTAGTATTCAAACTGTCAAAGAAGCAGTACAGAGAAGATGAGAGCAATGCAATGATGCCAGTGAAAATCACCAAGGAACCAAATGTGTGGTTAGCTAATCCGGTCACCTTCAGGATATCACCACTGACTATTGATGATGCAATGAGTAGATCACTCAATATTCCTGTTCAAAGTTGTGCCCTAGAGAGATATACTGATTCTCCAGTTCTGGCAAGTAAGATAACAATAATATAGTTAATGGAGAATTTTATGTAAATTATGATTAGGGATTTTTGTTAGGGATTTTAGTGAGCAATGATATTAATTATCTTAACTTGTAATACTATAATGGTAGCTTCAACTTCAGTTAGGTAATTTTAGCGATATTATACCCCAAAGTTTTTAGTCCCATGTTGACAGGTCATGAGCAGTCTGAAATGATTATTTGATCTCAGTATATTCATATATATATATGTAATTTCAGATGCAAAAGACTTCAATTCTACTGATTTTACTGTAAGCTTTCCAGCTGATGAAGGTTTAAATATACTCACTGATGTTGATGCCTTTATTGGTGTTGTGGATGATGACATTAATGAGAATGGAGAACAGATGTTTGTTGTTGTCTTGGAAGTGGTTAATGCTTCTGACAATGCTTTAGTGGATAACACAAAGTGTAACCTCACTATCTGCAGAATCATTGACAACGACCGTAAGTATTTGTATAATTTTCTGATCACAAGCTTTTAGAGATGTAATGTAAAAATTGCCAACCTTCAGTGTTGATAGCTATCTATACATTTAGGAGATGTGTCAACAGCCAGTTGGTACTCTCAATTTCTTAAGTTTCCTTAATTTAGCCTCCGAATACTAAATTGCAACATTATATACATTAATGGAATGTCTAGCATTAATTGGCATGTCACCTCTCCCAAAAGAAAGTGATACAATAATATATGTGACTGTCCCATGTATAGATATTTATCCTACCTGTTCAAGACCATTGTGCATGAAAAGAATCCTCAGAATTTCCACGTATACTTTCACCCTGCTGAGTTGGGAAGGTTAATATTCCTCCAAACACTTCCATATCCTCAGACATTTATGGTATTGAGCATGTGCATTAAATCAGCAGAAACAATTGTTTGTGAGCTCTCTTATTGATCTACTCTTAACATGTAAACCAGTAGTGTTTAAACCAGTAGTGTGTAACTATGATGAAATCCTTACTTATTGACCACAATTTTTATGCAACTCATTAACAATATTAACAATAATAATAATAATAAATAATAATAATAATAATAATAATAATAATAGTAACAAAGAATAATAATAATGATAGTAATAATAATTCTAATCAATAATAATAATAATAATAATAAAATTTAATGATAATAATAATAATAAGATAATAATAATAAGATAATAATAATAATAATAATAATAATTGTAAAAAGAAGCATACCTATACAGAGAAAACAAATTTGCTACAACCTCATTAACTCTGAATTGGGTGAACATGTGTCTGCTACAGACTACTTAGAAAACTAGTAGTTTCCTAGTAGTTTTTCATCAATAGTCTTCCTTCTTTAGTCCAACCTTAGACCAATAGAGCGTCATTGATAGAGCTGTGGTTTGTAGCTATAGCTTTCTTGCAGCACTCAAACACTCTATTGAAAAAAATAGATAGTTAGCCTAAGCTGTGGGCACTAATCAGGTAAATTTTTATGTGAACTCCCTTCGTTGGACCAAACCTATTGCTCTAGCTATTAATATGATAGTACAAGTTGTGTAGAAACTTTAATAGCTTGCCAGGAGTGCTTCTCAGATAATAGAGTTGTAGATCTTGATAGATGACCAATTACATTACAGGGTTGTTGTTTTTATATTTTATATAAAAAAACAGCTTCAGAGTGAAGTGGATTTACAATGCTGCCTCTATATTCAAAGAGTTAAATCTCCTGTCCACATTGTTGTCCAAGAGAACAATGTTGTGACAAGCTTCAATATATACTGCTTGGAGTCTCACTCTGTAGGTCCCATTGTCAATATTGAATCACAACAGGTGCCAATGAAATATAAAGTTAATACTTGGCACATCATCTAGGTAAACACAATGTGAAGTGGTAACATTGTGATCGTCTCGTGTAGAACTTTTTTTTATTAAAAGCACTGAGAGAAGCACAGTACATGAACTGATCCTACTAGCTAAAGCAATTACAAGAGAGGCCCAACAAACTATACAAAAAAATCAAGTGAGAGAGAAGGACACTACACAAGAATGAGTTATCATGTAATAGGTGTTCAATAATTAGGTAACAGCAAGGTAGTTTCTTCTTTAAGCCAGGTGGGAAGTAAAGGTCGATGTATGACTTGTGCATGAATAGAAGCCTCGGGGATTTTAAACATATTTTTCTTGAACAGATAGTGTCATGACCTTCTCAGACATTAGCATACACATCGAGTCAACTCTTAAGTGATTTTTATCAGATCTCTTCCATGTTCTGCTCTTAATATGTAAGTACTTTACTAAGTTTAAATCTGAACCCAGTGAAATCAGTGCATTGGGTAGTATCTAGTGCTAAATTACAATACAGAGAGACACATATAGCCATGCATGCTGTTGGCCAACCTCAGATTCACAAAACTCTATCTATAGAAAAACTTATCTGGTGCTAAAATCCACACCATGACAAACGCTTTAAGATTGTGGCTGTGGTTTTACTTGAACAACACTCAATACTTTTGCAACTGTTGAAACATTGCTGTTGATGATTGTGCAAAAGCTGTCTTTAGTTTGTGTATGTTTGTTTCGACAGCTAGCTGCTGGTATATATATATGGGAACCAAAGTCTCCTCAGATGGCCTCTTACTTAAGCACTGTTGGACTTCTGTCAAGTTTCAATATTCACTACTTTCGTGCCGCTACATTTCTCAAAGACATATTTGTTTGGATGCAGGATATCTAATGTTATGAGACAAGATGGTTACAGAACAAGTTGAAATCTGAACTGCAAACTCTCAGAGTTAGGCTGCTCTTTGTTGGCATGATATAGTTTCAAGATATCCACTATTTCTCATAACAGTGACTTCTTCCACAAATATTCTACAATTTGGAAAATTTGCATTATAAGTATATTGGAATTAACTGTCACGATTCTTCACAATACAGCACCTAAGTAACTTCCTAAATAGTAGTACTAAAGTTGTTCATAATGCTGTACAGAATTCCTTCATGTCTTCCAGGTCTTTCTATAACAGGTATTCTTGTCTTTCATAATCAATTTTTGTAGATTTCTTTTTATATTGACAATGCTCAAAAAGTGGATTGATCTATGAAATGATTCACAATGATAGCTAATTAAAGGATGTATTACTTTTTTTACAGCTCTTGTCATTGGATTTGAAAGAAAGAGATACGAGTTTGATGAACCAGATGAGATCAAATTGGTACAAGTGTTCTTGGTGAAGGACCGTCAGTCTGAACAAACATTTCGAATTGCAATTAATATTTTTACTGATCGGCCTATTTTCAGGTTTAGTAATGCCACATTTGAAGCTGATTTTGAGGCTTCAAATCTGTCAGTTTTATTTCCTTCAACGTCAGACCGTATCCATTACACTTTTTCCCTTCTGCCTGATCCAACTGTTGAAGGAGGGGAAGAATTTATTGCAGTGTCCTCACCAAGTGAAGGCTCTGTTACTTACAGAATACCGGATCAGCAATCTAAAGTTTTCCAATCCACATCAATTGTCATAAGAGACAATGACTGTAAGATATTTTGTTTAAATAGTTTATTGAAAACGACAAATATTTTATCAGATGTTGGTATAAAGACCACTGATATTTTATACGTAGCACCATCACTGATTCATTCCACAGTTGGTGATGTTGATGTTGGATTTGAGCAGACACTGTATTCTGTAGATGAGTCTGCACGGTTTATGCTAATATGTGTAATACTCACCAAGATTTCATTTCCCGACATTGCATTTGGAAGTCTGGATTTGTCAATAACGACAATCCCTGGAAGTGCAGGTAATCTTAACCTTTAGAACTGTGCCATCTTTATGTATGGAGCTTGTTGTTAATTACACCTCATCACAAGTCTGCTTGCATGTGCACTTCATGTTTCCGATATTAAGCTCGCATAATCAAATATAATTCAAGCTATTCATTAGGGTCATAATGGTATGCATTTGATTTTGACAACAAAATAAATAGCTAAAAAGTTGAGTAGCTATATATAGAGAGAGAGAGAGTGAGAGAGAGTTAGGTGTAACTGAAGGCAGCATATGATATACAATTTGAATTATTTAAAAAAAATTTTTTTTACTGCACATGTTAATTATTAAATAAACTTAAATTGTCATTATTTGCACCTGGATATAAATGTATTTGTATCTCATAATCAAAATTTTGTTCTCCTTTACATCTTCAGATAAATACGAAGACTTCTACTCAGGAAGATCTTTCCTTCGTTTTCGTTTAACACCTTCCTCTGGATATCAACAAAGGAAGTGTGTTTATATAGCCATAATTGATAATAATGCTCTTGAAAATGTGGAGTCATTTACATCCAGCTTATCTCTCTTGCGTAAGAGGAGAATAACATCTGTTATTATTTCTCAAAACATCACCAAGATTGATATTGTGGATGATGATGGTAAGTAACTCTAGTTTTTATTATATTATATACTACAAAGCAGTCTTAGTTATATCTCTTAATAATTATAAAAACTTGACCTCGTGCAAATATTAGTGTTGAGGCCTGTACACAGTGCACAATAGGGAAAGCCTGAATGTGCTCTAAATGTGATCTGAATACGTTCCACAGACACTCACTGCAGTGTATTACAAATATGTTCAGTCTTGAGTCAAGGGGTGATGACTGCATTTTTTTAATATTTTTTTTTTTTACTTGTGGTTACAACTTTAGAGCTCCATAGATTTTGCAAACTTCATGTTATGGACTTGATATATAGCTTAAAAGATAGGTCTCTCTGTGTGCTCTCTTTTGATACTAAAATATTTTCATAGGTATAACTATAGGCAATTTACTAGACCCTAAAGCAGAGGGACCGCAAAAACCTGAATCGCTCCAACCTCCGCCAAAACCACTCCGAGCTGCGATGTGCCAAAAAATTGAAAATGCTCTAGCATGCAATCACTATTTTGAATAGGCATTAAAAATTTATTACCTGGTCAGACACGCGGGTGCAAAATTGAAGGCGTTGATTTTCAACGCCCTCAATTTTCCACCCGCGCTTGACCAGGTAATAAATTTTAACGCCTATTCAAAACGGTGATTGCATGCGCTAGAGCTTACTCTAGCCACTCGTCAATTTTTTTGATGAGTGGCTATATATCAAGTCCATACCATGAAGTTTGCAAAATCTATGGAGCTCTAAAGTTTAGTTGTATAAATTTTTTTTTTTTTTAATGCAGTCGTCACCCCTGAATTCAATGGGTGGTTTGGGATCTCAGGTTCATGTGACGTATATGCACATCTATGAGCTCTTTCATTGGTCAGCATGATTAGAGAAGACATCATATCAATAGTTGCTGTTTGAAACGACTGTTTTCTGATGGTAATGTTTGGCTTATAGAGAACTAGTATTTAGCTTAGCTATTGCTAAGCTTGTAGAAGAATTTTAGCTCGATTTAACTGCTAATTCTAGTGGGAGCCAGCTGAAAACTGCTGTGGCAGATATGCAGTTCTTGTTACTATGGATAAGCAACTTGAGGCCAACCAAAACATGAAAAATGTTAAGAATAATATTTAGCCTTTTTACTATTCTCGCAGCTAATAAGTACACAGAGAAGAATAGAGCTCTCCATTGTTTTTGTGTACATTATCCCATTTGCCGTTGTCTATCAACCTCCTCCTTGTCTTATGATGTACACATTACCACAGCAGCTATCAAACATAACCTGGATCACATGCACTGGGCTCATGAGATTTTCTTTTGACATGTGCTAGCCACTCTACATGAGTAATTTAACTCATGTGTAATTTCATTCATCCTGATGAAGGTATTGGTTGGTTGAAAGATTAGTAATATAGCTAATAAAAATAGAACTTATCATTTAAGTATGTTGAAATTATATGGTTATAGAATAGACCTTCAACAATACCAGGTGAATGACTTGTGATCCACTTGTATATATGTGTTTGTGCATGTGTGTTTACCAGTTGTTAAGCCTCTCAATGTTTGGTGTTCAAGATGCTTTTAAGCACCCATTTCATTGTCATTACAAACTGTTTTTGTTATGGTATCTTGCTATGAAGTGATGTCATTGAATAAAATGCCAGTTATGTGCATATATAGGACTAATATATACCACCTAGGCAATGTATTTCAATAACACATTGGTGCAAGAATTGTACTGTAAGGTTTCATCTATTATTACTTAAAATCATTCATAAGTTTCATGTTTCTTATTTTCAGTAGTCTACTAACCTATATCCCAGACTTCTAGAGCACTCCTGCACAACCTATGACGTTCCAAAAGACTTTCTGATGTACCCAACAATTGTATTTCTATCTCGTGGATGGTGCAATTAGCGAATCTGTCACAAGAACTGTTCTCTTCATTGGATAAAAGTCGTAGTGGGGGTCAAATGATTCTGTTGACCAATATACTATGAGGATTAAAGTTAAAGCAAAGTATGCTTGGAAAAAACCCTTGCTAGCTCCTTAGTTTGCCGCTTCATAATCTGCCTTGGAGACTGGGTGTCACATTGTGATTTGATAAATTAGATCCTTCTTCAGCTAACTCATGAGATTAGCTCCCTCAGTTCTCAGTCTAATTCAAATCTGACTGTGTTTTATTTTGTAATAGTGTTTAGTAAGAGGCTATTTGCATTAATTAAGTGCCAAGGTTGGGGTTAGAAGTGCATCAAACAACCAGAGGTTATGGTATTTTCGTAATAAACATCATATAGATTAGCATCTTCTGTGATTAGTTTGTCTGAAGTTATTCTGTGTAACTGTTACCGAGTTTTTGAAAGAAGCTTAGGAAAGCAAACCCTCTAGCTACCAATATGGCAGCTCTAAAGTCAATCCAACAAGAATAGCAAATCACTGACTTGTGTCCATGAAAATAATTGGAAGTAAGACTAATATACTGAAGTCTGTGCTGTTAACTAATTCTGATGACAGTTCATATCACAGAAAAAAGAGCAGCATTGCTGAATCAGCTCAGCTAAACTCAATATTGCAGCACCACAAGCATGTTTATTGTTTTGTCATCAGTACTTTGTGATTGCCCTCCCTCTAGAAAGCTAGAGAAAGACAATAGGATGAAAAACTTGATATTGCCGCACATGGCATAACTATTTGGCCTATACTATTTGGCTTATATGTTTGTAGAAATGTACATTAACCAATAAATAAATATGAGTGGGTAAGCCGCCTTAATATAGCAGGCTTATCCAAATGGGAATAGTCATCTAGTGAACGGAATGACAAACAAAATTCACCAGATTCTGCGCTATAGAAAAAAAGTGGCTGCTGAGAATGAGCTTCATAGAAAATATCAGACGGGATAGGATGATGGAATTTCAGTCTGAGATATCCTCAATTCATCAACATGGTCTAACCATGTAGGTATGAATCACTGAAAAATGTACAGATCAGTATTTAGTACTTAATGTCTTCTTCATCACTTGAGGGGCTCTTTCAGGTAAATTCTGTTGATATTCTAGCTCTCTTAGCAACAATATGTGCAAAGAAAATATTGGAATCTCATCTAGATCGCTTGAGTATAGGCCAAATACTGTGATGATCGATTTAACTTTTCTAAGCTCTAGTGTAACAGGCACCCTCTCAAGAACCTTGCCCCATGCTCAACAGCGGATTCAGCATTCAGAGGTGAGTCTTGGGGTCACATGAACACCCTTCCCCCTTCCTCTGCCCTCCTTTACCTTATTTACCTTTAGAAGACTTAATAGCTCAGACAAGATTTTTCAATTGCAAAAACCTGTAACGTGCTTGTACATATATCGGGATAAGTGCTTCTACAGATCGCCAAGTACTCTGATATCCTACCTTCCTCTTACATCTGCCACTGATGCAAAGACTGTATATCCTAAACCATATTCTACATATATACATTAGTTATACATTAAAGATCTACAATACTGACAGGATCTAGCCAAATACTCTGTGATCCCACCTCCCTCTTAGGAGGTTCTGCATCTGCCACTGATGCACTGTATATGCTAAACCATATTCTGCTTTTATCTATAGCTAGCTAGCTATGCTTCTACTCAATTAATTTAGCTGATGAGAATGATGACAACACCGAACTAATTAAAAACTTCACCATTCAGTAATTGTGCTGTTTTTCTAGTAGACAAAGGTTAGCGGCAGACTTCTTAGACAATAGCTTGGGTTAAATTTCACTATGTGAGCTATAAAGAAGCTTTTTGATGATGGCTATCTAGTTGCATTCTTTGTGCAGATATATCGTTTTCATCATAAAGTGAAATTGCATACCTGCTATTCATCCTAACGACTATCACCTTTTTATCCCAAGTTAGCAATTTTATTTTCCTGTAAGGATGTATTGTCACAAAGCTAAATGCATCAAGTAATGTAGCTACAAGCAGTGGTACTGTATACTATATTGTTGTAATCAAATGCACTGTACAATGTACAGAGCTTGTTAACTTGAATTTTAACAGACATATTTAAACTCATTAGGTTTGACAGTGAATATGTCTGTAGTGATTTTACAATAATGACAATAAGCAGAGATAAGATCACATATTTGCAGACATGGCCAAAATGCTACACTATATTTTTGCACATTGAACTTGATGTGAATTCTTTGAAATAACTACGCAAATTAGGGTTGATCAAGATGCTTCTAGGTCACCATAAGCTAAATTGAATTTACAGTCATTTGACATAATCTTGAAAATCCGCACTTTATCTATGTAAGCTAGCCTATCAAAGTGCCGATCTATTAATGCCCACATGCAATGAAGGGGACACCTTATATTCTTGCTTTTTCTTTGACACATGACTAAAGAATGATGCAGGTGAAGGTGTCCATAGAATTGTTTAATGGTGTCTTGAAGTGTTGATTTATATCATTATGAAAAGTAAAGTCCATGCAAAATTTAGTGGTGAAATATACATATTGCTATTACAATTGTTGACTTGTCAAAAGTAAAAGTAGAAAAGGACTGTCTCCAGGTAGATCATAAACATCATGTAGATGATTATATCCTCTTTCATGATATACATCAACCATAATGCAGAGGTACAGATTTTGCAAGGGATTGTCATGTTGTCCATGTAGCTAATGGTAAAGGATCATCTAACTGGTTTGGATCCATGAACATGATGATATTAAAGATCATCTACACTTGACATGGGCACATTTTTTATCGTTTTCTTTTTTGGCAGGGCAGGTCAATCCAATACAGTTGCTTTTGCCCTAGTTTCTAATTGTTTTTGCAACTTTCTGAAAAGATTCAGCTGTGACAATGTTGAGAACTACATTCTAATCTGCTCCTTCTGTTTTACTCAACACAAGTCAGTATATACTATAACTTATTCAGTGTTATCCCCAGGATTTTTGTAAGGGGCATTAGCACATGATTGGCAGAGTGGATGACTAGTAAACCATGGTTGTCAATGGTAATTTGGTCTTTATTCTTCATTTTATTTTACTGGTAGGTGGAGGCACACTGGACTAGACTATGAATCAATATTGCACCGAAGAATGGAAGCTCGCATAAATTTTCATGATGTTTTACTGGTACAATGAAAGTTAAAAATGGCTATCATGATAGACATCTAAAAAGTAGACTAATGCAACTGCATGAAATGCTTATATATCCAGTGTTCAGTTCCTTCTAGGTTCAGGTGTGTCATATAAGATGTTTCCAGACTCTATGGGAAGCACAAATTTGATAGTTAGTGACAAATACCAAATTCAGGCAGGTAAGTTTGTCTACTCAATCTAACTAGCCCACTTGCTGTACCATGCATAGCATTACTGGAGCATCACCTTTGACATAGGCCAAAGATTGGATATCAGCACAGAAGATCTATCTATGTTCAACAGGTCAACATCACTCCTCACGTCAATTTGAAAAATAGTTAGTCTATGAACAACCGCAATTGGCAGGGCTTTTCCATAGTGAGCTCTGGTCCCACACAGCTCGGTGTGCATGAGCAGTAGCATATGAGCACCTAGAAGTTGGGCATGGCTCACCCTGCTCCTCTATGGGGCAAACAACTTGGAGATCAGCCATGATGCAAGATGTTCATTAGGCAGAGTTTGTTAAAACATACGTTCAATTAATCGCATGTCACAGTCATTAGGATAGAGGAAGATATCGGCTCCTATAATAGGGAGGTAAAGCCAAAGTGTTGTTTTAGCTCAGAGTAAGACAGTTATTGGAGTACTGAAGTGCACCACGCCACTTTAAATCCAACTCAATCCAGTGGTTGACAAGTCTACACTAACCTTCCTGTACTAAAATCTAAAATAACACCTCAGTTGCTGAAATAGTGATGTTTGCAGAGTGGCAAGCATTGTCTTTTTTCACAAAGAGTAAAAGTCAAAAAAATGTGAGTAGCTACAGTATCTGCTAGCTCCAAAAGGATGTCATATATATAAGGTCAAAGTGGTCTGAGAGAAAATCATTGTAGATTCTATTGACCATTAACTTTATATGTTTGTTTTTTTAAGAATAATCTTTTCAAACTTTCATATCAAAATACAATTTGTTATTGTAATTAGCTACATTGATGTAGGCAAAAAAAAGCCACATAATGGTATGTCACACTATGTCTATAACAAAACTTACAGCATAGGCATCCATCTTGGAATGCTTCAATGTGTCTATAACAAACCTACAGCATAGGTATTCATCCTAGAGTGATTCACTTCTCAACAATTCCTGATATATAGGCTTTGCAGCTTTCTCCCAAGAAGGTAAATCACAGTCAAAGCCAAACAGAGACCTTTCATGATTGTACTTGTGATTTCAGCCATTTTTTCTAATTTTCTCAACTCATTGCCCCCTCTCACAACTTGTACCTGAAATAAAGTTTTTAATGACTATTTTTTTATTGATACCAAAAAAAATTATGGGGCATGTGCAGGTAAAAATTTCATTTGGCACATACATTTTTTCGTGAACTATTTTGTGAAGGATTTTGAATATGAATATAAGGAAGAAAAGCGATTGCAAATATTTCTTGTATAATGAATAATTATCTTGCAATGGGAAGAATTAGAATCTCACACTGAAAATGGATTTGTTCGTAAATAGTACTAATACTGTGATAAATAGCACGAAGTGATATATTTGTTTAATTCTTACAGATGCTGTTATTGGATTCATCAATGCACCTTATACTGTGAATGAGTTTGATGGCATGGTAACCATGACAGTTGGAGTCCTACATGGCAGTATTCAGACTGATCTAGCTCTTTCAATATATCTTTTTAATGGATCTGCAATTGGTGAGTCAAATAAGTACAATAAATGTAACAGGCCAAGCAAATTAAAGGAGCTGGCACTAATATTTATTATCCTACATGAGGTATGGTAATGAGATTCATGAAGTAATTATACGCATGAATATAGTAGTTTGCCTATTCCAGTTGAGAGGTACCACCACAAAGCATGCAGTTTAGAGTGGAATGCTGCTTTCTTTTTGGGCAGAGATCTAAGCTTATGGTAATCAAGCAACATCAATGCACCAAGTATTTTGCTGCAAGTCTAGGGGAAGCCTAACAGGAAAACCTGTGATCACTAATGAAGGGGGTTACAAATGGTTTGACAGAGCTCACCTGATATTTAGCGACTGTTTTTCAAGATATGATGGAGAGTGTGTGATAGATTGCGAAAGCTCCTTTAGATAATCAGTTCATGAGGTCTGAAAAACACATAGCCAAGTTCCCCCCCTCACCCCCCCCAAAAAATTAAATTATGTTATACCTTGGATTGACTTGTCAAGAAAAAGAGGAAGAAAGCAATTGTGTACCCAAACCAGTTAGATGACCTATTAGCATTAAAGAATATGTAACCAAACCTGCCAGGTATCATTTGCTTCATTATGTAAGTTTAAAAAAGCAGTTTATATAACATTTTTTCTTCTTGTTATTTTACAGCCTAATTCAACATTGTTGTTTGGGAAACTCCATATATCAATGATCAAGAAGAAGACCTCTTCATTAGTGTTTTCTTTTATATATATACCTTATCCCACTTGTTTTTTCTTTAAAAAAATATCAACACATGGAACTCTAGCATTATGTTAATTATTACTATGTAGTTGCATGGAATTCTTTTCTGCTATAAGCACTTTTCTTCTTGTTCTAGTCATTCAGACCAGAACTTAGCCAAAGTATTCCAGGAGTTAATATATATCTAGCTTTTGTTTTACCAAATAGTATATTTGTTAACTAGTTTAATTAAGGCTTAGATATAGTAGCTAGTGTTATAAGCTTCATAAACTAGAGATAATGCAGGTTATATGTAGGATACTAGAATACTTAGATACTAGGACAGCTTTCAGCTTACACCTCCAGCATACTTGTAGATCTCAGTTAGGCAACACCACAGAGAGTTGGCTACTTTTCGTCTAGTGAATAACATTAAAAATGATTTTTGGTAATTAAAAATACAGCTTCTATGTGTGGTGGAACTAACCAGGTTAAAGCTACCAAGTCTTCACAAAGGGCTAAGTTGATGGATATATATAACCCATACATACATACCAAGTGAAGGTTGTATTCATTAAATTTCTAAAATATGATGCATAACTCAGGGGCACCGCATCCAATTTAAAATATGGGTGACACACTCTCAAAAGCCAAACCAGATATCAATTTATCTGGCATGATGTACATGCATACCAAGTTTCTTGCCTTTACCATAAAGTGCATGTTACCCATCTTTATCTGTTGTCAGAGATGTACTATTAATAGCAACGTACTTAGAGAACTCTGAACTTTATTTAGCAGCAGGAAATATAGACTAGTGCTATGCACTAGGGTTAGGTGACTTTACCTTTTCTATAGTTAATTGCATTTTGAAAGCTTAATCTTTATGGATGGTGTCTACAAATGATCCAAACTACAAAAACATCACCATTATACAACAACATACTTTGTTCTCAATGAACCCTCAGTTGACATAATAACAGTACAATAAATAATAACCTTCTCAATAATCAACTTGAAATTGTATTCTCTCGACATTTCGCCTAGATGCTCTAGCCATCATCAGGAATTCTGATTCCATCCGATATAATTTAGTTATCAAACTTCCCAAAAATGCACAAAACATTTTTCCCACTTCTAGTTGCAGTCCCTTTTGAAATATTAGCAAAGTTACAGGTATAGAATATATGCAACTATTATAATGATGCTTCTCAAAATCTGGCAGTGGGCTGGGGCTGATTCCTACTTACCAGAACCATGGAATCCCTTCCTGCTTTGGTCGCTGACAGCTGACAGACTAAAGTGTGACTTAGAGCTATACCTTGGATTGCTATCCTGCTAGTAAATAATGAAGAATGCTTCTCGAGTCTGTGGTGAGCATCTAGCTCTAATGCCTGTCCATACAGCAGTAGATATTCACATTATAGTCTAAAGGTGGTTACAAAGATGGACTGTGTTGACCTATAGCTTTCTCAGGAAATTCTTCAGTAACAACAATAACCATTCATTATTAACTTATTGACCTACTCTGCACACTCATGTTAAATTTTTATAGCATATATATATAAAGTTATTGTTTATTCATTTATTCAGGAATATTTTTACAGCTATATAAATAAAATTTGCTTTGAGGTCCATCATCCCCATTGTCAACAGATGATGTAAGTAGTTAGCAGTTGAACCAATCTGATATGGTGAGGACTCTTTATACAATAAGTGCTAACTGCACTTCGTACACTAAATACATCAAAACTCACTACATGAATTTCCAGGTAAGCATAGGTGCATTAACCTTCCTCTTCATGGCTTTCATTCATGAGTAGGAAAAAAATTATGAGCCTGCCCAGTTTCTTTAACAGCATGCCATTATATGTCCGAAGATGAAATGATGTTTGGCATTGACATCATCAAGTTTACCACTCGCTCTCAACTTTACAGGATAATAGAGAAATACTCTGAAGATGCTTATTTTTTTTATTTATTGTTATTTGAAACTGTCATTAATCTTTTCAGTGCAGTGGAGGAATGACTGTAGTAGGTAGTTTTTCCAAACAAACTCCAATATACAGTAACTTGTTTATCGACATACTCTAGCCTTTTCCTTCTCTTACCATTCCAAACCTAACATTTATTATATCGATACTGTGAAATATGGGTGGAGGATAAGTGGGTGTGGTCCAAACAAAATGTGAATGATAGCATTTGTATTCATCAATGCAAATTTTAATAGGATCAGTTGCATTATTGGCAACCCAAGCAGCTACTATGAATATTTATGATGGTAGCCATGTGGCCATAAACCACTGCAGCATACAGAGTGAATTGATTCCATTTCCTATCCTAAGTTTTTTAACATTTAAATATGCCATATTGACACATGCATGTAAAATAATACTATTTTCATATGTACTTCATTTCAGCTATCTCTGACTACCTGAATGACCTCAGCAATGGTGGAATGATAATCTTGAATGGTACCAATCCGAGAGTGAATGTCTCCTTCTCACTCGTGGATGATTCGGTTATTGAAGTTCTTGAAAATTTGTCTGCCGGCCTAAATTTTTCAGGTGCTGCTCACCCATGTGTAAGCTTGGATCCTGCTTCAGCAGAAGTCATCATATTGGGAGATAATGGTAATAAAATATTTCAACATGTTGCCAATAGATTATAGTGATACAGCCATACCAGATTTTATTTTAAAGGTCATAAATGATGGTGGGAGTAGATGGAAAGTAATTGTAATAGTTATTTACCATGTAAATAATATTAAATCTATATTTTTATTGGTAGATCCTGTTGTTGGTTTCGTTAATGCACCTTATACTGTGAATGAGTATGATCGCAAGGTAAACTTGATGGTCGCAATACGCACTGACAACACGTCGATTGAAGTACTTCTTTTGATCTCTTTGACAAGTGGAACTGCTAATGGTAAGTGGGTTTGGATTGTGAGATTCCTAAACATAATCTCCTTTTTAATAGTTTCAAAAGTATTAAACTAAAAGTAGACATTTTTTTAAAATTTTTATTGTTAAAATAACCTTCTCAATAATCAACTTGAAATTATATTTAGCTGTGAGAATCGATTCATGTAATCAATGTTGAGTGTAATAATAATTATAGAACCAATCTTAACCAATCCTAACTCTTCCATAAAATTAAAGTTTCAGATAATAATATAATTGGTGGAACTGAAGTGTATTCTTTAAATCCATAATCCATATCGGAAATATCGGAAATATAATTTTTTGGGGGGGTTATTTTATCATGTGTTTTTCCTAACGACTTTATAGGTTGCTCAATGCATCCCATGAACTGATATGATAACTAAAACACAGTATCCTATAATACATTCAATAATATGACTACTTTACTCCTTTTGATTGTATTTTGACTGTACTAGTGTAAATAGTCCTAACTCATTACAGTCGTTCAATATTCAAGGTCATGTCCCCCGCTGCAGCTTCTACAGCTGAGACACTTCCCTATAAGTTCCCCTGTCAGAGGTAGAAGAGGTTTTAACAAGTGATAATTTTCCTTTAACCAAGTTGTTAGCATTATTATAGTGAAATTTGAAGCACATATCAAAGAATTGAACAACATGCTTGGAGTTAACACCAAAACTGTTGGTTCGAAGGGAATGTTTCCTTTTTTAGCCTTTCAATCAAGAAATATCTATAAATTACAATGGTACATTTTTCTATTCTGCATGGGTATTGTACTTTTTTATAACCCTTTTTTCAATTTGTATGTGATCAATACATTTAGTAGACATACAATAACTAGAACTTAACTTCAATATTCTTTGATAAAAATATTCTTCAAAAACCAAAAAGCTAAATTAAAGATAAATCTTAAAGCGGATGATGTCGGCTGAGAGTAATCATACAAGTTTGATTTGAATATTCTACCAAAAATACCAAGAAAATTAATATTATAGTTGGAATAAATTCTGGATGTATTACCATACTACTAAATTTTAACTGCTTTCATGTCACTTTCATTTTAGCTTCCTCTGACTACTTGGACGACCTCAGTGAAAATGGATATATGACCCTGAATACTGGCAATCCTATAGGGAATGTGAGCTTCTCACTCGTGGATGATTTAGTTGATGAATCTCGTGAGCATTTCTTTGCAAATCTAGAAATTATTAAACCTATTGATTCAAGTGCGACCTTGATTCTTGCTTCAGCAGGTATCATTATCTTGGGTGATGAAGGTAAATCCATAATAATAACATACCAAGTAAGGCAATCCAACTCTAGCTCATAGCTTTGCCAGACCTGCCACCCTCTCAATTTTATTTTGTTCAAGATTTGTTTAGTTTATGTTTGTTGTATGTATTTGAGTGCATTTGTGGGAGGAGAGAAGGCGGAGTAAGGATTAGTTTCAGTTTTAAACTATGTAAATAACTGTTAAAAATATCTACACCTCCCTCCTTGTAGTTCCTTCTATTGGTTTCAAGAACAGAGAATATTTTGTGGATGAGTGTAACTGCACAGTAACCATGGAAGTTGGATTTTTATCTGATGGTGAAGGTTTTGCAATATCTCTTAATATCTCCTTGTTAGCTGAAACTGCTATTGGTGAGTTAATTATGGTGTGATCACTGAATACATGTTTCTATGGTTGATAGTTATTATGGACTTGGGAAATGTCAGAAACATTTTTTAAACTAATTCATAGACACACATTCTATGGAAATCACTTGATTCTATGGCATATAGGCTCGTTCATAAACTTTCTTTCTACTTTCATTTCAGTTTCCTCTGACTATCTGGATGACCTTAGTGATGGTGGATTGATAGTCTTGAATGCTAAAAATTCTGCATTGAACATCTCATTCTCACTCGTCGATGATTCTGTTGTTGAAAATCTTGAGACTTTGTCTGCAAAACTAATTATTTCAGATGATGCTGACCAACGTGTGGTATTAGGTCGTGCTTCAGCACTAATCAATATTCAGGATAATGATGGTAAATATATATCATTAGCTACATGCATCACACTTTCACTGCTGTCTGAAAATGTTTGTGCCGGTTTTATGCTATATTTCTTTCCATGTAATATTCCTTGCCAGTCTCTATACATAGCTTAAGTTTAAGCTATAAAGTCTATGCCAGCAGTAATATGATGGATTTAATGAGTGAACATTTTAGTTAAATTACCTCATTTATGTGGCTTAGTTAAATTGATGTGATCTAAATTACAAACTAATTTGAACCTCGTTATTGTCTTTCCTTCTTTCACCACTAAATCATCCAAGCGAAATAATTACAGCTGTTCCTGACCACCACATGGGAGTGGCACTCTTAGTGACCTCATGGATTTATTTGTGTGTCCTCATGGATTTCTTTTAGGGTTGTGTGTTGAGATATTCAAATCCTACATTTTTAGCATTGAAATAAAACACAGGTATTTGTGCTAATATGTGTGTGTGGCCAATATGTGTGTGTTTAATTTCATAGCTTTAATCTTAGGAATATCTCCCCTATCCCTTCTATTTTAGATTTTTAGCTTGCCGCACACTTTATTTAACATGAAATAATAATCGATTTTGAGAAGTCCTGCAGAGTTAATTTCCAGCATATTTGGTCGTTGTTAAATAGAAGGAAAAAACACAAGAGTGCAATATCATGAGCACTCACAAAGTAAACGTCTAACCACTAAGATGGAATATTTTGTGACATAATATGTTTAGGTATATATTAAGAATGACAGGAATTTTTCATATTCATGTAATTACATTGTTGATGAATAATGGAGGAATCTGTCAAACTAAATATTTACAATGCATTTGTAATTATGATCCACACAGAAGTCGCATTTGGATTTGAAGAGACAAAGTATTTGGTAAATGAATCAGCAGGCATCCTAAAAGTGTGTGGTGGCATAACTAATATCCAGGATGGTTTGCTGATCGCTGTTTCCATCACTGCAGAGATCAGTCTTCAAGCAAGGGCAGGAAGTGCAGGTAATTATTAGCTACAGTAGTAGTAACAAGAGTAGCCTCTAAAAAGACTTTTGTTAGATAAATCTTGTGTTGTATATTCACTTCACATATTCAGCGGACTCACTTCAGTACAGGATAAAAATCCAAATACATTATTTGTCAAGGTTTTTGATAGTTTATTTGCTGATATATGATGAGGTCAAAGGGCATTGGAAATACTGGTTACATATTTTATAAGCTGGTTAAAAAATGACAATCGCCAAGCAATCGCCAAGCATATCGTATTATATCATCGTAATTCATTGTTATATGGTAAACCGGAATGAAGACAACATGAAAATATGACACCACAATACAATGTTTTGTGGATTAGGTCTATTCTAGCAGTGAGCTATGAGTATCTGACCAATCACTATATAGCTGGTGTAGCTTCAAGTAGATGTTGTGGTAGATGAGAAGAAGTTGGTTCGAGTCCTAAAGAGCTCTACCTTCTACGGTTAGATATCAGCTAAGCATCCCGCAAAGAACAAGTAGTAAGTCAGGTTATGTAGCTATATAGTTATTGTCTGGTTTATATAATTATAGGTGGCCAGTGGTTTGGATATAATTTTATGCATATTTATCGGGTGTATCACATTTTTTCAATACTGAGATCATTAATCTCAGCTACCCAGTTCAATGGGTGACTATAATGCAGCATTTAGATAGTGACTAAGCTTATGCCCAGGGAAACAGTGGCTAGAGTTAAGCTATGGCTGGAATAATCTGAAAAGGCACCGACCTTTAGTTCATCAAAATAACGATTTCATGGTCCTGTTTGAGTTCTAGCATGCCCTAAATATTTTTTTAAATAAATATCCCATTGATCAAGCATAGTTAGTTACTAACCTTTAGCCCATCAAAATCAAGCTTTCTTGATCCTGGTCCTTTTTGGGATTTTGCAGTCAATGAGTGACAACAGGTGTTGTACGTACTCCAACCACTAGCAGTACCAGGGTGGAGTTCGGGAAGAGAAGGCATGGGCATGCCCATCGGGGAGGCCTGGTCCACTATAAGTTATGGGGAAAAGTGATACTATTCCCAGATGGAATTTAACAAAGAAGAGTTGAGTTTTTGCCAACAATCCAACTACTAACATGCTCCAAAATCTTATCTAATATGGCTCAGAAACTTCAAATACTGCCCAGTTGTCAGAGAATAATCAGGGGAAAGCGATATTATTCCCCAACTGGACAGGCCGATTTTATGAGATACTTCAGATTTATTTGCAGCATTGCCAATAATCATAACTATCTTGCCCAAAATCATGTCTAATGTGGCAGAGAAAGCTCTAACTGGACAGGCCGATTTTATGAGATACTTCAGATTTATTTGCAGCATTGCCAATAATCATAACTATCTTGCCCAAAATCATGTCTAATGTGGCAGAGAAAGCTCTAAATACCACCAGAGCAACCCTCTGGGAGAGGAGAGGAACTCCCCTCTCAGACTCCTCTCACATTGTCATTTGAAAACCCTACTTGGGATGTATAGACCCCCTGTCGGGAAAGTACTAGTGCTGCCCCAGACTCCAACTTTAGTTGATAACTTATAAATTTATAATAGCATGTGAATATCTATAAGTTCACTTCAGTACCAATGCCTAACGTAAAGGCTTTAATTAGAAATATCCTTAACCATGTGATATGGTAATGACACAATTACACATCTACATATGACACATATCATCAATAGGTGTGTTTAGCACTAGTTAGAACACCATGAGTATGCTTGATTTTTGGTGTGACATGTACACTTCCATTTTGCAGTGTAGATAATGGTGGAGAAATTAATAGTTTGAAGTCTTCCAGTAGTTCAAATTCTTCTAGTAGTAAAATCTACATATTATTTGGAAGTTATGTTGGGGGAAATATAGCCAGAAACATGGCTATAAAATCTTAAAGATCAAATTTCATAGTTCTAAGGGTTTTGGGGATACTGGTTCATTACATCCATGAAGGATTGAAGATACATTTAAAGTGTTGTTGTTGTTGTTCTTTTTGTTTTGGGGGAAGAATCAAAATTGGCATTTATGTTATTAAGAAACTGTCAAAGTGAATTTCAGCCGATTTATAAACTTTTTTGTATAGCGATTTCAAAATAGGGATGAAACCAATAGTTCTATACCCCTTCAAATATCTTCCATGCTATTGTATTTATGTACACGTAGATAATCAGTAATTCCTAAAGGTCACTATTGTAGAAAAAGTTAGGGTTCTAAATAATCATGTCTTTGTAGTTCCACATGCAGTTCCCGGCGCAATCAAAACGCTCAATAATGGATACACTTGAGAATGTTTATTATTGAAAATCTTTTGGCTATTTTTTTGTGAGTTTTACTGAATTGAGAAATAGCCATTGGAAATTTTTGTACCCTCTGGCAGTAAAATGATACCCAATTAACTTATTCCATGTAAATTATTAGATTTAGCAGCAAGGTATGGCATGTGCTGATTGGCATTATGTAGAATGTGATCTGCATGGCTAGAGATGGCATGTACTGCCTTGTGTAGTCTACAAAGGAGGAAACAAAGTGGAAATAGGATTTAAAAGTGCTGGAGTCTCTCTAGAATATTATTTTCCTCTCATATATATTTTGGTCAGTCTTTTGATGAAAATGCCACCTGTCAATTGGACCGGAAAATGAGTAGGTTAGATTACCAAGCTGTTCTTGAGGAATCTTGGTTACATCTGGAGGAACTGGATGCCCACTGATTGAAATTTGCAAAATTAGTGTAGGCATTGTAATTTGATAAGGCCTGGCCACTTGGGATACAACAAGACACAGTTTGTTTTGGTAAGTGTCAATAGCAACCATTTGTTTTCTCTAAACTAACCAGGGTCAGTTACCATCCAAGTTCTTCAATTGTCGATCAATTCTTTTAAAGCGTTCTTGTTAACCCATATTTTGGGCTTTCTCGAAGGCATTTGTTCGGAAGGAGGTCATTTTGAGGTGTCACTCTCTGCAATGGATTTGGCATGCACACTTCTGGTTATTAAGTCCATATGCACTTGAGATATCCTAGAAGTTACAACTCTTTTGGAGTCACTATCTTAGATACATAGGATTTTTTATCTTCAAATGAAGGTGACATTTGGGATATAGCTACTAGAAGTTATAACTCTTTTGAGAGTCATGATCCTAGATACATAACATAGGTTTGCCTATTGGTGAACAGATATCTGTAAGTTCAGCCACTATTATGGCAAGTATCTACCTAGTGGTGGCTTTCTTCCTTTAAGATAATCTTAAGGCATTACTGTCACTTAGACTATAGTCACTAACATCATCCTCCCGATAGGTCTGGAAAGAAAGTACCTTTGTTTTGACTGCCAGGTAGAAAATCAAATACTGGCTCTCCTTGTGTATAGATCAGCTCATTGCCTCATTAGCTGTAAACCCCTTTTCAATGCCATGATGAATACACCCCCATCTAAGGAATCTCTCTATTGGGGGTATTTAATAATGTTGAGGTTGCACTAGTTGTACCCCAGTTTGGATAGCATAAAGTTTTGTTGAAGCAATGAAGCTTGGCAATGGCGAGGCCCTGATCTAGTCAACTGTAGGCATATAAGCGTAATCCATAATATTGAGTTGAAGCAATGAACTTGGTGATGGTTGGGCACTCATTTAGTCATCAGGAGGCTAATGCATGGAAACCTTTGAGAGTTAATGTATATTCTAGGGAACTTATCCTAGAATTCATTATCTCTAAATGGTGGTACAGATATTTAGAGAGACAACCCACATAGTCATAATGTTGCATTATAGCTCTTCTGCTCTTCTATTCTGGATCCATCCCCTCCCGCCTCCACCCTCCCCCCTCCCAGCCTTAGAAGGATGCCATTTTTTGTGGGACAACTGCAGTGAAAACATTGATGTATGTTGAGGTATCTTTGGCCATTTAGAGATACACAATCTATATGTTCTACATTGATGTTTAAGTTTAGGAAAACATGGAGTGTCAATATGCTGATATACACTATGTAAGGACTGTGGTAAAAATTCTGTGTTGTTCATCGGTAATGCAAGAAACTACTTTAGGAACAGATAGTCTATAATGTCTGTTTGCCCATAATTATAGAGATAATCCAGATGGCAATAATGGCAATAATGTTTAAAAAATCAAGAAAATTATTGGATATGAATCTAGGTCTTCTGAAATATAGCCAGCCACTGGAGCTCACCTAGCAGAGGAGTGATAAAGATGGTTGTTTGCAAATTATTATGCATGTTTGCAAGTGGGCTATAATTATATAAACTCATTGTGCACTTTGAGACTGAACAATGATTGGGCTCACTCCAGGGGATGGAGTTAGACCTGTATGCTCTATCAGAAAGTATGTGATGTGTTTTTGTCCTGGTGTGTGTATACAACAACCTCCTAAGTAACACAAATCTGCATGCATGAAATATTCTGCAAATTGCTATCTGATTTGCATATATACAGATTTGCAATATATTTTGCAATTTTATTCTGGTAGTGATTAACTAAATGTGTGCGGCATGGGGAGAAGCCCAATGGGCAGAGTCAGGGCAGAGGTGTTGTATGTCGATACTTAAATTTCCCTCGAAACACACCACTAGGAAATTGCACACTTTGCGCATATTTATAAGAAATGCCGAAAAACTCTAAATCTATCCTAAAGATCATGTTTTCAACAAAGAGATGTCTGGTAGCTGAGATGGGTTAATCAGAGGCTGACAGAACTGATTACAATCCTCTAATGCTATTAAAGAGTCAACTTATAATATTCTCTGTTTACTCAAGTCACTTCAATACATACACACTTTTACAATAGCTTCAAAGAAGATTGTACTAATCTGAGAATACTTTCCCCAGTAAAATTTTGAAACCCAATTCCTATTTTCACTCAGGAACAGAAGAGAGAGGAGAGTGAATTCACCAAGTCTGATTAAATGAATGAAGGGGATACAAATGGGTTGATTATTACATGGTGTAAGCTCTACTTTTTGAGAATATTATTGTCATCAATAGTAGCAAATATCCTTACAAACAAAAATCTCCTCTTCCCCGACTGCCCTAGTCCACTTAAGCAGTCCTCAGAAAAAAGCTATGCTATGCATGATGTAATAATGGCTAAAGAGCATATCACCTTAAAAATTCTATTTTTTTTTGCAGATGATAAGACTTTAAGGAACCACCTTTAAACAAAATAAATTTGACATTACTCAATTTGGATCATGGTGACATTAATAGCCAGAGGATGTGTTTCAATATTACCATTATCAATGATGAAATCCGTGAAGATATTGAGTCATTCACTCTTGAAATCTCTGTTCCATCACACCTTCAAATAATAGCCTGGCCTGACATCACAGTGATCTCCATTTTGGATGATGATGGTAAGGAAATATAGCCATGGTAAGCAGCTTAATTTGAATTGAGTCTCATTGATGAACTATTATCTTTTGTCTATATAGTTGCTACCATTGGTTTCTTTGATGCATCATATTCCTTTGGCGAGAATGATTCAAAAGCTTTCTTGCAATTTGGAGTGCTCTCCGGAGACTTGCAAATAAATATTTCTGTTCAAGTTAACATATCGCAGAGATCAACATTGTGTAAGAAACAAATTAATATTAATTCTTGTAACCTATATTTATTAGTCATATTCAGTAGGAATAGTCAGTCCTTCACAATTGGATCACTGAATAAGCATTTATGCTGCCATACGCAAATGCTGCACTTTTAAGAATTTTCAGAACCAGTACATTGAAATCTCTAAACAAGTGATAGGAATCTTTGTACTTGGTTGTTATGAGAGCAAAAATTATTGAACAATTTCTGTGTAATAGCTCATTTTTGTGTTTTTTCACAGGTGTTTTTCCACAGGTGAATGTAAATTAACATTTTGCTATGTAGAAATGCACCTATTTTGTTTGTTAATTTTTGCTACTCTTTTCAACACTACTTAAAAACTTTACAAGTAAATACATGCTACAGTTTTTAGAATCAGGAATATGCTGATAAATCTTTTTAATTTGATCTGGTAATAGTTTCATGAGAATACACTGTGTTTCAACATAAAATTACTTTTGTTGCTAATAGTTTACTTCTTTAAAGTGTCTATGGAAACCAGATTAATTTATTTCCTAGATCCTTTATTCTCATCTTTAAACTGGAGTGGATGATTCTACATCTCATTATCATGACCATTTTTTCCCCAGTTTTGATGGAGGATGATGGAGATGAACTCTATGTCTTGAATGCTGACCAGCCATCTATCAATGTCTCCTTCACTCTAGTCAATGACAACATATATGAATTTACCGAGTTGGTGATGGCAAATTTAAGTTTTGTAGGTGACCAACCTGCTCGTGTGACTATAGCCAATGGCAGTACAGAGATCTATATATTGGATGATGAAGGTAATCAATATCATTTGGTGCAACACCAGTTATGGAAGAATAAAAATCATGCTCATGTATATGAATATCACTGGCTTCAATAATGTTCATGAAAACTGAGAGCATATATAAATCATTTTGGGATCCAAAAATCAAAGCATGTATGAAATCATCATGTCGTATATAGCATACAGTTTTTTTGTTCATTTTTAACTATATATTAATAAATGAGGTCATTTAGTTATTATTATAATATTTGTGATGTTGTAATCTGAATTTTATTTCCCAGTTTTGGATTTTAGATTTGTCCCAGGGATGTACTCAATCAGCAAAGATGATGTAAATATCAGTCTGAGTTTGCGCTTGGTCAGTGGCAATCTCGGAGATATTGGGGTCATATTAAGGGCAAGCATTGCAAACAGTTCCATTTTTCATGGTAAGAAAGTTAGTATCACATATATAAACTACCTCTTTAACTTGCTAACGTTTATTACTGATATTAATAAACCACTCTTGCATGAGTGTTCTACATGGTTATCTCACTGATAATGATTCAAATAGAACTGGTTTAAAAAAAGAGATATAATATAATTATAAACAAAACTGTTATCCTCAAAATAATTACCATTGCAATGTATTTTTTAGAGATTACTTTTGAAGGAAACAGTGTATTGAAATTGGTCGAACTTCCGATATTACCATATGACACAACAGAGAGACCAATGGATTTTAAAGTTGAACTGTCACTTATAAACTACACCAATGGAGAAGCCATTACAAACCAAGATAAGGAAAGAATTCTTCTAGGAGAGGCTGAAGTTACCATACGCCATCCACTCCCTATTCCAATTATCATTGGGGCAACTTTAGGATCTGTAGCATTGTTAATCATTGTTGCTATAATATATGTTCTATCTGCTTTGTTTGGTGTTATGAGAAGGGGGAAAATGCAGCTGATCAGGCTCCTGAACATGAGAATACAAGGTATGTGATGGAGTGTGTGATTTATGGCAAAGTTTATAATACCATAATGGTTGGCTGATGAATTTAATTAACTTTATAACATCGATCGGAATTTTTATTGAGGTTAACACACTAAGTCAAATCGGGGGAACGGTGGACAAATAAAAAAATAAAAAATTTAACCTGTGGTTACAACTTTAGAGCTCCATAGATTCTGTGGTATGGACTTGATATAGCTATAGCTCAAAAGATAGGTCTCTCTGTGTGCGCTCTTTTGATACTAAAATATGTTTCATAGGTATAATACTAGACCCTAAAGCGGAGGGACCTCAAAAACCTGCACCCCAAAATCGCCGTCCAAAACCACTCCGAGTTGCGAAGTGCCAAAAAATTGAAAATGGTAAGAGGACTCTAGAGCATACAATGACCGTTTGAAATAGGCGTTAAAAATTTATTACCTGGTCAAGCGCGCGGGTGGAAAATTGAAGGTGTTACGCCTTCAATTTTCCACCCGCGCCCTTGACCAGGTAATAAATTTTTAACACCTATTCAAAACGCTCATTGTAATTTGTATGCTCTAGAGCTTCCTCTAGCCACTCGTACCATTTTCAATTTTTGGGCAATTCGCAACTCGGAGGTTTTGGACGGCGATTTTGGGGTGCAGGTTTTTGAGGTCCCTCCGCTTTAGGTTCTAGTAACTTAAATTGCCTATAGTTATACCTATGAAACATATTTTAGTATCAAAAGAGAGCACACAGAGAGACCTATCTTTTGAGCTATATATCAAGTGCATACCATGAAGTTTACAGAATCTACTGAGCTCTAAAGTTGTAACCACAGGTTAAAAAAATAAAAATAAAAAAATGCAACTGTCACCCCTTTAACACATTTAACATGTATATTTCAATCATGTTGGGAGAGATGTAGGGCAAGCACTTTCAAAATGTTGGTCAGGAAGTGGGTGTGGTTGCATGTGGCTGTTTTCACTATAGTGATATAGCCACATTATTTTCTTGTTACTCTCAGATTCTAGAATTTAAACATTATTTGAAGGAATTTACTACAGTTTTTAATTGGATAAGCTCCAGTTTTTTCAAGTTTATATTTTTTGTTATGTCTTTGTTAATTCATATATTAATGACTTATATAATATAGGGCATAACTAGAATGAATTTTGATTTCTTAGCAGAACTTCCAACAAATTTTGTAAAGATGATGTCATACCCAGTTTCTCTGTTTTAAATTAAACAACATTAGAGAGCTTTAGTCTTTCTTAGCATTTTTGATTTCATGTTTATTTTCAAATGCATAAAAAGGGATCATCACTAAGTGTAAAGCTACTAATGTAGGATCAGTATTAGTTACTTTAAGCAGCTTCTCCTTGAACTAGGTCTTGACATTCATCAGAGTGAGACTGTTGAAGCAAAAATCCATTAGATTAGTGACTGTTGTTATATTTAAAGCTTTTCTCAAAGAAGGTGTCCATATAGTTTTTTAGATAAAATTTAATTCTTCAGAGAGTGAAATATGATATTATTGTATTGCTCGAATGCTTCAGAGATCTCAATTTGCTCTTTCATCATCTGCCACTGGCACTAATTATAGAGGTGGACATTGTCAAAAAGGTTTCATTTGTATACATTGCAAGCATCTTTTTCAACATGAAATCATACATATTTAGTATGGGTAAATAGAAAATACTGCCAAATTATTAATAAACAGTACTGTTGCATTCTTCCAAATAAATATACTTTCATGTCCAAATTTTATGACTGAAAATTATGAATCTAATATTTACATTACTTTTTCCCCTTGTGCTAGATTGTCTTTCTGCAAGGATCAAGGTATACATTTCATAAAGGTATATAGTAATCACATACAAATTAATGTCTATCATTCCTTATATTTAGATGAAGCAACAGAATTAAAGCTATATAGAGTGCAAAGTTCATTTAAGCTGAAGATTTCCCAACATCTTATGATTAATTCCTGCAATTTGGAGATGAAAGAAACTGTGGGACAAGGTAAGTTCAGGTAGCCACCTTTACTAATATCCTACAGCTTGCCTAGAATAATCCATAATTAAATTTAATGAGTGTTAGATGCTTTTCCAGTGCTTTATGATTCATATTCTTGACCAAATATATTTGTCAATGAAAGTGCATATATTCAGACTCAGTGGATAGAAATGCTTTAATTTAATTTTTGTACATGACTCCATATGCATAAGGTTATCCAAGTGAGAGAATAATCAAATTAATTAACATATTTTCATGATAGACACTTCATATTCATAATTTTCATTCCTGATTCCTAATTCCTCTCAGGTCAGTATGGAATTGTTTACAGAGGGTACCTGTCTAAAGGATTCACCAATGGTTTTACTGAAGTAGTAGCTGTGAAGACATTAAAAGGTATGTTGGTGTGTTTAAAAATTAATGTTCTTGCTGAACTTAACATTATTTCCAAAATAGGTTTTCTGGATAAATCACTGGTGAGAGGTCTGTTAGAAGAGTGTTCTAGAATGTCGACATTTGACCATCCTAATGTTCTCACTCTCATTGGAGTCTGTGTGGATGGAGGTCCTGTTCCCTACATTGTGATGCCTTTCATGTTCAATGGCAACCTTGTTTCTTACCTTACAAGAGTGAGAAATGAAATCTATTTTTCAATAAACTCTGAGATGGATGAAAAAATTGTAAGTTCTGATGAAAAAATGTAGTGCATATTATGTTGATAATTAACATTTACCTCTATAATAATAGATGCAGTGCACCTGTAAACTTATGGACTTCTGTCTTCAAATAGCTACAGGAATGGAGTATTTGACAAGCAAAATGATCATTCACAGAGATTTGGCTGCTAGAAACTGCATGTGAGTTACAAACCAGAGAGGTGTTACTGTTTATCTGGCTAAACAATACAACAAGCACTTTAGTACACTGAAATTTTGTTGCAGAAACAACAATTCTTAGAGTAAAATTTTTTAAATTCCCCTCCCAAATTAACAGCATTACGATATGGGTCATTGGATATATAATATACCACCTGGTCACTTACATCTACCACAGTAGAGTAGTGTGCTCAGTTCCATTGGCTTTCCAACTGTATATGGGCACCTTTAGATATGCCTCACACTTGATATATTTTTATTTAATTCTGGCATTACAAATATTTTTAGCCAGAATTTATATATATATATAAAGCCTGTTTTTAATATGTTTGTTGTCTATTTGTTTATCATCTCTACACTCTAAGAATATACCTCACCAACTATATATATATTATAAATGAGAATAACAAGAGATGGTTTTTGTTGATTTTCCCCCCTAAAAAGTTTGACTCAAAGATCCTGGTATCATCATCACCAAAGTGGCATAGCATTTGTAATCATTGGCCATTTTCAATAGGCACATATGCTTTTCACAATTCCACCAATACACAACATGTTGGCAATAACAGCAAAGTACACTAGCTATAATTATTAGATCTCATATAATACAAGCAGGTTGCTAGGCAAGGCTGCTTCTAGCCGTACTCTATTAGAAAATATCTTAGGTACTGAAATGGCAAATTGTGCAGAAGAAAGCTTAGTAATCATTGGTAGCTGCAATATAGCAGGGCTGCCTCTAGCCCTACTCCATTATTTTGGTAAAACACCTGAGTTACTTGCAACAGTGGTGAATCTTTTCATAAATAATTAAAGTAGGTGGGTATCAAGGCATTCACTTCGTGTACCTTTGGTGCATTGTATCTCTGCTAGTGAACAGTAAAAATTTTAATTTTTTGGCTTTTTTTGACAATTTATTGAATATTTTTACCTTGAGAGTTTCTAATCCAAAAGTGGAACGGAAATTATTTCATAGAAAGTTAATTTATATATAATAATTATATATATGCATATATCCAGGGAAACCTCCCTTCTATTGTTGCTTCTTTAAAGTATTGGATGCTTCAAGGCTAACACAAGCTTTTGGCCCTCCTTCCCCATAATTACCAATTGGTAAGGCTTATCTCCCTTTTCATTTATTTACCTGATATTTCTGAACATCACTCCCAAACTAAAGACACTGTTTTTTCTAAGTGGTATTTTGGAAAGACAAAAACTGTCCCTTGTTCCTTTTAGCATAGAGTACAACAGTGGAAGTGGCTTAACTACAGTGCTGCAAGCAACCAAGCTTATTGTCTGATATTTAGGATCATGTCCTAATGAGTTTCTTGAGAAGTGATCATAGAATTAGCACGTTAGGTTAATAAACTATGTTTGTAAAGGAGGCATTTCACATAACCCTAGCACCAAAGTGTGAACGGTTTAATCGAGACTGTGGATGGACTTGCCTGGCTGCTGGGGAGCTACTCTGAAGAGCCCGAACTTGAACCCACGACCAGCATAATTAATCTTATTTTATTTATCTTTTATTTATTTATGTATTTTGTTGTTGTTGTTGTTGTCATTTTTACATTGTTGTTGTTGTTGTTGCTACTGTTGTTGGTACTGTTGTTTTTATTACTGTTGTTTAATGTTTTTATTGTTGTATTTGTTTTGGGGGGTTTTGTTCTTGTTTTTTGTTTTTGTTTTTGTTGTTGTTATTTTAATATTTTATAAATTAATTTTTTGTTTATTTTGTTGGTAAAAAAAGATTTATTTTTTTTTATATTAATTAATTAATTATTTATTATTATATTTAATTCAAATTTATAATTAAATTCAAACAACATCAAACAACAACAGCAATAACCACAATAATAATTACACAACACTGTCCATGCCCGACCTCTCATTGCCCCCATGACTGCAAGAGCATTGCCTCTCTGTACTGCCACAGACAATTGTTGTATCAAAAATTTGTATGAATTCTCTTCCCCAGTGTGTTGCTTTATTTTCCTTCCGAGTTCCTTTAGGAAGGCCAATGACTTTGACTTTGGGCTAATGGCACCTAGGGTCTCTTATTTATTTATTTATTTTATTTTATTTTTATTTATTTATTTTATTTATTTATTTATTCAATTAATATTTATTCAATTAATATAAAAATATCCAGTGCATGTGCTAGGCATGTATACTGGCACGTGGCTACTCTGGTATATAACAGGCTCATGTGAGGCTTAGCATCTCTGATGAATGGCAGTGATATGATAGTTGTCTAAACCCAATATTTTCAAATATCACATGGAAAACTACCTTATGACACAAGACTAATTGCATTGGGGTATAAATCAATTATGGATCTCTAAAAAATATATTGAAAATTGTCAAATGATATACAACCTATTAGGGAAAGTGAAGTAACCAAAAATGTATTCCCAATATGTTTGTTAAATCAAAGAGGTTATTATTAGTTGGTGGGATCAATCACCAAGGCAAGCATAACCATCATGAGAAACTATAAGAATATTTATCAAAGCTGGACTAACCACTATGTCACTTGGATAGGGTTATTATTTGCTGTATCATTGTTAATAATAATGCCAGTAGTCTTGACACAAAATGGTAGATTTGCCTTAATAATCCTGCTCATGTATCTAACTAGATCTGACACTAAACAGCTTTTTTCCTTCTGTTGTGTATCAAGTGAATTGTGTTATTTACATGTAATGTTATCTGATCACCATGGCATATTCTAGGATTGACTTGCACTTTGTGGTTAAAGTCTCTGATTTTGGTCTATCTGAATCCATCAATCCATCCAAGGACTACTTCAGACAGCAAGAAAAGGGTGTGAAGCTACCTTTTAAGTGGATGGCTCCAGAAAGCTTAGGAGACGGGATATTCTCTGAGAAAACTGATGTGGTACATCTTTAAATATAGTAGTGATATTTATTCTTGCACACCAGGTGCTTACACTTAGTGTGATGCAGTTATACTATTATTTAGGAATATATTGTACTTGCATCGATCAGTGAAGTTATATTTATCGTATAATGTAGTGGTCCTATGGTGTGACCTGCTGGGAGGTGTTCAGTGCTGGAAAGAGTCCCTATGCTGGAGTCAATGCAACAGATCTCTGTCCTATGCTGGAGAATGGATACAGAATGGATAGACCAAACAATGCAGCATGCTCTGATATAATGTGAGAAAGTACATTTACTCTCATAAGTAGTATAATTTATTCCAACTGGAAGGTTGATTGACATATATGTAACATATTGTCAGTGCAATGCATTGCATTTGTTTCTCATCCACCCTATTTAAGACTGTTGCAGTTCAGTTGAAATGTTGGCATATAAACTAATTGGAACTGATTAGAAGGAGATTCTTTCATTTGCATAGTATGATTATAACAGGACTATACCATCTACCCCAGCATATGATCAGAGTTTATAACAACATCTGTACTAATCTTGAGTGCCACTTAAGGCCTCTCACAAATTAAGCTTCGCTTAAAATCCTTGTATGGAACTCATGTTTATAAAGTCTAAGATCTTAATTAAGATTGTTAGCTATATTTATGCTTGGAACCATTACAATTCTGATCCTCTAGAAGGGAGGGTACTGTTATCCAAGTGTTAATTAGTCTTTGTGAGTAATTTTGGCTAGTGAGATACTTGGGATAACAAGAAAAACAATTGTTGATCCATTAAACCAAAGTTTCATGCAATCATGGAAAAGGCCTAAATTAAAAAAATACTTTGTTGCAACTCCATGTATTTTGCGATTTAGGGACCAACTCTGCATGTGTATTAGTTATGGTTAAATTGTACATGCTTGGACGATTACAATACCAAAAGAAGAAAAACAAAACAAAATTGACACTACTTTATTTTCATACTTTTACATGTAGGACCCTCCTAATTTAGCATTTTCAATCTTCTTCAAAATTAGTTAACATGTATTCACTATTGTCTATGTTGGAAAGATGCACTCTTGGCACAATATGTTGAACTTGTAGTATAGATGTGTTAGCTTTGATATATCTTTGATGTATTCAGGTTATAGTTTACAGTTAGTAAATAGCAATACCAATGTTTGGATAGCACATTTAACACTTCTTTCATCTAGCTGATTTATCTTTATCTTGTATAGAACTAGTCTAACTTACATGTAGTTTTTAGTTCAGTTGCTTGATGTTGTTAGTTGTTGAGATGTTGTCTTGTTTTGCAGTTGATTGAATTAAAGTGATTTAAGCTATAGTCAATAACCAGTGATAGCTACTTGAAGTTTTCCAACAGTCTAAGTGTTGGATTTTTTTCTCACGTAATATATACCTTAGATTTCACCAACCAAACTTTTGTCATCCTGATAAATACTATAACATTGGCATTTTATTGCTAGGAAGAAACTCCATGTAATTTCACAATCTGAAATATCGAGTTCTCTGAAAAATGTTGTCTTTAATTGTGGTGTAATATGTGAGCTATTATATAATCATTTTGTATGACTGATGTCTATCTTCATAAGCTTGTTACGATGCTCTAGACCTCAACAATGTGAGGTTAAAAGTTTTTGACAATATACTCATGTGAAGTTGAGTCAGTGTTGCTATAAAATTTAAAGTAAGCCTAGATTTGTAGTAAAATTGGTAAACTTCATTTGCTGCTGATGACCATCTGCTTCCATTTTTACAGAAAGCATCAATCTACTCTGATCAGTATGCTCCATGGTGTCCCATTTCAAAATGCATATTATAGGATAATTATGTTCATTTCCATTTCGTTTCAAATTATTACACTGTGAATCCCATTACATCACTTCTAGATACCATGGTATGTACCTCTATTGTTACAAGTTAATGGAAAATTTTATGCTCGTTGCAATTTGGTGTTAATACCAAGAGCATTCACATTCATCCATCAAATATGTACATCAAATATGTTGTACATGAATATAATTACAAAATAGTAAAAGAGATTACCTTTTCTTACATCAATTTATTTACGATTGTTTTATTAACATTGTTCCATTGAATTTAGGTATAACGAAGTTATACAGAAATGTTGGGAATTGAAACCAGAGAACAGGCCTAATTTCAGTGATTTGATTCACCTGGTTTCATTGCTCCTGGAAACCAATGCTGGATACACGTGTTTCAATGGCTCCACTATTCTGGAGAAAACTACTATAACTGCTGATGCAGACATCATGAAGGTAACTGCTCAAGACTGTGGAGAAAGCAAGACTGTACAGTTGAGGGAAACCACATCTCTCAACAATGAAGCTAGTTATATGATTTCTAAATTCTAGTCGGTTTAGAGCTACTTCCACAGATTTTGCTTGCAATAATATTTTGAATATTATACAAAATTCCAAAAGTAGAGCTGAAATTTTAACTTTTAGTTTTAACTCATAGCCACAATATTTCTGTCAATATTTTTCTCTTCTACTTGTGCTATTGCATTTAAATAATTTTTTCCCTTCCACTTCCTTTTGTTTGTTAGTTTCATTTTTATTGTACATTCAGTGCATTTTATAATTATGATAATATCAATATAGCATCAAAAGAAGGATGATCTTTGGGAACAGCTAAAGCAATTCCACGATAATCGGAATTATTGGTTCTGCAATGCAAATTTTCTTGTGGTATCTCTCCTTTGAAGCATTACTTCGCTACTCACCTCAGGAAGAGAGTTCTGAACATTGAAATTATATGGTGGAAGTGATCCTGTTTAACAAATCCAAATATTTCATTCTCTTGAAGGCATAATCAAATGTGTTGCAAGTTAATAGCCAAAAGGGTTGAAAAATGGAAATTATAAATTATTAGAATTAGGCTCCATTAATTTTGCTGGATATACTCCATTCTCAATTGAGTTTTGTTGATGGAAATAATTAAGCAGGAACCAAACTTGTCATGCTGATCGATGTGTCATATAGATGCATATGGGTTATGGTATTAATGTATAGCAGAATGGTATTAGCTATGCAAATTTTCTTGCTTTTTTTAACATTTAAGAAAACTATTTTTACCACATAAGAGCTCAAATTTCAGTTAGCGTTTGTGTAGAGGTAGGATTATTTGCATTCCCAGGTAAACATGAATACACACCAACTAGCATGCCAGTACAAGGATACCACCCAAGAAAATATTTCTTCTTATTACATCCAGGATTGAGTTATTTGGCCACGAAAAACTCGAAAATTTCCTAGTATAGTGTCAGTAAGAATTAGATTTTACAATAACCCCAACTTGAAATTGTACTCTCTAGACATTTCAATTAGATACTCGAGCATTCATCAGGTATTGAAACTCGTATGAGCTTGTTATGGTAGCTAGCTATCCACCACATGCTACAAACCACACCTCAGCACACACGTCCAGCACATGAAATGGACGAGGAAAAATTTATAATAAGGATAAATTTATGTAGAAAATATGAAATAAATAAAGATGTGTATGATATTAAGATATATGAACCAAAAATGATAAATATGATAACAGAAAAATTATGGTGGGTTGTAGCATCAACTCTTAAGAGTCCCTCCCCAACAGCCAGGCAAGTCCATTCCACTGTCTCGATTGAACCGTTCACACTTTGGTACTATGTAGGCTGCCTCCTTCACTAGAGCAGTTCCTTCTGTCTTCTGCCCTGGTGTAAAATGGTGGATTCCTCCCACAAAATAGGTTGTCCATTATACTATGCATGTTAAGCAATTGCACACTACTCTTTAGCACACTTTCACAGGCACCTTGATGTTCTTTCATTCTGGTCACCACTCTTCTATTGGTTTCCTTAAGTAGTATATACTTCCCACGGCTACAAGGGATGCAGTACACAATGCATGAGTGCATACCAGCTGGTCAAACATCATTTACTAGCTCAGTAGTGTCCTCAGAGTGCTTTCTGATCTGAAAATAATTTTGATGTTGAACTTCCAAATGCTCCTGAAGTCTTCACTCATCCCTGCTTGCATAAGGAATCAGTACCATAGAATCCAACTCTTTAGACCCCTGATTGCCTGTATTGGTGCACTTATTTTCCTTTTTGTGTTTAGATGTATCTACAGATTAAAGATTGATGAAGGGCTTCAAGGTAACCATTTTCTATAAAGACCTTATTCAAAAGATCTTCTTCCTTCAATAGATCCTCCTTCTCAGTCACTACTCTCCCGGCTCTATCATATATACAAGTTCTAACCACTCCTCTACTAACATGGATAGGATTATGTGATCTATAATCAAGGTATATACCAGTTGGTGTGCATGGGTTTTCTGTAAACTTCTGCAGTTAACTGTCTTTCTTCCTTTCTGTGTAGGTTGGAATCCAGAAAAGGGAACAATCCATTGTCAGAGATACACCTTCTGACTGCTGAACTGAAGCAAGAACAAAGTGTGGAGGTTACGTTACGAATAGGGCTATTGAACTAACCAGCGGAAGTGGTAGAAGCCATTCAGACAAACAACTGTTTCCTGTTAAGATACGGGGATTCTCAATCTGTAATTCTTAAAAGTGAATGTGTGCTTGTTAGTTTGAACTTGTGCATATTAGTTGTATTGTGAACTGCTTGAAGTTTGTGTGACAGTTGTCATTTCAATTAAAACAGCCTATCTCAATTGCTTAGCTATTAGCAAAGCGCTAATCACCACTATTTAGAAATCATGTGGAGAGAAACAGTAACTACTGTTTGTGGCTTGACTGAGGTTAAACAGTAGTGAGACTGTTGATAAGGTTAGGTGTCAGTGGAGCGTACAACTTCTGCTGGCCGTCACCCCTTTTGTTGAAACAGTGGAAGTTGTATACTCTTACATCCATCCACTTCAATCTTTATTGATGGCTTGATGTTGTTCAGGTGGTCCAACAACTCTTGCTCACTTCCCTTCTTCACAATGCAGAAGTTATCACAAAATATCTCTTCCAAAACCTTGGCTTCAGTGGGGAAGTTTGAGCCAATTCCTCAAAAACATTCCAAATAAAGGTTGACTATCACTGCTGATAGTGGAGGGCCCATTACTGCTGCACCCTCTGCTGCACCCTCATAGTATTTTTCTTGATATATACAAGAAGTAGGTGGGTGTTATGCACAACTCCAACAGTTCAGGAATCCTGTCAGCACCTAGTGTAGTCCTCTCATGCAAGCTCTTGTCTTTCATCAACATTCCAGTTCCAAAAATTATGCCCATGGCCTTATCAATGGGAACACTGGTAAAAAGATAGAAACACAAAAACTGATAAGACACTCATCCTGTGCCAAACATTCACCTAGAATACAAATTGCCTAAACATAATTATGTACTTGTATTGCCAGCTAGAGGTGATAGCAAATGTGCTATATATGAACTTTGGAAAGATTATACGATGGCATGTATACAAGACACAATGGGCCTAAGGGGAACCTAATGTTTATGTATCTTGTGGAGTCCATAAATCTACTTCCAGTGGGCCTAATTTTAATGGTTGTTATTTCTCCCATTTCTTAAAACATGATTAACCTTTTCCTGTGCCTTAGTAGTAGGATCCTTCTACAGTATTCCATATGTTTTGGTCTCAACCAATTCTATCACCTTCGAAATGTAACTCTCCTTTGTCAGCAGAACTTTTGTCTTCCCCTTGTCTTCTGGTAAAATCATGATCTCTTCCATATTCCTCAGTTCTCCGGGCCTTACTCTCAGGTTGTCCCTTGGTTTCCTTTCTCTTCTCAATATTCCACATATTCTTTCTTGGTGCTCATGTGCTTTGAAGTTTCGCACTGGTTGTCATGAGTCATGTGACATTTTTGCTTGGTTGTCGATATTCCACTTTGTTTGTCATGTCCGGAATAAGGTTGTCTAATAAGGAACATGGGTGAGACAGCCCATTAGAAGTTCTGCTGGGGCTATGCCTATTGTTGTATGCAGGGTTAACCCGTAAGTCAACAGAAACTTGGATAACCTCTCCTGGATTGGAAGATTCTGCATTCTTCCAATTGCTTGTTTGAAAGTCTAAACTGCCCGTTCAGCCAAACCATTGGTTGAGGGATGGTAAGCTGTAGATGTTACGTGATTAATCACTGTGGACTCTCGTAATTCACTAGTAGTGAAGGGTGTTCCATTATCTGTAACTATTTCTGAGGTAATCCATGGTTGGCGAAGATCATGCGAAGTTTTTCGATTTTCTTAGCTGAGGTGATTGATGACATCAGTTCAACCTCTATCCACTTGGAGTACAGAACTGAAAAGGTCCTGTGAAATCCAGGTGCACTCTGGACCAAGGTTTGCTAGGCCATTCCCAGGGGTAGAGTGGAGCCACAGGAAGTGAAGATCGCGATTTCTGGCAAACTTGACATTGTTTGACCAACTCTTCAATGGCTGAGTCCATCTTTGGCTACCATATGTAACACCTCGCAAGAGCCTTCATCTTACTGCAACCTGAGTGAGTGTCATGCAGCTCCTTCAATACTGCTTGTCTACATTGTGGTCTACTCTAGCTCCCTAAAGTATACATCCATCAACTACACTCAATTCCTGAGCTCTGGCAAGGTGTGAATTGAACATCCTTCATGTCTGATGGAAAACCTTGTAAAACAAACCTCTTCACCTTTGAGAGAATTGGGTCCCCGTTGGTCCATTTCTGTAGGGAGTATTTCTTTTCGGCAGGGTTTACAGTGCATGATGCAAAATCTACTAGTCGCTCCTCACCATTCTCCATTTTATGAGACAATTAGCCCCAAGGCCGTTGTGATGGATCACAAGTCACTAAGAGTGGTTTAACAGGGTCAAAGTGCACCAATAAACTGTCACTTTGCAGTGCATTCTTGGCATCAGAAAATGTCTCCTACTGGACCCCAATTCCATTTGGTCTTCTTACCCAGCAAACTGTATAAGGGTGCCAACTTTGATGATGAACGCAACTGTAATAATTGAGGATGCCTAATGAGCGCAGCTCTGTAATCTTTTTAGGCTGAAGAGCATTTTTAATGGCTATAATTTTGTCTGCCTTGGGATGTATGCCTTTAGCATTTATCAAGTGACCCAGGTACTCAATCTCTTCAAGCAAGAAAGCACAGTTCTCTCTGTTGAGATGCAACCCAGTTTGGAGAGGCATTCGAGCACTCGCTCCAGATTAGCTAGATGCTTGGCTAGTGTTGGGCCTGTGATTAGGATGTCATCCAAATATACAAACACACCAGGGAGATTACATAATAATGTCTCCATGGAACGCTGGAATATTGCTGGAGCTGATGCAATACCAAAAGGTAACCTATTGAACTGATATGGGCCCTTGTGAGTGGTAATGTTCAAATATTCTTTAGAGGTATTTGCCATCTTCAGTTGTAAATATGTACTTGACATGTCTAACTTTGAAAAATATTTTCCTCCCTGTAAATTAGAAAACATTTCTTCCACACGAGGTATGACTCAAAATGTGTTGCTTGGTTGACAGTGATTTTGAAAATTCCCACAGATACATACTGTGCCATCTCTCTTAACAACTGGTACTATGGGAGTTGCTAATTTTGAGGTTTTAACAGGAGAAATAATACCCAGTTGACTTAAACGGATCAAGTTCGTCTTCTACCTTCTGCTTTAATATGTAAGGCACAGAACGAGGTTTGAGGTCAACTTCTACATCTTTCATGCATCCCAGACCATTACCAAAAACATCAGCATGTGATAGCCAATCTCTACCCATCAAGTCTGGTTCCACACAGTCTACTACTAGTACCTTGGTGTGGTTTCCATACTTTGCATTCACAGTAGTGGCTCCCAGGACCTTGATTTCAGCTCCTGTATATGTTTTTAGGAGGACTGTGGACTTCTGCAGAGGTGAACTGTTCATTTCTTGAGTGACTGCCTGATAAGTTGTGCTTATAATTGAGAGGGAAGCTCCTGTGTCCAACTCCATTTTGACTGGAACATCATTCAGATGCATGTCAATGATAATAGCTACCCCTGTATTTGAATTCACAGCATAAATGCTATAAGCTCCATCTTCTTCCTGAAGAAGAGACTGCTCCTGTTCCACCTGCACATGCAAGTTACTTTTCGGCAGAGGTAATTTAGGGTTGGCCTTGGACCTACACACCTTCTCAATGTGTCCCTTTTTGTTGCAAAACCTGCAAGTAGTGTCTTTGAATCTACAGGATGGATCTAGGTGAGGTCCTCCCCACCTGTAACAGGTTGGATGATTTTTTTCTTCTTTGTTGTATTTCTTGTCCTTCCATGATGATCGTCTGTCACTGTACAACATGGTCTCTGGCTTAACAGTGGATCCTTACTTTATGATTTTTGTATTCTTTTCCACTGCCTCTACAGATTGAGCAACATTAAACACTTTTTCAAAAATAAGTTCTTTCTCTGCCAAGAGTCTTGGCTGAATTGTATCATGATTTACCCCGCAGACCAGCCGATCTCTGATCATCTCATTCAGGGAATCTCCATATTCACAGTGCTCGTCTAATTTCCTTAGTGCTGCGATGTATACAGCTACTGACTCGCTTGGAGCTCTTTCTCTAGTGTTAAATTGAAAATGCTGCACGGTTATGGAAGGCTTGAGGTCGGAGAACTCCTTGACTTCCCTCGAAATTGATGGACTCTAAATGTGGTGGTGTGAGTAAACTGCTGATCCTACGAAAAGTTGAAGGACCGCAACCGGCTAGTAAGATAGATTTCTTCCTTCTCGCCTCTGTCACGCCATTTGCCTCGAAGTAGTACTTGAGTCTTAGAATGTAGGAGGTCCAGTCTTCCTTACTGAGATCGAACGGGAACACCATATCACGAGTTGCCATTGGTTTTATCCTCATCGCCAAGTGTGGTATCCTAGCGGACTTGCTAGGTGGCACACTATTGAATGGTGAATAGAATTAGTAATAGAAAGAACACCTGCCCAAGCACATGTATAAAACAGCAAAATACTGACAACTGAACAAAACAGGAAATGAGTTTGCTTAAAAGAACTAGTTCCACCAAAAAATATCATGAATATCCTTATACAATTGTTATTCTACTAATTAAACAAGGTCCAATGTACAGATATCACAACTCTCAATGAATTTTTAATTGAACCTCCTACCTGAAATTGATTTTCTGATTAGTTTCTCTGGCCTTCATCAGGAATAGTGAGATGCAGACTCAGAGTTAGCCTGTTATATACCAACATATACTCCTAGTGTTACAAACCACACCAAAGCATTTGCATCCTGCACATGAACTGCATGACCTGCTTGGAAAGAAATATATAGATAATATTCACTACTTCTAATAATAATATAAATAATAATAATTAAAAATATATACAAAAATATGTAAATAATGTAACGACGGCAAGCTATTCCATCGAGGTGTGCCATGATGTCAGTGCCGATTGGCCAAATCACCACCCAATCAGTTACTGCTACATTTACTGTTGCCTAAGCAATGGTCTGACATGAATATACAAAGGAAGAGACTGAACAATTAGTGGTTAAGTATTGTAGTCATTCGATCATTGTTCTGCTGTTTTCGTTTATCTTAGTCGTTCTATTTATGATAGCTGTCCAATATTTCTAATTATGGCTTTGAGAATAACAGAGTCATACCATAAAGCTGTATCACTAAAACTCAGTGCTACATTTGGGTGCCAGTCCTAAGATGCAAGAGAGGGAAGAGATTTTGGGAGCAGAAGTTTTACCAAAACCAGGTCTGAGGGAACAGCCCACATTGAAGAGAAAGAGACCAAGCCAGGACACATTGACCTCAAAAAATGAGTAACTTGAACAGGGAAACCAATAATTATGTTTGGAAATAAGCAGAATGAGAAAATAGGTTAGAAAATATTATTGAACAGCAAGGTGAGAATAAAACAAGCCAACAGACAGGCATCGATTTATTAGAATGCTAGATTGAACAAATGATGGAAAAACTAAACTAAAACAACGAAGCCAAATGTTTGTTGAGAAAGTATGAGATTAAGATGATTGTCATGGTGCATCCTGACAACTGCCTCTGACACCTCTGGGAAAGGAGCAACAACCTGTGGGAATCACTCACCTGATTACTCACCTAAATCAGAAGGTTTAAAACCACAGATATTAGAGAAGACGGACTACCCACAAACCACTATGTGAACTGTGATAGAATCTATAAAAGAGAAGAACAGAAAAGAGAGGAAAAAAGACAGAGAGAGAAAAGAGAAAAGACAAGAGAACTAAAGGAACTGTATAAAACAGTTGGTGTATGATACAATTGGTGTATGAGACAATTGTGATTCTATGCTATTATTATTCTTTACCTTTATGACTTAACAGAAGGGTGGAGTTTAAATTGGTCAAGCTAGGTTTATTGATAAGAGTTGCGGAGCAAGTAGGTCAGTAAACAAGGGGTTGGCATCACAGGAGCTGCAAGAGAGTGAGCTTCTCCTGACAATGATATTGACAGAGCCCATTCAGATTCAGAGGAGGAACCTTGGTCGGAAATGTGCAGAAGAAGGAGCACCACAGAGAGACATAAATTATGTCCCTGGGAATTAGTTTGAATACGAGATATTTATGGAAGTCATTAACGTCCTAGATGGATAGACCAGTTGGAAGTATTTGCTGGAAATATACAGCAGGAGAAGTTACTTGGATAGGTAAGCAAGTTAGGTAGGATGCCCTTATGTTTTATTCTAGCCGATCTTCAGGAGATAAAAGATCCTACCCGAGGTTAAATTGATTAAACCTATTATGTTGCAGCTGTTCAATCAAGACTATTTTATGCAATAGCCCAGACATTCTGTAAGAGAATACTATACAAGATAACCCAAATGGGCAAAGACATAAGACCCAGAAGGGGAAATGATGTGGACAGCTCAATTTCTCGGAGGACATTTACCAAGATTACGGAATCAGATATTAATTTCATGTGACTGGTACTCTATGAGAGGTATTTGACAAGGCTAGGCTTCAAGAAGCTTTGTTCAAATACACTCACACACACCATAAACCACACACTACACTAACACACCAAACAAGGATGTACTCACTAAAAAACACCACACACTACACATACAAACACCACAAGACACACATACACACATAGATACACACATAAACATACGACACAAACAAATAATACAGACATTCAAATGCACATCACAGAAGCACACACATATACACTCTCTCTCACACCACACACAATACATCAGGACACACACATTTACCTATGCACACACACACTCTCCCACCCAGACACACCTCACATAAACACACATATACACTCTCTCGTGCAAACAAACCACATACATCTCAGACTACACGAACAAATACACATATACACACCGTACAACACCAACACACACACATAAATACATATATACACACTAAACCAACAAATAAACACAGACGTTCAACAGAAACATACACATACATTATCTCACACACAAACACCACACGCACATGCTGCACCAACACACACACACATCGCACTCATCACTTACAAACAACACACATTTTTACACACATATACCCAAAGAAATACTCATTTACACACTCTCACTTTCTCACATGCACGCACTTCACATGCACAAATAAACACCCATACACACAGCACAAACCACAGAAACATGCACACAGAGATAGACATCACACACATAAGTAGCCGCACCACAAAAACACACACACATACATCACAAGGCAAAATGACCCAAGACACCCATAAATCTGACTACTGTGACTACTGCTCCAAGAAAAAAGTGGAAATTCAAGGATGTACCCAAAGTATCAGCAGGCACTTGCTAATTGGCAGTAGTTCCACTGTGGGATATTGAAGAACTCAAAAATAAAAAGGAAGATTTACAAAATAATGTGGAAAAACACCGCAAGATTGCCAGAGAATCTTTACAGTACTATCGTCAAATGAAAAAGCGATGTAGCAAGCAATGGTGTGAAATTGTTGAGCTTGAGTCATCCAGTAGTTTTCCTGAAAGAGATCAAAAGCTTCAACAGCTTCAGACCACCTTCACTTTTTTATTGAGTGCTGACTATCAAATGTCCAAGCTCTTTCCTTACTGGGGACACAGTCCTCAGCCAAGTTCAACATATTAATTACACCACAGAGATGGAAGTAGCCACTTATACCTCTTAAATGACACTACTGATCCCAAGAATACTGATCATACCATCTCATACATTGTGCACTATCTACAGTCTTCAGGTAAAATTCCTAGCTGGGTCAGAAGAGTCCATGTTTTCATGGACAATGCCAGCACAACGAATAAAAATCAATATATGATGGCTGCTGCACTTGAAATTGTACAACAAGAAATTCTGGACTATTTTCGTATTTCGTTTATGATAGCAGGGCACACGAAGTTTGCCCCAGATCCATAACTGCAAGAGATTTATATTCTTCTGACGTGTTTAATGAGATTGAGTTGATTGCTGTGATGGAACAGAATGCTACTATAGTTTTCAATACTGGTCGTATTTGCGGGGCTGGAAGGAAACTGTTGCAAACAAGTATAGCAACCTACCTGGCATTAGAGAACTACACAACTTCCTGGCATTGAGTATATATAATGATCAAGATGCTGCCATTAAAGTCAGATATAGTTGCTACACAGGTCCATTAAAAAACACTCTAATGAAGATAGCGAAGCTAGTGACATGGCATTACCTTTTGTTGGACACATCTACTATTCTAGGAATGGTCAAAGAATTATTACAAGGCAAGCAAGCCCATTTAAATGAAATGTGTGCTAACTTTATTCCATAGGATAGATGGCATACACTGTCAACAATTTCGTAACAATATTATTATTTAAACATGTCAGTCTTGTTCAATGCGTTAGCTGTTATAAATTTTGCTGAATGTTTGTCCAGAAAATTTTAGGTCTATGTGTAGAATGATGTGTAAAAATCTCATTTTTTAGGGTGTGTGAATAATCTTCCATTTCTACTTTGGGCGCACACAGTCACACATACACACTTACTCTCTTTGACACTCCACATACACACATAGCACACCCACCATGCACACACATGGTAAACACAGCCTAAGAGTATGCTAAATCCTGCAAAAGAACTTCATGACAGAATTACTATTTCTCCTTCGAAGTTGAAACTACTTCCTGTGGTTGTGCCAGTTGGCGCCCAATGGGTTACAATTACTACACCGCTTTTCAACACAACAGTATAGTACTAGTAGCCTACATGGAAGACAAACCTGATGAAGTGGTGCACTCACAGGAAGTTTGAAGTTGATTGCAGTTTTTGTTACAAGATAAACCCAAAGAGAATAGAAAGAGTGTCCGATATGTACTAGTAGTAGGTATCTTGTTTCTGGCTGTATCATATCTTGCATGGGAAGTATTGGGAACAAGTTTTCGGTCCACGAAAAAAATAAGCACTAAGACAAAAATTGTCAAACTATTAGTTCCCTATCCTTAACTATTTCACTAAGAACATCAACAACATCAAGGCAATTTGTTACAACATGTCCATGTTTATTGAAGGCAGAATAACTGTGCAAGAATATCTGAATATGCCGTTAAATATATACTTTCTTTCTCTCTAACTGTGTGTGTGTGTGCATGCGTGATTACCACTTCTTGGTCCTGATACTGTTCACACAAAAGGTTGTGAGAGAAGAACCCAGTTAGTATAAAAGTTACTCGCAATAGTTTTTCCCATATGACCACAACTTCCTACCCTCACCCACCTCACTTTCTTTAAATTTCAATAAAGATAAGAACAAGAATAACAGAGGTCATGTATTTGAACAGGGGGATATCATAAAGACACGTTCATAAGGCTATGTGAGGATGAGGGTGGCAGGAGTGATGATTATATCAACCATTTTGGAACTGGCAAGGCTACTGTATATATTAATGAGCTAATTGCTGATCACCATTAGGATTACCAAGCTCTAGGGCCTGTTGAATGCTAGGTTGCACTGTAATAATAGTGTGGTTATGCCATCTTTGTATTATTCCTAATTGCATGGATGCAGCAACCACAGAAAGACAAGATAATGATTGACACTCTTGAAGGGCACAGGCTTGTTCTGTAATTTTTGTTATTCCTACTTGCATGAATTCACTTACCATAGCCATTGACATTAACCTGAGTAGCTAAAGAGAAGAGCTAAGCAAAGAACCTATAATGGCTAGGATTATAGCTCAATTCCAATGCAATCTTCAAAACACACAAACATGCAAACACACTCTGCCACACATACATTCCATTATTTGAACCTAAACAAATATCTTCTCCACACAACATACACTTGCACCACACAAAATTTATGCACTCTCACACACACCACAAAACACAAACACACCACATTGCATTACATAAAAACCACACATAAACACACACACTTACATACACATTCCACACCACACAAACAAAATACTAGCACACAAACACCACACAATTATCCCACAAACAAACATATACACATGCACACACACCATACACATGCAAACACAACATATATACACCAACTTACGCAACATAAAATATGCAGTTACACACGCACCAGATACACAACACACACCACACAAACACACACACACACAGTTATGCACACACCGCATACAATACACTACATCCTTACAACACACAAGAATGCACACACACTCACACATACACCACACACATACACACATATATAAACACATGGCAAAAATTAATACATACAAAAGTTAATACACCCACCACAGAAGCACATAATTATACATCTCTCACACACACACCACACACACTACACGAATGCACACTTTCTGTATACCACACAAACTCTCTCACACATATACCGCACAAACACATGCAACCCTCACACACATACATACCCTATACAAACAGACTGTAGTGCATGATTGATAGTTGCAAAAGAACATCATGACTATCTTCACCAGATCTACTTTTTTCTCTGAATTACAAACCTCCTGTGGTTGTGCAACATATCAGATTATCTCCTAAGTGGGTTACGATTACTACATGGTCACAACAGTGTAGTACTAGTAGCCCACATGGAAGACAACCCTGATGAGGTGAAGTTTGAAGTTGATTGCATTTTTTCCCCCATAGAAATGGGTGTGTCCAATATCTACTGGTGGATATCTTTTTTCTGGCAGTATCATATCTTGTATGGGAGGTATTGGGAACAAGTTTTACATCCTTGAAAGAATAAGGACTAAGACCAAAAAATTGTGTTGTTATGTCATCTTTGTAATATTCCAACTTGCACAGATATAGCAACCATAGCAACATAAGATATTGAAGGGCACTGACTCGACTTGTTCTGCAATATTCACTAACCATAGCCATGGGCAATATGGGAAATAATAATTAACCAGTGTGGACAAGAGCTGTAAGAAACTTATGATGGTTAGGCAATACCAATGCAATTATTATTCTTTTAAAACATAGCAAACACACACACACACAGCACCATACACACACACACACACAAACACACAGACACACCATACAAAAAGAGACATACTCACACACATAAAGTCACACACCAACACACCACACAAATAACACAAACACATATACTCACATACACCTAAGACAAAGACTCACACTCACTAAAAATAACATATGCTGCACACACAACACACACATAGCTACACACATACAAACACATACAGACATTGGAACACACACCACACAAGCACACATATACCACTCTCTTCCACACACACACACCACACGCCCACACAAATACACACACTCACCAACTCACATACACACTCTCTCGCCCATACACATCCACCAAAAACACAAAAACACTCTCTCATGCACACACACACCACACACACCTTTCACCACACAAACAAACACATATGTACACACCATACAACACAAACATGCACACAGATTTTCTACAGACACGCCTCACACATACAAACACACACTCCACACACACAAATATATATATACTCATAACAAACAAATAAACACAGATATTCAAACATAAACCACACAAACACCACAAACACTACACAAATACATGCACATACACACACATCACACACCACCCCATCACACAAATTCTGTCACACATATACATATACACACCACCCACACACTTCTACCACACATAATATATACACAAACACAATCACACATAATATACACTATCCCATGTATGCATGCTAATTGAGAACAACATGCTCCATGTAAGATGAAAATTGTTTAATTCTGATAAGGCAAAAACATCGAGCATGAAATCTATTTTATTTGGAAATTCAGTTCACATTTTTAAATTATTACAACCTAGATTTCTCATAATTGTCATTATACAGATTATCATAAATACAGTAATAAATGCTACCAACAATTCTTGCACTCTTTCATCAGCAACACACAGACTCACCAGAAATACAGTGACTGAGCAGGGTTGACACAGGTGACAGGAGCAGGCAGGCTTGTGATAGCCAGTGCTAGGGAAGGACCAGCTACAGACGCCATGTGAAGGTAAAGGGTGGAGCATAAACGGTAAAGCCATTAGTTCCAAACTTCCAGCATCATTTGAGTCATGTGTGTCAAACCAGTGGCCACAAAACCTGAACATAAGGTCCGGTGAAACTGAAAAAGTCCTCAAATAGAGCCCTCAAATAGAGTTTTCAAAGCCCTCAAATAGAGTTTTCAAAGCCCACTTCCAAGGAGGTGGGAAAAACGAACATGAAAATGAAATGAATGGACTTGCCTTAAAAAAGCCAATCTTATGCTATCTTTATTTAATTCAAATTTAGTTCATTTTAGTTGACTTGTCATGTCAATTTTAGTTGAATTGTTTAGTTAAACTGTCATTTCAAATTTATTTGAATTAATTAGTTAATTTGTCACATCAAGAAACCCACTGTGCATGTGTAGGTATAATTAGTCTAGTATTCAAGGTCTGTGGGGTTGCAGTGGCAAAGATGGCAATGAAGAGGTTGACATTGCAAAGAACCATCACTAAAAATTTCACAAAAGTTTTCCAACCGAGACCTTTATCTGACTTAAATGAAGTGACTACAAAGAACTGGAAACCAACCAAGATGAAGACTAGCAAGTTGTGTTTATAACATCTTTCAACTGCTGAGCATGTGTTAAACAATGGAAGGGAATAAGGATGTGGCAGTGTGCAGATCCTAGATAAAGGAACAAGTCCTAGAACATGCATAGAGTCCAAGCAAAAATATTAAAGCATACCCGCCAGTTGTCTTCACTCAGTCACTTGACTTGTATATAGCTAACTGAATTTTTAAAAAGTATAAAACATGGCTATTACTCTAAAGTATTATAATTATGAATTGGCTAGTATACAATCTCACAGATTGTTTAACTCCTGCACTTCTCGGTAACAAGGACATAATGTAGTATTATTAGGTGTACCACATTTGCTAGTATATCATACAATCACACAGAAGATTGTTAACGCCCATACTTCTCACTATATCTGGAAGAAGATCAGGGTTTAACTGAAAATGAAAATCACAGGTTAATAGCAAATAACTATTTCCTGGAATTGAAGCCATAATCATCATGAACTAAATGCATAACCATGGAAATATGAGCCATTAATGAACTAACACTTCCACATCTTTGTGCAATTCACCGACTCTGAGAGCTCAACTCACCCCTACAGTTCTTGCATTCCATGGTGGTGATTGTTACAACAATCTTCCATCGTACTCATTTCAAAATGATCTCCACAATTTGTTGTGTTATATCACATAACTTTATTCTGGGACTTCACAAGTACTGGAAATAGGGAGTAACATAATAGTTCTACAATAATAATAATATTATTGGAGCTCTATACTCTATTTACTGCACATTATTTATAATTTCTTCTTGGAAATATTTATTTTTATTTTTATAAATTTGAGTTTATCATATTAAAATTGTCTGACCATGGTCTTATCCTGTAGCTAAATCAATATGTTTTCACATATAACCATAGTGAAAAACAGATTTAGACCACACTCATTGAACTTATCATTCAAGAGTTCCTTGGTACATACTTAATCCATCTACCAATTTTTTTAAATCGCTATTTTCTTATCTTTTTCACACAAATGACATACACACACACTGTGCATATTTATATACAAAGGATATCAATGCTACCCTTGATACCTCTCCTATAGTCATTATTTTATATTGTCTCTGTAGAAACCACAACCCTTAAATTCCTTATGGTATTTCGCTGATATCCAATATCTGAAACTTGCACCAGCTGACTAGACTCAACATCAGTTACCTCCTAATCAGGACCAGTTGTCACAACTTGTCGTCTTCATTTGGATGTGCTTAGGAGTAATACACTTGTTGTTTAGCTGAGCACTAGCATCTGTCAGCTAGAAGATAAGATCTGAATGTGGAACTAATGCTTAAAAAGGTTCTATGCTTGAGTATGGATTGCCATATGCATATACTGTATTAGCTACGTAGAAGAAATGGCAAATAATTAACAAGTGACAGAGCTGACCCTGGAAATGTTGTATTTGGACATTACATCTTCGTTGGTCTGGTTCCCAGCAATAAAAAACAGTGGCCTTTGAGCAGTAGAAGACACAAGCTGAATCAATGCTTACTAATTAGAGGCTAGAACAAAAAGTATAGTATTTTGCTAAAAAAATGTAGGACTTTAATACCAGCTTTCACAGTATTGTGTTCTATTAATTATATTGCTGGGATTTTAAAATTGTGTCTGCCTATTGTATGATGATGCTCAGTGCCTTCATTGCTAAGTTATTTGGCCTTGGTGCTTATTTTTTAGGGAACCATTACTACTTCCCACATCCCTCATGCAAGAGATATTATAGTAAAAACGAAAATAAATGGCAGACTTCCTTTATATCTGGTTGTTCAGCATGCAAGATTGTGGACCACATTGATATTAAAGACCATTCATATTTGTACGGATTTATCTCAGCAACTGAAAATTTGAAGTACAATCAAACAGCTATATACAAACTCCAGTAAGGGAGGTGCTTCATCAGAGCTTGAGCTATAAATACTACACATGTTTCAAATTACCAAGGGAATATGGTTGTTCTAGGTGAGCAGATCACTATGAAGAAGTTATACTAGAGCTATGTAGTTCTATTCTCTGGGTGGGTGAGAATTGATCTGTGTTTTGAAGTAATAATAATGCTTCTAGGAATTGATTTTATTCCTCGAAACATTTCATGATTAATTGATCAATAAATAATTTTTTACAATAGCTAATCTTGGCTCAGGCTGATGTTTTTTCCACTGCTTCATATCTTCAGCATTGTGACTCAGTTGTGGCAAGTTCGTTTCCGTCATTATGGTGTCCCTCTCAATCCATCATCAGACTTACCAACCTGTGAACACTCATTGGCAGGACAGAATCTAGCATTTTGCAGGATCTTGCTAATTTTTGCAGGACCACAACATGGCCAGGTAAAAGTGGTCAAAAATTTAAGGTATTGTTGTTCCCTCTATATACACACTCAGCTCCCCCTCCACATCAATCTTGTGGAGAGAGGAGCTACTTAATGCGCCTCTGCAACCCCGCCCAACAGTGTAGTTCTTCAATAATATTATTATAATGAATATTGAAATCAACGAATCAGAGTCTCAGATGCATGATTGTGAGGTAGAGATGATGATATGCTTTACTTGTAGTTATGAGGTTGTCTGTAGGCTTTTCATGGTGGCTGATTTAGCTAATGATAGCATGCTGTCATTAATTAGATGTGCATTTGAATAGCATGGCTTATCATTATTTATTTTAACACTCAGCAGGTCACACACTGTGGATGGATCCAACTGCCGTCGTTCTTCCTCGATCTTTCTCACCATGCTAAAATGGTGTTCTGGATCTGCATTGGAATGCGGAAGTACGAGCAAAATCTGTGCAAAACTGGACAAGACCCCATAACGAAATAGTTCCAAATCCAAGATTGAATGAACTTTAGCCATCACAGACCAGAAGTTATCTATTGCTCCAGCTTCTTTTGCATCAAATGTGGGAAGTTGGTCCAAGGGTAAAGCACGAAAATCACGAAATTCCATACTCAAAGTGTCCAATTCATCAGGAGAGAAGGATGTAAAGCGCTTTGCCAATTCAACAATGCCATTTAAAGAAGTCTTATCACTATTTCTAGGATCAAGAAAAGCAAGTTGAAGCAGACAGTCATCGTTAAATGGAAATTTAGCTAACATTTTTGAAACAATGGTTTCATAGAAAGTGCGCACACATTCAAAAAAAAGTTTCTCAAGAGCAGTTCCCACCAACTCTTCAAGATCACCACACCACAATAAACGGGTAGATGTGCCAATACCTAGCTCATCATTACTAAGCTGAATATTTCTATCAGTGAAATGAATAGAAGTGATCATCAGTGGAATTGAGGACATCTGGATCTATAAAATTACTACAGAAAGAGTGCAAGAGTCGACGAACATCAGCCTGTAAAGTACCAATACGACTAGCATGAGTTTGAAAGGCAGTTGAGAAAATACTCAAGGGCTTAAGGGCATAAAAATGCAAAACAGCTTCACTAGTGGGTCTTTAAGATGCGCTTGGCCACTCTCTGTACACGCCCATTGGAAGGCTCAGATTCAGCTCTCCTGTCGAAATAACAATAAAGAGCTGGCCACTGCTCAATCAATCTCTTGAGGCAGCGTTCTAAACTAAGCCAGCTGGTTGAACAATGTTTTAGGATATGAAGTAGTGTGACATTGCTAAACTCAGTTTGAATTTCATTGAACTCATGATACCTCTTGGAAGAATGTTTAAAATGATAAAATATATCAATCAGAATATCATCAAGGCAGACTGGAAGCTTTTTAAGAGAAGCAGCAGCACAAAGTGCACTTAAGTGGCAAAGACAACCAAGGCTAAACAACTTCGGTTGTTTCCCAAGTCGACTCAAAACAGAGTTACGCTTACCCACCATAACACTTGCAGTATCTGATGCATAACCGATCATGTTGCTCCAAGGGATACCACGAAACTCAAACTCCTTCTCTATTGCAGTAAAGAGTGACTCTGCTGTGGCAATATTACACACTGGCATACACAGAAAATGAGTAACTGGCTTTTGTACCCCCTTATCCCAATACCGTACCATAATTCCGAAATACTTCCTGTTTGATCATTACCACCATCACATAAAAGGGTGAAAGGAGAAGAACAACAAGATTGAATGACTTCGTCATTAAGCATTGGATATAGTGCAAATTTCACTATGGCTGTAGTTTTTGTCCTACCAGATGCAAATTGCTGAGCGATTTTGCTGTCTGGAAACATAACTTTACAGAGTTTGTTGAAGTGATAAGCAGCTAAAAAGGTACATTATGTTCAGCAATAAATGTAGAAAAATAAATTTCTGCAGCTGTAACCTGATCAGCTTATTGTCTGTCCTTTCCAAAAGTAGCAGCAGTAATTTTTGATTGACATACACTCTGTTTTGCCAATGCACAGTGCCTCTTTGTCTCCATGTGTCGTTTTACTTCATGTAGACCACCAGAAGCAACAGAAAAATCAGTGCAACATATATTGCAACGAACAAATGATGCACCCCTCTTACTCTCCTTCATATTGTAGCACTCCCAGTCTTCCTGCCATTTACTTGCTCTCTTTCTCCTCTTAGCAGTGGAGAGATCACTGCAAGCTTCACTCTGAGAATGACTCCGACTAGAAGTACTGGCAATGCAAGTAAAGGCTGCTTCATTGTCTGACTACACCTCGGACTCGATGCTCCTAATAGTTAAAACTCTTTTTTCAAAATTATTTTTGGGAAAATGTATTAAATGAAATTGATTTTGTTAGTCTCACGCAGCAAACCCTTTCCTACTTGTGGTTTAAGCATAGCAGCAGTTACTTAGGAATGCAGTTGTGCAGTCGGTACAGATAAGTGGACTGCAGATTGCGCAGGATATGAAGCAGTCGCACCGGGACCCGGGACAAGTTCCAGAATTCCGGGAGAATCCCGGGAAATCCGGGACAGTTGGTAAGTCTGCATCATGCCATGGGTCTTTCCCAGTTCCTAATTGAGATTACATTCTACATTCTGTAGCATTCTCCAGACCCTTTGTCATCCAGAGCGATGCCTCCGATATAGGTATCGGTGCAAAGTTGAAACCAAGGAAGAGAAACTATGCGGCCATGGAAATGGGGTGCTTGGCAGTGGTGGAGGGAGTCCCACACTTCAGTGTCTACATCACTGGAGTGCAGTTCACCATCGTGACGGACCACCACTGCCTCCGCTACATGTCCACAATGAAAGATATCGGAGGCCGACTATCCCGCTGGACTCTCCTCCTCCAACCCTACCATTATGAGATACAGCATCGTCCGGGTCGTCACCATTCAAAAGCAGACGGACTGTCGCGGCAGGCTTGGGATTAGGAAAACACCCCCACTTCACAGCAGGAGGGAGGGGGGGAGTGTCATGGATCCCCCAACTGACCCCCAACATCAAACCAAGACCAAACCCACAAGACCATATAAGGTCATAACTGAGAACTGGCATAGGGACCACTCATATGTAACTAGGTTTCTTCGTCCAGGCTTGACAGAGAATTTCTAATGGAGTTATACTGACAAGGGATCCTGTATCGCACTGTGCAGAAGACTGGTTTTTAGTGTCAGCTCCTCACTTCCTCATCGCTTTGAGTTTTACACTCTTTTCTTTTAAATATTGAACATGATTCTCCCAGTCTCTATACTTTGACTGACATAATAGTTTCGATAGCTTTTTCCCCTTTTGAATGTCTCCTTTTTTCTGTATTCCTCCTTCCTTGAGCTTCACAAAGCAACGATCTTTTATGGGCAGTACAGTGTATACTAATCCTCCACAATTATAACAATGTTTCTCTGGTTCAATTTGGTGCATTTCTTTCTGATTCCTGATAACAAGAGACTTATTTGGAAAATATACATCCAGCTTTTTTGTCATCCACAGAAGTGCAAGAGATCGCCAGGAAGCTGGAGGATAGAAGGCACATGAGCTTCAATAATGAACATGTGAGATTTTAAGAAGAGTAAGGAAACAAAAGGACAACCTATAAAAGGAACAGAGTGTAAGGTTACAGGGAGTAGTGAGGAATATGGAAGAGAATCATGATCTTGTCATCAGACAAGGGACAGACAAAAGTTCTGTTTACAAAGGAGAGTTACATTTCAAAACTGACAGGAATACTGGAGACCAAAACATGTGGAATATGTAGAAGGATTCTAACAAGGGAAAAGAAAGCAGGGTTAATCATGTATTAAAGAATATGGAGAAATGGCAGAAATATAACAACTGCATTATACATTACAATTGGGCCCACTGGAAGTAAACCAACACTGATTTATGGACTCTACAAGATATATAAACATGAGGTTCCCCTTAGGCCAGTTGTGTCTTATATATGTTCTAAGTTGATAGGACCTTTGATATCACCTCTAGCTGGCAATACAAGTACTTATGAAGTGGATGGATTGTTACCCTTTCTGGATTGCACCCTATACAGGAAGGGAGACAGAGAGCTAACTGCAAAAGTTTACAGAAATCCCAACTCGTACCTTGATTATAGATCACATAATCCTACCCATGTTAGTATAGGAGTGGTAAAGAGCCTGTATGATAGAGCTAGAAGAGTAGTGACTGAGAATAGTGGAGTCATTGTTTAGGAGCAAAGAAACCCGGTGAATCAAATCACTGAAATTAGGCCGGTTCTCTGGTTTCAACTCCCAACATTTCTGTATAACTTTCTTATGCCTAAATTCAATGGAAGAATGTTGGTTATATGGTAAAACAATTGTTGATGTAAGAAAAGATAATATTTTGATCTTGTATAACATATTTGATGGGTGAATGTGAATGCACTTAACTAAATTTCAAGGAGCATGAACATTAACTTGTAACATGGATCTACATAGCATGGGAATCTACTTACTACAGGAAGTGATGTAATAAGATTCACAGTGTAATAATTCTAAACCAAATGTAAATGATCATAATAATTATATCAATAATTTGCCTATATCCATTTTGAAATGGAACTCCATGGGAGCACACTGATGATGAGAGTAGAGTGATGTGTAAAAATGGAGGCATATGGTCTCATCAAGCAGCAAATGAAAGTAAACAATTTTGCTACAAGACTAGGAATGACTGAAACTTTAAATTTTGATGTTCTTTATAGCAACACTGACTCAACTTCACATTACCGGGGGGTTTTACCGATATGTAGAGGTGTATATACCCAAGCAGCCGGTTTTCAGGCCGGGGATTTCCTTTTTTTTTGGCATTATAAAAATATAAACACTTTTAACCTCACATTGTTGGGGTCTAGAGCATCATAACAAGCTTATGAAGATAGATGTCAGTCATGAAAATTGATTATACAACAGCTCACACAATACACCACAGTAAAAAATTCAGAGAACTGAATATTCAGATGTGAAATTACATGGAGTCTCTTCCAGAGGTGTCTAACAATAAAATGTCAACATTATTATGGTAATTATCTGGATGATAAAATCCTGAGGGAGGAGATTAACTCCCGAGAATTGATAGACAAGTAGATCTCACAGGATGAGTTTGTGCAGGTGCAGGAACATTATGTCACTTTCATCACTGGAACGTTCCATTTGCCAGAAAAGCTGAAGAAATAAAAAATTAAAAAGTAGCACAGATGTTTTGTGAGGATTTATCATTTTCCACTTTTTGGGGATCATAGGTCTAGTATTGTCTGTATTGCTCTTTGGTATTGGTGAGACAGTATCATAGGGAGAACATAGTCCTATTGCACAAGAGGATCCAACAAGACCAAACTTGTCCTATGGGACAAACAACAATTCCTGGAACCACAAGGCTAATAATTATTCTTATAAGTTTCATGCGTGAGTGGAAGAACACTGCCTCAGCACATGTTTACTATTTATTCTATCAGATGTTATCTTACTATGTAAAAGATACCTCTTGCCATACCAACAAATATAATAAAAAAGATAAGAAAATAAATAATAGTTTATTAACCAATTAATATGCTAATTCTGTGATCTCTTCCTTCAGATATAAGCTTGATTGCTTGCAGTACCATAGTGAAGCCACTTCTACTGCTTGTACTACATACTCTGAAAAGAGCAATGACTAAAATGCCTCTTAGAAAAAACAATAACCGTAGGTTGGAAAGGCTGTCCAGGAATATCAATTAAAAGAGAGATGAGCCTCACCAGTCATGTGCAATATTGTGACCACACCATTTCCTCGTCAACAGGTAGAAGAAAACCTGAATGGCCGAAGCTGTTCAAGTCATTCTGGTGCCTATAATCCTATACTAGTAGTACTGTACATACAAGGGCTGCTTCTCAGATTTACCTCTACAAAATATTCTCTGTTCTTGAAACCAACAGCAGGAACTACAGGGAGGGAGAGTAAATATTTTGTAACGGTTATTTTGTAACATATGTTACAACTGAAACTAATCCATGGGATTTTCTCCTCCACCTTATCTCATGCCACAAATGCACACAAATACAGACAACAAACAATAAGTCTTGAGTAAAATAAAATTGAGAGAGTGAGAGGTCTTGTAATAGATACTATGAGCTACATTCGGATGACTCATTTGCTATTATTATGGATTTACCTTCATCACCCAAGATAATGATACCTGCTGAAGCAGGAGTCAAGGTTGGACTTGAATTAGTAGGTTTAATAATTTCTAGCCTTGCAAACAAATGCTCACGAGATTCAACTAAATCATCCTTGAGTGAGAAGCTTACATTCCCTATAGGATTGCCAGTATTCAGGGTCATATATATCCATTATCACTGAGGTCATCCAGGTAGTCAGAGGATGCTGAAATGAAAGTGACATGAAAGCAGTTAAAATTCTAAAGTGGTATGGTAATACATACAGAAATTATTCGAACTATAATGTTAATTTGTCTTAAAATATTTGGTAGAATATACTCAAGTCAAATTTGTATGATTACTCTCAGCTGACATCATATACCATATACTTTAACATTTATCTTTAAATTAGCTTTTTAACATTCTAAAATTTAATTTTATTTCAAATGTTTCAACCGAAATTCAAAAACAAGATTTAAAGATAAATCTTGAAGTCATACGTCTAAAGTTCTATTTATTGTATATCTGCTACATTTCAATATAATGATATACAAATTGAAGAAAGAGTATAATTTAAATAAATACAATGCCCATTCTGAAAACAATTTTGCCATTTAGATATTTCTTGAGAAAAAGGCAACATTCTCTTCTGAACAGCTTTGGTGTCAACTCCAAGCATGATGTTCAATTCTTGGATAACGTATGACATGTGCTTCAAATTTTATTATAATAAAGCTAACAACATGGCTAAAGAAAATTATCACTTGTTAAAACCTCTTCTACCTCTGACAGGTGAGCTCTTAGGAAAGTGTCTCAGTTGTAGAAGCTTTACAGAAGGGCAACTTGCTTAATATACAGTAGTGAATAAGTACACTATTTATTCAATCGCAGGGGGTCAAGTAGTCATAGTATTGTAGTCTACTGTGTTCTAGTTATCACATCAGTTCATAGAATTTACATTGAGCAACCTATTAAAGGCATTTGGGAAAAAATACAATTAAAAAAATTAAAAAATTATGATATAAAAGAGTATTTGTATGACGGATTTACAGAATACACTTCAGTTGCACCAATTATATTATTATTATTTTTTGGAAGAGTTAACATTTGCTATACACTATTATGCTCAAGATTGAGGACATAAATCGAGAGTTAGTGATTTTTAGCTGAATATATATCAACAACTAGAGCATCTAGTCGTACATTTGAGAGAGTACAATTTCAAGTTGATTATAATTTATTGAGAAGGTTATTGTAACAATAAATAGAAAATGAAGAAAATAAGTCTACTTTTAGTTTAAATACATTTGAAAAACTATTACAAGGAGATTGTGTTTAGAAATCTCACTATCCAAATCCACTTACCATTAGCAGTTCCACTTATCAAAGAGATCTAAAGAAGTACCTCAGTCAATGTGTTGTCACTGTGCATTGCGACCATCAACATTACTTTGTGATCATACTCAAGGTGCATTCATGCAACAAATAACAGGATCTACCAATAAATATATAGAATTAGTACTATTTACATGTAAGTTACAATTTAAAATTCTTTCCACCTACTTCCACCTAATTTATGCTTGAAATTGATCTTTTGAGCTATCGTGTTGATGTGGCTGTATGGCTATAATATATTGGCAACATACTGGAAGTTGGTATTTCCAATATAAAATGCTACAATATACCGCAATACACTCGGAGTGGGATATTTCCGATATAAAATTCTATAATAATTATATCTCTGGCAATACACTGGGAGTTGGTATATACTATATAAAATGTTATATTTATCATAATTATTTACAATAACCCAAAATATGATGACTTCTTCAGAAGCAGGATCCAAGCTTACACGTGGGTGTACAACTTCAAAAATTTAGGCTTGCAGATAAATTTTCAACAGGTTAAACAATCGAATCACGAATGAGTGAGAAAGAGTAATTAATTGTAGGATTGCTAGCAATCAAGATTATCATTCCAACATTGCTGAGGTCATTCAGGTAGTCAGAGCTGAAATAAAGTAAATTAGAAAATAGTATTATTTTACATGCATGTATGAATATTTAAATGATACAAAAAGCTTCAGATATGACCAATTCCCACTGGATACAGTAATTTATGGCAACATGCTTGCTACCAAAAATAATATAATAATTCAAATGTAGGTGTTAGGCTGCCAATCATGATGATTACAAATACTAGTTTGTTTGGAAAAGCTACCTACTATTGTTATTCTATCACACACTTTGGCATTGCAAAGATTAATAACAGTAATAACAACAGTTTTCAGTTAAAAAAAAAAAAGCATGTTCACAGTATTTCTCTATTATCATTATCCTGTAAAGTTGAGAGTGAGTGGTAAACTTGATAATATTAATGCAAAACATCTGACATGTTATGGCATCCGTTATAAAAAAAGGTAAGGCTCATGAATAATCACAATTTTTCCTATTTATGAATGATAGCAGTGAAAAGGAAGGTGAATCCACCTATGCTTACCTGGGAATTCATGTAGTGAATTCTGATATTGTTGCAGGTTTATTATACGAAGTGCAGTCAGCACTTATTGTAAAAATAGTCCCGTTATTTGGTCTCCATATCAGATCTGTATCACTGATGGCAATGTGGATGATGGACCTCAAGGTAAATTGTATTGAAATAGCTGTAAAAATATTCCTGTAAATGCTATAAAAATTTACCACGACTAATAATGATATTTTCCTTGATGGTTATTGTTGTTACTGAAGAATTTCCTGAGAAAGCAGTAGGTCAACACAGTCCATCATTGTAATCACCTTTACACCATTATGTAAATACTTACTGCTGTATGGACAGGCATTAGAGCTAGATCTCACCACAGACTGAGAAGCATTCTTCGTTATTTACTAGAAAAATCACACTTTGTCTGTCAGCTCTTGACCAAGTAGGAAATAAAAGCCAAGGATTCCATGACTCAGGTCAAGTAAGAATCAGTCCCAGCCAACTGCCAGATTTTGAGAAGCATAATTATAATAGTTGCACATATTCTATAATCTGCATCACTGCTAATATTTCAAACAAGAGAGCAACTAGAACTTTTGGCAAACGTTTTTTTGCATTTTGGGTAACTAAATTATATCAGCTGGAATAGGAAAATATGTGTTGTTGATAATAGTGATGTTTTTAGAGTCCGGATCCAACAATATAACATTATCCATAAAGATTACTCTTTCAAAATGCAATTAACTATCCTAAAGGTAAGTCACCTAACCCTAGTGATTGATTTAGGTAGCATCAGTCTATATACATTTCCTGCTGCTAAATGAAGTTCAGAATTCTCTATGTTAATAGTACAGCACTGACAGCAGATAAAGAGGGAAAGTGTACACTTTATGGTAAGGCCATGAAAATTGATGTGTGTACATCATGCCAGATAAATTGATATCTGGTTTGGCCTTCAAGAGTGTAGCAGCCATATTTATTGGCGCATAGAGTTCATAAGAAAGCATTATTGACTGTGATAGAACATATGTCCACCAAATTAGCCCTTTAAAGATTTGGTAGCTTTAACCTGATTAGTTGAACCGCACATGGAAGCTATATCAGTGTAATATTTTATTCACTAGCCAAAAAGTAGCCACCTCTCTGTTGTTTTGCCTAACTAAGATCTAAAGTATGCTGGATGAGGAAACTCTGAATGCTGTCCTAGTATCTAAGTATTCTAGATATAACCTTCAGTGTCTCTAGTTTATGAAGCTTATAACACAAGATACTATATCCAAACCTTAATTGAACTAGTTATCAAGTAGACTACCATGTAAAACAAAATTTAGATATCAACTCCCTGAGAATTCCCTTGGTTATATTTAGATATTTTCTGGTCTGAATGACTAGAACAAGAACAAACAAAGTTTATAACAGACTGACTTCCATGCAACTACTAATAAATTATATTGACCTTTCAACATAAAGCTAGAGTTCCATGTTAACTATCGCGATATTTTTCTAGTGGGTTAAGATATATAAAAGAAGACACTACTGCAGTTGTCTTTGTTGTTGATGTTTGATATGTGTTGTTTCACAAACAACAATGTTGAATGAGGATGTAACACGACAACAATAGACCAAAAAATTACTAGAAAAGAACAAAATTGTTATACTGCTTTTTTAAACCTGCATAATGGCAAACAGTTATCTCACTGTCTGACTTGGTTATATAGTCTTAAATGGTAATAATAGGTCACCTAACTGGTTTTGGTACATATTTTCTTTCTTTTTTTTCTTGACAAGTCGATCCAAGGTAACAGATATATTTTAATAATTTTTGGGGGGTTGTGGGGGACTTATGTCATTCTCTAGTGGTTAGAGCCAGACCAAGTATTGATGAAATGATTGTCTGAAAGAGATTTCGCCTCTCCATCAAATCTTGAAAAGTAGTTCCTAGGTATCAAGTGAGCTCTGTCAAACACTTTGATTACCATAAGCATTAGGGTGGAATGCAGCTTTCTTTTTGTGCAGAGGTCTAAGCTTATGATAATCAAGCAACATAACTGCAAGCATTTTTGAAAGTCTCGGGGAAGCCTAACAGGAAAACTTGTGCTTACTAATGTAGGATTTTACAAATGGTTTGACAGAGCTCACTTGAGTCTGCATGCTTCGTGATGACACATCTCAAAAGGAATGGGCAAACTACCATATTCATGCATATAATTACTTTATAGGATAATAAACTTTCTGCCAGCACCTTTAATCTGATTGGCCTGTTAAATTTATTGTACTTACCAATAGCAGGTCCGAGATATTGAAATAGCTACATCGATCTGTATACTGTTACCATGTAGGACTCCAACTGTCATGACTACCATGCCATTGAATTCAATAAGGTGCATTGATGACTCCAATAACAGCATCTGTAACATTTAAACAAATATATCATTTTCATCAATTCATACTTCGTGCTGTTGTTTATCACAGTATTGTTCACTATACTAATATTAGAAACAAATCCATCCTTAGTAATCCTTTCCATTGCAAGATAATTATTCATTATACAAGATATATTTGCAATCCCCTTTCTTCCTCTGACTGCTCTTCTTGATCTCCTCTGGTGTGTACATGTACCAAAATACTTTTGAAATGTCAAATTATATTTGTGAAAAATATTATCACAGCTGCTAGTTTCTGTGAAACTAAGCATACTTATCATTTATCATTAGCTTACCTACTCACTTAGTTTCATCTAGGAATTTGTATTTGTGCATATATATACACTAATGAAATGTTTTCATTGCTTTCCAAAACATAGAAGCAATACTCATTTGACTGGTGGAGGTTTAACAAACTTGGAAATCCTTATATATAAAAAAGTATATAGCTATGTATCAAGTGAAAATTTTACTTGTACATGCCCAAAACTTTTGTAGCAATAACGTTAAAAAATTTATTTCAGGTTCAAGGTATGAGAGGGGGCAAGGAGTGAAAAGATTAAAAATGGCTGACAATCTCAGCTTCAATGATTAAAGGTCTCTGTTTGGCTTTGACTGTGATTTATCGAATGCCTTCTTTGGAGAAAGCTGCACAAGCACTAATGCCTATTTGGAATTCCTGAGAAATGAAGCACTTCATGATGGATACCTATGCTGTAGGTCTTATTATAGACATAGTGATTACTCCAGAATTGATGCCTATGCTGTAGGTTTGGTATTGACATAGTGAAGAGTTCCGGGATAGGTGTCTATGCTGTATGTTTGTTATAGACATAATGAAGCACTCCAGGATGGATGCCTATGCTGTGGGTTTTGTTATAGACATAGTGTGACAGCACTATGTTGTTGTTTTTGCCTACGTCAATGTAGCTAATTCCAATACCAAATTGCAGCTAATTGTATTTTGATATTAAAATATTATTCTTTTTAAAAGAACATAAAGTAATGGACAATTGGTTAAGTAAAAATCTGAACTAATTACAATGATTTTCGCTCAGACCACTTCGATCTTATATATATGACATCCTTAGCCACCTTTATTTATAGCTAGCTGCTAGCTACTCAAGCTACACACATTTTTTAGCCTTTTACTTTTGCCAAAAAGGACAATGCTTGCTGTCACTTCATTAACTGAGGTGTTACTTTAGATTTTAGTAGCAGAAGGTTAGTGTAGCCTTGCCAACTACCAGATTGAGTTGGATTTCAACATGCAAGCTCCAGCAAAGATTTATAGTAATGTCCTCCTAGTTAAGAGTGCCCCCATATGGACTCAAAAATCAATGGGAGGGGGCGTAAAGGGTTAACAATGGTGCATAGATTGTAAATGTTTTACTTTTCCACATAATTAGAAAAGAGCCAATATATGTAGCTAAAGGTAGCCAGATTGATTGAGCAAAAATTGTTCATGTGTCAGTAGTGCTGCACATGGAGAACATAGCTGTGAACTAAAGCACAGTGAAATATAAATTTGTAATTTATGTAGTTAGTTTAAATGTTACTATCATAGTTTCCAGTTATAAAAAACAATGTCAAGTTCAGATGTTGAAAGATAGAAAATGATCACTCCTGGAAAACCAATGGCTGATTTTGGTGTCACTGTGAACATAATAATTATAAATCCTATTACAGTAACTTGGCTTACTTTTTCTTCATTAGAAACTTTATATAATTTTTGCAATAAATATCCATACCATTATGGCCTATCAGTAGTCGTATAGATAGGCAAGAACATCTATTACTCCCAGAGCATGAGTTAAATGATGGAGTAGCCTCTGTGCACATCCGTATGTCTTGCATGTATGTGTAACTGATAGCCTTATGATGGTAGCGTGTTATAAATTAATCTTGTGTATACACAGACAACATATATATTACTTTAGTGTGTCTTTCTAATTATTTCCTGATAATAGTGGTTAGTGGTTTACGATGTGATGAACTCGAGATTCAATGATATCTATGGTGTCCCTCTTCAAATTAATATGCACTAGTGATAGATACTGAGGGGTTGCTAGGGTTCCACAAAACCCACCTTTCTGACTGCCGAACATTGCGATATCTTTTTCAGTTTTGAACTAGCTTTAATCACCTCAGAACAAAACAGCATAGAATCTAACTTCTGACCTAGTTTTAACCTTTTATAATGCTACACGCACAATAATTGGTGCATTCTTAAGTGCAAAAGCCATTATATTGGCACTCACTGCACATGCTCAGTGATTCAGCATTTTTTCAATAATTATAATAAATCATATTGTAGAGTGATTCATGAGCTACAGTTGAAGCACAAAATCGCATTTGTACCTTGTTCGTTGGCTGAGCTACAGTGCTCAGAGTTTGTGGCTCTGCTCCCAGTTGGAAAAGAGGTACGTTGTTACATTTTGAATAAACAGCTAGCTAGCTAACTCGCTAAATAGAACGCTTTATAACTTCACTAGACTTTTCCCTCCCCCTTCCTCCATGTAGAGTGGCTGTCTACTCTTGTAAACAATAGCTAGCTGACTCGCCTGTATCTTTACGACTTTACAAGCCATTTCCCTCAACTTTCCTCTTATGTAGAATGGCTGTCTACTCTGGTAAATAAGTACTTGCTATACTTGATGAAAGTGACTGGAACAACTCAGATGAAGATGACCTGAGCAATTTGGAAGACTTCACGACTCAAATCACCCCACTTAATGATGTTCAAGGCAGTTTAGTCTCAAGGACCTAGTACTTCTCCTTTGCATCCTTTGCGTACCCCTTCAGCTCCTCCTACTCGCTCATCCTCTTCTACACTTGAACTCCCTTCTATAGCTAATCGTGCTAGAATCAGTGCTATCCCTTTCAATCCTTCACCATTTACTGCTCAAACTGGACCTTCTACGCTCCTTGATTCTAAAGCCACTCCACTCGATTTCTTCATGATGATTTTTAATGATACCATTTTCAAGCTGATAGTGGATCAAACTAACCTCGATGCAGCTCAAAACCCACCAAGTGGTCGATATTCTTGGGTTGATATGTGTGTGAGTGAAATTAGTTTTTTGGGGTATAGTCATAGCGATGGGGTTACATTAAGTTCCTCAGATGGAAGATTATTGGTGTTCCGATGCTCTTTTGAGAGTTCCTGGCATTGTGGATGGAATGCCAATAAATCGTTTCAAACTCATTGAGTTGCTTACACTTGAATACATTGAACAGTTAAATTTTCTTTCTTTATAACAACTTACAGCCAACATGCTCTGGTTCTCTTCAAGGCAATAGTGAAATAACAACATGAGGTGAGGCACAAATAAATAAATATGTTAATCATATACTCATCGTAGCATTTAGATTTATAATATCAGTGTACAATTATACTGCACAATTGAGTATTGTGCATTATCGTTATCCACTGACTATGATCGTATTCAGTGCCACAATTTCATTGAGCGAACTTGTAATGGTTCCGTATATAGTTCCAACAAGTACAGAATGAGCTTCTCCATGTTCCTTGCCAGAGTATGTTGTATTAAATAAACCAAAGACTACAGAAAAATTAATTAATCACAAAGCTATCAGATAGAGTTGGAGCAAAAATTACAAATAACATTTAAGGGGGAAAGATATGCCCTTTAAAATACATGGTTTACTGTGGAAACCGAATAAGTAACCAACCCACTGCGCTAATTTTCACCCTAGCCTGACTTAGTTGGAACAATCTTATAATGGAGATGGTAGCTACAGGTAAGTCAGAGCTCTAACTAGCCCTATGTGGTTTAAGTTAGATAATTGCATTTTAAAAGATATGGTATTTGACAGGTGGCAAATGAAGAGCACTAGAAATTGCACAGATTTTTTACAATCCTGAGTTCTAGTGACCCTTTCCTTGACCTCAATGATGTAAAACTACTAGTGGATGAGGATTAGCAAGTTGTATTGATATAATTTTCTTCATAAACTCTTGTTCTTGCTTGAACATGAGTTAAAGAATGGCAAGGAAGAGGGTGTGTATAGGCAGCTAGTTAAATGAACAAGCACATGCATTGTCCAAAGTAAAATAAGAATGTATACTCTCCAATTCTGTTCATTCAGTCCTCGCTTGATTTTGTTAACTTAATTATTTTTCAAAGTAATCATTTCATAAAATATGGTTGTTTATTAATATACAGTGTTATGTGTACAACATTGGCTAGTGTACTATCTCACAGATTGTTTAACTCCTACACTTCTCAATAGGACATAATGTAGAAGTATTATGAGTACTACACTTGCTAGTATACCATACACTCTCGCAGCTTGCTAACTCCCACATTTCACAGTAACCATCCAAGGACATAATGTATTATTAATCTACAATATTATATGTACCATATTTCCAGTACTTGTGAAGACCCAGAATGAAGTGATGTGCTATAACACAACAAATTGTGGAAATTTCGTTGAACTAAGTACGATGGAAGAATGTTGTGACAATCCAAATAGGGAGTAACATAATAGATTGTGTAGTTCTAGAATAGTATTATTTTGTAGCACATTTTTATCACTTCTTCCGGGAAGTCTTATGTTTTTTATTATTATGATTATGAGATAGAATCTGTAATATACAAATTTTATTCATCATAATATAATTGACTGGCTTTGTCATATCCTGTAGCTATATCAATATGTTTCAACAATACACACTTTCTGAAGTGTGACAATAGCAAATAATTATAGTATGTATTTCTCAAAGAACTCTCACTTGACATAATACAACTTTTTCTGAACAATGAGCTAGAATTTACTCTTGGATATTCCAGCTAAATCCCTTAGTCTTCAGCATGAATAATTATAAATTATTCCTGATGAAGGCCAGCGAATTTAGCCAAAACATCAAGGTGGAAATTTAAGTTGATAGTTAAGAAAGTTGTTTATATAATCAATATAATTATATATAGCATGTTAGACCTTAATAAAAGAAAAGGGATAAACCATATTTTTAATTCAGTAACAAACTATACTCTTTCAACTGTTTCAAAGATGGTTACTTTTGTATTAGAGACAAACTCAATACATGCTTGTACCTGACCACTACTTGGTAACTAGATAATAAAGTATCTAATTTGTACTCCCTTAATTAAAAGTTCAAATACCTGTACATCCTAATATCGTATTTAAACCAGGATGTTGGGGTTGCTAAAATCAACATGTGCCCCTGCAATGCAGCATAATTTTAAGTTGTTATGAGTTGTTGCAAATGGATGGGATTAGGTATATAGAGTATGATAAGCACACATTATCAAGAATAGAATCTGAATGAATTTATAATAGTTTCAGGCACATTCATAGGTATCAACCTTGGTGAAAAGGAAAACTGCTCCCATTAACTGAACTAACTACCATAATTATAAAATGGTAATGAATCTCAATAATAAGATAACCACTTCAGCTGATTAAGAGTTAAAATGTCATGTTTGCTAATGCACAGCAGTATATGCATGCTCCAATTAAATTGCTGCATCTCACCAATCACAGGCCAGATTAGCTTGATAGGTATCAGCGGAGTTCAAAGGAGTTGAGCACTGATAATCACAGTGACCACCCTCCAGATTCTGGCAATAGGCATGTAATGGTTCCAAGCATGACTTGGGTTGTCTCTGAGGAGTTAAGCAGCTATTGATTCCCAGAGTTTAGACTTCTAGGCAGGCCATGCACCCAAAGAAATGTCAACCACCTGTTAATTATGTCCTTAACCTTCCTGCACTGGTCAATGGACCTTTTGGGGTTCCACAGAAGCCTTTTGGGGGAGTCGTTATATCCTTTCTTTCACGTGCAATCTAACAACTGACCTAGTCTCACAGGGCAGACATCTAGTCAAATCAGCTGTACCTCTATTTCTGGACTTGTTGTTGTGAACTCGTGCTATATTTTTTCATCCAAAAGCCTTACCTCACAAGCATCCACATGAGGCAATGGTTCATGACACTAGGCTTCATCACTTGCAAATCCCTTTTCAAATCCTCTATCATGCACCAGCACTGCCAACCAATTAGCTATAGATAGTATAGGTTACCATTCGTTATCCAAGATTTCCAACCACATGACGACCAGGGTTGTTTCTAGAATGGCTTCAGTAACATTACTAAACTTATCAAATACATACCAAATAACCTTCAAGCTCTTGGCTACTTGGCAGTGATCAAGCTAACTAATTATTATGAGACTAAATGGCTCTAAAACATATCTGATCAAGCAAAGTTAACTTAGAGAAATTCTTTATTAGTGGAGAGGTTTCCTATTTCATGTGTTCAGCAACCACAGCTAGACAAGATGAAGAGGATAGAGGAATTTTATAGGGCATAAAGCTGTAGACATCAGTCTTTCCAGTCTTTCTTTATGGAAGCGGAATGTAAATTGAAGAAAGAAGATAAGAAAATTGCAGGTTTTGAGTTATGGTGTTGGAGAAAGTGAATGGAGAAGGCAATAACGTAGGGGATTACAAGTGGGACAAGGAAGATCTACAATAGTAGCTACTCAAAGAACATAAATTAAAATAGTTTGTTGGAGACTATATGTATGTTATTATTAGTGGTGTGGTTTATATCATCCGTAATGAAATTTCAACTTGCATGGATTCATCAACCACAGTCAGACAAAACAACCAAGGATGGAGTACCAAACTTAGATAGTAGGAATTCATTGATTGATTGATTAACTCTTCCCGGGAATATAGCATTTCCTAGAAACCTAATGTAATAATTATTCTATCAAAGCAGCCCTTGTTGAAACCTTATCCACTAAACTACGAATAGCTGCAGTAGGATTTCCTTACACGAATTTCCATCTCATGAACCACCTTTTTCTATGTAAGTTAAAACATGATCCTGCCAGTGTTATATGTGTAGAGAACAGCCCTTGTATTCACAGGATAATTGCATTTTCTATTCAAGAGATAAAAATGATGGAAAATAGACATAATTGTTTCTCTTGAGTAGCTAAAGAACAATATTTAAATTTAAACCACAAGATGTCTTTCCTTTGGCTTTAATATCTCTTGCATGGGAGGTGTGAGGAAGAAGTTTTGGGTACTTGAAATATAAAGCATCAAGGAAAAACTACTAAACCATTACTTTTCTAATGGAGATGCTGAATACTCAAATGTTACTAAGTTCCTCTGTTCAAACATAAAGGTAGAACAATAATAATTATTGGCAAGCACACACCTTGTGGCAAATGGCATGTTTTTTGAGAATAAACATTTCAAAATGTTCAACCTATAGAATGCGATATTAAAAAGATGCAGTTTTGTGTAACAATCAGTTTCATTGAGGTAAGCAAACTATGCAACACATTGCTATGTAGCTATATTTTTACAACAAAAAACTCACGCCAAAAAATGTATCCAGGAGCAGATCATTTCTTAAAAGCAAGGGATTCAAAGTGATTCCAGTTAAGCATAGTTGCCTGTGCAGCTTTACTCTGAAGAAGAGCTTCTAGAAACAGGTCAATAAGAAATGGCTCATGCCAGCAGTTGTGATTGTCATCCATTTCTTTCATTGTTTTTGCTGGCCTCTTCAAGCCAGAAGTAAGCATGTGCAGGTAAAAAATTTGGTGCTAAGACAATTAAACATGTTTTGGTGAACAATATCTGAGTTTGTGCCTGTATACACTTTTGATAGTAAAATAAAATATTTATTATAACAAAACTCTTCTAAATAAGGACAGAGCCTTAGAAAACTAATTATTATTACATTAATGAAATAAGAGCCACTTCCTTGCCTGGCCAATTGAAATATGTTGCTTCCCCTCGGCCCCTTATTCTCTAGCACTACCTGTAGTTGAGAGGATGGATTTCTAGTCTAGCTTTTGTGAGTCTAGAAAGAGTGGTAGCTGGCTGTGATTTGTTGTTTGAAAACCTCTTATTGCAACTGCAGCCTACAATCCGTGCAGCTACTGTCACTTCCCCAATCTGCAGGTAGTAGGTGGAAGACATGGCTTATATTTTACTGGTCATTCATCTTCTGTGCTCTTTTGGTGAGTGAGAATGAGAATAATGCACCTTGCTGGCTAGCTTCTAGATATATAAGTTAGCTGCATTCTTCATGTTTAAAATAGTGACTACTGTGTGTATTTTCCTTGTTAGCTGTCGCTAGCTGAGTCTTTTAGACAGAAATTAAACTACCTCTATCTTGATGTACATCAATTAAATGTCACCATCTAATACTTAATAGAGGACTTTCTCCTTTGCACACATATAAAATAACCATTGCTAGTGATATATACCCTCACTCAGGGAGGATATTAATCAACTTTTTGTTTCTATGTCAATTTGTTACAATCTACATGCTAGTATTGTTGTCTTCCACAATAGTTGCTTTTTTTCCTTTTCATTTTTACTTTAATCAAATACAACATTATCTCTCTTTGGTTTGGACATATGTACGTATATAATTTGTATATTCACATAATGGCTACTGCCAGACATAATATCTTTGCTATACTTAGTGCATCTGTGGTAGGTGGTAATCATGAAGCAGGGCTAAAAATAGGGAAATTTTTGTTGATGGAATGGTTGAAAATCTTCACGAAGGGTCATTGTTGCCATTACAAAATCTGCCATTAACCTCCAAGGTGTTATACTGTCAACTACTGCTTTTATGTTGTAGTTTGCGCAGAGGAAACAACAGTGCATATCAAAGCTTCTCCATGTGCTATAGAAGGTTAATCCAACTATTATCCGGTGCACTTGACTCTCAGGAATTCATTACAGTTTTTTTTTCACTTCAAGCTTTGCAATAAGAGTGGCTGGTTCTAGTCGTAGCACAAATGCTACAAGAGTTACTTCAGAATATAGATTTCAATCTGTCCCTGGTGTTATAGGAAACTTCATTGACTTTATGGTCTAGATCATTACTCTATGTAGTGTACACACTGTCATAACAAAATGATAATTAGCTTCTAAACATTGAGAGCTCAAACACTACAAGAGTATCTATTACCTGATAGTAGATTTGAATCTATCTTTGGTCAAGCATAGAACTCATTAATATGTAGGTATGGAATGCCATGTGTACATACTGGGTTAGCTATGTAGAAGGAACTGTTAATGGTTGAACTGCTGCAGAGCTGACCATGGAAAATATTGTATGTTGGACATCATATCTTTGGTGCTTTTGAGAAGAAAAAGACACAGACATGATCGATGCTTGCTAAATAGAGGCTTAGAAGCAACAGTAAATAACTGTATGTAGTTGCTAAAAGTAGGAGCTTAACATTATAACCAGCTATCATATTTTATATTCCTACTCAGCTATCATGCTATTTATAGGCATGACTGTGTATCTCGGCTTGACTTGATGTTTGATGATGTGCCCATTGTCAGGTTGTAACCTAAAGGGTAGGCAGGTTTTGCCTTCATGCTTATTTTTTTTAACAATCAACTAATTTCTTTCCCTCAACTTCCATGGAAATTTTTTTATAAAATAACTGGTATGTCTTTTTTTTAAATATTGGTGGTTAGGTGTAAGATAGTGGAGTTCCTTACACTTTTTATTCTGATTGGTAGTGTTTAACTAAAAAAATTTAATCAATTCTAAACTTCCTGTGAGTGATGGTTGCCTTCTATGTGGGCTACTAGTATTAATTATTCAGTAAAAGGTGCTTCCTGGAAGGTTAGTCCTGATGAGGAAGTGTTTATCTCCAAGTGGATGAGATTTTAAGCTGTCTTTTGAAGCAAGTTTGGTTTCTAGGATTTGAATGCAATGATAGATTCACAATCATCAATTAGCCAATTTGGACTCTGCTGATGCTAATGAAACAAGTTAATTCCATTGCTTTCCATCCTCTGCATTGTGATTCAGTTGTGGAATATTTATTTCTCTCACCATGGTGCTCCCCTAACCCATCATAACATTGTTCTTCCCGAACACTTTCTCTCACTTATGACTTTGCGTTTCTTTCGTGGTAGAACTCAACCTAATCTCTTTCTCTTTTCTATGTCCTTTGTAAGTATAATATTTTCATCCTATGATGGAACACCACACCCTCCAATGGCATATCTGGTGGAAAGGTGTCAAGCACTTCTTTGCAGTGCTGTTCAGATAATATTCAATAACTTTATCTAACTTAAAACTTCATTTCATTCTCTTTCATGGTTTCTTTCTTTACCATCTATTCAAACATCCACTTCCATAAAGAAATATTGGAAACTAACTATTACCAGAGTAGCTTTGGTTATCCTTCGAGATTCATCTCAACTTCATTATCCTGTCTATCTGTGGTTTATTTAATCCATGCAAGTAGGAATGTAGTAAGGATGCCATCAACCACAATACCAATAATGAGAAATGCATAATTAGATAGTCTACCAACAAACACTTTTGTATTAATGATTCATGAGAGTTGACTCTGAATTTTCCCTGGGCCCTGGGCGCACTTTTAATTCCTTGCATTATTGCATTCTACATTCACTTTGAACAAAATCGGAGGCAAGCGGTAGTGTAGTAACAGAACAGAGGAATTCTTGTGGTAAGCAACTGTTGCACTGTCTAAGGCAGAAAACCTGTTTATATCTCTGATAAGTGACCCTTTAATATTTTGGGATGGTTAATGTCCATACAATATATTAACAAACTCTCAGTTGGCGAAGTAGATACACAATGAGTTTCTCAAGAGACAAAATTTACCTACTCAAGGTTTCAGCTAGATGCTCTAAACTTTTTCAGGAACGTGTGCTTGGTAGGCACTACAAAACCTGCAATACAACTTCAAGGTGTTATCTCCATGTACTGTTCAAGGTTAAAAATTGAAAGAACATGGTGCATGCATCTGCTTAATTCCTGGGATATACAATTGCTTGAAGTCGCTATTAGGTAAGTGATGTTGTTGATATACTAGCTAGCTTCGTTTCAATAAAAGACAAAGAGTACTTTTTGACTCACTATCTCTCTAACATCAGGTTTAATGATATATTTTAGAGTGTTGCAGGTAATAAATTTCTGTCATAATATTTTCATGCTATATCCAAAATCATTTATTGCATTCAGCTAGAGCTATAATAGAGACATTACATTTTTTACTGTTTGTCGAAGACAATGACTAAGATTGCCACTGTCGGCTAAATTATTTCTGCAACTGCAGTACTTCATTACTAGACAAGCTGCTTTTTTTAAACTGTCTATTGTGGACACAGACAGAAAGGACTGAGAGAAATACTATATTAGCAACTCAGTCTAGTTTAACCATTATAGATGTTCTAAAGCTTGGGTATGACATGTCAAGGGGCATGGTGTGGTCCTGCCAGCCCAAACAGGCGGGGATGTGGTGGAGGTTCTTGTGTTCACAGGAATTATCCCTTACCTTGCTTAACTTTATGACCTTAGTAATACAAATGAACATTCTCTGTTATAGCACTGAAAAAAATTGGAGATAACTACATTCATGTTCATATTTATCTTGGCCTTACGATACTATGGTTTATCTTGGAAAGAAAAAGTGCAATCAAGTTCAAACTTCCTGTGAGTGCACCACTCCATCAGGGTTGTCTTATGCTGGCTACTAGTATTACATTATTGAAAGCAGTGTAGTAATTGTAATCCATTGCGAGCCAATCCAATAAGCTGCACACTCACAGGAAGTTTGAACTTCATAGAAAGGAAGTAGTTCTGGTGAAATTAGTCATAATGTTCTTTTGTAGCAGTAAACATACCCTAAGTCTACGTTTGTGGTGTTTGTGTGTGGTTTATGTGTACATGGTGTGTGTAGTTTGTGTGTATGTGGAGGGTGAAAGAGAGTGTGTGTATATGTGTGTGTGTATTTTGCGATGTGTGGTGTGTATGTGTGTTGTGTATGTGTAGTTTGTATGTGTATGTGGGTTGTATCTATGTGTGTGCATGTGTGTTGTGTGTGTGGTGTGTGGATAAGTGTGTGTTTTGTGATGGATGATGTGGTGTAAGTTGTGTGTGTTTACATGTTGGGTCTATGTGTGTTTGTGGTGTGTGTCTCTGCGTGTATATGTATGTGTGTGTTTTGTGGTGTGTATGTGTATGTGTGTGGTGTGTGTCTGTTTTTGTGCATGATTCTGAGATTTGTGTTGTGTGTATGTTTTTTTGGTATGTGTAGGGTGGGTGTGTGATTGTCTGGTGTGAGGTGAGTATGCATTTATGTAGTGTGTGTGGTGCGTTGCGTGACGGATGTATATGTGTGCTTCTGTGGTGTGTATGAACTTTTGTATGTTTTATTTGTGCCTTGTATTTATGTGTACATGTGTGTGTGGTGTGTATGTGAGTGTAGTGTGAGGTTGTAGTGTATTTGGTGCATGGTGTGTGTCAGTGTTCGTATTTGTGTTGTGTGTGTGGTATGGGTTTTGTGTGTGACTAAATGTTTCTACGATGTGTAAGTTGGTGACTGTATGTTTCATATGCATGTGTGTGGTGTGTGTGTGTGTGCGTGCATGCTTTTGTGTGTGGAGTGCATGTGTGGTGTTTGTGTGTTGGTGTGTTGTGTGTGATGTGAGGTGTGTGTATTTATGTTTGTGTGTTTTGTAGTATATGGGTGCTATGGTATGTGGCGTGTTTGTGTGTTTTTGTGGTTGTGTGTGAGATAGTGCATTGTGTGGTGTTAATTAATTTATTTCCTATAATGCCCGTGGCTATGGTTAGTGAATTTATCCAAGTAGAAATAACAAAAATCGCAGAACAAGTCTAGCCTGTGCCTTTCAAAGAGTCCTATATCTTAGCTTGCTATGGTTGCTCTATCCATGCAAATTGGAATATTACAAAGATGACTACATAACCACACTATACAGTGCAACGTGCTAATCCAACAGCGATAAAGTCTTGGTAAAGCTAATGGAGAATGTCATTAATATATACTAGGCTTGCCAGTTCCAAATGGCCAATCACTCCTGCACCCTCATCCTCACTTAGCCTTATCATACTCTGTGACTATCTACGGCACATTGGTCAAGTAACTCAAATACTACCTGGTTCCATTCCCTTCTGCCCCTTGAGTGAACAGGATGAGGACAAAGAAGTGAAAAACACACAGAGAGAGAGAGAGAAAGGGGAAGAAAGTATACATAATATACCTTTATGTATATTATTTGGCTTATTCACTTATTCTCAGATCTCAGCTGTTCTGAACATTATTATGTTCAGAATAACTGGTCTATCAAGTTGTCTTGATGTTGTTGATGTTCTTAGTGACATTGTTAAGGATGGGGACCTAATGGTTTAGCATGTTTTGTCTTAGTGCATATTTTTTTAGTGACCCAAAACTTGTTCCCAATACTTGCCATGCACGATATGATACTGCCAGTAACACTAGTCTTATATTACATATCATACACACCTTCTATTTCTATGGCATGATGTCCTTTTGCAACTATTAATCATGGCCTAGGTCTGTTTGTGTAAGGGGTGTATGTGTGTGAGAGTGTGGATGTGTTTGTGTGGTGTGTGTGGGAGAAAGTTTGTGTGTTCAGTGGTGAGTGTGAATTTGTGTAGTGTGTGTGGTGTGTGCATGTGATATGTATGTGTGTGCTTGAATGGTGTGTGTATGAACTTTTGTATGTATTTATCTGTACCGTGTGTTTATAGATGAGTGTATGTGCGTGGTGCGTGTGAATGTGTGCGTGTCTTTTTGTGTCTTGTGAGGATGTAGTGTTAGTGGTGGGTTGTGTGTGTGTTTGTAGGTGGGTGGTGGGTGTATAACTGCATGTTTCTATGGTGTGTAAGTTGGTGTATGTATGTGCATATGCATGTGTATGAGTTCATTTGGGTCTGGTGTTGTGATGAGTATCTGGTGTGTTTGTGTTCTTGTGGTGTGTGTGAGAGTGCATTTGTGTAGTGTAAATGTATGTTGTGTGGCTATGTGAGTTTGGAGAATATATTTGTTTGTGTTCAAATAATGGGGTGTATGTGTGGCAGAGTGTGTTTGCGTGTTTGTGTTTTTGAAGGGTAATAATTGCATAGGAATTGAGCTATAATCCTAGCCATCACAGGTTTCTTGCCTTTGGCTACTCTGGTTATAATGCCAAATAGCTATGGGTTAGTGAATTTATGCAAGTAGGAATAACAAAAATGACAGAACAAGCCTAGCCTATACAATACAAAAGGCTCCTACTTATCTTTCTATGGTTGCTGTATCCATACAAGTTGAACATTACAAAGATGACATTACCACACTCTTTTTTGTGTCTTAGTACTAATTTTTTCAGAGACCCAAAACATGTTCCCAATACCTCCCATACAAGATATGATACTGCCAGAAACAATATATCTACTAGTCATATCGGACACACCTTCTATTTCTATGGGAAACAAAAAAGTGCAATCAACTTCAAACTTCCTGTGAGTGCACCACCTCATCAGGGTTGTCTTCCTTGTTGGCTACTAGTACACTGTTGACCATGTTGTAATCGTCACTTAGGAGATAACCTCATATGTTGCACATCCACAGGAGGTTTGAAATTCAGAGAAAAAAGTACATCTGGTCAAGATAGTCATGATGTTCTTTTGCAACTATCAATCATGCCCTACAGTCTGTTTGTATAGGGTGTGTATGTGTGTGAGAGTTGCTTGTGTTTGTGCAGTGTGTGTGTGGGAGAGTTTGTGTGGTGTACAGTGAGTGTGCATTTGTGTAGTGTGTGTGGTGTGTTTGAGAGATGTATAATGTGCTTGTTTGGGGGTGGAATTAACTTTTATATGTATTAATTTTTGCCATGTGTTTATATATGTAGGTATGTGTGTGGTGTGTGTGTCTTCTAGTCACTGTGTTGTAAGGATTTAGAGTATTGTGTGTGCAGTGTATGTGTGTGTGGTTGTGTGGTGTGTGCTGTGTATGTGGTTTGTGTGTAACTGCATGTTTGTCTGGTGTGTCAGTTGGTGTGTATATGCTGTGTTTGCATGTGTATGGTGTGGGTTCATGTGTATGTGTTTATTTGTGGGATAAGTGTGTGGTGTTTGTGTGTTTGTGTGTTTTGTGTGTTTTGTGATATGTGGTGTGTATGTGTGTTGTTTGCGATGTGTGTGTACCTAGTGTGTTAGCTAGAGTGTCTGTATGTATGTGTGTGTGATTTGTGATGGGTGAGGTGTATGTGTGTGTGTTTCTGTAGTGCGGCTACTTATGTGTGATGTCTATCTCTGTGTGCATGTTTCTGAAGTTTGTGCTGTGTGTATACGTGTTTGTTTTTGCATGTGAAGTGTGTGCAAGTGAGTGAGTGTGAGTGTGTACATGTGTATTTCTTGGGGTATGTGTGTGTAAAAATGCGTGTTGTTTGTGTGTGATTTGTGTGTATGTTTGTGTGTGTTGGTATAGTCTGTGTGGTGTTTGTGTGTGAGAGAGTGTATGTGTGTTTCTGTTGGTGGTCTGTGTTTATTTGGGTTTGGTGTGTGTATGTATGTATTTGTGTGTGTGTTTTTTTTGTTGTACGGTGTATATATGTGTATTTGTTCTTGTGATATGAGATGTGTGGTTTATTTGCATGAGAGAGTGTATATATGTGTTTGTGTGGTGTGTGTCTGGGTGGGAGTGTCTATGTGGGTGGGTGAATGTGTCTGTTGATGTATTGTGTGTTCATGTAGTGTGTGTGGTGTGTGAAAGAGAGTGTATGTGTGTGCTTGTGTTGTGTGTATTTGAATGTCTATATTGTTTGTTTTTGTTGTATGTTTATATGTGTGTAGCTATGTGTGTGTGTGTCTTGTGTGTGTTTGTATGTGCAGTTGTGTTGTTTTTTAGTGAGTGAATCCTTGTTTGGTGTGTGGGTGTAGTGTATGGTGTGTGTGTGAGTGTATGTGTTTCTGTTGTGTTTGTGGTGTGAGTTGTGTGTGTGGTGTGTGACTGGGATTGTGTGGTTTGTTGTTTGAGTGAGTGTATGTGTTGTGTGTGTGTGTGGTGGGTGTGTTGGGTGTGACTGTCTTTGTGTGGTGTGTATGTGTGTATGGTGTGTGTGTTTGTGGGTAACACACTGCAGCTAGCTCTATGTCTATGGTGTATAAATGGTGAATGCTTACACTGTCAAAAAATAACCTTTTGTATCTGACCTGCTGAAATAATGGGTGCCTCTAGATGGAGCAGATCAGATACTTATAAGCCAGACAGCTTTTTGCCTCTAAGCTGATGAAGTAAAGACTACCTTTAGATAGAGTACATAAGATACTTATAAGCGAGCACTTTGATTCTCAACTGCTGAATCAAGGGGTGCCTTTAGATAGAGCACATCAGAGACTTATAAGCTAGCCTTTTGTCTCTGAATTGCTGAATCAATGTGTACCTTTAGATATACAGCGGATCAAGCCAGCATTTTTACTCTGACCTGCTGAATCAAAGGTAGATAGAGAGAAGATCAGAGACTTAGTCTGTACATTTAATAACACATCAGTTTCTATCATATATTTCTATCATATATTTCATAACAAATAAAATAATAAAACTCTCAGAAAGAATTTTTTTCTAAAGAATGCCGAGGTGATAAATATCATTAATTATGTTACTCTCTATTTCCAGTTGTTGTGAAATCCCAGAATGAAGTGATGTGCCATAATGCTACAGGCTGTGAAGGAGATTTTGAAATGATTAAAATGGAGCATTGTTGTGACAATCGCAATGCTCTGTCTGGACTGTCATATAGAAACACCACAACCATGGAATGCAATGACTGCCCCTGGAGTAAGTTGAGCTGGTAAAGTGGATTGGAGTGTACCAAGGGTGGAAGAGTTAACTCATTATCTGCTCACATCTAAATGTTTATGCAAAGTATTCGATAGATAAGGAATATTTGCTTTAAGAGTCAAACTTGGTTAGGAAATAGTTAAGCATTCATTAAGCCACTTATTTCCCTTTCCAGCACTGAAGATTAGATGCATGTGTGGGATTTAAACAAGCAGTGACAGTTTATGCTGTCCTGGAAAATGTGGTACACATAATACTGTATGTATTTAGGAAAATTCAAATGTCCAAAAGGAGTGAAGGGTGAGTGAACAAAACTTGAGTGTATACACAATCAGTTAAGGTGGGTCTACAAATGAGCTTGTTACTTTAGCCAACTGCTACATACTATTAACACACCCTACCATTATTTTAGTCGTGTTCAACAGATTCAGGCACTGAAGAGATGGTGAACAAAGTAATAAACACAACTTGCTAGTCCTCATTATATACTAGCATTTTTTTAGCTTCCACTTTTTTTAGTTGTCACTTTGTTGAGCTCACAGTAAGAGGACAACATGAATCTTCTTGTCAAAGGACGTCTGAAATTACTAGAGCTTCTTTAGCTGTCACCTCTTCCTGCTGTCACAGAATGTTACCATCTCCACTGCCACCGTTGCCACTGCAACACCACAAAACTTGAATTTTGGACTAATTATGTCTGCATATGCATGATGTCAACACATGTTCTGGACAAAAAGAGAGGAGAAACACTAAATGCTAGCTCGAAGTATTTCAGATTGCATTGCTGATGTTCACAATATTTTAAAAAAAGATACCTCAAGTTGTGTTGCATGGTGCGACCAGTATATTGTAAATGAACCATAAACCAGTAAATGAGACAAAACTCTTTGAGGGTGAATCTACAATTTGAGGAAATTTTCAGTAAATCAGGATAAATATATAGCATAATTACAAAGAATACTCTGCTAACACTTTTCAACATAGATCTCTTAACTTAGTCTTCACTCGTTGAACTTGGTCTGTAATCAAGGATATTATACCCTCCTCTAGCAGAAGCTGGTTAAATTAATCAAAGATCAAAGCTTGTAAACTTATACAAGTTTGCCTAGTGGCAGCTAACTTGTAGTGATTTGCATAGGTTACCTATCTGACCAACATCTACAGCCAGGAAGTGGAATAGAGACAGAACTACTCTAATTCAGTAGGAGGGCTTCAGTTGTAATAAGGCTTCACCTGTGGTAAGGCCAATCAGTAAACCTTCATCCACTTCAGTTATCAAGGCTTCAGCTGTAGTGAGGCTTCTGTTGTCAAGTTGATAAGTACATTATGGAGCTTTACACTCTAGCAGAGAACTGCAATATGGTGAGCTAACCTCAAAATGATACAAGACCACCTATTAGTGGGCATTCATGATGGACCACTCTCAGAAAGAACCGAGACCTTGCTTTGGATAAAATAAAGAAAATAATTTGCCAGTGGGAAGCCATTCAAGAACAACAGTTAGCACTGCAAGGAGATGATGGATAGCCTTGAAGCGCAACAATCAGGCATGGAAGCATTAGTAAACCAATCGACAGACGAAAGGGTGCTTACTCACCAAGGGATACTGAACAGTACCAACAAGCAAAGAAAGAATGCACAAGATGTGGCAAAGGTCAACACACTTTGGGGGAAGAGCAGCTATTTGCCATTATTGCCAGAGAAAGGGTCACTACAGCAACATGTGTCTGTTAAGGACAGTGGCTAAAGTGTTTAGCGAGAGCTACACTCATGTCGACTGAGCATCCCTCAGCACAATTGCAGCAAGCAATGGAAAGTGAAGGTACAAATGTCCAAACAGATGACAGAGTTCAAGCTTGATATGGAGCAAAGGTCACAGCCATATCAAAGACAAACTTCCAGGAGATTGGGAAGAAGTTGCTAACTGTAGTAGACAAAAAACTACCTAAAAATTCTGGCGCAGTTCCAAGAGAAAATTGCGTACAAATGCACTCCTGCCAGAAAATGATATACATGGTGGAAGAATTAAAATCTAACTTACTCGGCCTTCCAGCAATAGAAGCACTAAATTTAGTAGCAAAGATGGATGCCACAATGACAACAGATTAGTCAGGCATTTTCCAGAAACACTCATCCCTCTTCTAAGGATTAGGTATTCTTGGAGAACTATACGAGATCCATCTGCAGCCAGAGGCAAGACCATATTCCCTTTTCACCCCAAGAAACATACCTCTACCCATACGCTCGAAATTGGAATGGGAGTGAGAATGCATGGAATCCCAGAGAGTCATCTCCAAAGTTGACTGTCATAATCCATGGTGCGCAGGAGTAGTAGTTCCCAAAAAGAGTGCAGAGGTCAACCAACATATCTGTTGATCTCAAACCATTGAACGGGAGCATCCTCAGAGAGGTGCATGCACTCTCTAAGGTCGAAGAAACCTTAGCTCAATTGGCAGGAGCAACTTTTTCACAAAGATCTATGCCAACTCTGGAGTCTGGCAAATTCCCCTTACAGAATGATCACAACTTCTTACCACATTTATAACGCCGAATAGTCGTTACTGCTTCATTAAGCTACCGTTATGCATCTCTTGTGCACCTGAACACTTCCAGGAAAAGATGACCCAAATCTTAACAGGTCAGGATGGAATGCACTGCCAAATGGATGATGTGCTGGTATTTGGCAATGACCAAAAACAGCATTACAGCCAACAAACAGTCGTGCTTGACTGGACCAGAATGCGGTCAAACTAAACAGTATAGTACATTCTAGAGCTATCGTTAGTACATCGTTAATTAGCACATGTCACATCCTCCTTTCTTGGAATTCAGTCAGATTTGGACCGGAGCCTTGAAGGCCATTCCTATCTGGGTTCTTGTCCTGATTCTTCCCGATATACCTGGTTGGTCATATCTCATCGCTAGGTTCGGGGTGTTGGGTGTGATGTTGAGGTGGATCATGTTTCTCTGGACTTCATCACTCTGAGTACTGTCCATGCCCATCTGTGCAAAAGAGTACACACCTCATCTCGAGCCGCTTATGTCAACACCTCTGCCAGACTATCCATGGCAGAAAGTTGCATCTGACCTATTCTACCTGAAGGGAGACAACTAAATCACTGTAGTAGACTATTTCTTGAGATATCCAGAGATTATAATGCAGAGATAAACAACCTCTACTGGAATCATTGATGTTTTGAAGTCAGTGTTTTCAAGACATGGTATTCCAGAGGCACTAATTGATGAATGGGCCCTTGTACTCATCCGAAGAGTTTGTTCCTTTGCTGCAGAGCACAATTTTAAACATGTGACTAGCAGCTACACTTCCCGAGAAGCAGTAGCTTAGCTGAAAGGACAGTTCAAACCATGAAGAACATTCTCAAACTGTCGTGAAATCCATATCAGGATATCCTCATCTACAGATCCACTCCCCTAACCTGGTGTAATCACTCACCATCAGAGTTTCTAATGCGAAGAAAGATTCGTACAAACCTCCACAAGTACAGGAACAGCTCAAACCAAATTGGCCATATATGGAAGTATTCAACAGGCAAGATTCAGAATTCAAGAAGAAACAGAAGCTCTCATTTGACCAATGGCATCGTACTTGCATACATCCCAAAAACGCAGATGGATCAGATGTGTGGATCACTACCGATAGCAAGGATCCAGTAACAGGGAGAGTGACAGGGCAAGCCAACAACCGTCCTTCATAAATGGTCCCTACTCCGAGTGGTGAAGTCCGGTGAAAAACGATCAAGCTCAACATCACACCTGACACCACGAATCTAGCGACCATATATGACCAACCAGGTACATCGTGAAGATTCATGACAAGAACCCGGACAGGAACTGCCATCAAGGCCCTGGACCGACTCTAATTGTATTCCAAGAAAGTGAAATGTTTCTTGCAGACAAACTTTCTTAGAGCACACTAGTTCAAGGTCCACAAAGCTCATAACCAATTATTAAGTATTTGGTGAAGGATATGCAATCATAAAGTTTAGAAGGGAATGTGATAGGTAATAGTAGAAATTGGAAACAATATTCGAGTATCTCCCATTTGAATAGAATACATTGTGTTATCCACAAGTATTTTGGTTAATCTAATGGACCATCGGAATGAGCTAATTTTAGAGTAAGTAAGATAAACAGTTATCTTATAAATATAAGGAGAAACTTCGCCAATTATTGAATATGTTGTTGTCCGAACACAGAAAAGAAAGACTTTTGCTTAATTAAAGATTTCTTTGTCTTATCAAATAATAGAACAAATTACAGTATTCTCGTGTATCTAATTGTAAGCCATTTGGACATAATTTATGAAAAACTGGTAGCTAATACACTGAACCTGTATGCAAGATTTTTCATCACAATATTAAGCTTCAACTTCACATATTTCATTACAACTTCCTGAAATTGTGTTACAATGATTGGCTAAAAGTGTTTCTACAGACGGTAAAGAGTGCATGTCTTTTTGGGACAGATTCTCTCAAATGATTGAGTTTGATCATATCATGATAAGATTACTGCTGCAGTCAAGAAGAAAGAAACCACAAATGTGGGACAAATTCGTTGCTTTATTGGCATGGCCAATCAGCGGAACAATCTCCTAGCCGATACCACAAAACTTCTACGATATCTTCTTTCCAAATGGAGATGGGGACCAACTCAGAAACCGGCCTTGGCCAAGGTGAAGGAAGCACTAACAAACAGTTAGTGCTAGCATAGAATCCAAATCTAGAGACCATGTCTCTGCAGATGCCTCATTCGGAGTAGGGACAAACCATTGACAGAAGCAACGTAATGGCAGATTTAGACCAGTCAAGTTTGTGTCCAGATCTATGACTCCAACTGAACAAAGTTATGCACAGATTTTTAAAAAAGAGACTCTGGCTCTCACCTGGGTAAGCGAGAGATTCTCAGATTACTTGGTCAGGCTTTGCCTCCACAAAGAGACAGACCACAAGCTATTTGTACAGTACTGCTGGTGGGCCAATAGACATTGAATGAACTAACGATCTAGGTACAGTGGTGGTTCCAAATGAGAATTATACATTTCTGTTTCACAATCAGTCATGTACCAGGACAAGAGCTAGCTAGTTACAGCATATGCACTTTCCAGAGAGCCACACCTCTGAGTAAAATTTAGAAGACCAGGTACTTCAGGAAGAATTAGATGCCTACATACAATAGACTTTGCCAAATCTCCCATCAGTGAAGGACATAAGAAGTCACAAGCAGAAGGACAAAGTGTGTAAAGCGCCAGTGACATGCTGCTTTTTTCCCTTTTTTTGGTCAGCTAAGAGCAGAGTTAAACTTGAGCATACACATTATTGTTATGGTGATGTCATAATAATATAGGTAACACCTAATATAGTTAGCTTACCCACACACTCTTTTTTAGGTCATATTCAGTTTCCGTGCAACTAAGATGCATCTCTCTGGCAGAGCTGAGGAACTTCCCTCTGCTCTACTTTCAGGAACAGTGGAACATTCATCTGAAACTGCGAGAGTTGAAATCACTGTTCAGTGGCTGTTGTAGCCTTAGGTTAATCTAGCTCAAGTGAAACCAGGCATAATGCTACAGTTTCTTTTTATAAGTATAACTCATATAGCAAGGAACAAATAAGGTTTGGGTCAAATCAGTTAATGTGGTCCTCATTCTATATATTTATGGAGCATTGATAAATATGTGTTGTATGGTGTGTGTTTTTGTTGGGTGCACGATTTGAACTGAACGCTTCATCCTCATCAGGATAAATACAGACAATGAATCATGTCATTTGTGGGGAAAAAATTACAATTGAGTATAAATGTGTTGTGTTGTGTTATTTTTTTTTCATACACACTACTGAAGACAGAGATTTAGTTGAGATACTCGTAAAAAATCTGCTAAAGGAAAGATCTACAATAATTTTACTGAAGTCTGTGTAAATAACAATACAAATTATTGTACGTTCAATACTCCAAGGTTTAAATAATATTATCTAGTTTAAAGCACAGCTGATTACTGTGGAGATTAGCATACAGTCAATATCATGGCTAAGTGGGAGTTCTCACCTTACTGCTCTGACTCCACCTGTAGGTACTGACTAGGTGCTGCAGTTATGTATAGCAGCTGTTAACAGTCTAGGCTTGGCCCCAATAAGTCAGGCCTGGATGACAACTTACGTGGTGGTAATGTTGCTTACCAAATATCAAGTATCTGAGAGAAGGGAACAAAGCATGTTTTTCGAATTTTTTTAAATTTATTTTACTCCTACTCTACCTGTGCATAAATAGTTTCCTGATGTTGTTACTTACTCTGTAGTCTTTGGATTCTTTGAAACAACCTACTCCGACAAGGAACGTGGAGAAGCTCATTCAGTACTTGTTGGAACTATATCTGGACCCACTCCAATTTCTGTCAATGTAACTGTGACACTGAATAGGATCACAGCTGGTAAGACTATAATTTTCATAAAGAATGCTCAATTTTCACTGATGTTAATTACATTAGCATTATTTATGTTATGAATAATGATTCCGTATGCCTAGCCTCATGTTGTTAATTCACTATTGCCTTGAAGAGGATCAAAGAATGTTGTCCCACACATGGATGAATTATCTTTTTTAACTGTTATAAAGAGAAAAGATTCAATTGTTTAACGTTTATTGTTGTTATATTCTGGCAGGACTTTAAATTTGTTCTCTATAATTTGTTACAGATGAGGTTGACATAGTTCTATTTACCATTTTTTTTCTTCTTCTAGTAGTAGTAGTAGTAGTAGTATATGATCTGTCCACATCCATCCATCCATCCCTTTGTCCATCTGTTAGTGTGTCATGGTTATATGCATGCAAAACAATACGAAATCTTCCTGAGCTGCACAGTGTTGAACAAGAACTCTACAGAGTGTAATACAAATAAGGAGAGCTGCAGTAGTAGAGACACTGGGAAGAAACACGGTACAGCAAGTAAAAGTGTAGAAATTGCAGAAAAAGTTGACTGGAAAAGACAAAGCAATGGAAAGTACACTTAACAAAACTCATACCAATAGAGAAAGTAATGATCTATTTGACAATTAACAGAGCAAAAATTTCAGTGCGATAGTGGGACGAGGAGAGACCAGCAAACATTGGTAAGAGTAGAGAACAGATGGATGCAGTATATACCATAGGTGTAAGGCATGAGGAGTCACTGGTAGGTGGAGAACACTAAACGCTGCACTACCAAAGTTATATAGGATAAAGAGTGAACAAGAAATACCTGTAGGAGGAGAGTAGCAGGGGCTGTATTGAGCACCAAGGAGTCAGTCAAGGAATAACCACCAAATTATTATTCATCATGAAATATTTTGCCTATTTTACTCTTTTAACATATTTGATGTTTATATGATTATGGTACTAAATAAATTCACTAAAAATAATAATAGGATATAGCCCAATGGTAGATTGTTTCTACTTGAAAGAATGATGATCTGCTACAACCCGTTAAAATATAAAATAGAATTGAACATCTTTTAAACATAACACAAAACATAGCTGAGTTTCTGTGAGTACTCACTAGTTATTATTTTAATAGTATTTTTATTATTATTACTATTATTTTTATTGTTTCTATTGTTGTTATTTTTGTTGTTGTAATTGTTTTTATTATTGTTGTTTTGTTATTTATATTTATTGGTATTATTATTAGTATTATATGTATTTTTACTACCGTAGTGTACGTAGTAAGCGCCCACCATGCAGTAAGCGCCCACTTCCCTGATCAGAATGATTTGGACCAAACACCCATTGATGTGGAAGCACCCACCAGATTCCATACGCGGCAGCTTCTAGGATTGAATCACATGTAGCGATTTTTTTTTTTAACTTTTTTATGTACAATCGTTTGCATACAAAATATTATGGACAGCTGCCCACACACCTAAAAAGAGAGTCATGCTGGAAAGAAACTGACAAGTTACACAGTGAGTTTCAAAGTGGAGGTTATAGAATGCTACAGGAGACAAGGAATGCAAAATGTGTCAGCAACTGCTAGAAAGTATGGAGTAGACAGAAAGAGAGCAAGAGAGTGGAATGAAAAAATTATGCATTGATTGATGCAAACATTGGTAGTGAGAAGAAGAAGAGGAAACTGCATGATGGAGGAGCAATCTTCAGCCAACAAGTGGACCCGGAGGTCTTCGAATACCTAGAATTGGAGCATTCTGAATGCAGGGTTGTTCTGAGCAAAGATCTCCTGGAGAAAGCCTTGCACATTGCTGAGAGCATAATTACATAGGCATCCAAAACTTCCTTGCATCCCCCATGTGGCTGCATGGCTGGAAGAAAAGGTGGAATGTTGGTACAGGCAGAGAACAAATATATCACAAAAGTTGACAGAGGACTATGGAGTGCAGCTTTCCCATATGGAGAACCACCTTCTGATACCAAGAGCTTCACGACTATAGAAATTGGCAACATGAATCAGACAACGTGCAGGTAAGCATTGTTTACTACTAACTGCCAAGTTATTATCACAGAGTGTGGTACATATAATTCTGAAACCTGGGAAATCTCTATTAACTACAATACATTTCAAACACAGGTTGATATCTCAGTAACTTATTAATTAACTAATACTAGCAGTGATAAGAACTAACAAAAACTATCTTTCCCACAAGCCAATAAGAAACATTGACAACTTGTAATTTTATCACTAGGTTTGATTCAGCACCTTCTGCCACCAACAATTGTGGTGGAGAGTGAAGTATTCGCATCGTGCCCAAAAATGGTTTCACAGTAGCTTTGTGTGCAGCATGAGATGGAACAAACTCCCTGTGTCATCATCTTCAAAGAGAAAAATGGAAGATTTGGCCTATGTGTTGTTAGTGCACTTTGTATTCCTCTGAATGTTGATGCCACTGCCACCAAAAATAACTGGATAACTCACCCAAGAGTGCACATCTGGCTACGTGGGGTGTGGAGAAAATCTTCTTACGGTAACTGGCACCTCTTAGATATTGATGGCTATCGCCCACACAAGTGTGCCGATGCCATGGACGTTGTGAAGAGCTGGAAACTGACCTAGTATTCATTCCAGATAGTAGGCCAATTTCAATAGTGATCAACAAATGATTCCATACATTTTGTGTAGGTGCATGTACATCCCTGGCACAGCCAATGGATGTTTCAGTCAATAAGCTCATCAAGGACAAAATGAGGGAACTGTGGATGGACTATCAAGCACTTGCTGAACCAAGAAGGACAACTTAAAGTCCTGCTCGAGACAGAATGCTACAGATTAGGTCTCTGTGCTGCATGGAAGTCTATTTCTGAAGATATGATAGCTCGCTCCTTCCTATACTGTGGGATCTCCAACAATATAGATGGTTCTGAGGACCAATATCAGGGAATGCATTCCAAAGGAGGTAAGGAGGAGAGCGCAGATGTTGAAGATCCCTTTGCTGACCTGACTGATGGCAAAGCTGATGAGGTGGAGGGCCTGGATGAAGCTGAAGAAGAGGACCAAAAATAGAAATATATAGCGCTAGCATGCATGCGATCCAAGAATAAACTTTGTTATTTGAATAACATGAGCACCAAATCCATGTGCAAATCTGAGTTCAAAGCTTAATGCACGTTTATGGAGCATTTCATGGGTTGCTGGAGCAAGTGCTCATCAAATTGATTTTAGAGGTGAGTGGATGGGCTTAATACATATTCTACGGATATTACTACTACTATTTCTACTGTTATTATTAAATGAAGCATTCTTATATGGAGAAGACAAGGTTGTTACAACCTTGTTGAACTTTCTGTCTAACCCACAATACTTAGATTCTGACAAGCATCAATACTGTCACTATGTAGGTCATATTGTCAATATATATTGTACCCGATATATAATGGCTTGCATAAAAATCCTTGATGATCTAGGATAACACTATGTGAAGTGTTAAAATGTGTGATGCACTCCTGTAAAAATCAAATATTAATCCAACCTGGTCAATATACCTACACAAATTAAAGCCTCATGATTTTTTAAACTAAATGCCATAACCTCAGACAATCATGTTATTTAGCATGTGCGCATTGAATTAGCTGACTCAACTTTCCTGTATTACTTGTACATACAATGTTTAAATCAGTGCTGAGTGAATCCAGAAGTGCAGCACCAAATAAGAGAGCTAACACATATAATCTTTGTTAGTATTGTCTCTTCTTTCTCCATCTCAGTTGAAAAAAGTCTATCTAGACCCGCAAAACTACACTCAGTACATTTGACTGAACAAAACCTCACTGCTTAGAACTATATAAAAGATATCCAAATAAATTTTGCACTATGAATCTTTCTTACAGCTGGCTGCTCAAATAGGGGAGCCTGAATCTCATCAGCTGACCACTTACTTCTGCAGTTTATAACTTCACTCAAGTAGGAGTATTCACAGCTGGCTATGTCTACTTTCTAGCCCATTTTCTGCATGTATTATTACTACAGCGACATTTTTCAGCAGTATTTCTGTCATATACTGCAGGATGCTCTGATCTTGTGGGCAGGATAGAGGCAGGTACATATTCCATAGAAATAGTTGAAGAGGGAATATAGTGTGTATAAGTATATTATACCAGATTATATGACTGGAAACCTCAAAATAATGATAACCTGACCTTTTTTGGGGCATATAAGTTGCAGTTAGAAAAACATAGAGAGTTGTAAACAGGCGGTTGCTAATATTGAAGCCCCCTATGAGCTAACTACTTGACAAGAACAAGTTCATTGTTTTGTCTAAAGGTTTACAGGAACATCAATGAAATGCCTTGAGCCTAGTGTGTACACATGCAGGGGAGCTCAAGTGGTGATGAAAATGCAGAGATGCTACAACAGAAACTGCAAATCTGCAATGCTACATGAAGTCAACTTCACCAACACCCCTTCAATGATGGGAGCATCTTACCTTATACAAACCATGAACAGCCACTTCCCACATGTGGGCAACACTTTGTTGTCATGATGAACTTCCTAGAATAGAGTCTAATATGAATATTTCTCAAATCAGTACCATAATATCCACTAGCCCATAAATTCTTCTATTTAAGCATGTGCAGAGGTATTAATCTTTTCTCTCATTTGCATTATGAGTATATGGGAAGTAATTGGGATCCTTCTAAACTGCAAATCATTACAAAACCTTAAAACCTTCTGAAACAGGTTTTTACTCTGTCTTAAACTTGGTCAAAATGGACAAGTCCTTCATTCCTTCCAGGTCTCCTTAAAACAGACAATCTGATTCAATCTTTATAGGGTTATTATATAGTTGAAACTTAAGTTAATTAAAAAAATCCTTCTCTTGCAGCTGTTGTCATCGGGTTTAAACAAAGAGAATACACTTTTAATGAGCCGGATGAGGTGACATTGAAGCAATTGACCTTAGTGAAGGAAGATAATCGTAAATCTGAGCAAACATTTCGAGTTGCAATTATCACTGAAAGTAGCACCTCTCCAGGTTTTGTCACATTTCAAGCTGATGTCAAGGCTCCAAATCTATCACTTTTGTTTCTTTCAACATCAGAACAAATCCATTATACTTTTTCCCTACAACCTGATCAATCTCCTGAAGGAGTTGAAGTATTTTGTGCAATATCATCAAGTGAAGGCTCCATTACTTACAGGATACCAGATGCGAGATCTAGAGTGTACCTATTCACATCAGTTCGAATACAAGATAATGATGGTAAGATATTTTGTTATATGGTTTATTGTCAATGACTTAAGTTTTAACAGATGTTAATATATTATAACAATTCTGATGTTTTAAACATAGCACCATCACTATATTCATTCCATAGTTGGTGATGTTGAAGTTGGATTTGAGAGGACACAGCATTTCGTAAATGAGTCTTCAACATTTATGAGTTTATGTGTAAAAATTATGAATCATTCACTGCTATTTGATTTGAGAGCACGTCTGGATTTGTTAATAAGATTAACACCTGGAAGTGCAGGTAATCATATTTATTAGAACAGCCAATAGGTATTGTTAATCTACACATGTCACTATTAATTGCACCTCACAACATATCTGCTGAAATGTCATTGTTAACTCTTTAGGGTTGATGGCTGATATATACATGATGTAAGCTTCATGTTCCCCATGGATAGTGGATATATCTGCCTAAAAATGTAACTTGTTATCCATTGCCAAAAAACTACTAGAGCTAACATGAAAAATCAAACTCTAAGATTTTTGCTAGTGAGGCTGACCTACTCTACATCAGAACACAGGAGTTGCCAAAATGACAGGCTTTACAGTGACTGCACCACTATCGTCATTTTAGACAAAATACAAAGTCAAAAATATGAGAACCCATATAGCTAGTCTAGTTACAGCTGGAACAATCACTATTTCAGCCTAATTTGCCTGCTGTACTATAACTTTAGAAGATGAAGGTACCACTCTCTAAAGCTAAAATAGTTAACATGGTGCTTGGTCTAAATGCTAGCAAGCTAGATATTCAAAAAGAGTATTCACATGCTTTACAACATATCAACAGAGCTTGCCTGATTTATTGAAGAAGGAAAACTTGATTTTTACTACTATTGTCATGTGACATTAAAAAGAAATTATATAACCTTGATATTTATACTTGCAAAGATTAAGAAAGTCTACCTCATAATCATGATTTTATTCCTCTTTGTATCTTCAGATATGGATGACTTTGACAACAAGGACATTTATGAACTTCGATTTGGTCCAGATTATTTCTTTTCAAATTTGAGTTCCTATCTCGGGGATACTAGATGTACTTCCATAGATATCATTAATGATGATACCGTTGAAAATACTGAGTCGTTTACTTCTTCCATATCTGTCCATTCTAAGAGACAAATTGGATCAGTTTTTATTTCACCAAACGTCACTGTGATCAACATTCTGGATGATGATGGTATGTAACTATGTTATATATAGTTTAGACAGTCACACTATACTCCTTTTTATAATTAAAATAGAGAGGTGGTAGCCTATGATTTTAACCACCTATTTTCAAAATACCTGCCACAACAAAGTAAAAACAAAAACCAACAAAAAATACAAAAGCTCAGCTAAACCCACTTTAGCAACTTCTTGTAAGACTTAGTAGTAGATTCAGCAGCTTTTCTCTCAAAAATTATTCCCAACACACGGTAAATCAGAAGACAAAAAATTATATAGAAACTGTAGAATCTTCCTTCTAGATTTCTATATTTTCTCCCCAACCCCCATAAGTTGGATTCCATTTTAAGATTCCAAATTTTCGAATAAGTTTACATTTCTACTATTTCTCAAGTCAGTAAACCCAAAAATGGGTCATATTTCAACATCAACAATCACACTCCTGCATATTTGTGCATGTGCTATGTTGATATTATCTGAGCAGATTATGAAGCTGCAAGTGATTGCTGAAAAGAATCGTCAGAAGGTTTAAATTAGAACATTACTCTCTTCAGAAAAGAAAAGTTAAGCAAGTCTGCTGTTTTGAGCACATACACAACCATAAAGGAATTCATCACGCATAATGTATAAAGACAATAGAATAATTACCACCAGCTGAAGATACAATGCATGCAAATAGTTGATCAACATTTTATCAGATTAAAATGGTTACATTACAATGTTTCAACCACTATGCTTTGGCTATCTTCAGGGCGAAGGAATATTACAGAAGAATCAAGGTGCTTCAATGTGTTAGCTAACATAATGACTTAAAGCAATCACAAGGAGTGTCTGTGATGCAGGACTACATTGATTGCTTCAGTGCAAAAAAGCAGCGTAATGTTGTGGATGCTTTTTTCACAAGTATATCTTCCATCTGCTGGTTGTATTTCTTACTGAGGCCCTTGTCTACGAGATTGGCTGATTTTGGTTTGCATGTTTGAAATTGGCAGACTTTCTGATTTCACTTTATTGAATGTATTCTTGTGTTCCTTTATCGAGATCTTCCACCTCCTCATCTTTCCAACTTATACCTTCCCACAGCAGCAATCAGACATTGCCTGGATAAGATGCATCTCATGTGATTTCCTTTGGACATGTGGTTCTCTCATGTCTGATTTCAGTCACGCTGATGAAGGCAAAAGCATGGTGGTGGAAACTTCTTTTTTTAAGTTGATAAAAAGAGAGGTCAATTTTTTAGTATTTTGAGAATTGTAAACTGTATAGACTTTCAACAAAACAGGTGAACTACTTGTGATTAATATGTACATGTGTGTCTGTGTGTGTATTTAAGTATCTTAGAATAAATCCCTTAGGTTTACTTAGTTCTGAAGTTATTCTGTGCAAGTATACTAAGTTTTTAAGGAGTTGTAGATAAATTAATCCTCTACAAAGATGGAAGCTCTATTAACAATACAGGAACATCATAAATACTGACCTGTGCAGTAGCAGGGCAACCCATGAAGCATGGCTTAGGCACCCAGTGCTTGGATCTCCTTGAAGCAGATATATATGCTACAATGATTGTATTAACTCTTCTTCTCTTCTCTGGATGTATGAAGCTACTCTTGATCACTTCCCTCTGTTGCTGCTCTAGTATATTGTAGCTGTACCATTACTTGTCGAGGATCTCATGAGTAAGGGGGTTGTTCTTTTCTTCTTTTCATATACCTTGCTGAGAGTAGCTTTTCCTGACTGCTCCCCTAATTTGCTGCCTTTGCTAGCATAGAGAATTAGAAGCTTGCAGCTACACTGCTGGGAGATATGAAGCTTTATTGAATCCTAAAGGTTGTTGCTTGCAAAGTTCTAGTGAAACTAGCTGAAGGGAAACTATTTAAAGACTATTGATTTAGTTTTATCTCATTCCAACATCCAGCAAAATTACTACTCGAGTTTTTAAAGATCTCCTGCAAAAACACCAAACCAAGATGCATATATTGCAGAAATGTCACTCCAACACAGTTATGATTATAAAAAGCAATGTCAAAATAGTCATATATAGTCTGCTTCATGGGTTGCCCTGCTACTGCATTCCTAGGCTACTGGGTGCCTAAGCCATGCTTCATGGGTAGCCCTGCTACTGGGTTCCTAGGTCCAAGTGGGGAACCACATTACCATATTACAGAGAAAATATTCTATTCTCTGTTCTTATTGGCAGTTGTGGGGCATTTTCACCACCATGTAAAAATATTTTACTTCATGTCAAGTAGCCTTTAAGGTTAGATTTCTAAGTTTAGAATGCAACCGTGATTAATACTTGCATCACTTCCAGTTCCTTCCCCCCCCTACCCCCACTCCATGTCCAGGGAAATGCTGCGAACCCCTGCTATTATGTTTTTCAAACTTGTGTGTCATATAGCTATAACTACAGTTGTGACCTGATAGCCATACTTGCATTATTCCCTTTTTTGTCTGGATAGTGCTGTGTAGTTGTGAGCTGGTTCAGACAAAACATTGTGTTGTGTTTAAGGACAACACAAAGAAGGCTTTTAGCCAAACATTTTCTTGATTTTGCAGGTGTCATTTTCTAGCCATTTTGCAGCATTTTGAACATAGATTTCCCTTATTTTTACCTGAATACACTAGAAAGTAATGGGTTCCTTTACAGGGTTTTTTCTTCTTGGGGGAATGGAAGAAATAGCTCACATTTGTAAGTGAAGTTTATCTGTATCTTTATGACTAGATTTGGCATTATGAAATTTACTGTTACAATATTCCCATCAGATGACTTTTTTGTCTCGACTATGTAAGTAAATCTGCAAGTATATTATAGAAGCAGAAGTACTTTCATTTAGTCTACGAGGGAGGAGTGCAATAGATTTGACTTCATACATTGAGTAGTTATTTATGTGTGTATAATGTGTGTAGCTTGTGGTTAGTATAGCTGTAGTTTGTAGTCACGCCTATAAGCAACTCTGCACAAAACTTACACAAACCTGCAAGATCTTGCTTGCTACAAGATTAATCCTGCACTTTAATATGATTTTGTAGTTGTGCACAATTCCGGAACAACATTGCTGTGTATTAGCTGTGTCTATAAATAGTTTGTACTCATGTCAGTTGGAGGCTGTGATCTACCAGCTAAACTCTGTTCTCTGCATACAGCTCTAAGTGCACTGAGTCTAGCTGAGTCGGTCCAACTGAGTTGCATTCGGTCTTCATTGCTACTGGACTACATTATTGGAGATTTATTGCACTAATTTTGAAACCTCGGCGACGATCACATACATGTACATGCATTTGGTGACCCCTTACCACTTATTACACAATCATAAAGATTTATCAAAGTATTATATTGTTGCAAATGATTTTAAATTGTAAAGGGTAGTTGTGGTCGACCAGTGTGCATCCTTATTTCCTTTTTTGACAAGTTAATCCATGTTAATAAACACCTCTACCTTAGTTTCTAAGTATTTTTCTGGTCAGCTATCAATGCTGAGAGGTAGTTTCTAACTTGCTCATCCATGTATGTTTATTTGGTCTTTATTCAGTGGTATATAGGACATAAATTATTACATGTGAATGAACTATGAATTAGAGATAGCCATGGGTGCATCACCATTTAGTTACCAAGAAGCAATGAATGTGTGTTTTAGAAGAAATATGATTATATTACTCTGCTATTTCAAATAGAGGATCCAAAACAATATAGGGAGTCCTAACAAAATCTCCTAATTTAGTGTAATTCATCATAATGGAAACATTAATTTTCTGTGTACTTATATTGATATCTTAAATAACTAATTATATTGGGTTACTCTAGCAAATGAAAACCCCTAGGTGGTCAATTTACAGGTCTATAATTTAATGTACAGGCTTTAGTATAATGTCTCATAAATGAACTTGTACTTCAAACACTTGCTTAGTCAATCAAGCCTAACTTTATCTAGTTTTTAACAGTAAACTTTCAAACTGTTCAAATCATTGGAGTATAAATAAATATGTATAATAATCAGCTTCTTGGATATTGACCCAAAATACTATCTACATAGCGATATGTTATTCTATAACAAAACCTATGGCATAGATATCCATCCTGGAGTGCTTCTTTTCTCAAGAGTGAAGGGTTTCAGAGCTGTTCCAGGTCAATATAAGTGCCTCTCCAGCTTTGTTTCAAACAACAGTTCCAGCAAAGACAATCAAAGCAAAGAGATCTTTCATGTTGGCAGTTGTTATCAGCCAATTATATTTTAATCTTTTTTATTCAATAAAGTTTTGTGGCTCATATATTTTGTTAAAACAGTCTACTAATAATATGGGCAGAAAATGGCATATAATTCATATTTTTGTTTTGTTAAAGATGTCCAAGTATGTGGCTGCAGACACTATCAGCAGTGAAAGGATTATTACTTCTATATATTGGAAAGCAATGCACCAAATCAATAGCAAGATTTACCTCTTTTAGTGTGTAGGCTATAACGACATGCATGCCAGTTAAATAAACTGGCCATGATGAGTAGCTTTGAGATATACCTTAGTTACCATAGAGAGTATTTCTCAAACAACAACATCAAGAACAACTAAGATGCAATGATATATTATGATTATGTTGGAAATATACATTCCAGAGGACATCAAGAGGAGGATGGGAGAGAAGGGAAAGAATGCAAGTATATGAATAATTATTTTAAAATATAACTTCTCACTGAAGGGAATTTAAATAAGAAAAGTATGAAGTATGAATTGATGAAAGTGATGTTCTGTTTCATTGTTATAGATGCTGTTATTGGTTTCATCAATGCACCTTATACTGTGAATGAGTTTAATCGTGTGGCAACTATGACAATTGGAGTCCTAAAAGGCAGCAGTATTCAGATTGATGTTCATATTTCAGTAAAACTTTTTAATGGATCTGCTATTGGTGAGTCCATTAATTATAATGAAATCTAACGGGCCAAGCAGATTGAAGGAGCTATTGCACTGATGTATACTATAATATATGTTATGTGATTCATAAAGTAATAATCCCTCATATTCCAAACAAAAATATTATAAGCATAAGTTAGAAGTTTTCCTGTTGCATTTGAGAGGTGCCATCCGGAAGAATGCAGTTGGAGTAGAATGCAGCTTCCTGTTTATTTGGAAATGTAAGATATAGGTAATCAAGCAGCATCACTGCAAGTATCTTGCTGCGCATGTCATGTGGCAGCCTAAATCCTTGCCGATATATAACATGGAGTTCATGGTTAGACAGAGGTTGCCTATTTTAAACAACAGAAAGTGTGAGTTAGCACATGATAACTGTTTACAACACTGGGAAAACTCTAAGAAAACTACAAAAAAAGCCGAAAACATTTTTTAATATAAACAAACAACTATTTTACATTCATTTTCAAAAAAGCAAGGATGATCTAGAGTGTACTTGAAACCAGTTAGATGGCCCATTACCATTTAACAGCATATAACTAAACCAGACAGTAGGATGGCCATTTGCCATTTAAAATTGTTTTACCTTAGTTTTAAAAAGCAGTATAATAATTTAGTTCTGTTTCTTACAATAATAATAGTATTTTTTTGGTTTAATTTGTTGTTTTACAGCATTAAAATTCCACAAACCAAATAGCAAGAATTACCCTAGCAGTAGAGTCCCGTTTTAAGTGTACACTATTGCATTTGGAAGAAAAAAATTCCTTTATAATCATTCGATGACACTATCTAGTCTTTGTACACTATAAAAGTCAACAATTTCATACCTGTTTTATTTTTGTTATTTCTTTAATAGAAGATCAGCTTGCCCATGTCTTTTTGCCATCTAAAAACTGATTGAAAATGTTGATGTTTTGGTATTATGAAGGAAGTACCTGCAGTATGTGTGGGAGTGATAGGAAAAAATATTTTATTTTGATTTCTCAAAAAAGTAAGGGAAGAAAAACCTACCATGAAGTTCAACAATATTCAAGAAACTTTTACCTTTTAAATAAATGTTCACAGAGAGTATTACAGCTTTAAAAAAAGTAGTATATTAAAGGGGGAACATTTTCTACAAAAGGTAAGGTGTCCGTACATCCTTTTTATGAATCATATTTTCGGGAAATTTTTGAATTAATAACTTTCATCTTGTTCCAAAAATATATATTATTATATTCACTTCCATCCTACCCAAAGAAGTTGCTCAGGATGACTTGTAAATGAATTATCCACAGAAAATGAAAATGTATACCTTGTCTATTATTAAAGTGCACCCAAACCGGTGCACATTCATCGATACATGCCCCACACACTTTAAACCTCGTTTTGTTGAGTGTCTGTGATGTTTGCTTGTTGTCTCAACAGTAAGCTTCTGAGTACACTAACACTTCTTTGCAGCCAAATTGCGCAACAGCTAATCAATCAACTCTATTAAGTTATGAAAATGAATTTCATTGTTTTTATAGACTTTTTGAGCTACTGATTTACAATGATAGTGAAAGATTCAAGGCATACTGGAAGAGATTTTGGAGCTGCAAGATGCCAGAACTGTTTTAGCTGATATATGATTTCTTTTTTATGGGTGTTTTGGTTTTTTGCATTTTGAAATTCGGTGGGTGACTCTACCATCTGAAGGTAATTTATCTAAACATGCTGGACCACCGAACACTACAAGAAGTGCCACGTAAATACTGGCTATATTCAGTGTACTTCTTTTTGCAGGAAACATACGTTGTGCATTGCCACAATAAATATTTGTCTAATGTGAAACATCATCGAGCTGTTTCTTTTGCATTTTTATTCCATGTCAAAGCAAAGAACACAGCTAGACCTTTTCAAAAGAAAAAGTATTGTCCTTAATATGGAAGTAAGCTCAAGATCTGTGCTATTGTGATGAGAGCATGAAGTTTAGCTAGATAGCAATTCTAAAAGTAGACTGCACGATTTTATGAGGAGCTAGGACAAAGAGTTCAGTTATCTGTACATTTCAGTTATCTGAACAACATCGGGACACAAGATGTTTGGAAAAGTGGCTTCTTACTGTAGTAGTGAGATGAATATAGGGAGAGAGTGCTAGAGTATTACCAATTAAAATGATAAGGACTGTGTACCCTTGACCATTTGGAATCAAGCCAAGCTTATTATGGATCTTAGCAATGTCATTATTCCTGATGAAATCTACAACATCTAGTCAGAATATCGAGGGAGAGTTGATTACTGAGAAGGTCATTATGATATTAATAATGGTTGTTAAAACATAGACTGTACCATGCAGACAACAACTACTTAGATGACAATTGCTATACAAAATCATGTGCACCATTTGACTCAGTTAGGGGACTGGTTAAAACCGTGTACACCAACATATCATTGGTGACACGAGATTAAATTATATATCAGGTGATACGATTAGAAATGGTAGAGGGTTATCTAACTGGTTGGTTATGTGGCATGATTGTAGATGTTAATGGTTTGTCTAACTAGTAGTCCACATTGGTTCAGTCCTGCTTCCTCCTTCTACAAGTTATTCTATGTAATACTTTAGCACTCTCTCCCGATATAGGTCTCACCACTAGAGTAGTAGAGACCATTTATTATTACTTTTTATAGCTATTATTATTATCTTTCTAGAAAAGGGGAGGGGGGGGGGCTTTAGGTTGCTTAGAAACAAGGTGGTCATGGCTCTGAGGAATGCTAAGCTCTCCTTCAATTATTCACTCTCTGGAAGGATCAGGACATTAAAGAAATTTTGGTCTTCCTTCCACATGAGTTTTGTTGAGGTCCCTCTATTACCTAGAAAATATTTCTCTTCTCAACACATTGTTTACCTCCACTCCTAAATCTGCACCCTTTACTCCACCCACCTCACATTGGAAGGCTCTATTCCAGTCCTCACTTCAGTGTAAACCAGATGATGTATTGAGGATTACCATCATGGTGTGTGAGACCATGCTCATTCCATTTGCTCATTTCTATCCTCATTGTTAAATTATTCACTTTTTGAAGTCAAGGTAGCAATATTTTGCTCCTATTTGCAATATTTCGCCCCTGTTTTCATGATGGTTGATGAGTTAGTTGCTGCCAATTACAGGACTGTTTCCTTACTCGCCTTGCCTTCCAAAATTTGGAAAGAATTGTGCATAATGTAGTGATTGGGTATGTTCTGGAAAACGACCTCCTCACAACGAGGCAGTTCTGGTTTAGGGCAGGTGGTTCACTCCAAGAAGCCATTCTTTCTGCCACAATAGACTGCAAAGATACCCTGTAACATTTAGTGTGGTCTGTGTGTTCTTGGATCTGTCCAAGACATTTCATTCGCTGCAACATCGTCTTGTCCTGGATTCACTTTTGAGAGATCATGTCAGACACTCTATGTATGTATTCATGGACTACACTGACAGAATGCAGTTGTCGCTCTGGAAGGTGTGACCTACCCAGCAATAAATGTGACTTCTGGTGTCCACCAAGGTTCAATCATGGGCACCCTATTTTTCGTTCTATTTTGGGTTGTCGGTCTGAACTATAGATTTCCAGTACAGACTATTTGCAGATGGTATAGTCTGTTACAAACCAATCACCTTGATGGAGATCGGCTATATGTGCAATGCAATGTCCTTATTATTGCTGAGTGGTTACAGTCACAAAATCTGCACCTCGACATTAAGAAGACCAAAAGTCATGTGATCTCCAGGAAGCAACACCCACCAAAGCTTTTACTTGTTGTGGAGGGAGAGCAGATTTAGCAGGTATATTCAGGTACCTGTGATTCATGATCTTTGAGGAACTGTGTTGAAGCATGCACATTAACCAGGTTTTCTGCAAGGTGAGAGACAGTCACTAACTTCAAGTTGGTAGATAGGCGACGTTTGTCATACCTGTACAGATCCCAAGTGCTATCCATACTAGATTATTGTAGTGGTGTGTGAGACCATCATACGGCATATAACATCTTGAGAGGGTTCAGACTTTTGCAACATGGTTGGCCATGAGCAACTGGTCCATGGCTGGTGAGACTCTCTGTCAGGGTCAACCTTGTGTAGCTGTTGAGCAGGTCTTATCAGAAGCTGTGCTGTGTCCAGCATATTCTTACAGGGACTCAGTGATCCCTGACTTGGTGTTTGTCCTGCGCAATTCTCCTGATGTAAGAATTATGAACCCATATTTGCATTAAGACAACTGTCCAAAAAAATAAAATCTTCTTTGTTGTGCTGTTTCCTTGTAGAATGCTTTGCCTGAAAACATTGTTTCTAATCTGGTTTTAAAAAAGCAATAATTAGTACAGTACAGAAGGCTTACTTTTTAATGTTTTAATGTGTCTCTCCGATTTTTCTATTGTTCTGTTTATTCTCCTATTTTTGTTACACTTGAATTGTTCTGTTCACTTGGCATGCCTTAGTATTAGCAAGTGCAAGTTGCCATTGCCCCTAATGCTATGCTTGAATGTTTACAAAAAAAGTATCATAGATCATTACGACTGTCATATAGACAAAAATTTCCACTCACAATGTCTGCTCTTAACTGGAGAAGCAAGCCACAAATTATACACCGACACACACAATATCAATACAGCTTACGAGTGAGAGTGGGTTCTTACTATTGCTGCAGCTGGTGGTTGTGTTAGCTTCATTGCAGAAGCATGTATCTGTCGACTCACATTTTCTCCAATAACATTTTTAAGTTCCTCAAAATACGAGTTTAGAGAGTACCACAACTTTAATGCTCTTGTTCTCCTGCCCTTTGGTGAATAAACTCAACAACAGGTAGTGCCAATTGTCTTGCATTTGAATGTCTTGTTCGAGATGCTACAGTTTGATCTTTTTTCAATACCTTTTTGTTGTTGTAGGCATAACTGTATGCTCAAATTTAACCCGTCTAGTTATTGAAGTCAAGCCAACAATGTTTAGTAAATAAAAGAGGATAGACATGTCAATGACTATTCTGCACTATCTAGTCACTCGTGTCATTCCGTTATCTAGCAAATAAGCCTTCTAAAAAGAAACTAGTAGTGACAATGAAATACAAAGTAGTCAAACTAACAATATTAAAAAGTCACTGCCAGCATTTGTTTTCTAAATAGATTGACTATAGATCCTTGACAGTTCACATAAACGTACTTGTTCCATCTGCCACCAATGCTATGCCTTATCGCTTACACCAACCTTCACCTCGATACCTCTGTGTAAACTCAGACACTCTTCCTAAATGCTCTATAACACACACCAACACAGAAGATGCCTAACCACATATAAACTTGGATTTCATCTGCCAATTTAAATATTGGGTCAAACAAATATAGGGAGTACTGCACAGCCATTTACAGTTTATCTTAACATGTTCAAAGATGAAGTACATCTGTCATCAAATTTACCTAATTTCACAAGATGGTAGAGAAATGCTCTGAGCATGCTTATATTTTTATGTTTATCATAAATAGTTGACTATCTGCAACTGAATGTGATGGAATTATACAGTAGTTCTTACCAAACAAACTGGTATTTGTCCATCAATAATTCATTGTAGAGCTTCATTTTATAGAATCACTCATATTATTTACAGCATAAGCAGATACTTCATTTCTACAGTAAGAATTTGTGTCTATACAACAAGTATATATTGTGAGAATTGAATATCTGAACCTGCCTTTTGTATTATTTAAGTGTGGCTCATTGATACATGCTTGTAAAACATTAGGATTACTATTTCCTTACCACTTTATTTCAGCTTTCTCTGACTTCATGAATGACCTCAGCAATAATGGAATGATAACGCTAAATGCTAGCAATCCTACAATGAATGTCCCCTTCTCGCTCGTGGATGATTCCATTATTGAACAACTTGAAAATTTGTATGCAAGCCTAAATTTTTCAGGTACTGCTGATCCACATGTAAGCTTGGATCCTGCTCCAGCAGAAGTCATCATATTGGGAGATGAAGGTAAATATGATAAATATAAGTACTTGACACCATAACTACCCAATCTTACTGCGAAAATTACTACAACAAATCTACACTACACAATTGCTTCATATTTTGTACCTTTATTCTTATAGGTGTCCTCTATACTGAATAAGTTTGGTTTCCATAGCAATATAATTGTGGTTAGAAAAATGGCATGCATTTGACCCATTTCACCCTAGGGTAAATCCACAAAAAAAAACTATTAAAATTCATTGGTTTTGCTCATGAGTTTTCAATAGCAAAAACTCAATCACCTAAAAATGTAGATAACTTCTGTAAGACAGATTTTCATAATTTTAATGCTTCAAAATTTTAAAAAAAATTTAAAATCTTATTAAAGATTACAACTTCACAGGAAAAATGAACTAAAATTAAAAAAATTACTAATGCCAAAAAAGATTGTAAGACAAACATTTTTTGGGGGAAAACTATAAGAAAGTTACACGGTGAAATGTGCGATATTGTTGCCACCTTCTCACACATCATATTCAAAATTATCCTACGGTGTGATTTCAACAATTTCACTGCCTGATCAACCTTTTTTTCTGGCAATGTGTCCCTCTCTGTAAGCTTTTTAATAATTGTGTGCTTTTCAAAAATACTTCCTGATTTTCACAGTGGAGTCGAGAGCTGGTTCGATGATCTACCTCAGTCCTGGTAGAGTAGAGTTTGTGTTGTACCCGTGTATCTCTTTGGCTGTCCCAAAACCCTCTCTATTGGGTTCATCTCACAGTGAAATTTGGGGTTAAGTGCACAGTATGATGATGACCATCAAAATATGTCTGTCTTTTCTGTTAAGTCATATTTTGGTATACTGAAACTGAAATCTTCATGATCAGTGACAATTTCATGCCAGGAGCATTCAAGAGCGAAGTGTTGATGCCATGCTCTTCCAACATCGGCTTCATTCCCTTGGGAATTCCATTATTTTGACTAACTTCTGTACCTAGCTCCCCCATATTTCATCTCTCATCACAGCTTGAGCCAACACCAGGTCTAATGTTCAATCTGTTCACATTCAGAATATCTGGGGAATAGGCTTTGTAGCATCTGCTCTGGTCAAAGAGCCACACAAGTGTGTACATTGCAGGAGGATTCTACTTGAACTCTACGATCTTTGCAGCTCTCTCAATCTGATTCATAAACTTCTCTCCAGTCCAATATCCTGCTAGTGCAGCACTATACTCAAACAGCTCTCTTGCCTCACATGGAAAGTCAGATCAAAGGCCCTGGAAACTTCTAACTTCTCTGGTGAGAGTCCATTATGTTCATATTAAATCACTGACCATAATCCCACTGCCCTTAGTTATGGAGAGAATAGCTGGCTTGTCAGTTGAGCCCCACATCCATATCTGAGCTTCATTCACATTGAATATAGATTCATCATGATAAATCATTATTAGCTACTTGTTATTCTGTTCAGATGGTAGTGATATGGGAAAGGGGGAGTTCATAGCTAGAGAGTGGACTGGGCTGGTCAATACTCTTCCAACACCTTCTAGTATTCCCCACAGTATTTAACCACATCTTCACATTCTTGACCATTGATGTAGACCGCCTTCTTGAGGGACATCGGCTTGAAACCCAAGTGATATAACCAGCAAACTGCAGTTCAAAGTGAGATGGAGTAGAGGAAATGTGGCAGCAAGTGATGGCTAGGAAGAAGAGCTGAATTTTCAAATTCACAAAAATCTATATCAGTCATGTCTGGCTTTCCCTTCTTAAAAGCATTCTCACGAACCCACTTCATAGCACTCTCTCTCAAGTTTTCATCACTGAACAATAAACAACGATCCTGCTTCACTTGCTGAATCTCATTCATTCTAAACTTGTAATGAAATAACACTTTCCAATACCCCTGATAGTTCTTTCATGAAACCCTATAATATATAACATAGCTGTATATATGTGTTAGAAAGTGAAAAACACAACTATAATATTTCCAGACTCACGTGCTGCATCCATCTTATTCATCCTGTCTCTGTTCTGGAATCTCTCATAGAGAAGCACAGATAGCATCTTATGCTGTTCTAGAGAGGGTAAGTATCCATTCATCAAATGCTTCTTGGGGTCTGTATATTCCTCTTCCTCTTCTGCATCTCCATTAGGATCCTCCTCTAAGTCTCTGTCTTCATGATGCTGGTGTTGATCAAAATTGGTGGGTGGTGGCACTTCTGGTGCAGATTGTACTGGTACCAGTGACTCAGGTTGCTGAATCTGAAGAGCCTCTCTGACTTCTAGCTCTACTGGTGCCGATTGTCCTTGTACAGGTACCTTGGGTTGCTGCCTCTGAAGAGCTTCTCTACCTTTATTTACTTGCTGTTCTTGTTCCTTTAAGTGATTTGCTATTCTCATGCGCTCAGCTTAGTTATCACTTCTCCGCTTCTTTTTCCACCTACTACCAATCTCAGGATTAGAGCTCATTGTAGCACAGCTAGAAAGAAGATGGAAAGACGAAATGTAGATGCCAATGCGCAACATGTTAATAACTCACATGCAGGCCATAGACAAAAATCTGCATGCTTTTCGAAGTGTCTCTATTTCAGCAGCTTACCGAATAGCATAAATTTATATATATCAAGGAAATTATGTAGTTATGATAGCAAGCACTATACCAACTCCCAGTGTATTGCCAGAGATATATTATATATTGCATTTTATACTGGAAATAGCCACTCAGACTGTATTGCCAGAGAGTATTTCCAGCATTTTATATTGGAAGTACCATCTCCCAGTGTATGCATTTTATATTGGAAATACCCACTCCGACTGTATTGTCAGAGAATATTTCCAGCATTTTATATTGGAAGTACCAACTGCCTGTGTATTGCCAGAGATATATTATAGCTGGGAAATACCCACTCCGACTGTATTGCCAGAGAGTATTACCAGCATTTTATATTAGAAGTAGCAACTCCCAGTGTGTATCGCCAGAGATATAATTATTATAGCATTTTATATTGGAAATACCAACTCCGACTGTATTGCCAGAGAGTATTTTTCCAGAATTTTATATTGGAAGTACCAACTCCCAGTGTATTGCTAGAGATATATTATAGCATTTTTTTATATAGGAAGTACCAACACCCAGTGTATTGCCAGAGATATATTATAACATTTTATGTTACTCCGAATGTATTTCCAGAGAGTATTTCCAGCATTTTATATTGGAAATACCAACTCCCAGTATATTGCCAGAGATATATTATTAGAATTTTATATTAGAAGTACCACCAAACTCCCAGTGTATTGCCAGAGATATATTTTAGCGTTTTATATTGAAATAGTGTATTGCCTGAGATATATTATAACATTTTATATAGGAAATACAAACTTCCAGTTTATTCCCAGAGATATATTATAGCCACACAACCATATCCAGATTTCCTTTAATTTGATCATAAGATGGAACGAAGCACAAAATGAGGAGGAAGGTGGGGAGATGGGAAGGATTTTACACCATCATTTCGATGTAATTACTAATAAATCTTATTATTTGTTGATAGATCGTGTTGTTGGCTTTGTGAATGCACCTTATACTGTGAATGAGTATGATCACAAAGTAACCTTGACTGTAGAAGTCCTCACTGACAGAAAAGCTATTGGCCGTGGAATAATTTTTGGCATCTTTCTGAGAGAAGCAACTGCAAAAGGCAAGTGTTTTATGAATTTCAGATTATTCCCTCAAAAGTTATTGCAATAAAATAAAGGTAGACACACACTCAGCAAGGCATCACTAACTATTTATTCAAGTCCTCAATCTTGAGTATATCACTGAACCAGCATTCCATAAAGTAAAGGCAATATTTATTAATTGATGATGTGAATTTTTGTGCCATGTTAATAATTTATAGATGACTCGGTATATAGAGAACTGATCTGATTACTACTATACAGTAGCCTATATCACTATACCCTTTCTGAGTGCATTAGTATGAATACCAGTATAGTCATTCATTTTATGCCAGTTCCCCTACTACAAGGCCACTACAGTTAAGATACTTCCCACAGAGCTCTTAGTATAAGTTAGAGGATACCTTTTTATCAAGTTATATTTATGTAACCATGAAAATAGGAGGAAGTAATGAGAAAATTTGATGACTGCATGTGAAATTAATTCTGAAGCTGAAGGTCAGAGGTTGATGTACTTTTTCCAGCCATTCTGTCACAACATTCTTATGGCAAAAGTTTTGAAATTTTGTTTTGTGTAACGCAAACAATTTTTATGTGTTTTTTGCTTGTAGATTAGAAATGATGATTACAATTAATGGATATTGGACTCCCCTGTGAAATTAACTAGATGACATGACTATTTTGTACCATCTATATATTTTAATATAAACTCTGAATATGTTTAGTACAATACATTTACACACTTACTAGTTTACAATTTTAATTAGTTTCATTTTACTTTCATTTCAGCTACCTTTGACTACTTGGTTGACTTGAGTAACAGTGGATTGATTATTCTGAGTCGTCGTAATCCTATACAGAATATAAGCTTCTCAATCGTGGATGATTTAGCTAACGAACCTCGTGAGCATTTCTCTGTTAGTTTAGCAATATTTACGTCTACTCTTCATCAAATAACCTTGGCTCCTACTTCAGCAGATATCATTATCTTGGGTGACGAAGGTAAATCCATAATAATTTTAAAAAATATTATGAAGTCATCCTAATTTTTCTCGTGGTATTGCAAGACCTCCCTCCCTCTCTCATTTTTTTCCATTCTTCAAGTCTTATTTTAGTTTCTGTTTGTTGTGTGTGCTGGTGTGTATATTGGGGGAGGAGAGGAGAGAAGAAAATGCCACAAAATGGTTTCAGCTGTAATCTATGTTACAACATAACCACATTTCCCTTCTAGTTTCTGCTGTTGGCTTCAAGAAGAGAGAATATGTTGTGGATGAGGGTAATTCCAAATTAACCATGGAAGTTGGATTTTTAACTGATGGTGAAGTGTTCGCAATATCTCTTAATATCTCTTTGATAGCTGAAACTGCTAATGGTGAGTTAATTATGATGCGATTTCTAATCGCATTTTCCTGCCTTACTTAAGTTATTATTATTATTTGAATTGGTGGCAATTATGAACTAGGAGAAAAGGATTTACACAATAGTAAAAGTAATTCTTAGCCACACTGTAAAGATGTAGGTATGCATGGCACACCTAATGTTGTTTAGCAGGTTGACCTCAATGCACTTATCTTTTCAGGTGTGCCAACAGACAAGCATAAATGGTACAAACTGCAAACTGATCAATAGGTCGATAGCACACCTAAATTAGTGAAATATCATATGTTATCCCAACAGTACTACTGCTGTTTTTAAACTCTTTTTAAATAGGACTAGCCAAAAAGAAGCATTTTGAGCCAGTTTTTATCTAGCACATGTGGTGGTATTTTAAACACGGAGTAGGTATAAGGCCATGCAGGCATTTTCCCTATCCTATATGGTTCCAAAATCCAATGGTATTGAGGACAAAGATTCAGAGACAGAGAGAAAGGGTTAAGTCTAGTCGTGTAATCCCCATGGCCTGATGGTGATAATGAAGATATTCTCTTCACCAAATTCAGTGAACCAGAGGAACTACATAACATTCCAAGCAATAATCATTGGTAGTGGACCCACATTACTAAATGGAATGTTATGCAAGGGGTTACTATAGTTATGGTATGTAGTCAGTTGTTAGAGTTATGGTCAGGGAGATGGGTGACTATAGTTATGGTATGTAGTGGCAAGGGTAATGGTAGGTTTGTGAGCTAAAGATCTATTATTAAGGTTTAAGTTTATCCCCTCCCCCCCACCCCCCACTTAATTCACACACACACAGACAAAAAAGGGGGGGAAAAAGAGCAGCATAATTATTAAATATACAACTTACATACATGTAATGACCCAACAGTATTATGGGTTCCTTCACATAATTATATGATACCCGGAATGGCATCAGCTCATGCCTAGTAGTTCTACATCATTCATATGAATATAGCTAATAATTATTTATAACTCAAGATAAAAAAATTCAGTTAGCACATTCTTAATCCATCAAAATCAAGCTTTTTGTCCTAATGACCAACCACTATTGACATTATAACTAAACACTATCAGCTATCAAATTTACCTTTAGTTCATGAAAATAAAGCCTTCAAAGTTTATTTTGAATTTTAGAAGACTCTAACTGAATTATTTTATAACACGCTGTATTGATAGAATAATTGGATAAACTAACCTTTAGCCCATCAAAATCAAGCTTTCCTGCATGGTCCTGTTTGAGATTTTTCATTCACTTATTGCTACATATTTGATGATTAGATGATTACCTCTTAAAATCCAGTCAGCCAGCTAAAAAACATATTGCATTCATTTTAGTCCTTCTGTTTAATTTATTTAGAACTACACCTAACCAAGTGACATAGTGATGGTGTGGAGTGCACACCACATGAATAACATACTTAAAGTTGGGTGTGTATGACACACCATATCGTCAACAGGTGTGTATAGCAAGCCACAATGGTTATGACATCATGAGTGGGCCATGCTTTTGGTGTGTCCTGCACACTTCCATTTTTCCAGTGCATGTTCTAGAAATAGAATCACATGATATTAGGGCATACAAGCCGGTGCATAAAAGTTCTTGCTATTTTCATTTCAGTTTCCTCTGACTATCTGGATGACCTCAGTAATGGTGGATTCATAGTCCTGAATGCCAGGAATCCTGCAGTGAACATCTCCTTCTCACTCGTGGATGATTCTGTTGTTGAACGTCTTGAGACTTTATCTGCAAAACTAACATTTTCAGATGATGCTGACCAATGTGTGGTATTAGGTCGTGCTTCAGCACTCATTTATATTCAAGATAATGATGGTAAATACATATAAAATATTTCATAATAAGCAGCATGCAGTCTGAAAGTGGTTGTATCATTCCTTAAAAGCTGGTTGTTAGGCAATTAGCTGTAGCACAAATGAGTAACAAAACCACTGCTGGATGAGAAGCATGTGCCTATAGCTAACAAATAGTCACATTCATAAACACATGAGTAGTAAAGGATTGTCTAAATGGTTGTGGTCTAAAGACGGCTTGTTTCCTTGAAGTGTCGTCTAATTTTTTTTAAATTTTTTTTTATGTGCAATCCATGCAAAACTTACCATGCTTGGTTTAGCGAGGTTAGAGATATATGTAGTACTTGCAATGGGCTAGAGCAGCTTTTTTTTCTGGAAAGTTTTGTTTGAGATAATCACATTGGTAAGACAGTGTAGAAGGCCTTCAAGACAAAAGCATAAGATGAAGGAATGGATATGATGTTGGGATCTCACTAGAGAAAGACAGCATTGTTGTTTGAGAAAAATTTTGCCACCTGGCGCACAGAAATATATCCCTCTGTCTATCAGCAAAGATTTGTGCTTGCACGTTCACTAGTTCAAGTAGGAGGGATTCACATCTGCACATATAATGTGGCTAACAAAAAATTAGCAATATCAGCCTTACTTTTATGGTATACTAAGCTACAAATCTATGCCAACATTTAACATGATGTCTTTATTGACTTCAAACTAACAGGCCATTTTTCTATGTTTAACACCAAAAATGTCCTTATCAGCAATCAACTTAAATTTACTTAACGATATTTGATCTCTAGCAAAGTTTGTCTATGATTGTAATTCATGTGTACATGTGGGTGTGTGTATACATTTGGGCATGTAGTGGTAAGGGGGAGGGGGGAAGGATGTTCCCTGATGGATGAAGTGCATGTACATTTTTTAAATTAGTTCAATTAGCTTATGTGTGTGCAATATTGCTTAATTGAAACTTAAATAATAAATTTCTACCTCATCAGTAGACTTCCTCCTGTAGTTTGTGGCTGATCTAATGCATGGTGCATGCCATATGTACTAATCCTACATTTTTTGCACCAAAATGGAAGTTTGATGCATGTGTAAGTTTTGGAGCTCCAATAGAGGGACATAGCATGCTAAAACCACCATTTTTTACCTCAAACTTTAATTAGATTGGGGATGATCAATTTTTGCAAGTCCTGCATGAGAGAATTTCCAGTCAATACTTGTTTTTGAGGTCAAATTTAAATACACTAAGCACTGAATCACATTAGACTCACAATGCATACATGTGCATAGATATACTAATGCAATGGCATTAATACTTAATAAGTCAAGGAGATTTCTTGCACTTGTATGTGATATGCTGTAGGGGAAGTGTGATTGGTGGGTAAAATGTCTGAGTTTGGCATGTACTTACAATGTTGACAAATAATGGAGGAATCTGTCTATTTACTTGCATTGGTAATTATGATCCACTCAGATATTGCAATTGGATTTGATGAGACAGAGTATTCGGTAAATGAATCTGCAGGCATCCTGGAAGTCTGCAGTGGCATAACCAATTTACAGGATGGTATACACATCGTTGTTTTAATCACTGCAAAGATCACTGTTCAAGCAGTGACAGGAAGTGCAGGTAATGATTAGCTAAAGCAATGGGAACAAGAGTAACTCTAGAATGCATTGGATAAGCTGATATATTATTGGCTGAAAAGTGAAATGGTCGAACGGAAGTGGAAATACAGCATACACATTTAAAGGCTAGTTTACAAAATGATACTCACCGAGCATATTGTATTGTATCATCATATCACATCATCATATTGTAAACCACCTGTGGTGCAATACAACACAAAAATATGACAGATCAAACAATGTTATGGTGGCTTAAAATCAACTTCTCTTTTATCGTCTAATCAGCTTCTGGCATGTGGTGAACTACACTCAAAGTTGTTAGCTTCATGCAAATGCTATGTACTTCTTGGCGCAGGTATTAGCTACAGCAAAGAACAAGTAGTAAGTCAGGTTAATGATATTACATAACTAAACATTTTTTTTACAATTGATAATAGCCTACCAGTGGTTTTGCTACCTCATCTAATTATAACACTTTGGTAGACAGTTCTGGCTCTAACTGAGTATGATGTAGCTAGCTAGCTTGTCCACAACTGCCATAATGTTACTCCAGCTGGATCTGTTCTTACAGTTAATTATTCATTAATGGTATATCAGTACCGAAGCTCAATATCTATTCATTCAACCCTTAACTCATTCACTCATACCTTTATTCATTTATTTATCTATCCAGTCACCTTTTTACAAGAAGATACTAAGAGTAAATCAATCAGTCTCTACCATGTTTATTACAAATGTATAAAAGTACAATAAATGGTTTATTCAAAATCAAACAAATTATATTGGTCAAAAAGGATGGAAACAAGAATATATCCTTACCCACATAGACGACCCTTTGTCATAAATTAGTCATGCATTTACACTATCCAACAAGGTGTGTGTTTGAATGCCTTGCTATATCCTGAGTTACTAGGCAGGGTTGTATTATAATATCTGCTACTGATTTTGCATCCAGTTTGAAGTGTGGCAGAAAATTCCACTATGTATAGCAAGTAATCTTTGAGATCAGCTTGGTAAAGTTAAAAGGGCATAAAGAATGTACTGAAGTCATCAACCCCAACAAAGCAAAGATGGAAACTGGCCTATAAAATGGCAACCATTTCTTATGAATTTTTTGTCGATTGGTATAAGCTAAATGGAGTATGGGTTTCTGATAAAAGAAATCAGAAACCAATGTAAACAGATTTGAAATACATTGCAAATTGATGGGATCTTCTGTTAGTGATTCTTTGTATCCTGCGGTAACATGACAAAATGTATGTGGCCTATCCCTAATGGGCAGAATATGTGGTTTACAAGGTGCCATTATGTCACCAATCACTTATATACTGAAACTTCACTGCCTAAGTAATCTCTGATTTTGTGCATTCATGTAAGTGATGTGCTTTCCTCCAAAACATCCTAGTCTTAAAGGCCACCAATCCTAGTTGAGGTTTGTTAGCTGAAATTAGGGAATGAGATGCTTACAAAACAGGCTATAAATTTGAAATGCCCTATATGCATCTAAATCTATAACTTATCTACCTCGACAGCTTTTACATGTATAACATTCAGAGTTTATTCTCATTTTCCTAACCTCCATTTGATCAGACTTGGTGAATTCACTTAGTGAACACTCATTTTCCCTAGAGAAGAAAAGGAACTGAGCTTCAAAATTTCCCTGGAGAGAATATTGTCAGATAACGAATTAGTCCAATCTCCTTTTCGAACCTATTGCATAAGTGTCTTTAAATATTAATGTTATCAATAATGGCAAGTACCCTTAGAAAAAAGGGAAAAATCTCCCCTTCCTGGACGGGTTACCTAGTCCATGTATGTGCAATACAAAGCCATGAACATGCAATTATATGTGTTATATCTAATACTTTATAGTCAATATCAGCTTAAAATATTTTATATCACATTATTGCAGATGATAATGACTTCATGGAACCACCTTTCAATTCGACAACACTCAATTTAGATCGTGCTGAAATTAATAACCTTAGAATATGTTTGAATATTACAATTATTGAAGATGAAATTCTTGAAGATATTGAATCATTCACTCTTGAAATATTTGCTCCACCAAATTCTGGAATAATAGCCAGGCCTAATGTCACAGTGATCTCCATTTTGGATGATGATGGTAAGATGCATAGTAGGCAGATTAGCTTTAGTTGAGTCTAATTGATGAACTATTATGTTTTGTCTATGTAGTTCCTTCTTTGATGCATTATATTCCTTTGGCGTCATTGGTGAACTACAATCTGTTTCCTATATAGTTGCTACCATTGGTTTCTTTGATGCAACATATTCCTTTGGCGAGAATGATTCAACAGCATTCTTGCAATTTGGAGTGCTCTCCGGAGGCTTGCAGATAAATGTTTCAGTTCAATTTAACATATCACAGGAATCAACATTGGGTAAGAAACAAATTATTGTTGTTACTGTTTATTTAGCAGTAGGTATAGTCAGTGTTTCACAAATGCATTGAGGAGTTAGCAATTATGCTCACACGTATATAAAAATTGTTTAATTTTCATAACCAAAATTATCCAGTACCTCTAATGCTCTTGCCTAAATGATGATATATTTGGTAATCAAATTGAAGTTTAGACTTGGATGTTAAAAATATTTAGGATTATTAAGTTTTTAATGATAGTTGAGTTGTACATATTTTGCAGATAAAGGTCAAGTTAATATCTTGCCTATACCCTAATCATTAATGTATTGTTATTTTGTTGTTGTTTATTTTTGGTAATCGTATGAACTATTCACCAAAATATTTGCCAGAAATCAATTAGAATTTATTGATTCCCAATTAATTAGGTCAGGTAATGGTTCACTTGTTATCAAAAGATGTGATTGACTAATATTAATTTCAAATCTACTGCAAAATGTAAGTGTGATACATTGTGTGTTTCAATTTTGTTGCTACAGTTGACCCCACAAAAAAGATCGATGATAACCAGATCAATGCATACCATATGTTCATATTTCTTTCATAGCAATTAGGATCATTTGACTAATATTATTTTTTATCAGTTTTGATGGAAGATGAGGGAGGTGAACTCTACATCTTAAATGCTGACCAGCCGTCCATCAGTATCTCCTTCAATGTAGTCAATGACAACATATATGAACGTACCAAATTTGTAGTGGCAAGTTTAAGTTTCATAGGCGATCAACCTGCTCGCTTGACTATTGCTCCAGACAGTGCACACATCTATATCTTAGATGATGAAGGTATTCAATATATTTTGTGCATATAGGATGACTAAGATGAAATGTGTATCCTCATGTAGTATATTAATATTGTAGTCATGAAAACATTGGTGACTTTAGGAAGAAGAATCAAAGCATGCCACAAATTGTAGCACATCAGCATGATACATTTTTTGTTCTGTATTAACATATATATAAAATACAGTGTTGAGGTCAATTGGCTACATGTATTTCCCCCCTTGTAATGGGAATTCTATTTCCCAGTTTTGGATTTTAGATTTGACCCAGATATGTACTCTGTCAGCGAAGATGATGCAAATATCACTCTGAGTTTGCACTTGGTCAGTGGCAATCTTGGAGATATTGGAGTCATATTAAGGGCAAGCATTTCTAAAACAGCCATTTTTCATGGTAAGCAAGTACCACAACATAAATAAGCAATATTTCCAATATAAAAACAACTCTGCATGACTATTCTACATGAATATTTCACTGATTCAGAATTAATATAGTTGGTTTTAGGATTATCAATCCTCTAGTGGTGAGAGCAATAGGGGATACATAAACAAAATATTTCACCTCAAAATATTTATTATCATGATGTTTCATTTTACAGAGGTTACTTTTGAAGGAAAGGATACGTTAGAGTTGGTGGAACTTCCCATATTGTCAGATGCCATGGGAGGGAGACCAATGGATTTTGAAGTTGAATTGTCATTTATTAAGTACACTAAAGGACAAGCCATGACATCTCAAGATAAGGAAAGAATTCATCTTGGAGGTTCTGCTCAAGTGACCATACGCCCTCCTCTCCCTATCTCAGCTATCATTGGAACAATCTTAGGTTCAGTGGCATTCATAATCCTTGGTGCTATAATATATCTTATATTTGCATTGGTGCGTGTTTGGAGGAGAAAGAGGAAACTCTCAGCCAATCAGACTCTGAAAGATAACAATAGGTATCTAATGGAAAATGGGCTTAATTTATAATACTATAAAGGCATGTAGTTGAATTGATACTTGTTGCATCAATCAGTGAACATGTGCAGGTTTACACACTGGTGTTTCAGTTGTTTACCTTCTTAACTAATATACTTCACTCTCCTGGGGTAATGGTTCATATCTAATGCTGAGCAAGCTCACTAAAAGCGGTCCAACAAATAAGTGGGTGTGGTTACAAGTGGTTAGTTCTACTGTTTATTCATAATACTGTAATATATATTTAGTTTGTCTCAGACTCTGAAAATTGGAGCTTGTTGAAGTAAGAGGTACTAGCATTTATTTGTAGAAGAACTGGGTTTTCGGTCTTTGTTTCCCTACTTTATAAATAATGGTTTTTGTTTCTCAAAAATCAACTTGAATTTACTCCCTCAACATTTTGGCTAGTTGCTCCAGCTTTTATCGGGAATTTTATAAGCAGTGCTCATGCGTTATAACATAAATATAATTCATGTCAAAATTGTCTTAACTATAAAAATTAACAATATCACATTGAATTACTGTTTTTATTTGTCTTAGGTCATCATTCAAGGAATCAGGTATAAATATTCAATAAATGTAGATATCACATTAAAAATAATAATGTCTGCATTTTTCAATTGTATAGATGAGGCAGCAGAATTAAAGACATATACTGTGCAGAGTTCATTTAAGTTAAACATTTCTAAGCAGCTTATGATTAACTCCTGCAACTTGGAGATGAGTGAAACTGTTGGACAAGGTAGGTTCTGACTCAATATAAGCATACAAATGGTCACCCTTACTAATTAGCCTAGAGTTTGTCCTATGAAGAATTCATAACTTAATACATGTTAGTTGATTTACAGTGAGTTGTGCCTTAGAAACCAATCTTTACCAAATAGATTTTTCTATGCAACTGCTATCAAATGAACTAAGGTTGCTAAAGACAGTTATTGAAGATTTTGACCGACTGATATCTATTATGTTTTGTAATTATATTTATTCACCATCTTTTTATGACAGTCACTTCACTTTAAAATTTCCATTCCTTACTCCTATTACCTGTCTCAGGTCAGTATGGAATTGTTTACAGAGGGAAACTATCTAAAGGATTCACCAAGGGTTTCAGGGAAGTAGTAGCAGTGAAGACACTAAAAGGTATGTAGCTTTTAGACATTCTTGCTTGACTTAACATTATTTCCAAAATAGGTTTTCTTGATAAATCACTGGTGAGATGTCTGCTGGAAGAGTGTTATAGAATGTCGACATTTGACCACCCTAATGTTCTCACTCTCATTGGTGTTTGCATGGATGGAGGTCCTGCTCCCTATATTGTGATGCCTTTCATGTTCAATGGCAGCCTTATTTCTTACCTGAGAAATGTTAGGGATGAATTATATTTTCCAATAAACTCTGACATGGATGAAAAAATTGTAAGATGTGATGAACCATACCAACCAGTGTGACATGTTATATTGATGCTTAAAACTTTGCCCTATAATAATAGATGCAGGCTTCCTGTAAGCTTATCGGTTTCTGTCTTCAAATAGCTAAAGGTATGGAATATTTGGCAAGCAAGATGATCATTCACAGAGACTTGGCTGCTAGAAACTGCAAGTGAGTTACAAAGTTACAAACTACATGCAGGTGTTATATTGTTTATCTCGCTAAACCACATAGCAAGTAATTATTTCTGTGCACTGAACTTTTTCTACACCAGCAACAAAGAATGGTTAGAATAATACTGTGACCAAATTTGCAATATTACGATATGTGCATATAAACATCACAGTTAGGAAAATAATATGCTGGTCAGGACATTCAGACCACAGCTTACAAGAGGAATGTTTAGATACGCCCTCACACTTGACATACGTATATATTTCTTACTTAATGGATACAGCAAAATGCACAAGAATTTGGCATATGTCTAGAATCTCTATATAAAGCTCGCATGTTTTTATATCTGCCAGCCTGTGCCTCTGTTAGTCTACAATACCCTGATTAGCAATAGGTTTTAAGTCAAGAAGATCTGCAATGGCTTTTTTGTATATACTATTCAGTGGTCGGTGAAGGAATAAAGGATGAAAACATAGATAGAATAGTGGATCGCATTGCTCTAGCCAAGCTGAAGGTCTAATAGATTACATTTTGATGATTTTATAATGCTTGGATCTCACTCTTAGTGTCTCATCATCAATGGGAACTACTTGCAAGCACACATTTATAAAAACTCGATTCATAACAAAAATTCACATGCAAATTTCCTTTTTATAATTATAATTATGTTGGATGGTATCAGAAAGTGCCTTCTGCAGAATTTAAGGGTACATTTTGAAACTGGTAAGAAATTGTTATAAGTGGAGTTTGCAGTCTTAATACTGTCTAGTCACTTCAGTACATACCTCAATTCTCAATTATCCTTCCTGTTCTATTGTAGCCAGTTATCTCTCCTCATAGGACAGTGGTAGTAAGTTTAAATGCCTTACTAGGTTTGCTTCTGCATTACGAAAAAATGGTGCATCCTCCACCAAAGCTAGCAGATTAATTGCCAAATGGTGTCAGGTATGTACAGGCTTTATGGCCAATTGGCAATTTTGAGGAAAATTGGTCCTTTAAAGCAGTAATTCCCAACTATTTTGGAACCATTACCTATCGTCAATGTGCCATTAGCAATATCTGTGTAATAAAAAATAAAACCTTTTATAAATAAGTGTGTTAGTAACTATTAGTAGTTAGTTAGTAATTTAGTAGGACATTGCAAAACAAATCACATCAATGAGATGATTGTGCTTGCATGTTGTTAGGCAAGTATTCAATGCTTGGCTTTGTAGAACTAAGAGCAATTCTTGCATATCTGATACCTACAACTTGTTCTGTTTCTTGGATTTCATTCCCGTAATGATGGAAAAGCCTTGCTCACATCGGTAAGTGGTTGAAAAGAAAGTCAGGATCTTTAGATGCCATTTCGCCAAGGTTGGTGTGTCATTTAGCAGCGATATCAAGAGGGTTTCCAGGTTCTTGTTCTGAAATTCCAGCATCCAAATCTCAGAGTTATCCACTTCTATTTTGCTGAAAGTTATCTTCTTTGACCTGAAGGCAAGAGGTGTCCAGATCAGCAGGGAAGTATTTCTTCACCTTTCAAACTAATCCATCCTTGGATGTCTGCTTTCAAAATTTCTAGGATATCTTTACCATTCCTGCTCTCATCAACAAATTTGTCAAGGGGAAACTTGCCACATGCCATTTGCAACTCTCTTGCTCCACAACTTTAGTTTTACAATAAATGCAGAAATGGCTTTTTTGGCATCAATGATTGTTACACTACTTCCTTGAAGTGCCAAGTTTCCTCTGTTGAGTTGATTGAAGATGTCATTCAAATAGCACAGATGGAAAACCATTCATGGTCAGAAAAATGGTGTGCCAAGTCTGATTCTTTATGCAGCAAAAATAGTTGTACTGCCTTCCAACTTCAATCACAGGATTCCTGGCCTCGAGACAGCCACATTAGTCCGATGTGGTAGAGTAGCCCTTCATACTTCTCGCCCATCTCTTTGCATAATTTTTTAAACACACGGCTGTTAAAGTCTTGGCTTTTATGAAGTTAACAACATTAACAAGTTGGCCAAATACTGCTTTCAAGGCATCTGGGAACATCTTGGACAAAAGTGTATATCGGTGAATGCTGCAATGGTCAACAGTAATATCTGCATTTTTCCTTTGCTGAGTTTGTGATTACCTCCTATTACTTACAATTACCTCCCATAATAGCAGATGCACCATCAAAAGACACCTGTTGAACACTGTTCCTAGCCAGTGCATTTTTCTTGAGGAAGACACTGACTATGCTGAACATATCCTCTACTTTAGTCATCATAACACGACTCTCACGTAAGAAAAACCCTTTCTTCACATCTGAGTAGTGAATATACCGAATGAAGCTGAATAAAATAGTGCAGCTGTTGACATCCATGGACTCATCAAATTGCAGTCATATGCACTGGTCTTAACATATTTCACCACTAGAGCCAGTATATTCACAGTTATCTGGTCAATCTAATGTTGTTTCAAACTGATATAGAACTGAGATTCTTAGCCTGCTCATCATCACATGCTTTGGCACTCGTGCAGAAGGCAGAATGATCAGATTTTTGGCAATTATATGCCTCTTCTGCTGCCATGCAACTTTTTAGGCCACCTCATAGGAAGCTTCAAGAGTGGATAGAAGATTTTTTGCTGCAGTACAAGTGTTTCCAAATTAAATAACCCTCCACTGCTTCACCTTCTGTTCCAAGTAGTCTAGGTCTTTGTTATGGAGGTCAGGATGACATTTGCAACAGATAGTTTACAAGTTTTGATGGTTTCAGGCTTTGGTTGATCAGAACCTTGCCACAGATAGTCGGTTTTCGCCCTTCGGGGGCAAATCCATGAGCAAGAAAAGCATCTGACTAAGGTCACTTCTTGTTAGCCATAGCAAGTTTTGTAATGGAAAAAAAAAATTAAGAAGCTTGCTCTCACACTCACAGTCAGCTATCAATATAGAACACACTCAAGCGATTCGGTCACTATAAAGTTTTAACCAGAAAAACTAACACTGACTGACTATGATAATTTTAAGTGTAGAAAAGTTCTTGTCTGAATTCAGTATGCAAATCACATTATTTATAAACAAAAACGTAATGATCTAAGTAATTCCTGATAAGGTAAATAAATAAATACACCTAGTTTATACATACAGAATGACATCACCTACTCATATATCACAGTAAAGGTTAAGCAGTTATCTTAAAACTAATCTAAAAAGTTCTAAATCACAATACTCTCTAAATAATATCATATCAGTCATTAAATGTTTTGTTAGTCAAGAACAAAACACAAATAGCAAAAAAATCCATCAGCATTGCTACATTAACCCATAAATATTGCCTCAGGGATAATTTACTCCCAGGTTCAGAACCAATGCTCTAAAGGAATAGCTACTTGGTTTTTAAGTTGTTTATGTGGCAGTATTGCACTTCTAGAAAAGAGCACACTTCTAATAACTAGCATGCCTGAGCCTTATAGCTCTATGTAACAAGATATGCTAACTAGGTACACATTGAAAACTATTTGCGCACAGAATTATAGTCGGCTTTTTCCTACCTATATTGCTAGCGACCATCTAGGAGCATCCTTAAACTCCAGTAAAGATTGTACACTCCAACTCTGCATGTTTCTATACGATAAGAAGCATCAGAAAAGTCGATTGTTAGCTAAACATTACCTCAACATCAAAGATATCCTTTGAGTTTAAGAAGCACAAACTCCAAATGATCACTAAAGCCTGATAGACTAGGTTGTTTTCCTAGTCGTACTACTGGCAAGACAAACTTTACTTTATGGGAGACAATAGTGAGGCTCTTCAAACTCTAGTCCTATCTTGTGGCATATTTTCACTCTCTGTACTTCCCTCACTTGAAAATAACTCGGCCCCACTGCGTTATAATAGTGATGCAGTTAATCGGAGGATTTCATATCAAAGCAAAAGTGAATACCATGAACTGTAAAAAGGGTGACTGAACATCCGATGCAGTTAAGCTCATGGATGGGAGCAATGTGTGTCATCATCTAAAAGGTGTGTTCATTCACCATTAAGAGAAAATTCCCAGAAGATTTATCAAGGTGAACTTCTCACTTGCATATGTGATCATTTTTTGCTGTATCATTGTTAAGTATTCTGACCAAAAATGCTATCTATTTCCATCTCATCCATCTAACTAGATCTGATCCTAAACAGTTTCTTTCCTTTTTGTTGTGTGTGTATAAAGAATTATGTTATTTATTGTTATCTGATCACCATGGTATATTCTAGGATTGACTTACACTTTGTGGTTAAAGTATCTGATTTTGGTCTTTCCGAATCAATCAACCCATCCAAGGACTACTTCAGACAGCAGGAAAAGGGTGTGAAATTACCTTTTAAGTGGATGGCTCCAGAAAGCTTAGGAGACGGGATATTCTCCGAAAAAACTGATGTGGTAAATCTGTAAAAGATAATAGTAGTATTTTCCATTACACATGAGGTGCATATATTTGACTTAATTATTACCTAACAGCATTATATGATTGCACTGGGCAGTTATGAAATATGTTTATGTGAAAATGTAGTGGTCCTATGGTGTGACATGCTGGGAGGTGTTCAGTAGTGGAAAGAGTCCCCATGCTGGAATGAATGCAACAGATCTGTGTCCTATGCTGGAGAGTGGATATAGAATGGATAAACCCAATAATGCAGCATGCTCGGATATAATGTGAGGAAGTACATTTGCTATATCATAAGTAGTACAAACTGGAAGGTTGATTTTTAGCTGATGTTTGAAATGTGTTGCCAGTGCACTCACTTGAAGACTAAAGTAGTTCAGTTGAAATGTTCGTATAAAGAGCTCATTAGAAGAAAAATCTTTGATTTGCTTTGTTATTTTTAATATTGGCACTCTGAACATACTATGTTATTAAGCCTAATAATATTGCAGTTTAAAATAAAATCTCTCTCCTAAATTGTGAGTACTACTTAAGACTATGGCAAACCTCTGCATAACAAGGTCATTGTTTGATCTAAAAGGAGTAGCCTTTAAAAGCCTAAGGTCACGGTCTAGTTAGCTATATTCATGCTCTCTCTTTGCTTCTCAATTGGTAACATCAGTTTAGCTACACATTAACACTTGTTCTTTCCTGTTGTGTTCAGTTTATCTCTTCCTATGTCTATGAGTAAACTTCATTATGATGCTCTGGATCACAACAAAGTGCAGTTAAAATGTATGACAACATACCAATATGGATTTGAATAAATGTTTCCTGAAAGCTCATCAAAATTTAGCCAAAATTAATCTCTCACCCTGTTGTCGATATAGTGGTACTTGATGAAAATCTAGACACTTGTTATTTAAATAACTCAACTTTAGTCATAATCATCACATATGCTGAATCAGGTACGTACAGCACACCTAGTGGTGTCACACTCTAAAGCAATAGGCAAACTAGAACATAATTATGATACAACCATTTTACATTTTGTTTTGAATTTATTACTTTAAGAATCTCATAACAACTAGTATACTAGATGCTCTGCAATACCTCCATTATATAGAGTGTAAGCAAAGGTATATTCTCAAACATTCCTCCAAAGCAATATGCAAATCGACTAGTTAATATTCAAAATTAATGTTTTATTAAATATGTTAGCATCAAGACCAATATAGCTTGAGTGTAACTACAAATCAAGTCTGTTAGAAAATACTATTACAACACAAGTATGGCTAGCAGACAATTTTTCTTGGATCATTTGTTTATATTTTCATAAGAATTATCATATACACAACATTGTTCCCATAAATTCAGGTATAGTGAAGTTGTACAAAAGTGTTGGGAGTTGAAACCAGAGAACAGGCCTAATTTCAGTGAATTGGTTCCACTTATTTCATTGCTCCTGGAGGCTAATGCTGGATACACGACTTTCAGTAACTGCACTATTCAGGACCAGATTACTGCAACTACCGATGCAGGACCGATGGAGTCGACAGCTGTAGACTCTGAAGATAACAACACCATACATTGTATGGAAACTACAGCTATCGACAAGGAAATTAAATATGTGACTACAAAGTTTTAGTATGTATAGAGCTGGTATTAACAGATTTAGCTCGTAATAGTGTTTTGAAAATTATATAAAACACCTAAAACAGAGCTAGAATGTTTGTCTTTTTGTTAGTTTAGTTATAGCTGTATGGACTTCGATCTACCTAAAAAAAATTGTATTTCCCATGTGAATTTTGCTGTTGATTTTTGATTGCACTGGATTATCTTTCAGTGAGTTTGTAATAATTGTGATATTGTTACCATGGCACTAGCAGAAGGGTGATCTCTGAGAGCAGCTAAAGCAGTTCCACCACCACAACTGATTCTTTATATTGGTTCAACACTGCCTATTAATTTATATTACTAATTTCCAGTATTATGTAGCTTCTCCTCTTGTAAGAGAGTTGAACATTGCACATTTGTATTTTATGAAAAATTGATTCTCTTTAGTAAATCTAATTTGACCTCTGCATTCTTCATCCAAGTAGCCTTGATCTACTGCATGTTAATGGTAACATAATTATAGTGTTAAGTTAAGGTAAATTGGAAATTCTAAAGAGACGCTCAATGGTAAATAAGATAAGTCGATATAGTGACTTTCTCATTAATCAAAATTTGAAATTACTCGCAGATTGAGAAATGTTGATGAAATGATGAAGAACTGGCCAAAAAGAACTAAAACTGAATTGAGTGGGCTCTCTGTGGTACATGTAGATATATTTACTTAATGAACAGCTCAATATATTTCCCGATGTTCCATTATAAACCCTGTATGTTCTTAAATCCAATCTTGGCTTCAACTCTCTGGCAGTTGCAAAACTGATGTTTGGAAATATGATGGCTTCATTTTGGTCTAAGAGAGGGCCACACACAAGATGGAGACATTTGCCTTCTCCTACTTATCGAGGGCACTAGTCAAGCAGAGAGAGTTACTGCACTGAAAGAGGTGAGGAAAATCAAGTATGAGAACCTGGACACTATCAGACTGAGTGCAGAGCCATGAAAGCACTGGCATTTTTGGATCTGACCATCACCTAGGAGGATATGCAAATACTATTTCAATGTGTAGCTAGCTAGCTTAGAATAGAGCAATAGGGCATATGCATGCTAGTAATGGATTTTTGAAAGCAGCATCATATTTTCTAGAAGTGCAATACTGCCATATAAACAAGCTTAAAACCAACTAGCTAGCTATTCACTGGTTTTCACTAAATTGCTATTGATGCCTATCGCAGTTAATCTTCATGCCTTTGGCACTTCGCCACAATTTTTTTAATTAATTTTTAATTTTTAACTGCTGTGATGCTGTTAATGTGTGCTCCTTTGCATAGTTTATAACTTTAAGATAGTATAGTTCCTCTTATAGCTGAGGCTAAGAGGACTCAAAACAGAGCAACCAGCAGTAATAGAGGGAAGACTAAACACAGACCCAGTCGACAATAATAGTTTATCGGGATGGTGGGAAGAACATTAGATATTGTGGAGGAAATATGAGCTAAACAAGGAGGTTGAGTCAGTAGTAAGTGGAAGGGAAAAATGAAGGTGAGAAATGAGAAGGATTAGGAAGAGTAAGTAAACAGCAAGAGTGCACTGAAGTTTTATAAATTGGCACCCTAAGCTCTATTCTCAATTTAGATTGAGGACTGTGTCAGCTGGGTTCTTAGAGGATAATAACCGATGTGGGATTATTAGGAATGAGAGGCGCATCATGTGTCATAGTGGAGCAGGAGACTTTCTTGGTTATGTATGAGGAATTTGAGAGCGATCAGCTGGTACTGGTAGATGAGGTGCGCAAAATTGTAGGGGCTGGATGAATATAGAAAAGTGGGTAAGGATGGAAAGATGGCGTTGTTGTTGGAGAAAGGTGTGGAGGGATCAAGTGACATAGTGATGGAGGAGGTGGGCCAGTGTATTATGTAGTGGGCACGGAAATGGTAGCAAAGCTGAAAAGAACTGTTTGTATGGTGAACTGATGAATGATCTTTGGTCCCCTCCTCACTCATTGGCAGCAGGACACTCTTAACTATTAGTATTATGGATATTATTATTAATAAGCAGTTGATAATATATATACTGTTAGGTCTCACACTGTGCTGTACTATACACCTTTCTTCCCCTCTCCCGCACTCTCTCCCCCCCAATAATTCTAAAGAAATCTCTCTGCTTATAATGTGAAATATTTATATAACATATTTGGTATTTTATTGTATTCAGTTCGTTCATTCCTTAACAAAAATTTCAAGAGCTTCTCAATGATGTACTTTATGAAAGCTACCGACTATTTTAGTCAAGATGCATACACACTTTCCCCTGATCACCTCTAAAATCACATAAATCCTGTAAACAACTTCCCATTCACTGGTAGTCTAAGGGAGCTACAAAAGCACATCACGTATGAATAATTTTTTTTTTTGCCTTTGCTTCATTATTGAACTCCGATTTCCCCTCTGAGATTGTGCTCATGTTGCGCTTTTACACAACCTGAGAATGGGAAGTGGTTACAGGAATTCTGTGATTTCTGAGGATTTTCAGGTGTTGGGGGTCATTTTTGAAAGAGAGTGTATGGATCTTCACTTTAAAGAATTACTAGCATAAATTAATCATTTTGCTACTGGAATGAATAAATAAATAAAATGGTATGATGTTTACAAATTTCAGGTCCTTTGTTTGAAATGGGCAACTCTTACCCTGGGTTAAGTGCTGCAATTGTCCCACAGAACACACCTTTCAGACTGCCTAACATTAGTTTTGAACTAGCTTTAATCGTAAAACAGCATGGAATCAACCTTCTGTCCTAGTTTTCACGGAACTCACACCCTCCAAGTAACCTGGCCTTGCAAGCCGACATGCATGGATGTACCAGTGAGCAATTCTATGTATTACAACCGTTATAGAGCTTAAAACTCTCATTACAGCATTTTAAAACCCAGTGAAATGTATTTGTAACTTTGATGATCCTGTTGTACCTAAGCACTACAGTGCCCCTTTAATTATACTAGCCCTAGCCCTAGCCCTAGCCCTAGCCCTAGCCCTAGCCCACACGGTGCATAATTCTGGCAGTTGATAACTTTTTGTTTGTTCTCTGTGTTTTCATTCCGCCAACATATTAAAGTTGGAATAGTTATATTTAATATCATTTTAATGTCCTCAAAACATTTCCACGACATTGCTGACCCTAATATGATCAGAACAAGGGCAGGTAGCAATCAGCCCACATCTACGTCTAGCTGTTGGTGGCTATCCTCTACTCATTACACTATTTGTAAGTACACACATTGCTAAAAGAAATTAACCTCTATATATAATGCCTCCCATGTATATGCAAGTATCTGCAAATCTAGAAGTTTAAAGCTGCCAAAGCTTATAATTTTGCAAATCGTACTTATAATCCTTGTTATAGATGTAACCTCATTACAAGGGTAAAAGTAGGTGTACAAATCATATTGAGTACTAATCATTTTCCTGAGCAATGTCTATGGCAGCAACTTAGAGGGAGTATATACATGGTTGTGGGCCAGTTAAGGGTGGTTCAACTGTAGAGCAAAAATGTTCCAGTTTAAAGCATGCTAGTAGAACATACCTAACCATAGAACAAGTGGGCACATTTAGCTCTACTCACTCACTATTGGAGACCTCTGGTAGTATTTACTAAGTTCATACCTAAGAATGGTTTTGAGATTGAGAGATGTGGATAGTGGGAATACTGTGGTAATAATGTTTAAATCCAGATTAGTTTTTGGAAACAAAGTTTAATGTTCTACCAAACTTCAAAATATTTGTTGGTATCTCGTCAATAAAGTATGAATTGAACTATTATTATGGAGAAAAATACTTTTGTCAATACCAAAAATGCTAACTCACTGTTATCATCCAATAATATATTTAGAACATGGTGTAATTCATATCCTTCAATGTTTCCAGCAAGTGTAAGAGTAAGAGAGAATCTTTCATTTCTTCTTGTGTGAAATTTAAACCATAATGTCACAGGCAATGGATCTCGACTGGCAGAGAAGGTCTAATTGGTACACCGAGCTATGTCACCCTCACCTGCAAACAAAACTTAGTAAATAACCTTATAGTTGTGTTAAAATATTTATATTGAAGAGTTAAATCTCCTCTCTTTATAACAACTTAAAAAGGGTAACATTTCAGCCAACATGCTCAGGTTCTCTTCAGGGCAATAGCAAATTAACAACATTAGGTGAGGTACAAATAAATAACTATGTTAATCCTATACACATCACACCATTTAGGTTTATCATATCAGTGTAAAATTATACTGAATATTTGAGTAATGTGTATTATAGTTACTGTCCTACCAGCTTTGATCCTATTCAGTGCCACAGTTACATTAAGTGAACTTGGAGTGGGTCCACATATAGTTGCAACAAGCACAGAATGAGTTTCTCCATGTTCGTTGCAGAGTATTTTGTATTAAAGAATTGAAAGACTATAAAATTAAAATAAATAATCACAAAACGAGTTGGAGTAAAAATTACAAATAACATTTAAGGGGAAAATATATGCCCTTTAAAATACTTGGTTTGTTGTCTGCTATCATAATATATTGTAAACAGAATTGGTAACCAAACCTGTCACAGGGTGACCTCCAAACTCATTAAACAATGACTGTAGTTAACACTTATCATGTGTAAATGATATTCATTACAAACCCACTACATGTAAAGGCAGAGTGGTGGTCATATAAACCAGTACCAAAGCCTAATCATTGGAGTTCATTGCGAATATAGTTGAGTATATAGTTGACTTTTGTTGTTGAGCATAAGACTTTAATTATAGCCATATTTCATGGAACAGTGATTCTTGGTAGCTAATCATTAGCTACCTGGTGGCAGCTTACCAACTAGTGTTTGAGTAGTGCCAGGGTAATAAGAGTGGGATACCAGTTAGCCTTAGGATTCTGATAGAGTCAGTTTGCCTTCGGATTTGTTACAAACAGTTAGCCTTAGGATTCTGATAGAGTCAGTTTGCCTTTGGATTTGTTACAAACAGTTAGCCTTAGGATTCTGATAGAGTCAGTTTGCCTTTGGATTTGTTACAAACAGTTAGCCTTAGGATCCTGATAGAGTCAGTTTGCCTTTGGATTTGCTACAAGACCTGTTAGCTTTAGAATTCTGATAGAGTCAGTTCTACTAGAAGAAGCCTTGCTATCTAGAACCTTGTCGATTTGAACTTGCGGAATTTTTCTGGTGAATTGAGCTAATAAAGAAGTTGAACCATCGTGTACAAGTGTCTGAGTTAAAGGAGTTAACATGGCCAAGAGGAAGCAAAGAAATGAGCACGAAGAAGAGATAGACGAGAAAGATGCAGCAGTACTGTCAGCGATTTGATGGCAGATGATGAGGATGGATGAGAGACGAGAAAAGGCAGAGGAGGAGAGAGAAAAATGCTGGGAATTACTTCTGTCCAACCACACCAGAAGAGAAAGGTCTGGAGAGATGGAAGGTCGACATACAGCCATGAGGTAACCCACAAGGAGAAGATCGCTAAGTTCAGACGACTTAATCCAGGAGAAGATGTGGAAGACTACTTCACTGTGTTTGAAGCACACATGGGGTGTTACGAGGTGAACCCGACACAGTGGACTAAACACCTGACTCCCATACTGAGTGCAGAAGCAACTGGAGTGTATGTAGCACTAACACCTGCAGACAGTAAAGACTACGACACACTGAAGAAAGCCCTTTTTACCTACTATCGAGTTTCCACAATGACGTACAGAACCAAGATGGACCAGCTAAGATGAAAGAAACGAGAAACTTGGATGACATGTTAAAAATGTCACAGGAATCTGACCAACAAATGGATGGTTAACTGTTAGACTGTGGAGGATGCCGCTGATTTGGTATCTATGGACGCTGTGATCAGGCTATTACCTCGACAGATAGTACATCACGTCAGGGACAATGAACCGGACACTGGAGAGGAAGCAGCCAGGTGGGCCAGTGATTTCATCAACAACAGGGGTTGGAGCTATGATGCTGTCACAGAACGAGACAGATCACTCCCTTGCAATATACATAGGCGGGATGACCAAAATCGCCCACAAATCGACAAACCCCAGCAACACGATGAGAGAGGAGACCGAAAGAGGGGATCTCCGCACAGACAGGCATCGGACAAACCTGTGGACCAGCCTGTTAAGAAACTTCTGCCAAAATAATTATGATAAACACAACCAACCAAGATGTTTTAAATGCCAGAATTATGAACACATCGCAGCCGAGTATCAAGACAGCAGAAATATCCCAGAAGTTAGAGTTTGTCAACTTACCTTCGCCACTGACGACCAGAGAGGAAGTGGCCTTGATGCAAGCAGAAATTAACAGACACCGAATGGTGGATGGAATAATCAATGGATCCAGCTGCAGTAGACTGCTACTCGACACTGGAGCTGAGAGATCAGTCGTGTATAACCGTCTCATCAAACAGACTGACTACACTGGAGAGAAAGTCCAGGTACGAGCTTTCAATGGCACCATCTCAACCTTGCCTCTCACTCAAATCACACTAGAAGTGGATGGAGTCGACGAACAGCTAACAGTAGCAGTGCAAGAACAATTGGGTTTTGACGCATGTGTAGGCACGGACTTTCCAGAGATCTGGAACATTGGGAAGAAGATGCTGTACGACAACCTCATCAATGTCGTCACCACACTGTCACAAAATGCAGACGTGCCATCTCACCTGTCAATTACAAGGAAGCTGACTCTGATGTGACAGATTCATCAGGAGAGGAGGAAGAAGACGATGCACCAGCAGGCCAAGTGCAACTCAAGGAATACATTCGGGAAGGTGCTTGCATCGAGGCCTACAACTCTGACTCAGCATCGTCTGAAAATGAGCAATCACAGAAGGACAGCCGAGCCATGAAAAGAAAGGCACGAGCAAAGTATGTCAGTAGCAAGGCAAGTCACCCGTTGGACGTAGACATGACAGTATTCAGAAAAGATCAAGAACGAGATGAAACGCTACAGACATGTTGTGAGAAGACAGAGAATGATGACAGCGAATTTGTCAAACAGGACAATCTGTTATGGAGACTCACTACAGAACGACTGGGAGAGGAGACAATCAGTTCTGTGTACTTAAGAAATACAGTTCCCTGGTGTTGTCACTGGCACATCGGCCAGGGCACCTAGGACGAGACCGAACCACTCAGAGAGTGCTCGACGACTACTTCTGGCCAGGAGTCTATGCTGACGTTCGTAAACTATGTCAAGTTTGCCCAGATTGTCAAAGAGCAGGCCGACAGTCACAACAACCGGCACCACTGCGTCCTCTTCCAGTGATAGATGTTCCATTCCAGAGGATAGGCATGGATATGATTGGCCCACTCCCCAGGACAAATGCAGGCAACCGGTTTATGCTAGTACTAATGGAATATGCCACCTGTTGGCCTGAAGCTTTCCCACTCAGCATTACAGATAGTCGAACCGTGGCCGACCAACTCATGGTAATGTTTACTAGGACTGGTGTGCCACACGAAAACAGATTGTGGGTCTAATTTCACCAGTCGCCTCATGAAAGAGCTGTACAATCTACTCAGAGTAAAAGGTATCCAGACAACTCCCTACCATCCCCAGTGTGACGGTCTGGTACAAAGATTCAACTCCACCCTTAAATCTATGATGAGAAAGACATTAAAAGCATGGCACGGTCAGTGGGACCTTGCAATACCTCACTTGCTCAGGGAGTATAGGAGAGCACCAAACGACAGCACCGGATTCACCCCATCTGAGTTGCTGTATGGCAGACAAATTGCGGGCCCTCTACAAATGATGAAGACACGGTGGACGGGCACAGCTTCAACACCTGTGGACGTAGTTACTTATGTCACAATGATCCAAGACTGATTGGAACAAATGCGAGAAGTAGCCAGAGAAAATGAGGAAGAAAAGAAAGTGGAACAGAAAGAGTGTTATGACAGGAAGACACAACAACGTTCATTTCAGCAGGGTGATCTGGTTCTACTTCGAACACCACCACTAGGCCCTAAATTACTCGATGAATGGGAAGGGCCCTACACCGTCCTAAAGAAAGTCGATGAGACGACATACCAGATTAACATGCCTAAACATCCTCGAAAGAAGGTGCAATGACACATCAACCTCTTGAAAGAATTTCACTCGCCTGTGGGAGCGTGCCTTGAGATGACAGAGTTGATGGACGATGTCATTGTCAATCTAGAGGAGGAGGAGGGGGTGACCATCAGTATGACCATAACAGCAGCAGAAGAACTGACGTTGAGTGAACTAGTAAGGAAACATGAGAAGTTAATAGGTGGTAAAGTCTACACAAAGGACACTGACATCAGGCTGGAGACAGGAGATGCTTATCCAATCAGTAGGCCGCCCTACAGGATAGATCCTAACAAGGATGTCAAAAAGTTGTTAGAGCTCGAGATAATATGACCTTCCAAGAGTCCGTGGGAAGCACCGGCATTACTGGTGAAAAAGAAGGATGGTGGAGTGCGCCTGTGCATAGACTATCGACGACTCAACGAAGTTAGCAAAGCCGACCCATTCCCTCTACCTCGTATAGACGAGTTGCTGGATAAATTAGGCAGAGCTACTCATATTTTGACACTAGATCTCGAAAGAGGCTACCATCAAGTGCTGGTACATAGTGAGTCCATACCAAAGACAGCATTCATAACTCCCAACAGCAAGTCGGAATATATCAGAATGCCATTCGGTCTGAAGAACGGACCATCGGTATTCCAACGACTGATGAACTCGATACTGGCTGACCTTTCCGAATTTTCAGCCGCCTATATCGACGACATCGTCATTTATAGCCAGAGTTTTAGCGACCCTGTACTCACCTGGATACAGTCTTCTCACGACTAGAGGAGACTGGTTTAGTGATTAAACCAACAAAGTGTACGTTAGCAGCACCAGATTGCCTCTTCCTAGGACACAGAGTGGGTGCAGGACTCGTTCGTCCACAACAAGCCAAGGTGGAGGCCCTACTGAATTACCCACACCCGATTTAAAAAAAGGATATGAGGTCTTTTCTCGGTTTGGCAAATTATTATAGACGATTCATGCCTGGTTTCAGGTCTATGGCAATCCCGCTCACAGAGGCAACTCGCAAGCAAGCACCAGATCCAGTAGAATGGACGGAGAGCCGGTTAACTGCATTCGAGGACATAAAAAGAAACCTAACAGAACACCCAGTACTCAGAAGTCCTGATATGGACAAGACATTCCTGCTGCACACAGACTCGTCAGGTGTTGGGATTGGGGCAGTGTTAAGCCAAGTGGATGACAAGCAGACGGAACATCCAATGGGATACTACTCGAGAAAACTGAGAGGGGCTGAACACCGCTATACAGTCACCGAACAAGAGTGCCTGGCAGTGATTGAAGCTGTCAAACATTTTCGTGTTTACCTATCAGGAGCTCGCTTCACGATATCTACTGACCACAGCAGCCTCAAATACCTTGACAGGATGAAAGATGAGAATGGGAGGCTCGCCCGGTGGTCCATGGCACTCCAACCGTACTTATACGATATTGTTCACCGCCCTGGGACTGACAACAAGAATGCCGACGGGATTTCCCGCCAGTCTTGGCCTATGACAGAGTCCAGTCTTGTGACAGAGAAAGACCCTACCAACACTGTCCTCGGAGAACCAGAGAGGGGTATCACAGGGTGACCTCCAAACTCATTAAACAATAACTGTAGTTAATACTTATCATGTGTAAATGATATTCATTACAAACCCACTACATGTAAAGGCAGAGTGCTGGTCATATAAACCAGTACCAAAGCCTAATCATTGGAGTTCATTGCGAATATGGTTGAGTATATAGTTGACTTTTGTTGTTGAGCATAAGACTTTAATTATAACCATACTTCATGGAACAGTGATTCTTGGTAGCTAGCATTAGCTACCTGGTGGCAGCATACCAACTAGTGTTTGAGTAGTGCCAGGGTAATAAGAGTGGTTACCCGTGGATAACCCACTGCACTAATTTTCACCCTGGCCAGACTTAGTTAGGCCAAGCTTATAATGGAGATAGTAGCTAATAGGTAAGTCAGAGCTGTAAAGGGGGAACATCTCCATTTGGCCAATATATTGAAAGATGCTGATAACTAATACTTATTTCCAAACTAATTAATGCTAGATAAGTGCATTTTAAAAGATATGCTCTATATGTATTTGACAAGTGGTGAAGCAGCATTAGAAATTGCACATATTTTTCCAATCGAAAGTTCTTTCTCTGACCTCAATGATGTAACCACAGACAACTGGAAAGTAACAAACTACTAGTAGATGAGGACTAGCAAGTTGTATTGATATCACTTTGTTCATAAACTCTTGTTCTTGGCTGAACATGAGTTAAACAATGGCAGGGAAGAGGGTGTGTAGCAGTGTGTGGCGGCTAGTTAAAGGAACAAGCATTGTCCAAAGCAAAATATTGAAGTATACTCTCCGGTTATGTCCAATCGGTCCTTGCTTGACTTGGTTAACTGAATTCTTTTCCAAAGTATTTCATAAAATATGGTTGTTTATTAACAGTATTATGTGTACAACATTGGCTAGTGTACTATCTCACTGATTGTTTAACTTCCACTCTTCAAGGACATAATATAGTATTAGTGTACAGTAATTATGTATACCATTATTATTTCCAGTGCTTGTGATGTCCCAGATTGAAGTGATTTGCTATAACACAGTGGAGATCTCTTTGAAATGAGTACGAGGGAAGAATGTTGTGACCATCCAAATATGGAGTAACATAATAGATAGTGTAGTTCTAGAATAGTATTATTTTGTAGCTAACACTCTATTTACTGCACATTCTTTATCACTTCATCCTGGAAGTGAAAAATACAAATTTGAGTTCATCATAATATAACTGACTGGCTTTGTCATATCCTGTAGCTATATTGATAAGTTTCAACAATACACACTTTCTGAAGTGTAACAATAGCAAATAATTATAGTAGAATATTTTTTATATAATTATACTTATATATATATATATAGCATGTTAGTCTTATATTAAAAATGGTCTAGAAAGGCATAAACCATATTAGAGTCTATACGGTTTCAAAATTGGTGCTTTGATGAATGCTTTAATATTAGAGCCTGACTTAATACATGCTTGTACCTGACCACTACTTGGTAACTTGATAATAAAATGTAGAAACACTTCTATTTTCTACTAAATTAATTAAAAGTCAAATACTAGTACATCCTAATATCATTATTGAACAAGGATGTCGTGGTTGATAAAATGAATATGTGCCGCTGCAATGCAGCATGATTTTAAGTTGACGTGTTGTTGCAAATGAATGGGATTAGGTACATCAAGTATGATAAGCACAGAGTATCCAGAACAGAATGTGAATGCATTCATATTATTTGCAGCCACACATTCATAGGTGTTAACCTTGATGAAAAGGACAACTGCACCCATTAACTGAACTCTCTACCATAAGTTAAATATGTTAATGAATCTCAACAATAAGATAAGTTCATCTGTTCAAGAGTTAAATTTTCCTGTTTGCTAATGCACAGCAGTATATGCATGCTCCAATTATTAGGTTGCTGCATAAGCTGCCATCTATATTAAACATCACAGGCCAGATTAGCTAGATAGGTAGCAGTGAAGTTCAGAGGACTTGGCATGATAATCATACTGACCACCCTCCAGATTCTAGGCATGTGATTGTTACACCATGACTGGGGCAGAGTAAAAAGTCTGGGATAGTCTCTGAAGAGTTAAGAAGCTAGCCATGCATGTTGACTCCTAAATTTAGACTTCTAGGCAGGCTGCAGTGCCAAATGAAAAGTTAACTTCCTTTTAAATATGTCCTAACTCCTTGCTGCAGTGGCGAATCAATGGACCATTTGGGATTCCACAAAAGCATTTTTAGGAGTAAAAAATTGTTATAGACTTGCTTTCATGTGCAATCCAACACCTGGCCTAGCTAACATCTAGCTGTTCTGGCCAACATGACTATTTCTGTACTTGTTGTTGTGAAATTGTGCCTATTTTTTATACAAAATCCTTACCTCACAAGCAGTCACATGTGGGTGTGGTTCATGAGACTAAGCTTCATTCACTTGCAAACCATTTTCCAAATCCTGTGAGAATTAGCTATAGATAACCATTATTTATCCAATATTTCCAACCATATGATGACCAGGGGTGTTTCTAGAATGGCATTACGAGTGCTACTTATAGAAATTCTTTATTAGTGGAGTGGTTTCCTGCAATAATGTGTTCAGCAACCACAGCTAGACAAGATGGTGAAGATAGAGGACTTTTAAAGGGCATAAAGCTACAGACTGGTGTAGACATCAGTCTTTCCAGTCTTTCTTTGTGGAAGTGGGAGATGGATCGTAAAGTGAAGAAATATGATCAAATGAGAATTGCAGGTTTTGAGTTATGGTGTTGGAGAAAGTGAACATAGAAGGCAATAATGTAGGGGATTACAAGTTGGACAAGGAAGATCTAGAATGTAAGCTACTAACAGAACTTAAATTATAAAAAATGAATTAGTTATTTGAAGACTATATATATGAATTTCTTCGTGGTTTATGTAATTGATAATTTATTTTAACTGGCTTGGATTCATCAACTACAGTCAGACTAAGGCTGAAGTTAGATAGTGGGGATTCATTGATTGATTCATTACTCTTGCCAGGAATAGAGCAAAACATTTTCGAGAAACAAATGTAATTATTATTCAGTCCTTGTTGAAATCGCATACTAAACTATGAATAGCTGCAGTACGAATTTCCATGCCACCTTTTTCTATGTAAGTTCAAACATCCATCCAGTGTATATGTGTACCATAAATAGAGAACAGCCCTTGTATTGACAGGATGATATTCACAAGATAAAAATAATGGAAAAAATAGAAAAGGTGTGCAATATTAAGACATATTTGTGTATCTTGAGTAGCAACATTTAAAACTTTATTTTAACAATGAGGTGCCTTTCCTTTGGCTTTAATATCTCTTGCATGGGAGGTGTGAGGAAGAAGTTTTGGGTACTTGAAATATAAAGCACTAAGGCAAAACTGCCAAACCTTTACTTTTCTATAATAGAGACACTGAATACCATCAAATGATAGCCTGACACAAAGCCAAAGAAAGAGCATGTTATCACATGAAAACTGACTGTTAAGCATACACCCATATTAAGCTCCTACTTTTTTGAGCATTTATCTCTTGTACTTTACTTTTGGTTTGGTCTCTATTTAGGAAGCATCGACATTATTGTGTATTTTTCTGCTCAAAAACCAGCTATTCTGGTGACCAAACTAGTGCATGTAATAGCCACATACTAGATTCTTAGGTTCAGCTCTGCAACAATTCTATCATTTGCCAATTCTTCCATGTATTCCAGTATGTTCAAATAGCAATTCATAAGTCTGAGAGATTGATTATGCTGTCACAAGTACAGAAAACTCATTATGTAGCCTCTCCATATCATATGGAGTCAAAGTTGGGGACCTAAAGACTTGCATGCCTGAATTCCCTACAGTTTTGGCTCCCCTGGCAAGAAGAAGCACTACTCTATAAAAGAGTGTTTTCACTAAAATATCTAGTATGTGGTGTAGTCCGCAGTTTGAAAATCATATCTAGCACTTACCAAGTAGGACTAATTGTAACTACGGCATGGTTATACCTATGCAATATTAAAAATACAAAAGAGAGCACACTGGTAGGGTAATCTTTTGAACTATATATTAAGTTAATAAACTAAAGTATAGAGAATCTATGGAACTCCAATGTGGTAACAACAATTGTTTTTTAACACTTTGTAAAACTGTCTTTGTGTGTAAAAGTATTACATAGCTTTATGTGTTAGAAAATACCTTCCTAAACTTGCTACAGTGAATTGGAACATAGCAGCAGGATGGATAATTAAAATCAACTCCACTTTTTGCGTGCATGTGTGTGTGTGTGTTTTGTATGAGTTTGGTTCTGTGTTTATGTGTGTGTGTATGTATGTGTATTTGCTGACTGATATTTTTTAAATAAGACTCCAACCTATGTAGGGTTTTAATCCTTTATACATGCAGGTTTCATGTTACCAACAATACTAGGCATACTTGACATATCCATATATACAAAGAATGCAAATTAGTTACCATGCTAAGATATTCAGTGAAATCTAACTCTAGGTCTCTAACTCAAGGTGCTTACCTCAAGGTAATTAACTTAAGGTTTCTAACTCAAGGTCTCTAACTCCAGATCTAAATCATGATCTATGTCTAACTGAAGGTCTCTAACTCATGGTCTCCAACTCACTGAAGGTGTCTAACTCATGGTAGCTAACTCAAGGTATCTAACTCATGGTCTTCAATTTCTCTCACATGGAAGACGGGGAGGGGGTAGGTGTAACACATGGAAGACAGAGAGGGGGAAGGTGTAACTCATGCAAGACAGGGAGGGGGTAGGTGTAACTCATGGAGTGGGTTAGGTGTAACTCACGGAAGACAGGGAAGGGGTAGGTGTAACTCATGGAAGACAGGAAGGGGGTAGGTGTAACTCATGGAAGAGAGGGAGGGGATAGGTGTAACTCATGGAAGACAGCGAGGGTTAGACTCATGGAAGACAGGGAAGGGATAGGTTTAACTCATGGAAGACAGGGAGGGGATATGTGTAACTCATGGAAGACAGGGAGGGGGTAGGTGTAACTCAGGAAGGGGGTAGGTGTAACTCATAGAAGACAGGGAGGGGGTAGATATAACTCATGGAAGACAGGGAGGGGGGAGGTGTAACTCATGGAAGACAGGAAGGGGGTAGGTGTAACTTATGGAAGACAGGGAGGGGTATGTGTATCTCATGGAAGACAGAGAGGGTGTAGGTGTAACTCGATCATGGAAATAGCATGAGCAGGAGCTGCATAGCAGCTATAATGGCAATAATGGATTAACACTACTGTAATACTTCTTATGGCCCTTTCTCTCTGTGTTGCCAATTAGTGCTTATAGATAGCCATAATGCTTGCAGCCGGAGTGGCTACTTATTCAGCTGTCTATATACATACAACTGCTTTTTCATAAATGCTGTATTTTATAGCAGAGACACAGAGCACAGTCTTCATCATATTTGGCCAAAAAAGACGATTGCTTAGTCTAGAATATGAAGGCAGTAATCACAATTGCATTGAAGTACATACTCTGAGATACCTGCAATACTGGAGCTTAGATGATTAAGTATAATTATGCTAACTAATAGTTAATAATTGTAACAGATGCTTTTACTGGATTCATCAATGCACTGCATACTGTGAATGAGTTAGATGGCATGGTAACCATGAGAGTTGGAGTCCTAGTATTCAGACATCTTTAACAGATTGGCTATTGGTGTTAATTAAGTAGAATAAAAGTAACAGGCCATACAGATTAAATGTGCTCTGGGACTAATATTAAAAACTTGTTTTACTATTGCAGATATAGTAGATTTGTGTTTTATGTATTTCCTCTGTGCAAACATAAAGAATGAACAATAATTGGCAAGCAAACACACTTGGTAAATGGCAGGTTCTGTAGTGCAGGCAATGACCATTCATGATGGCTTCCTATTTATTGTAAGTATGTACAATAATCATCCTGCAACAATTACTCTATGTTTCTTCATTACCACCTGCCACATACACACATTATATACGTTTTCCTCCAAACTAAATTAATATTTTATCTGATGTAAGCCAAAAATTAAAATTAAACACACTTAACAATTAAAATTATCTTATGGGCAGGCAATGGGGGGAGGCTGTATTATTAACTCGTTATATCTGAGTGACATTTAACTGCAGTATAATTATTAGAAACTGCTAAATAATTGGCTCAGTTAGCTACATAATTACTAGTAAGATTCACACGGAAGTTAATAATGTTTATAGAACATAGTTCACTATTTGTCAGACTCTGTCTTTAATTAGAAACTGAATTTTGTTGGAAGAATTTATTAATATTATCTTCGTGTTTAAGATAATCTGTATAATGACAATTATATGAGAAATGTAGATAACCATATGTGGGCAAGAATCTGCTCATATACACATAACTATTTTCAAATTACTCACGTCTATAGCTAGACAACGCTAAATCTGTGGACATTGGGTAGTATTGTAGCAGCTAGCGTCGTAATTTCCCATCAGTACATTTCCTTCTTTTGGTCATGCCAGACCAATGCAGCTGCTAATACAACTTGGTTTGTAGCTATAGCTTTCTTGCAGCACAATAGAGTCGAGAGCTTTATTGAAAACCAGAACAAAGTAAGTCGCATAGCTCAAGCTAAACTAAGCTGTGGACACGTACAAATGTAGTAGTTAAGTGATGATTTCTATTTGGGTCTTGCCTAGTAGAATGCAGTAGTCATCATAGCTACAGATGATATAGCTCTCACACAGCTATCTCAAATGCTGCATTGTATGTAGTATGTCATGTTTTAGTGTCATTTGAAACTTCTAGATCGCAAAGACAATCTTCAAGGTTTAGTTAATGGCATACTTTCTTCTCTTTCTTTATCAGTAGCTTCATGTGTTTCCTTAGCTTTTTATATTCATTTCTCACTTTAACATTGTGTCCTCCATTCTTGTTGTCTTCAATTTCCTACAAACCTCTTTCCTCTTACTTAATGCTTCCCCTAATTGATCTGACTACCATCCTTTCAAGTTCTACATTATCTTCTTCTTCCCTAAATCTTTCTGTGCTGGTGTCAATTCCTTTTCTTTCCATGCATTCCACAAGATATTTGTTACATTGGAACCCTAGTATTGATAACCCACCTTTGAGTCTAGATCAGATTTACCAATAAAATCATCAGTAAATTTTTTCCAAGTCAATGGAATCTGTGATGTCTTTATATCTTTAATACCGTTGACTCATTGTGTTTTGCAGGTATATTCAACTCCACAAAATCCAATAGGACCTCTCTGAATAAGCAGTCATGGTTAGAATACTTTTTATAGAATGGGAAAAAATGTCTGGCTTGGTTTGGTCAACTCAAGTCTGCTGGAATTCTATTGCAATTGAGCCTGAAGAATTTATGGATGCTGGTCACACTGACAATAAGGTGAAATTCTTCCATTGCACCTTTACCTTCAGATGCTTTCAAGAGTAATGGTTCCCAGTCACTATCCACTTTGTACCCTGGATGCTGGAATCTATTCTAGATACAGTTAACTTTACAGTTAACTACAGGATCAATGGCCTTAAAGAAGTAAGCCTTTGCATTATCAGGAAATTCATTCTCTGCTAGGCCATCGTCATTGTGTGGTTGTTTATGACGACATGTGGAAGCTGAGGTTCTAGATCGTCACTTCTAAGTTTTACAAGTTTATGAATTACCATATCAGCAACTAGCTGCCCTTGAGCTGAATAAATGATTAATCTTGCGAGACTTTGCTGAAGTACCAAAGAGAAAATTGAAGGATTCATTTGAGAAGAGACCCCTTGTATTATTATTGCCTGACTCTCTCAATCTCTGGCTATTGCACTGGCCTTATCCTATGTGTCCAGTAGCACTGAGAGTCCCCATGGACTGTCCTTCAAATTATGTAAAGGAACTTAATACAGACACTACTGTTTCCAAAAGATGACTCATTGTCTGCTTTCAGTCCTTAAATAGTGCATCACACCAAGGAGTTATTAATCTGTTAATATGATAACCTTGTGTGTGGTGTTAAGGGCTGGTTTCATGAATTTGATTTCTTCACTAGCAGCAAAATTCAAGGTGGCTCTAACAGCAAGTGAAAAAAGCGTGTGGTACTTTATCTTGCACTCTTTTTGGCCACCTGTTCGAATATTACTCATTGTACTGCATCTGTCATAGCATTGACCACAATGATTTGCACAAGGGTGAATTAAAATTTTCTTAGGAAAAGAGTAGCTGCATCAATGGAGGAAATCTTATAGGCTCCTAAAATTATTCATAATTATACTGATTTTAATCGATCCAATGCATACAAATTGTAACTTGCTTCTGATATGTAATGTCAGAACTCCATTGATCATTAATAAAAGGTGACTTGTGGAAATTGTGTGATAAAACATGCACTGTCAAAAGATCATTCTGAATGACAGAAGTATACTTCTTAGCCTACTTCTGCAACCATGATATCACTATCTTCTCCTCTTATATATATAGTAGATGTAGTAACTCTATCAGATTGTCATCAGCATCTTAATCGTGACCCTGAATAGCTAATGTGCATCTAGCAAGAACCCATGATGATCAACCTATGTGAGCTCCTGCAGCTAAGAAATGACAGATCAGCATTACTCAGAAGCTAACAGAATATTTCTCTATTGGTTTATTGTAATCACCATATATAGATTATCACACTCAGCAATTTGCTAATCTGTACAATTTTTTACATCTAGGTATATATTAGCGAGATATTCTGATTAGAAAATTAATGTAATTACTTACAAATGGCAATATATCAACTCATTGTGGTGAAAAAAAGTCCACATGGCAAACATGGATGCTGGAAACAGCTGTTTTTTACTCAAAGAAGCACTTTGGAAACCTATATCCTGGATCAGGCCAGTGTGGAATAATATTCTCTGATCTCCTAAACTATCTGAGCCTGTGGCCATTCTGTTTGGAGTTCTAGGTTAAGGGGGGTTCATTGGCTAATTTCCCCCCCCCCCCCCCCCCCCAAAAAAGAAATCCTTTTTTCCCCTCCAGTTTATGAATCTACAATTTCAGAGATCACTATAGTGTAAAAAATTGGATTCTTTCCTCGAGGTGGAATTTCTTAGCCCTCTTTATTCTTTATTGCCATCTTTGCGTGGAGGAGAAACATCGCCAAAACACCGCTATAAGATTTTGTCATTAGCTAGCTATTTTGGCATTAGTTAGCTAGCTATTTTGGATTAGTTGTCCCTTGTTGTAACATAAATTCTCCAGAGGTGCCATCAGATGCTAATGCACTGCCCACTACCCTCAACAACTTCCCTCTACTTCCAGCAACACTCAGCAACTGCCCTCTACTTCCATTAGCCCTCAGCAACTTTGTACTGCCTCCAGGAGGAAGATGGGCATTATGTCCCCATCAGTTTTTCAAGAGCAGAGTGATGACTATGACTACTGTATGGAAGATGATAAGAGAACCCGTTTGTTTGAAATTGATGTCTTAATGGCTGGATTGACGCCCTTTTATGTTGCCCAAAGTGCATGTGTAAGAAAATCAAGTACAAAGAAGTGAAGCCTTGGCACGGTTTGTATGTAGCCCCTTGCTTTGAATGTAGTAGGTGTAACCTGGTTTCAAAATTGTCCTTTTCTAGCAAGCTTGAGCCAAAGTGTAGGTCTCTTAGGCTCAATCGTGCCTCGGTTTTTGTAGATAAATGCATTGTCATAACACACTCCTAGCTTGAAACATTTTGTGCTGTTATGAATTTGCCTCATCCAGTTTCGGTAAACCGTTATAGTTCCCATGCAAAGATTGTTGAAGATGCTTGTATTCTTGAAGTACATAAGACTAGTGAACATGGGGAAAACCTACGAAGATTGGCTCGGAGGAAGAGGAAGGGGTTTGCGGATGCTGATCAGGACAAAGATGGAGGCATGTATAGTTCTGGAATTCGATATGCCTGCTGATGAGGTAGCTGACCAATCACCAGAGGAAGAACATACTACATTGAACTCCAAAAGGGCCAAACCAAATTAACTAACATTCTCCTAAGCTTAGTGCACTTGTCCTAACCTGTGTGTATAGTTTTTGTGTGTTTTACTTTTGTATGTTGGCTATAATAATATTTTTAACGATACTCAAATTTGTTCCTCCTATTCCCAAAAACTAGTTTTCTTAGGCTTGGAGCAGCAATTTCCCCTTCTATTCATAAGAGTTTGGTTAAAGTATATAGTTTTGGAATGCTCTCAATGAGCTCTATGCAATGTGTGTTTTGTTTGCTACTCAAAGTCAAATGGGAAGTAACTGTATTTACAAGACCACCTCAAACTTAATATTTTATGCCAAACTGCCAGGAATTTGTGCATATGAATATTCTCTTGCCACCACTCCCAGTACATTTTGGTTACCCCAGCTGGGCCTGAGCTCGTACACCATCTGGAACTCATCTTCCCAGAGCTATTAGTGTTAAAAGTAAAATTACTAGCTGCTTAAGAGTGAAATGGTGACCGAGGTAAAATGTTTTCTTTAACAACAGTAGAAACAGGATCCTTGAGTAGCTATTTATCACATGCACAATTGTTGTATTCATTAAAGATACACTGGACTTATCTATTGGATGTTGCTGGAAAAATAGCCATTGCATGTTTCAAGATAGTATTCCGAGCCAGGTATAACATGTCTGAATAAAGACGGAACACTTGGGACTTACTGACAATTTTCACGACATTAATAAACCGTTTGGATTATAATCAAAGGTCACCTTGAATTTATTTACTCTCGCTGAGCTTCCATTTATTTCTTTGTGTGGAACTTCACCCTAGGGTATTTATATATTTTTGGTCTATGTACATGTAATTATGCTTGATTTTTTTACTACAATATGTTGTGGCATTTAATATAGAGCACTTGAATGCCATGCGAAAGCTCTATCAACAAACCATAGCCTTATCAATAGCAGTTGCACTCGTCTTGCTAGGCAATTTTATTTGGTTTGACATTTCTTGTCTTGTATACATAAATATATTATATATAGAGAGATTTTATTTACAATTATATATATATTATATATATATAGGTTTGACTAGTCCAAAAAGAAATAACCAACATTTACATGACCCTTTATCTATTAATCACAAACCATATACAATGCAGATTAAAAAATGCATTATTATAATATTAATGTTCATTATATTAATAGATAAGGCTTTATATAAATGTTGGTTGTTTACATTGGTTAATTCTCTATTTTGATTAGTCAATTGAATATATTTTTAATAAAATGTTTCTTGTTTTGTTTCATCTGTTTTTGTGTTTTTAGTAAATCAGCCACCCAAAAGAAGTAACTCTTTATAATAACCAATCATAGAAGTTATTTTTAATCATGTTTATACAAAAGTGGACACATGTGCCTATGTTTTCATATAGTGCACATAGACACATCCATTATAAGTACTTACCCGAGGTTATTTAAGATTTCTGCTGTTTAACCTTCATCACAGGAATAAACTTCTGAGGAAACCGTCTGTTCACTTCTTGACAGAAAAATGTGCATTGTTGGTGACTCAGCTTAGTTTTGTGTTGTTAACTAATATCACGAGAATAAGCTTCTGAGGAAACCAGCTGACAAATCTTATATAATTACCTGATTTTTTAATAAAGGTTTGAGCTGTTAATTATTGTGATGAAACCAACTGATTAACATCATGGTTGGAAAATGTGCAGCTGCTCGCCGACTAATCTTAGCTAGACTGGATATAAACAATGACCCTTTACATATCTTTGGGGGTTGGGGTGAGTAGAGAAACAGATTAGTGATGAATAGAGAAATGGGTTAGTTTTTGCAGAGTCTGGTATTAAAATTTTGATGAGTGGAAATATTCCATGAAGTGAGTCACAGGGAAAAGATCCATAGGTAGTGCTAAAGGGATTAGTCATTGCAATGAGTTGGAATCTCTGATAGCAAAATTGGACATAATTATTATATACAAGTTATGTGTGGGTAGATAGATACAAAATCTTGAAAATCAAATTTTTATTCTTTTAAAGGTTTTTGGATGCCATTTTACTACCTTTGTGAAAGACTGAAGGCATGCTCGAAGTGTATTTGGGATTGTAATTGGCAGAATACACCATTTATGTGACTAAGAAGCTACCAAAATGAGTTTTGGCTGAGATAAAAACTTTCCCTTGTCTTTACCCAATAGGTAACATCAGTACATCATTTATATATAAAGGGTAAATTCTGTGGGATTTTTTTACCTGTCACTTTGGCACACAAGGTCGCAGGTTCAAATCTGGGAGGTTATTTTTTCTCCCTCACTTTTCATCCCATTTCTTTTCTTTTTTACTTTTTGCATTTGCTTTATATTCTGGTCGAACTTGTGTCGAATCATTGGACATGATCACCTGGTCTTTTTTTGCTTTCCTTTTGGTTAAGGTCCACATTTCAATACTGGGCGACGTCTTGCTAATTTTTTAAAACTTTCCCTCTATTTCAAGTTCCAAGTTTGATCAGGAAGGAATCATTTACCATTTTTCCCTATACAGACATCAGAAAATCCCCAACAAACATTCGATTGACAAGTAAAGATGCAATGACTTCTCTTAAATTTCTTCACTCAATTCTGTGGCATGGTTTCAGTCTCACCAAAAGTATCAGTAGGTATAAAGTATCACTTTGTCTGTCTCTAAACACTATTATATGTGTGTGTGTGTGGTTCGAGGCTACCAGGTTGATAGCACTCCTGTAAGGTACTTACACCTCCTCGCTAGTAGTTGGCCTGTGCAAACCTTAACAACTCTCTCACAGCCAATGAAATTTACCACTCGGAGACAACCAGTAAAACAATATGATAGGCCCATAATATACTGCATTTTCCTTTGCACAGACTCTGACCAAGAAACTGAGCTCTCCCCACATGCCGATGCTAAAGAAAGTGATGCCTTCTCCTCCAGCTCTAATGATGAGGTCGAGTGTGTGGTGAATGCCTCCAATCTAGCTGAAGCAGAGGTGAGGGCAACATCAGCAGCTGGAAAGGCTCCCTCCCAGATCAATTCCCTCCTGAAGCCAATGCAGAGCTACCAGACCTCCACACTGATGTGTTCGTGCACTACAGCAACAGAGGGAGGTCGTCCAGACAACAGAAGCAGGAGCTGTGCCTCTCCCACTCACCGAATTGAGGCCATTTCCACCCAGTAGAAAGTGGACCAGAAGCACTTGGAGAGGCACAAGGTAAGGATCCTGAGTCTAAACAGGTATCCTTTACCGGAAGTGGAATTGGACTTGACCAATTGATATTGACAAGTCCCTGTGTAGCCAGCATTGGTTAAGTAGACTGCCTTTGTACCACAACTTTGGTTAGTACAAGTTCTCAGATATGCCTTTTAGTTTTGTTGGTCCCTGGCTGTCTTCCAATGGCTGATGAACTCTTTGCTGAAATCTCTTCATTTCTTGCTGCAATTTCGTTGTTTTCAGCTCATGTTGGAAAGACCACACTGCCCACCTACATCAAGTTCTCACCAGACTGGAGGAGGCCAATCTCACAGTCAAGCATTCCAAATATCAACGAGAGAAACTCTCTACCTACATAATAGGGAGAGGCAAGGTGCATCCACATGACACCCAGATTCAGGTGATGCAGGATTTCTGTCAGCCAAGTATGAAGAAGGATGTACGATACTTTCTTGGCCTAGCAGGCTGATACAGACGGTCATCCCACTTATTGCTCACATAGCCAGACCCCCCAACTAAGCCACAAAGAAGGATGCACCTAACTGTTGCATGGATGAACAAGCAACAGGTAACTCTTGATTCTCTCAAACAGGCTCTCTCTCACCACCCTGTTCTCACAGCCGTCTCATCCTCCTCCCAACTAATGCTTCTCACTGCTGAATTGGCGACATCCTCAGTCACCTTCAAGATGATGGGATAGTGTGGTCATTAGCATTCTACTCCAAGCAGCTTCTACTATGGGAGGAATGATACTGCCAATGCCGATGGCCTATCCCGACAGGCATGGATGGAAGAGACAATTTCACTGCTAAGAGAGAAGGGAGGGGTCTCAGGGACTCACAACCCACAGACTGGGCTGTCCCTGGCAGATCACAACATGCAGATAAACATGAGAACCTCAGTGGGAACCTCAGACAATATTATTATCTCATTGGTTATATATATGTGAATCTGGCTAGGTTCTACCCTATAAGGTAATGTCAGGTTCAGGCATGTTAGCCTATTTAAGGGCTGGGCATCTGACAGAGACCAAGAATGTAAGAATTGGGGAGTGTTACATAATGATTGATTCTTGATTCCTACGAATGACCTTTCAATAAGTGAGCAGAGACTGTCCTGCTGTGAATATGGTGATCAGGTCCCTCACAGTAGGTACCAGACATTGCAGTGATCAGCTAATCCTCATGTCATAAGTTCTAAACCTTGGAGTCGTTTCTTGGTTTATCTGCTTCTTTTCAAGAACACGAAGACTTTTGTTTAACCTTCCTTTTATGTGCATCTTCCTCTTAACTGTTGTTAAGAGAGTTGCATCTTTCCTGAACACAATCATATTTAATCCTATACATTACAACTACTTCACAATCATATCCTATTTCACTTATCCAAACTGGGTTAGATCATATAGAGTTTGGATATGACAGGGTATATTGTATATTTATTGCATAGCTACCTGCTGAAAACATGGGTGTTTTGGTGTCCCTGGAAAAAGGTTTCACCTCTTGGAATACAGGGTTGATTCACAATAGCACAAGAAGGCATTACACAGCCACTAAAATGCTGCATGGTCGCTTCGCTTATTGCCTTGGAGTCCAACCATCCAAGCTCGTGCATGATGTGATGTCATTATGATGGTATTGTAGTATTCAGAAGAAGTAGCTGAGTTTTGTAGAACACACATGCACCCATCTGTGAAACAATAGTGCTTTGATTATGTCATTTGTCAGTAGCAGAATCATGTATTCCGCACCTTTAGAAAAGTGAAGGAAACTCAATAGAAAGTAAGTCGCACAGACAATGGACGAAATATGGGTGGCTCAGAGTAGGTAGCCCTGCAAACTTCATATTTTGCACAATTTTTTTTAAATTGCAGCTAATATATAAGAATCAAGGAAAACAAGTGAATATCAAGGAAAATGAAGGGTCACTTCATCCTGCTAGGTTGATAAGTATGGCATTTGAATTCCTAAAAAGGAAAGCAAACAGGACTCACCAACGTTGACTTCATCTATTTAGATCGCTCATTACTATACATTAATCATTTTTATTATTATTGTTTGTTTGTGAAATTTGGTACATAAAGCATGGCAAACATCAGCAATCTCATGGCTGTGCTAACTAGAATGATGACCCTAACAGGGAAGGAAAATAAAAATGGCATAATGATATATTGTCAGTAGAATAATTTTTAGATGTCACTTAAACCCTTTCCATGAAGTATTGGCTTGAATCTCAAACAACTAGACAGCAAAATGTGGAAAGATGGAGTACTTCAATGAGGTTGTCATAGTTGGTGGGATTTACAGGGTTGCTGAGCTAAAGCTTCTTCCATTGATTGAACTGTGCTCTAATAGGGGATGCATAGAATGCACATCCACATGTAGTAACTTGCCAGGTAGTAGTGTTTTAGGATCTTCTCCCTCACTTAAAGACTAGGTAGGCAATCCCCAGGACAATGGGGTCATGTAATCATTGTTCCAATTTCCAGATGTCATCCTTAGTGAAAAATGTTCTACTCATTCAATAGTCCTGCATTGTACAGTACAGTGTGAATCCCATACTGGAGTTGCATACTCTAATGTAGGGGGGGGGAGGCATAAAAGTTTTGTAAAGCTGAAACTATTTCTGCTGACTGAATGTTCTCTATATGCGGCCCACCTGTTTGGAGGGCACATTAGAAATTTGATGTACATCATGGGATCAACTTAGGTTCTCAGATGGCCACACTCCAAGGTACCTGAATCTTGGTACAAATTTCAGGGCTACCTACACCCTTACTTGAAGCTAAACAGTTGAGAAATCTTCTTTCATGTAATGATGATATACATGCATTTTTAAGCATTGAAATCCATAAAACTGTTGGGCCAGAGTTTTGATAAGGTGACAAGAATGCAAAAGCAGTAAGGAGAACAGGAGCTGCAATTAAGAAACTCTCAGCTATCCCACATTGACAATTGACAGACAATAGTCAGCAATGTAAGTCATGCTATCCATGTGGTAAAACTAACCATGACTCCACGAATTGCCACTTTGCTGATGACACTTGCAAGATGAAGGGGCACATTGCCACTGTTTGCCGCAGAACAAAGGAGATCAGAGAATGACAACCAATCACCAAACATGTCACACCTATATCAGATACTGCTGATGCTGGAGTATTTTATCTCCATGATAATCGAGACTAAAACATCCCAATCTATCATGGTCGCATTTCGAATCAAATGTGTATCACTTCCAATAAAGTTAGACACAGGAGCATCCTACTGAGTAATTTCTGATACAAGGTATCATTCAATTCCTTTCGGAAATGAAACTTCATCCATCAGCCATACTGCTGAATTGATACACTTCAGAGTGCATAGAAGTTCTCGAACAACTAAATGTTCATATACTCTATGGTGACCAATATGCTTTCCCATCTTTCTGGCAGTGGCAGGAGAAGGTCTTTGCCACTTGGGTAGGAATTGGTGGTGATACATTCAACTTTCATGGATGAAGAAATGTCGTGTCAAAATCTACTAAACTTGCTGACCTCCTTATCCTGAAGAGGATCATGTTCAAAGATGAATTGGGAAAAATTCAGCAGTATGAAGTGAGTCTACAGTTATGCCCTGATGCCTGCCCTCGATTTTTCAAGGCACAATCAGTGCTCTTTGCGATCATACCCAACATCAAAGAAGATCTAGACAAGCTGGAATCTAGCAGCATGATTGAAAAAGTTGAGCACAGTCATTGGCCTGCCTCAATTGTTACAGTCCCAAAGAAGAATGGGAAATTTTGCATTTGTGGCTACTTAAGGTAACAATCAATCAGGACTTAAATTTTAACTGATACCTCTTCCCTAGCCAGAAGACCCCTTTGCAACATTAGCTGGAGGAAAGAGGTTCACTGAATTGGATTTGTCCCAAGCTAACCAGCAGCTGCCCTTTAATGAGCAAAGTTCGTCGCAGTCATTGCTCACTGGGGGTTCTACACTGACTGCCATTTGGGTTGGCCTCTGCACCTGCCCTCTTCCAGCAGTACTTTATGCAGTATACCTCATGTAATCTGCTATATTGATGATATTTTTGTCTCAGTCAGCAAAAATGAAGATCATCTTCGTAATCTGACTAAAGTTTTCGAACATCTGTGGAACCTTGGCTTACACTTGAAGAAGGACAAATGTGAGATTATGTGGAATTTTGGGGGCTCAAGACTTATCCTAAAATCTGCACACTATGCCTGGCAATGTTGAAGCAATTGTTAGAGCAGCAGAGACTTGAAACTTCCAGAAACTCCACTCATTCCTACGATCTTTTAACTACTATAGCCAGTGGGTCCCAAAACTATTCACCATAGTTCACATTTTAAATTTTCTTTTGCAGCACAACAAGAAATGTGAATGGTCATCAGAATGTTTGCAGGAATTTTCCAAAGCAAAACAAGCACTTCATCAACCTCCATTTTGGCACAATACAATCGTACTCTTCCCTTCTAACTTGCTGGTGACCTCCCACAACCTTCCTGATGACACTGAGAAAGCAATTGCGTTTGTCTTACGGTATCTATCTATAAGTGAATGAAATTACACTCAGATTTGAAAAACATGATCTCTCTCTCATTTTTGGAGTCAAGAAGTTCCATCAATATCTCTGTGCTAGAAAGTTTGTTCTTATTACTGACCATAAGCGACTTCTAGCTATCCTTGTTCCAAAGAACGGTATTCCATCTCTGGCTGCTGCTATACTACAGTGACAGGCTCTTCTACTTTTGCCTATTCTTGTGAGTTCCAGTTTATCTGAGAGATGCACGTGCTCATGCAGATGGTCTTTTATACCTACCCATAACTCAACAATCAGATAGGAGTGGCATTTCTCACAAGATGATCTTAGCCTTCAATATTTCACAGATTGAACCTTTCTCAACTGCAATTGAACAGCTACTGAGCAGAGTGTATCATTCAACTAAACAAAGTTGGCCTGAACACATCATGAATCACTGAAGCCATATCACAAGCTTCAACATCAGCTGACAGTGTAGAAAGATTACCTTATGTGGGGAAAATTCATGTAATTATACCAAATATACACAAAATCACAAACCCTTAAAGGGATGTTCAAGGATGAAAAGTTTGGCTTGCAGTTATGTTTGGTGACCAGGTATGGATAAAGACATAGAGAACATTGCAAGGAGTTGCATGTCATGTTAGGGAGAGCAAGCTCTCTCCAAGCACCAGCACACTTCTCAGCTTGGTTGATGAAGCCCTGGCAATGACTTCACATTGATTTTGCTGGCCCCTTCACAGCTATGTCATTTCTGGTCATAGTCGATGCAAACTACAAATGGCCATCAAAGACCTTCAATAAGTTACAGGATCTGTTCGCAAAATATGGCCTCCCTGAACAGGTTGTAAATGATAATGGTCCTCAGTTCTCCTCTGAAGAATTTAAAGTTTTCATTAAGAAATTTGGCATTGAGCATGCTCACTCTGCACCATACCTTCCCACATCCAATAGAGTTGCAATCATCATCTCACAGACTTCCTCCTAACTTATTGCTCCACATACATCAACCAATAAACACCCACCTCCCTCTTCCTTCAACGTGAAATCCTTAATGAATTCTCATTCTCACTCAATAACCAGACATTGTGTAGAATGTTTCTGACAAACAAGCCGACCAATTGCACACCACAATCCAATGCCAACGATCACAAATTTGAAATCAATTAAAACATAATGGGTCGGGATCTCTGCCCTGCAGCCCCCTGGAACCATCATCACACAGATTGGTTCCTTATCATATGTTGTTCAAATAGATTCAGTTGTGGAATGGAAATGGCATGCTGATCACCTACACAATATCACCACAGTGAAGAATACACTTGTCACATATCAATCTCAAGATGAACCTGAATCAGATATGGATGATTCTTTGATCATTCAACTAATTCCTGAAGTACTTGATTCCCCATCTCAAGATGCACCTGAAGATCTCCCAAAATGATGATATCTTGTATGCACTCAAAATCCACTGGTACATTACAGAAATACTCTGAATGTTTAGTTTTTAGTTGGCTTTTGTTTTTTAAGTGAGGGAGAAAAGTGGTGATGGATCCTCTTTGTAGATCCTATCCAGAATATTTTTAACTCGATGATCAAGAATGCAACCTGCAGTGTCTGGCTGCTCGGGTCCCATCAGGTTTGTAAATCTGGTGGAGTCGTGTGCAGCTCCCTATTTGCAATGAAAAGAAAAGGCAATGCTTTATGCCATACCATTAAACCATGCTGGGTAGACAACTCTTCAGGGTGGCATGATATTAGACCATCCCATCTGTCTCAGGATAGTATGCTGAATCATGATGCCTCAGATGCTTAAAATCTTGTCAAACTCCCTCATGAGTTAACTGCAGAAGTTTTCTCTCATCTGTTGGCCAAAATTTCTTTATGGATGCCTACTATGGCAAAAAACTCAATCAATGCGTTGGCTATGTCTGTGCTGGTGGACTGGTGGTAGAGAGAGATCGCCTAGCCATAGTCCATAATCGCTAGGATATAGCAATGCCCCTCTTCCATGGCCAGCAGGAGACTGACCATGTCCATTGCTATCTGTGAGAAGGGCATGCCAATGATGGGTAGACCTTCCTGTCTGTGCCTCGGGCCATCTTCTGGCAAGTCTGACATCTGCAGCAATGGTTAGTCACAGCTCCTTGTACGCTGGGCCTGAAGAATTGTTGGAGTAGCCTAGCCATCATCAGATTACTTCCAAAGTGCCAAGTACATGGGGCAAAGAGGGTTATCCTGAGGGTGGTTTCACGATAGATCGTTAGGAGGATGAGCTGACTTACTGCTTGATTTTGTTTGGTAGGTATCCAGCAGTGGTAGAGCAGTCTGTCGCTCATGCTAAAGGGGATCTGCCCTTGCTACATTTTGTTTTGGCATATCTCAGGGATGGGTCACTCCTGGTGGAGTTGGTTTCTCCCAACTTTCAGTGGTACTGGTTGTCACCAGGGCTCGGAGAATTCCCAGTGGGTGTCTCTCTTTGCAGCTCTCGTGTGAGCATTCCTTTTTGTTGTGAGCTGAAACACATCGTTACCGAGTTGCAGCAAGTCAGAGATATCAAGGTGTTGAGGGTGTGGGCCCATGGAATTATCTTCCCCAAATGGATGCCAAAGCATCATGGGTGGATGAGGATGTCGTGGTGGTGATCCTTCATCTGGTGCGAACCTTCCTATGTCTTGGTCTGGGGTTATCATTCAGACTTGGAATAGGTAGGTGATCACCTCATCATTGCTCCATGGGAGGAATTCTGATGTCCTTTACAGGGCTCCTTCAGTATCGATCGCTCAGTTCCTCTTATTGTCATTAGCAAGGTCTAACCCAAGTAGGCCATCAAACTGCGGGTCAGGTTGATTTGCTCGCATTAGCCATGCCTTGTCATGGACTTCCAGCTACACCTCTGTAGTTTTGCAGGTATATGGTACTGTTTGATCCAGAGATCTGCAGAGGTGGGCCTATCCTGGGTCGCTCAGTAGCCATCATTAGATCAAAGGATGGTAATCAATGGCCATGTGTGCTCGGAGGCAATGTAGGGGTTTGTCCAGTTCCACTTTGGATAGTCATTATCTTCACCAGTCGCTCTATCTAATCAGTCTGGTGGTGTCGTGTTGATTGCAGCATCTGGGGCCTTCGAATCTGGGTTGAATGTAGATGTACTCATCTGCCAACCTCATGTGCAGAGGTCAGATTTTGTTTCCTCACACATGTCTGGATTATGGGCTTCATGCCAGAAATCAACTTCTCCTGTCCAATATGATTCTTGAGCTCATGAAATGTGGTCCAGTTGTTAAGGGTGCATCACCCTCTGGTTGTAGTTATGGTGGTTCTCTGACCCATTCATCTTGAGATGGTGCCACATAAGTCTGTAGTGATTTTGGTTGATGTCGTGGAAAGCAATCAGTCATTTACTGAGTGAGTGGAAGTCCATCTTCTACTCCAATGGCAGACACTCCCAGAAACGTAGGGACATCACATGGAGGAGTTTGGCAGCCCAAAATTCCTCTTCAACATGAAACATCATCATGTGGTCTGAGAAAGTGTGGAGGAAGGATTCTATGTCCAACATGATTTTGAATGTTGGAGGGGGGAACTTTGGACCCTTCTCCTATCTCTCTACTTGAAGAGGGCAGCGTGCTCCTCTCATTCCTGAAATCTCTCCTCCTCTGCTGCTATATGCTCCCTGTTGGCCCCCGACATTTCTCCTCCTCTTCTGCACTATGCTACCCTCATCCTCCAAATATTTCTTCTCTGCATTCTCACTGGCAATTGTGGATGCCATAAATATTGGCTCTCTCTTTTAGATTCTACTTTACCAGATAAACTGATAATATATATCAATCTGTAAAATAGGTAGCAATCATTTAAAAAGTATTATCATGATTACAATCATACTAACAATGCTGAGGTTTTGACTCCATTAGGTGCCACACAATAGTGTATTGATTATTCTCCTCATTTTTCTAGTGCTTATAGTGTTTTAATGACCATAACTGATACCTAAAGATTACGGACACTCAATTTCTCTGCCATTCAGGTAGAATTAATGGCTGACAATTATTATCACAGTGACATAAAGCAACCCATTCCTTAATTAGCTAATAGAAGATTTATCAACATATCAAGGAATGGTGTAGATTTTCAATACAGTGATGGAAGGTGGTAAAGTTTATATTTGGGTGGATATAATAATTGACCATATTTAATCCAACAGCTTGTACTTCTCAATGAGTTCCTTGGCCTGTATATGGCCATTACACAAACAATTATCAATAGGAAATGATATCAAGTTGGAGCTAATTACTTCCGCTTGTGTTTAATAGTTGAACTTGCTTGCACTGCTTGGTAATTAAGGGTTTAGGTAAACAAGGTACACACTGATAATCACAAGTTAAACTTACAAATATAGTCTAACTAAATTTGTAGAGAGAGAATATTTTAATTTTAATACAAACTCTTGATGTACTAGCGGTAAATATAGCTGATTCTTTGTTCTTATAAAAATAGCATAATTATGTATATAGTAAATTTGGCAGAATACATATATAGGAATGTCTATGCTGATTGCATAGAACGTTTCATCTTTCTGTGTTCTAATACATGTAGTATGTTGAGACACTTTTGCATATTTCTTAATTATTTTTTTTAAACTTTCACTTCTTGTTTTAGCTGATCTTGCTATGGTTTTTATTTTAACAAAGTGTATGGAGTGTATCTCAATAAGCAGAAGGTAGGATTAGATTATTAATTATCATACAATGCTCTTAATATTGGATATAGAATTGTTCACTGATTGATTTTGCGATCAGCAGAGTTTGAGGTACTTCGTGACCAGATATATATACCTCTGTCAGTGTTGCCCTAGTGTTGGATTTTATCCAAACTGTTTGGATTTTTGACCCTTAATAAATGTTTGGATCAGTTTGACATTTCATGCATATCAGACCATGTACAGCCTATTTCAAAACCACTCTCCGGGAATTTATTTCTCATGAAATTGTTATTTGGATTTTGTTTGGATTTTCTGTTGCCCAAAAAAATTTGAATAACACAGACGAGTAATTTGGAAATTACCAAAAAAATATGGCAACACGGCTTTGTATTTGCATGGAGTTAATGAGGTTTGGAATATATTCCCAAGAGGGTAAAATAATATTAAATGCCTTTGAGGAGAGCATGTTGGACCAAAGCTACCTAAGAAATTAACGTGTCAAGAAGAGGCCCAGAGGTTACTGAGGGGTTCAGGCTTTGGTCTAAAAAGTAGAAACTAGAAAACATATCGAGGGATACTGAACCTCCAGCAACCTCCGTGGTAAGTTCAAACCCATAGTTACAGAGAGGTAGTGGGTCTGTAGCTGGTTCTGTCCTAGCGCCAGTTAAAACAGGCCAGCCTGTCCCTCAGTGTGGTCTTTTGCAGGAATATTCTGTATCAACTGTGCATGTGGTAACAGTTCATCATTCTGAGAGTTCCCAGGCATTATCTCAAAGCCACAAGATTCCATCATCCTACAGGGTTCTCCATTGTTGGGCACACTGGAATTCCTCATTCATAATAAACAAAGTGTTGACTTGCACTTCACTATGTCAATTTTGGAGGGGGCAGGTTAAACTCTATATTCACAATAGTGATTTGCAAATTTGTAAAATTATTCATAACTACTTAGAGGTCAGTTGCACAATGACTTTATTCAGGAACATCACTTTGGTTTGACAAAAGTTTACGCTAGACTCTTTCAGTTATACTTTATAGCTCCATTGTCGATTGATCAACCAGTAGTGTCCCTAAGGTAGCTGTGAAGATATATAGCATGGGGTGAGGGGATTTGAAAACCCAATCCTTGCATATCTGCCACTTCTCTTGATACCATAACCTACACCAGTCTTTTGGGGTGAGGATTAGAGCAAGACCAGATAGGTCAATGTTCTGGGACATTGTCGTCTGATATCCCTCAAGTTGTTCTAAAAAAAGATATCTTCAAGCCATACTAGTCTACCAGCAATGTTTTAATAATTGGCTTGATTGCATATATGGCACATCAGGATCAAGACCATTTTCCGTAAAATCAAATCCTCGCCTGACTAAAGATATTACCTTTGCTAATTAAGGCATCTCCATCCATTCCAGTGAGCCCATTGGTGGATGCCAGTATGTGGCATAGCTTCACTCCCATCTAACCCTGCATTATGAAGCTATTGTAATTCTGTGATACACCCCACCTCATTATTTCTGTTCACAGACCTCTACTTATCTGTCACAAGACACCACAGGATATATTTTTGCCAGATGCTCTGCTGCAAGATAATGTATTTACTACATGGGGAACTGTGTCATCAGAGATTCCCAGAAAAACTTCTTTCACCCTGATTTTGCTGATGGAGCTAACATCTCAGTTAGCAATTCTCTAGACCATAAACAAATTCTCAATGAAAGCTGGAGGTGTTTTCAGGAAGTTCGAAGGCCACCAAACACTCCCAAAATATTGAAAGCACTAGAGTAACCTCTATCCTTTAGTTTATGGAATCGATTAGCTAATAATTATACTAAAGAAGAAAATTGCAGGAAGATGACTTTAAAGTCACGTAAAAACTAGTATTAAGGAATTTGATGCAGAAGCTGGACTTTTATAGCCTATTGTGAGATTGAGAACAACTCACAATGGGTATTCTTTTTAAAACTTCGTGAGTTATAAGTTAAATATTATATGCAAACCTCCTTGCTATGATCTTCACATTCCAGATTAAGGAAAAATCCTCTTGCCAACACTTTAATATTCCAAACATGAAGAGTAGCCCGGCCTTGACAATTGTACAACTTTTGGCGACTGTAACATTCTTTTTGGGGTCTCCTTATATGATTTGTTCAGCAGCCTGGAAGTAATGTGCACATAGTGTTGCACCTCAACTACCATGATCAAAGCTAAAATATTTCTTATGTAATGTCCTAACTACAGTCAGAACCTGTTAATGTTTAGATCACATAGCAACTATGTGAGGTTTTCTTCCTGGAACTGATCACCATGCTTTCACCTCTGCAGCTACACTACACTCTCAACCGAACGTTGTGGTGACCCTACACAAAAAAACTACAAACTTTGTGCACACAGAACATCATTCACAATGGGTCAGGAGTTTGTGGGATTGAACTTATTACAACTCTTCCATAGACACCATGCAAGTAGAGCATATTTTGTATGATCCTATTACTCACATTATGAGCAAATTTAAACATACGTTATCCATCAACAAAAAAGTGATACTCATGACAATTATATGTATAAAACTTAGAATAACAATGATAAAATATACGTTACAATGTTATGACCAAATTGGTGGTGAGATCAGCTGGACAATGAACACAGTTCATCTTCAATTACTTCAGGTTCAAGAATATTTCTTTCAATGGCTCTCCTTCATTTACAAAATTGCACAAAGCAGCAGCACTTCAAGTAATAAATAACATCAATTCTGTCCTTCCATGGCAGAGAGTAGAGCTTATCAACCTCCTCTAATGTAATTTTCTACAAAAGTTATAAACAATATAGATTAATAATTATTGTTAAAAGGTGGCCATTGTGGTGCCAAAATACATACTGTCAACAACCACTGAAGGACAAATTTAGGGAGTATACTAGCATTCCCTTTACTGGTTTGACCTACTTATTAAATTGCAGATGCACCCCCACCCACACAAATGAACAAAAACTTGTATCACACAGGCACCTTCTTAGCAGGCCTATAAGAGTACTAGCATTCCTAGAACCCTTAGCTAAGGTAGTAAAGTGGTGGTTATTAAAACCTTAAATCTGAGAAAAGCAGTTAATCTGTATGCAATTTTGTGCCTGGCTGGCCTGATTTAGCTGCTAAGAAATGAACAATCTTTGGTTTACTGAGAAGAAAACTCTTGTCACAATAGCAAACTTTTAACAAAACAGTTGATCTATACTTTTAATCACACAATCTGGAAAGATTGGATTCATACCTAAGAAATTGTTAAAGCTGTGTTTACTTCTCTGGAGTTCAAATTGTATGAGAGAGATATTTTCAGCATTTTTTTAAGCTGGCTCGTTTCTCTACCATGCACAAGATATAGCTAACGTATAATCTTACCCATTTTCGTTTTTCGTTTCATTTTCCACCGATTAAAAAAAAAAATTTTTTATCAACAGCAATTTTTTCCAGTAACTATATATGTGGTGATGTAATTTAGCAATAAACCTGGTAAAGGTGTATTCTGCTATGAATAGTTAGTTCTGGATCTACTCTGAGCAACTAACTTCTGAAGAATGCTGCTTGACAGTATAATAGAGAGTGGAAAAAGAGTTGTTGTGTACTTCCCAACCAACCCATTTATATCGGGAATATCGCTTAAAACAATGCTTCAATGGTATCCTTAAAATTCCCAGATTTTTGGAAGTAGAGCTAAACTCTCAAAAGACCAACCAAGTTCTGCATCAAGATGGTATCTTCCAGTGCTAGAATAGCTTCAACAAGTGACAGCAGTCTTCCTGGCAGTCCATGATTTCTAAAAAATTGCCACGTAGATATATAGCAAGTATCAGTCTTAATGGTCTTGTGTGTACTAGATGAAGCCTAGCACCAAGGAAGAAACCAACAAAACCTACGCTAAGGTATGCAACATGGATTTTTCAGTTGCTTAGTCTGGCAACTACATGCATCCTTTGTAGTAATATATATTACTACAGATGTAATAATTGCATGGGTAACGGTAATTTATTAGGGATGTAAGTTTGTCGATCGTGCTAGCTCATATGCTTTATTACAAGTAGAAAAAATGACATGCTCAGATCACCTATTTAATTTTTGGTATTCACAATCTGCGAAAAAATTCTCTACCAGCTTGGTTTGTTGGAGTTTCTTGAGCAACTATCACCAAGTACTTGAAAGAGGCTGTAAATGATCATACAATGGTAGTGTCAACAATAGCAACAAGATATGTATGGCATATGCTGATATATGTAAAATAAAACAGGTTATACATGGGTAGAGTTAATAATAGCAACAAGACATGGCATGTAGTGATATGTACGGTGCAACAAGAAGAAACAAGTTAGAAAGTGTTTGGAAGTGAAGGCATCCCACAAGCTTTGAGTTGGACTTTGCAATTAGACAGTACTTAGTGTATTTCTCCACAGATCAAGTACAAGCAAAAAGTAACCTCCCCAAAAACATGTTAAAACAAGAACAAAAATGTTTTTATATGTATTTGCTTAATCAGTGGCCTCTTTAACTTAGTTGCTACTCTCTAATAGTGGTCCTCTCCTCTTCTTGCAGAGTGTGGCAGCTCTCAAAACTATAGTCATCTGTGTTCGCGGCAGTCACACACGCTGTCCAACACACTCTCTACATTTTAAGCACATACACATAACTTGCACAATAGCACAGTACATGTGTAGTTTGTTTACTCTACAGTATTTAATGCCTCTCTTGAATAGTAGCTATATACCTGTTTCTGCAGAATATTGCTGAACCTGAACAAAATGAAGTTGTTCAAAAAGATGACCTCTCAAAATGTGTTGCTGTATCATAGTTTATGTCAATGTTTATGTGCTACACCTGCACTCACCCGCAAATCAACAAACGCTGCTTTTTAATAGTAGCATCCCTTTCCTCGAGGTATATAGCAGCCATGGCTTCCAACCAAACAAATGCAGTATATTGGATTGACTTCTCAAATAAAGAAAAAAGATGGCACCCATGCAAACTACAACCAGTTGACAAACTTATAAATCATTTAAATAATGTACACCTTATACTGCATTTTAATTTGACTGGTGTACATGGTTTTATACAATAAATGTTCGTCTAACCAGTTTGATTTACATCAGTCCAGTATTGTTTTTGACAAGTCAATCCGATACATCTATTTTATTATCTCAAATTATTATATATATAATATCGATATTTCAACTGAACTAGTTCTGTCTTCACATGGTTTAGTTGTAATGTTAGCATACAATTTGAGGTGATTAAAAGTTAAATCCTCAGTTAACATTAAAGAACTAAAAACAAAACACAAAAAAAAAAAAAAGCTAAAAATCGTCAAACATAGTTGAAACCCTCCAACAATCGAGTTCTTATAAGAAATATTTAACATACTTCAGTTTCTGGTATAAAGAAGAGGACAAGTAGAAATAGGATCACACTACTAGCAGAGAAGAGCAGTAAGGTGCCAGGCACACGTAAAGAGGAGCTGATGAGGATGGGACCCAGTTCATTGGTTATAGAAAGTCCTATCCAGAACCCAGTGTTACTTATGGCTGTAATAAATCCTGTTTGGTAACAATGAGAACATTATTTGAAAAATATACAACTGAGAGTTTATTGAGTGCTGTATCATTTTTAGCAACAAATGAAAATAAATTAGGCCTCTACTGTTCTTGCATTAGCAGCCCCAATTGCCTCAGTGGTCAAGAATGACAATATAATTTCCATCAGCAGCATTTGTAAAGTTCTCTCAAGGCTTATGTATACATGTAGTTTGAGATAGTAGAAGAATGTCTAGTGACAAATACACAAGGGATTCTACTTACCAACAACCGTTTATCATTTGGAGTTACCTCTGTACCCAATGTTCTAAGAGAACCATGGAAGGGATTTCCTGTGGTATATCAAATATGCGCAATTAGCTTGAGGTTATTTTGATCGTAGGAGAAACTGAGCAGGAACACATCGAAACTGTGAATAAAGTCCTGGTTGGACTGGCCTCAGCTGGTGAAAGACTAAAGCTAGCCAATTATACAGCCATTGATTCTACAACACATTTCATCCAAGGATCCTCTATAATGAGAAAAACGATCATGCTGTGCTTAGTATTTTTTATTTATATCTTAGCCCACAATACTATGAATCTGAACATTAAAAACTTCAATCTGGTAAGTGTGGCTCATGAATCCTGCTTTATTTGAAACTGTGGTATTATGATGGAACAAAGTACCTCAACTGATGGTAGACCCAGTGTTCGAGAAGTAGAGACTTTCTAACAGTTAAAAGCTTATAAAGTAAGAGTACTCGTAAAGATGGACAGAAAGACAAAACATGACTATTTAAATAATCATTGGGCATGCGATAATTGCACACACCCAAACTATAAACCACTATAAACCTACACTGAAAATATGAATTTATAATCCAGGTTGAGCATACACTCCTATAATACACTAAGAAGTTCATTCTGTGACAGCCAGGATCTTCATAGATATCTGATGCTAACTAGTATTGAGTCACTCTGGGTCACTCAAAACTTCATGAGCACTATATTTGCTGTGTGCTATTGTTTGGTCAGCAGCAGGATACATGGGTTATAATAATCATCAGCCATTTGAACAGTGAATTCTTATGTCCTTGAACAGTTAACCTGTTCAACTTCCACTAAATTTGTGTGATTTTTTTTATAAACATATTTATAGCTACTACGTTTATCAGAAACAAACTTTGCAAAATTTTCAATTAAAATATAATAAATTGTAAGTTCGTATAATAATCAGTTCCATTGAGGTAAATAAACAAAATTTGAGCTAGTCATGCTATATAATGCTGCTGTACATCATCAACATTTCGAGAAAAAGAGTTTTGTGAAATCTAGAACCTCAAATATTTTCACACATTTCAAAGCACCTACAGAGATCATCTAGGTTACTATCATTACAAGGGCAAGGGGAAGAGGGCAGTTTTTAACAGATCATTAAAACTAATCCCAAACAATCAGTGATTAGCAGTTTTGCTATCCCTTCTAATTCTGAAAATTAAAATGATGTGCATGCACGCATATGCTTGAGTTTTATATCAATTATGTGACAAAATCAGCAAGCATCAAGAGTGCTTTCTTCACGGCTTGGTGGCTCTACCAGTTAAGTATTGTTGATATACTACTATCCACAAATAGCGACAATAAAAGTAAACAAAACTGTTGCAATGCTTTTCGTTTCTCTACTTTGCTCGCTAACATTAAAGCGAACAAACATTGCAGTCATTTTAGCTCTCAGCATACTAGTACCTTGGTCTTCAGCTCTAGTAAGGCAGGCAAAGATTCTCTGTTAGAGCACTTCCACTTTATATATGTGAAGGAAATTATTTGTTACCTTCAGCTATTTGGAGCTAGCAATTTTTTTTAACCGTTTGCTTTTTGTCAAAGACAAAAAAGCCTGCTACTATGAATCTTGCCATTTCAACGATGCTTGCAACTATAATGTGATAGAGTTGGATTAGATACAGCCTTGCTAGCAAATAGCTTCACTTTAAGTTTAGATATCACCATGAAAGCTCTAGCAAAGCTTTTTTATAGTTGCCTACCAAGTTGTGATCTTTGTGTGGAATATATCCGCTGTCGTTGGGTGCAGATATATATGCTTTCGACTCTAAAGAGTTAAATGCTAGTCACACTGTTATGGATAACTAGCTCGTTATATCGCTGGAGATAGCAACCCAGTGCAGATGATAGTAGGAATTGATGTGTCTTCACTGCTTTAACTTACAAGAGGCATTCTGGCCCTGTCCATGAGCTGGCTCCTTTAAGTAGGCTGCCAGCCATGACCCAGGCCAGACTATATAAGGCAATATGCATACTAATGATCAGTTCTGTGTCTTGTGCATGATCTATTCTATGGTTAACCTAGTTACATATTAGTGGTCCCTATGCCAGTTCTCAGTTATGACCTTATATGGTCTTGTGGGTTTGGTCTTGGTTTGATGTCGGGGGTTCCTTCGGTTGGGGGATCCATGACACTCCCCCCCTCTCCCTCCTGCTGTGAAGTGGGGGTGTCTTCCTCATCCCAAGCCTGCCGTGACAGTCCGTCTGCATTTGAATGGTGACGACCTGGACGATGCTGTATCTCATAATGGTAGGGTTGGAGGAGGAGAGCCCAGCGGGATAGTCGGCCTCCGGTATCTTTCATTGTGGACAGGTAGTGGAGGCAGTGGTGGTCCGTCACGATGGTGAACTGCACTCCAGTAATGTAGACACTGAAGTGTCGGACTCCCTCCACCACTGCCAAGCACTCCTTTTCTGTGGCCGCATAGTTTCTCTCCCTTGGTTTCAACTTCCGGGAGTAGTAAGCCACCGGCCTGTCACCCAGTGCTGTGTCCACCTGGCTGAGTACTGCACCGATACCTATATCGGAGGCATCGGTCTGGATGACGAAGGGTCTGGAGAAATCAGGTCCCTGCAGTACTGGGCTGGATGTGAGGGCATCCTTCAGTGAGTCGAAGGCTCTCTGGTGGATGTTCTCCCAGTGGACCCGGTCTGGCAGGACCTTCTTGGTAAGGTCTGATAGAGGGGCTGCTATGGATGCATAGGATGGGATGAATCTCTGGTAGTATCCTGCCATGCCCAAGAAGGAGCGAACATCTTTCTTCCTCTGGGGGATGGCAAAGTTCCGCACGGCATCTGTCTTGGCCACATCTGGTCTGACACAGCCCCTGCCTACTAAATGGCCTAAGTAGAGGCAGTCAAAAGTGGCTAAATTACATTTAGATCTTTTCACTGTCAGGCCGGCTTGGTGGATGCGGGAGAGGATGTAGTCGCAGTGGGTCAGGTGTTGTTCCCAGGTCCTGCTGAAAATGACAACATCATCCATGTATGCTGCAACAAACTCCGCTTTCTCCGCAAAGAGCCGGTTCATCATTCTTTGGAACACGGCAGGTGCTCCCACCAATCCAAAGGGTATAACCTTGAAACGATACTTACCAAAGGGTGTGACAAATGCCGTCTTATCTCTGGAGTCTGCATGGACCGGCACTTGCCAATACCCCTTGGTAAGGTCAAGGGTGGTGATGTAGGAGGCTCCCGCCAGCCCGTCGATCAGGTCATCAATTCTGGGCATCGGGAAGGGGTCTGGACGGGTCACTGCATTGAGCTTCCGATAGTCAACACGAAGCCGCAGCAACCCGTCCTTCTTAGCCACTAGTACGATTGGGGAGGCCCAGGCACTATCGGAGACTTCAATCAGGTCATCTCGGAGCATCTGCTGTACCTCCTGCTTCACCAGCTTCAATCTCTCATGGGGCAGTCTGTAGGGGGGGAATGGATTGGGGGGTGCATCACCTGTCTGTATGACTATCTCTGCCTCTGATGTGTGGCCAGGCTGGTCTGTGAACACTTCCTCGTGTTTTGTCAGCAGCACCATCAGCTATTCAGTTTGCGAGGGTGTCAGGTCTGGGTTGATGAAAGTGTGTAGGATGGGGGTGGTTTCGGGCCGGGTGGGTATGTCACAGGCCGGGGAGGTCACATGTTCCTGGCCATTAGCGATCCTTCCCAGCAGGCAGACCGCAGAGGGGGCCTCCCACCTAGTCAGCATGTTCACATGGAAGGTTCGGAGAGGTCTGCTGCTGGTGTCCATGCGCACACGGTAGGTGGTGGCGGAGAGCTTTTCTGTTACAGGAAATAGACACTGCCACTTTTCCAGCAGCTTGTTGGAAGAAGAAGGTAACATGACCAGAACTAGCTCACCCTCTTTGAGATCTCTCTGGCGGGTTTTCTGGTCATATCTCTCCTTCATCTTGCCTTTGGCCTTGGATTCGGATTCCGTGGCCTTCTCCCTGGCTGAGTCGAGGTGGGAGTAGACAGACTGGAGGTAGGAGAGCACACTCTCTGGGCCAGTGGTGGGGCATTCCCAGTCCTGTCTGAGGATGTCTAGTGGGCCTCTGGGTGTTCTGCCATAGAGGAGTTCAAATGGGGAGTAGCCGGTAGACTACTGTGGGACTTCTCTGTGAGCAAATAACAGAAATGGAAGGGCTTTGTCCCAATGCCCGTTGAACTCCTCCATGAACTTCCGTAGCATGGCTTTGTGTGTTCCATTGAACCTCTCTACCAACCCATCTGTCTCGGGATGGAAGGCTGAGGTCCGGATGCCCTTGATGCCAAATAGGCGGTAGAATTCTTTCATGAGGCTACTGATGAAGTTGGAGCCCCGATCTGTCATAATCTCGTCTGGGACATCCATCCTGGCAAAGATCCCGATCAGTGCCTCTGCCACATCCTGACTGGTGGTGGTCCTCATGGGAATGGCCTCAGGGAACCGGGTGCCATAGTCGCAGATGGTTAATATATATTTGTGGCCATCTGCCGTCGAGGGAAGGGGTCCAATGAAGTCCATGGCTATGCGGGAGAAAGGGGTACGCATTATAGGTAAGGGTATGAGAGGTACCTTCCTTATCCGACCAGAGGCAGTCTTCTGGCACACCTGGCACCTGCTGCACAGTTCAGCCACATCTTTCCTCATTCCTGACCAGAAGAATCTGTTCATCACCCTGTCTGTAGTCTTTGTCCTACCAAGGTGACCAGCCCAAGGAGGTTGATGTGCTGCCCTCAGAGCTTTCTCCCTGTATGCACTGGGTAGTACGAGCTGAACCACCATCTCTGCCCGTCTGGCTGGCTTCCACCGGCGGTAGATGAGGTCGTTGACCTTGAAGAATTTGGAGTCGGGTCTGGTACACTGTTTCCTGATGGCCGCCAGTGAGGGGTCTTTCTGCTGTAAACCTGCAAGCTGGGGTCTGTGTCCATCAATGGGGAGGGGTTGACCCCAAATGGCTGCGTGTTTACGTCTCTCCTTCCTTCAATCACTCCTACAGGACTCTGGTCGGGTTATGCGGGGCGGAGGGTTATCTGCCAAGGTTGTTAGCTCCAGGTCCAAGGTTGGCTCTTCTGTCAGTGCTGGAGGATTGGGGGAAATTACAATAGTATCAGAACCACTTGCCTGGTCGTCAGACTCCCCCTCTGATGCGACACCGCTGCTGGTGCCATCATCTAAGTCACTGTCACCACCGTGGGACAACTCTGAGGTGGAGTCACTCACGGAAGAGGAGGAGAGCTCGCCCGACTCCTCTTCACTCTCAGAGGAGGGTTCGGGCGTGGCTGAGTCCACAGCCTCTGCATATGAGTTTGGTCTGGCACATAGGCGGTGAGGTCTAGTATGTCTGGGGGTGGTGAGTTGAGCTGGGAGGAGATCGCACAGACCCGGGAAGTCAGTGCCCAAGAGAGCATCCATCCGGAGCTTGTTATTAACTGCCATCAAGCAAGTGTGCTGCTTCCCTCCGACCAACACCGTCACTCTGGCTAGGGGTAGTCTCTTCACCGCTCCATGGATACCTTCTATCAGCAAGGACTTTCTCGTCATATCCTTGGACTGGACCCATCTGCCATGGATGTGGGAGTGGGTGGAGCCGGTGTCGATGGCGATCTTGTCCACATGCTGTCCGTTGATGCTACCTGGGTGGAAGATAAGAGGTAATGCATTGGGGGTCATGCCTATCAGAGTGAGCCCCTTCTTTGGGCATTTGATGGCGATGTGGCCATACTCCTGGCAATGGTAGCATCTAGGTCCGAGAGTAGGGTCGAAGGCAGGTAGACGGTCTTTCCCTCCCTCTTTGGGTCCAGCCATCTCATCTGGCTTGGCTGACTATGGTTTGCTCTGATCCAGCTTTGGTCTGGGTCGATATCCACCACCTCCCCCTGGAAGAAGTTGCTCTGGGCGGGACCATAACCGCCGGGGTAGCTCGGGCTTGTAATGGAGCAAGATGAACTCATCTGCCAGGTTGGCCAGCTCCTTGGGGGTCTTGGGATGTTGGGTACGGACCCAGGTCGCGACATGGTAGGGTATAAGAGAGAGAGCCTTCTCCATGACCATCAATCTGCTCACTCCTTGCTTGTCGGTCTGATGCTTGGACCAGCGGGCAAACGTTAGCTCAGCTCGTTTGACCAGGTCATGGGTAGACTCCTTCGGTAGTAGAGCCATATCACGCCACTCGCGGTAGAAGTCCGTTGTGATGCCATGGTAGTCGAGCAGGGTGGTGCGGAGGTGAGCAAAGTCCTTCACTGGACCCTCAGGCAACCCTCCCAGATAGTTCCTGGAGGCATGGTCTAGCTTCAAAGGATAGTGCCGACCCAAAATTCTGGAGGGACGTCGAAAGTGGACATGTGGAGGGAAAACGAGTCCAGAAAGCCCTCCAACTCCGAGACATCTGTGAGAGAGGCAAAGACCGGGGCATCCTTGCCTGCTCTCCTCCTGTCACGTTCCTGCTGACGTATGTCAGCCTCTTCTCTCTCTAGCCGGCGAGTCTCTGCATCTGCCAGCTTCCTCTCTGCATCTTCCACGCGTCTGGTCTCCTCCACCTGCTGATTCATTTGAAACATTGTTAACCAACGTGTTTCCTCTCGCTGTTGGCGCTCAACCTCTCTCTGTTGCCTCTCCTCTTTATCACGTCTCCTCTCTTCCCTCTCATCTTTTCTCCTTCTGTCGTCCGCCTGGTCTCTCTGCTTCTGCATAAAGGCAAACATTTTCTTAGTTGGTTCATCTGGGAACCACTGTGAGAAGCCTGTGTGTCCATCAGGTCTTCCTCGGACTCCAGTTCATCTCTATCCCGAGAAAGCCTGCCGTCATCTGTGTCAGACGGCGTCGGAAAGTGGTCTTCCTTGACCCTTGTTCGGGCAGGTTCAGGGATCAACGTCTAGTAGACATGATCAGACCTGCACTAGAGAGAGAGATATGACAACCTGAGGGAGTTAGACAGTGAAGGGTAGCCTGGTAGTTGGAGTGGATCTGTTTCAAGCCGCTGCCACCAGATGTTATGGATAACTAGCTCGTTATATCGCTGGAGATAGCAACCCAGTGCAGATGATAGTAGGAATTGATGTGTTTTCACTGCTTTAACTTACAAGAGGCATTCTGGCCCTGTCCATGAGCTGGCTCCTTTAAGTAGGCTGCCAGCCATGATCCAGGCCAGACTATATAAGGCAATATGCATACTAATGATCAGTTCTGTGTCTTGTGCATGATCTATTCTATGGTTAACCTAGTTACATATTAGTGGTCCCTATGCCAGTTCTCAGTTATGACCTTATATGGTCTTGTGGGTTTGGTTTTGGTTTGATGTCGGGGGTTCCTTCGGTTGGGGGATCCATGACACACACACATCATGAAATAAACTCAACATGTCTTTCCATGTTGTTTAGTGCAACAAAAATAATCTTAAATAAAACACAACTCAATTAGAAAAGCAAGTGTCACATATATAGCATCGCTATGCATGTAATTTTTTAAAAATATTGTGAGCTACCATCTTAGGCTTATATATAGGCCAAAATAGTCTTTCAGGGGAGAGGGATTTCCCACCCTTTGGCTATGTTGTACTCCACTTAGGATTTTTGTAATTATTAATATGGCGAAGAAACAAATTAAATGAAATACACAAAGGAAATTACACATGATTTCTAAGCTTTGTATTCCATACATTTTCAATCTTATCTTCAGATAATGTTTGTGGTGATTCTATAGCTATTTTCATTAAATAAGGGAGATGCAATTTCTCAACTTGGTTTTAATTATCTTTGTAATGGAAAAACTTTGTTCAACAGAAGCAGTGCAGTGCCAACAGGAGTTGATAGACAAATGTTAACCAAAGTGTTTAAGTTGGAAAACATTGTTATGAGCATTTCATTGGTCACCAGTTCTTGGAATTGTATTCCTAAATCTTCCTTTGGCTTTTGAGTGAGGTATATAGAGTAGGGAGAGTCTTCTATTCAGTGCGAATTTCTAATAAATCTTTACCATAATGCTGAGGCTGAGGAGTGGGAATTTTCTTTGGATAAAAAATAGTAAATGCAGATATAACATCTTGAGATGATTGGTAATGTTTTTTTCCAAACTGGAAATGAAGCATCTACCCACAGTATCTTGGAAGAATTTAATATCAGCCATGGTGATCTTTATATCAGTGACTTCCTCTAGACTTTCTTCAATGTCCTGCAACTCCAGTACCCAGGTAACAGTGCATATCAAGTGTATGTAAAGTAGCATCAACAAGAGAGAATATTATGGTTAGGTCAGCTTTTCCATTCGAGTTTTACAATGTTTTGCTACTTGAAAGGCATGAAGGAGAATTATAGATGACTTCTTATACTTATCCACAATACTTCCGGCTTGTGTGTCTGTTCATAAATATTATTGAGAGCAGGAACAATATGTGATAGGATCTGAGAAAAGGTATAAAATTTTAAAAAATTAGTTATTGTTAACAGGTGAAAGAACAAAGCAATGGAACTCAAATCGTCACTTATTTCCATTCAGAAGAAAAGTTATGAAAGCCTGAATGCTAGACGCTTGAAGCATTCATTTTGAGAAAAACATGTTTTAAATTAATGACTTTTGCAGCTTCCTGTGCACTTGATGACGCCATTCCTTTGTTAGTTTGATAACACAATGCGGCCAATATAGCAGCCATAGGAAATCTCCCCATTTTGTGGGAGTTTCCCATCTTTCTGCATTGGCTGGCAATATTTTCTTTGCGTTTACATGGCAACGCAGGTCCGTTACACGCGTAGCAAGCTTCTTGACCACCAATCTTCTAATCTAGCCTCACTCTTGCCTACAAAGAGGCAAGTAGGAGCCTTCAGACTTCACACAAATGTAAAGGAAAGGTAGTAGATGTCTGTAGTACTAAAAAATAAAAATAGTCAAACTATAACTTTGAGCTTATTTTGGTAATACCGCAAAACCATTTTTCTCTACATAAGACCCCTTTTGTCAGATCATATCACATATTGCACTGTAGTTATCTTTCACTGTTTTGTCTTGATGATTTTTAACTCAGGCATGTTAAGTACACATCGGAAGTCCTTCAAATGCTCACCTCTTTTTTATGAATAGTGAAAGAATTTCCACGGAGTAGTAAGTGTAAATATACTCCTAGGTTGCACCAAATTGCCCTTTTTGGGGTCCATAATAAAAATATTCCTGGGAGAGCGTGCCCCCAGACCGCTCTAGATAGAGTATGCATAGTGCTCTGCCCTGTTCCTCCTTATATCTAAACCGTCATTTTGCCCCCTTTGGATATATTACTAAAGAACTCTGCTTACCTTTGGCTGGTAGTTGAAACAGCTCCCCCGTAATTATATAGGGTAGATTTCTAAACAGACAAAACAATTACACAATTTATTTACGTCAAACCTCCCACAACAATCATGGCATATTTTCTACTCACCCACAAGTGAAAGAAAACCACCCAATATTTAAAGACAAGAGGACGAGTGTGATATATCCGACAGCCTTCAGTGAATCTCCAACTTCATTTGAGTCAACACGATCCAAATCAAACAAAATAATTAATACCGAGGATAAAACTAACGTAGCAAACACAATAGTAAGTCCAATCAAGAAAAGAGGTTTCCATCCAATCTATTAAAAAACCAAAACAGCTTCATAATTCAGCAAAGTCTGTAACAGTTGAACGAAAGTACGAGTTCTATTTATATTACAGTTTAACACATTGCACCATGATCCCATATTTACCACCAAAAATCTGGAATAAAAGTGTAAACCTACTGACCAGCAATTTGGAACTGTATTTTCTCTAGAATGTACACATAAGTCATGTTATGCATTATATATTAGAAAAAAATCAACCTTGTGCACTCAAGCTTGATTTACATTATGCATGCGTGTAGTATAGACTGCACCCACTTTCAATGCTATGGCTTTCAGTGTACAAGTAAATTTCTTCCCAAACTGGTCTTGGCACTAATATTTCTTCAATAGATCCACAAAACTCTCAGCAAAAGCCTGCGTCAATGGTATGGTTCTGCTGTGTTCTTGAAGTTCTACCTCAAAGGAAGTCAAATGTTACAGAACTTAAGCAAAATGTTTCTTACAAGCTAAATAAAAGCGCAGCATCATATACAGGATATTTATAAAGCATAATGTTAGGTGTGCTAATAATACCAGCATATATATGGCAGTTGATGCATTATACAACTACTCAAATACAAAACTATATGCTTGTCCTTGGATACAGCAATGTTTACAAAAATTTGAAACACACAATAATAATGAAACTCTCACATGAATATTGACGAATAATAAAAAGAAGAAGATGGGAACTGTCTGACAGACTAACCTTATCTATGATGCTTAGAGATATCAGTATAATTGTCACCTCTGCTACAGCTGGTAATAAAGCTGCAACAAACCCCTGCAAACCAATCTGGCAGAATATGGACACAGCAAAATACCTAAAGGATTATGAGAAGGAAAAAAAGGTGAAAAAAAGGTAATAAATCCTTAAAATTACATGCAGATGTTTGCTAAATTTTTTAAAACTTATATGAAATATATATTTTGGGTTAACTCACATGCAATATTTATATACGGAAAAAAATGGTGCAGAAGTGGTGAGCAAAATGTGATTTTGGTATACAAGAATAAGAGGGAGAAAAATAAAGTAAGAGTAATATCATAGTTTAGGATTTTTTTTTTTTAATGATTATTGTGTGAGTTAACCAAATAAAATTTTCTTCATGGCAGTCAAAAAATATTAAGCATATCTCTGGTTTTAGGACATATAAGGACATATACTCCCTAGGGTTTCAAGGATTTTTCTGTAGGGGGGATACCACAACTAGACTGGGTCACTCTCCTTTCATGACCACACTCACTTTTATGGCATTTGCTGTCTTTGAAGTGAATTACCATTGTAATGACTTCTGTAGCTGAAGATAATGTAGCATTGCATATTCTTAACATATTTCATTTTGGATTCTCTAGAAGTTGTACTTTGACCTTAAGAACTTGTGTCTGGATGGACATTTTTCAGGAGGGCACTACACAAAGAAAAGGAGGTGATAATGCATTCAAAGAAGCTAGCAAAAATTCCTAGCATTCAAGATCTAATTCAGTCAATGTAAGCTACTACAGCATATGAAGGCATATTTCCACAAACCTTTGTCCTCCTTTATATTATTTTGGTCTTGCCAATCAGGACTGCAACAGTGGAGCGGTCTTTCAGTGACATGAAAATGATCAAGGCCAGGCTTAGAAATCGCTTATCTGATTGTAACCTGTCTAGGTTAATGAGATTGCCAATGAGATTGCCATAGAGGGACCAGAACTGATAAATGTGAAATTTGAATATCAGATTGTGATTAAAAAAAAAGTTAACTACGCTAAAGTTACATGCAGCCAAATTGGAAGTCCTCGAAATCTGTGTGCCTGAACTGTTTGTAGTTGTGGCTCCTGGTTGGAAAGTTGTTATCTGTGGCTAGAGCCCTTCTCGACGACTAATTAGACAAGCGGGTGTGGGTTGGGGGGGGGGGGGGGGGGGGTTGGTTGAAGCATTTTTAAAGAAACTAATAGAAGAAAATTTGTCATTAATCTATGAGTATATACTGTTATAATACACATACATGCACAAGCAATATTTTAAGATGGGGGAGGAACTTGGGTTAGGGGGATTCCCCCCCCCCCATGTCCCCTAATTAACACCTGGACAACATTTACCTATCCCATAAATATTTTCACCTATCACATATAGGATTTTAGGAGGAAAGGTGGGATTTTATTGCCCTAGCTCGTAGCCCTAAACCTTATTAATTTTATTTCCCACCTATTCTCAATTTTTGATAGGGGGTATATGTCCTAGTGGGTAAATGGCATGGGGGGGATTTGTCCACGTAGTAATTGTCCGGGTTTTTGTCTGGGTCGCGTATATGTCTTGTTTTGGCAAAGTACAGATGTGCAGTGCATTTAAAACACTGCGCACACATGCCACTCGTTGGCTAGATGGGGAGTGTATGTGCTCAATGCAACAAAATTTCTACAAACCTTGATGTTCAAATGAACATAAAATGAATGTGAAGCCACACTCATGTTTAGTAAAGCGATCTTCAAAGACATAATATTAAAATCAAGGCAGGTTATATATCTTTATTGTAGACTTACCCTATAAAAGTTCCACCACACAAGCGGCCCAATAAGAACACCATAAACACAACTATCACCCTAGGAGAAAGCAAATATGTTAACCATAAGCAAGACAGCCATTGACAGAGGCAGATTATCAGCAAACCTTTGTAAGACCTTCCATTGTAGAATGTACTTGAACGTTTTACGTATAGAAATCATATTGGAGGGTGATGCTAATTTTATTGTTATTAGTTGTTGTTTAGCTATGTTTTCATCCTTATACATCTGATGAAGCACTTTTAGAGCGTCGTCCTCTCTTCCTTTCTGGACCAACCACCTGAATCAAAACATGAAATATACAAAAGAGATCATTTTTTAAAATAAAATGTTGTTCAACCAAACTCTTCATACCTGGGAGATCTAGGAATTAGCATTGTTGCAAGGGCTGAGACCACCCCTACCAGGAGCTCAATGCTCACTGATATTCGCCATCCATATGACAGGTCTTTAATGATGATATTCAAAATGAAACCTAACTGCAGCATTGGAGTTTAATAATAATATAATCAGTGCCGGAATCATAGAAGTAATAATAATTTATTACTCACACATTAAAACCACATATGAACTTCATGTAGTTACAATGAAAAGGAGATAGAAAGAGCACAATAATGATGGGCAAGGTAAATCAATCATGAAACATGAAAGTGAAGAAGAAGGAAAAAAAGTATAGTAAGTAAATCATGGAAAATGGTTGAATTCGCTATATTGGTTAAACCTGTATTACAAAATGGCTGGCGTAAAAAAAATAATAAAAAAATGAAGCTCAGATATACTTTGGCACCTTATTAGCACCCTAAATGGTGCTTTCGGCAATTTATACCCAACCCCTCCCACAAATATACTTCAATGTGCCTTGAATCCTTTAGTATACCTGGTGAAAAAACAAATAAAAACAAACAAACAAACCAAGAAAAAACAGTTAAAATTTTTCAAGGATCTATTTTCTACTTTATTTCCCCACACGTAATTGCTAGTCATAGATCCTATCATTATAACTTTACTATGAGAAGATTTTAATTTTCCAATGCATTGAAGCAACTCTTGAGCAAGTGAAACTCAAGTTTTGTCAAGAACATCAACACAATAATCAACTTGACTATCGCATGCTACCTACTATTGACCGTTACGTATACTATCGACTATTACTAGTAGCAATTATCGACCAATTAATATGCAGTAATATACAGACACTCAATGGAATAGAACAGGAGCATGTTTAGAACATGTTATCATTCAAGTGTGATTTTCTTTCTTTCTCCTACATAGCACTGTAATCCATATTTATAATGGTGTATGTAAGTTAGTGTGCATTTAGTGGCAATAAGCCGAATGTTAACAAATGACATCTTTTTCCCTTCAACTTTAGATGTACATGTAAAAGGAGAGTCAATGACAAGATACAGAAAGAAAAAGAAGCGATATCCATTGAGAAGTAGCAACAGTATCCAATAGACCTTCTAAGAGAATGCAATGGCATATGGAACAAATGGAAACAGCTATCAAAGTAGTTCAGTCTGGTATGGCTGTTTCGATCAACAGGGCAGCAAAATATCATGGCAACCTACCAGCCCTATGAATATTATACTCAATGGCCATGTAGTTCATGGAGCAAAGCCTTATCATTTACATACATACCTTAACAATAGAGACTTATGACATTGAATCAGGCAAGGTTGGCAATATCAAAACTAGTGGCCAAGTTAAAGCTTTTGTTTGAGTGTTGGTGTTGAGAAAGACATCTTACTATCTTTAACAGTGGTGGCTAGATGCTACTAGGTATGCCTGTAAGAATGTGTGATCAGAAACAATCTAGTCTGTTATTTTGATCTTTGCAGGGCTATATTGAGGAGAACAAGTTGAATGACACCGGTTATAATGCGGACGAGAGTGGAATCCCACTCAACCACCACCACCTCACCACAGTTGAGGCAATTAAGAACACAAAAAACAATGTTCAGGGAGTACCAATCAGATAATAATTCTCGGTTGCTGCAGTGTAAGCAATGCCACCATTTTCTATTAAATCCTCCTTGAACCCAAGATCTATTTTGAAATAGGTACATGACATGGGCTGAGCCAAAAACAATGGACTGATAACAAACTGTTGCATGGCTAGATTCATGACCATTTCTTCTTCCATGCTATTTCTGGCTATCAACTGTTACTGTTTCTTGATGACATAGCTCATACTATAACCCAGACTCAATAAGATTTGCCAAGGCTTACTTGGCACCAGACACAACCTATAAGGCACAATCACTCAAAGTCAGTTTGTTTGGGCCCCTGAAGTGGACTGGAGCGACGTGTACCACCAATTTCTGCAGTCATCAACCTCCACCCACCTACCCCCAATTAAAACGACAGCAAAATTTAACTTAGCTACAATCTTTGCAAAGGTGTGGTTCAAGACTTGCTTGTCACAAACTAGAAATCTGGATTTATATATGCCAGGGACCCCACCCACCTAACCGCAATGCTAAGACTTGCTAACAACAGCAAGCAGCAAGTACAAGGAAATTCCTACTCAGAATATTACATGCAGCAACAATGCAAATGGATTAATTAGTAAGTGGTTTAGCTAGTATAGCAGAGTAGGAACTCTGCAGCAAAATACAGTGTACAGGATCTATGCAGCATATGGACAGAAGGAGGACTGAGTATAAAAAGAGCACCTGCAGAAGAGAGCCAAGGGGTCAGAGAACAAGTTCGGTCAGTTACTTCAGTCAACACTAGTCTATGCTAAACAGTCTGAGAGGCTAGCATAGCTAACACCTGACTATCAGTACTTAGTCAATAGTACATGTATCTCTCTACCCCTATCAGATAGCCCAATATATTGAGTTGATCGATTGTATAGCAACCATTCCAGTGTATGCTGATACATAGCAGTAGCACCAAGCAGTTTGGTGTGACTGCATTACAGAATCTGAGCATAGTGTCAGCAGCAGTACAGTGCAGTAGCAATACTACCTCTGAGTTGGTAGCAGCGAATAACATCTGACTAAACTAACCATTGTGATCATTAGTCACTAAAACTGGGATTGTAGTAGCTAACTTACTAACGAAACAGTACTAGTTGTTTGTTGACAACTCGCCGAAACCCAATAGTTATTGGTAAACAAGATATCAAAAATTAATCAGAAAGCATGGAAAGATGAGCAACCAGAACAAGAAGACAAGTGAGATGAGTCAGGAGATGAATCCCAATCTGAACAGTCCAACAGCCAAACCTAGAGATTGATGCTATGCTCTTATGACATAGATGCTGCAATCAATGAGAGACGATGCTCAGAGAAAGGTAAAGAAGATGCAGAGCATCAACAAGAGAGAGAGATAGAGATAAGGAGGATGCAGAGTATTGACGAGTACAGCTCGCTGAATTGGAGATAAACAAACTCGAAATGGAACACAGGAGAAAAATAGACAAAGAAGAGAGATGAAGAAAAGCTGACAGATGGGAGCAAATGATAAGATAGGAGCAGGGCCAGAGGGGATACAGGTTACCAGAATAAACCTCGGGATATGTGGTGAAAGTAACCAAGTTCTGAGAACTAGAGACATCCTTCCTGATGTTATTTCTGATCACATGAAGAATTTTGAAATATCCACAGTTAATAGTAGCTAGTCCCTTTACTGCAGAAGTTCTGAGAACTAGAGACATCCTTCCTGATGTTATTTCTGATCACATGAAGAATTTTGAAATATCCACAGTTAATAGCTAGTACCTTTACTTCACAAGGAAACTACAACAATTATGTATACAGCTCTCTTACCAGAGAAGTGACATATGATTTTTAACAAATCAAAGCAGCATTTGCCCAACATCTGAATATCAGCCTTGATTACTACATGCTCACAAGTAAGAAAACACAGGAAACATGGGCACTACATGTGAGATGCCACAGGCAATAGAGCAAGCTAGTCGCAGACTACAAGACAGTAGAGGACTTACTGGACCTCATAGAGAGAGAAGTGACCATTACCCAAATGTAATACTCTACTGCCACTTGGTTCACAGAAAGAAAGTCAAAAACTACTATGGAAGTAGCTGAGTTAGCAGACACCTATCTCCACAGCAGGGAGCAATGGGAAGACCAACCTCACAAACCATAGCACCAATGTGATATCTGAGATAACAGCACAAATATTAATCATAACAAATTAAGAACCCAGTAGCAGGCAACTTCAGGAGAGAAAGCATACCAACAATTTTTCAGAGCTATCACTAAACTACTTCGTCATTTTTAGCCAAATGAAAACACTCATCCTGTTGAGTATTGCCTCCTCTTGCTACAGAGAACAATTTTATCTGGCTAGCTCTTTCCAATCCAATCAAGAGCCTCATTTGCAGAAAATTCACAGTTGCAGATTTTGAAGTACCCTACTCCAGTGGAAACATTGGCATGGATATAACTTATTTATGTAGTATTAAAAGAGAGCACGGGAGATCTGCCTTTTGAGCCAATACCATGTTCACATACTGAAGTGTGCAGAATTTTGTTTTTGTAATTTTAAGCTTAAGCAACCCCTTCATTGATCTGGGATGAAGGCTATATTGCAGCTAGATCTTACAACTCACATATCTACTCCTTGGCTTCATATCAAGCCTTTCACTTGACAAAATTTAATTATTGCACTCTCGCATATCTAAATGTTGGTTCACAATAATTATGTTGAATTATTTTGCATTGCATTGCATCACATCGCTTGAATAGAACTAGATTTGATTCAAGCAACACAATGTGACGTAATGCAATGCATTTGTTGTACACAATCAATAAATAAAAAATTAAATCATAATTATGTGCTTGGCCTGTCTGTGGAATACTATAGACCAGTCCTAAAGCTATAGTGGTACCTGTAATTGTATAGTTATCTCTCTCTCTCTCTCTTTATTACAATCTTGGAAACTTTACTGAGTTTCTACTGGACTAAGCTTGGTTCAACAAATGAGGCCACTTTCAAAAACTTACTATATCTGAAAGTAAATTAAATTTTTGGGGTTAATAAGAAAATCACGTTATTATGTTGTATATGTAGATTGTTGTTGATGTTGCTATTATTATTATTATTAGCCTAGATTCAGAGGTGGAAATATATTTTGCCTATTTGCAAGATAAACCTTCTTTCCAAGTTAGATGTCATATGACTGAAGACCACGAAAGCTTGTGAACAGCCATTGAATTTAGCTTATATCCAGGTACACAGTATCCAAAAATGATAGCTAAATAGTTCATGTATTGAATCATCTAAAACAATTTTCATTGACAATCTAGAGTATTATGAATGCCTGAGAACTGGCACGCCTTAGTGTTAGCCAGAAGTAAGAGGGTTAAATTGGATTGATTTGATGTATATACTTACATAACCATGCACCCATACATAGTGCAACAATCAGCCAACCTATTATCATTACAATCATCTATTAATTTTTTTAAAGCTGTACAATGATTGGTGTGTACACGAAGTTAACTCTCACCGCCAACGTTATAATAAAATTAGACACTACAATATTATTCAATATAAGGTCAGTAGTTGAGAAATATACTTATCCACCATATTTCATCAGATTGCTCATTAGTTGACCATATTGTGTTCAATTTGGTTTCCTGGCAACTAAACCACAAATAATATGTTTTTTCACTTGTTACTTCAATATTGATCAATAGATTGGAGGAGAGAGGAGGAGAGTCCAAGGAGAAGAAGCAAGTGGAGAGTAAACTGAACCAGTTGGGAATATGGATTCTATGTCTGAGGCAAGAACCTGTCATAGAGGAATACTGTAAGCGTTGGCCTACTTAGCTCCAGCCGCTTTTGCTGAACTACAGTATAGCCACCCACTTATCAAGCCTGGCCTTGATAACAATTATTGCGCAATTGAAATTCCTCAGCTCAGACTTCCCACAGCTAACAACCTTATTGTTAGCGCCTAATGCTTATTAGACAACTTGAGTAGCGCCTAACGCTTAATAGACAACTCGAGAGAGATTAGAGTATTTACGATTCATTCGGGGGAGATAACAATCTCTTTTACTCCCACAGAACAATACAACAGTAGTAATACAACTTAGCAGCAATATATCAAAACAGTTCAACTCTAACTCTAGCTAATAATAATAGTTTAGTCCTTTTATAATTTAATAACTGTTTCCGCCCTCAGACCACAGCATACTCATTAGTGCTCTGGAAGTGACCATATTAGGTCATTTTGAGTGGCCTTCCTGCTTCTGGTCTGGTCCAACCAGAACTGTTCACTTGTTCAGCTTCTTTATCAGGTTGGAATATCTTCGTGACACTACTTCCTGTGTCCTTCGTCCCTCCTCTGTGTGGTTCACACTCTGGTATTTGGTCAGTCAGGGGGGGCCCTGACACTCCCCCAACATTGGTCAGAGACCCTGGGTCTCTGGAAAGGCCATCCGCATTGGCATTGGCTTTGCCACTGCGATGAACAATATCATAACTGTAGGGTTGAAGAGAGAGAGCCCACCTAGCTAATCTGCCATGGTTATCTTTTAGATTAGTCAGGTGGGTTAAGGGGTTGTGGTCGGTTTGGATAATAAAGTGGGTACCCTCCAAGTACGTACGAAAATGTTGGACTCCTCTTATTATGGCTAGAGCCTCCCGCTCGATAGCCGAGTAATTCTGTTCATTGGCCAACTTCTTAGAAGCGTATGCTATTGGATGCTCCTCTCCTTCCCTGTCTACCTGACTCAACACATACCCCAGCCCAGTGGCAGAGGCGTCAGTCTGTAATACAAAAGGCAGAGTCCAATCCGGGATGACTAACACCGGGGCTTTCATTAAGGCTTCTTTAAGGCGAGAGAATGCTTGGGCACACTTGTCGGACCATCTCACTTTGTTTGATTCTTTCTTTCGGGCGAGTTCGGACAGGGGGGTAGCTATTGTCGCAAAGTCTGGTATAAACTTGCGATAATATCCGCATAATCCTAAGAAGGACCGGACATCTTTCTTGTTTAAGGGCTGTCGTGGAAACGCTCCAGGCCTTATAGTTTACAGAACACTTAATCTGCAGAACCTCGCTACCTGTCCTTCCAAGATGACGTAAGGGATGCTCGGTCTCTTCTAGACGTCCTGCCACCCAAACCAAACTCAGCAACTATACCCACCCGGTAAGTGCTGGATACCTTGAGGTAAGAATTTAGTTACCCCCTGAAATAAGAACTAGTAATAATGATTATTACTAGTAATGAGATAAAGTCAGAACAGGTAATACAAACAGTATTACAAAGTAAGAACTAAAGTTACAGTGAAGTCTCGGTACGGATAGACGGTATTTTGCAGTGTCTTCAATTGTTACATGACAGTATCTAAAATAAACCTAGCTAACACATTCCTTTTATAGTCTAGCTAACATATAATGTCATCAGATATTCTATCACAATTATTGACCTTATAAGGTCCTAACTAGTGCAGTTTATGATGTCACGTCAGTGGTGAGCAATCGGTTGCTCCCTTAGTCTTGGTGGCGCTGTGGTCTTTCTCCTGGCCACAGCATCTGTTGTGTATCTCGTTCTCGGCTGCTTGGGTCTTCTGTGGTTCCCACAACATCTTGCGTGTGTGTGTGTGTGTGTGGAGATCTTGTCCTGATGTGGTTGTTCTGGTTCTTTGTGGTTCGGGAATGGAGCCATGATGTCTGGTGGTCGGTTGGCGACATCATTAGTCAGGGATTTCCCTGACACTCCCCCTTCCTCGGCTGGCAACCCATCGCGGCTTAGGCCGTCGGCGTTGCCGTTCTTGTTTCCTGCTCGGTGGTGTACTGTGAAATCGTAGTCTTGTAGGGCCAATGACCATCGGGTTAAGCGTCCGTGAGAGTCCTTAATGTTTTGTAGATGGGCAAGGGGGTTGTGGTCGGTTTGTACCTCAAACTTCCGGCCTTCCAAATAGACCCGGAAGTGACGTATTCCGTCAACAATCGCTAATGCCTCCCTCTCAATGGTAGAGTATCTTTGCTCTCTGGGGAGTAGTTTTCTCGACCCATACCCGACCGGATGCTCCTCTCCTTCGTCGTCAACTTGGCTCAACACATATCCTAGACCCACATCTGAAGCGTCGGTCTGCAGGATAAAATTCCTCTCCCAATTGGGACACACCAACACAGGATGGTTAGTCAAATAATTCTTCAATAGCTTAAAAGCTTTCTCACAGTCATCACTCCATATAATGGTATTACTCAACGCTTTCCTAGTTACGTTAGTAAGGGGAGCAGCAACTTCTGAAAAGTTTGGGATAAACCTGCGGTAATACCCCGCTAACCCCAGAAATGCCCGTACCTGTTTCTTGCTCCTAGGCTGGGTGTAGGTGGCTAATGCTTCAACTTTACATGCCACAGGCTTGACTCTGCCTCCACCCACTTCGTGTCCTAAATACTCGCAAGAGCTTTTCCCAAACTGGCATTTCCCTAGCTTAATATGCAACCCTGCTCCTCTTAACCGTGCTAACACAGATCTTAAGTGATCCACATGATCACTCCAGCTTGGGCTGAAGATGACGATGTGTCAAGGTAGGCGGCTGTGAACTCCGCCAACCCTGACAACACGTGATCCATCAGCCGCTGGAAAGTCGAGGGTGCTGCCACCAGGCCAAAAGGCATGGTGGTGAATTCATATTTGCCATAGGGAGTGACAAAGGCTGTCTTCTCCCTACTACTTCTGGCTACCGGTACCTGGTAGTATCCCTTAGTTAAGTCAATGGTGGTAAGGTACTTAGAGTTCCCTAGGTTGTCAATAAGTTCTTCAATATTGGGTAATGGGTAAGGATCCTTAACAGTTATCTCGTTTAGCTTTCGGTAATCGACGCACATGCGCCTTGTCCCATCCTTCTTGGGTATTAGGACAATTGGGGCCGCCCAAGGACTTTTGCTAGGTGTTATTATCTCTTGTTCTAGCAAGGTGCGGATCTCTGTCTCTAAGTACTGCTTGGAAGCCTGAGCCAGACGATAAGCGGGTAGTCTAATTGGTAAGGCGTCTCCAGTGAGGATCTCATGCTCTACCAGCTGGGTTCTGCCTGGGACATCACAGATGATGTTCGCAAACTCACACTTGACTTCTTCTATCTGAGACTGCTGCTCTTCTGATAGTTTTTCTCTTGTTTCCTGTTTTTGGGCAGGCGGTTCATCCGAGTTCACCTCTCCTAAAAAAAAACGTTGCCGCAGGAGTGTGCCACTCCTTTAAGGCATTTATGTGAAAAACCTTGAGGGGTTTTCCCACTTTACCCACATTTAGTTGGTAGGTCACCTCAGACACTCTTCCCACAATCTCAAAGGGGCCCTGCCACTCATTTAGGAGCTTGTTTTGTTTCCTTGGGCGGAATGCCAACACAAAGTCCCCTACTTCAAAATGGCGCGCTACTGTCTTCTTGTCATATTGGTTCTTGTATTTCTCTTTGTTCTCGCGCTCATTTTCTTGAGCTACACTCCCTACTGACTCTAGGTTAGCCTTCAGCGTTTGGATAAATTCAGGCACATCTACCTGACTCTCTTCTTCTTTCTTTCGCCAGAACCGCACCAGCTGGTCAATCGGCATTCTCATAGATCTTCCATACAACAGTTCGTATGGGGAAAAACCTGTTGTTTTGTGGGGGGTTCCCCGGTAGGCCCATAAGATAAAGGGGAGGCACTTGTCCCATTCATTGGAGGTGTTTTGCGTGATCTTTCTCAGCAACCTCTTCATGGTTGAATTAAAGCGCTCCACCATACCATCTGTTTGTGGATGATATGGTGAAGTCTTTATGTGTCGTATACCCGTAAGTTCACACACTCTGGTCATTACCCTTCCCACAAAGTTGGTTCCATTATCTGTTAATAGTTCTTCAGGCAATCCTACCCGGGAAATCACCTCTACCAAGCACTCTGCAATTGTCTCCGCGGTGGCATTCCTCAAGGGAAAGGCTTCTGGCCACCGCGTGCAATAATCCATTAAGACTAGTATATACTTATTCCCCCCCTTGGATCTGGTCAGGGGGCCAAAAATGTCCATGGCTACTCGGGAAAAAGGCTTGCCTATTATAGGTAGGGGTTGTAGAGGGTTTCTTGCCGCACTGGCAGGACTAGCCTTCTGACAGACTGGGCAGGACCGACACAGGATGTGAACATCTCTGGCCAGCCCTGGCCAGTCCATCCTTGTCCTGATAATGCTCAGTGTCCTTTCTTTGCCAAAGTGGCCCGCCACTATGGACGTGTGGGCCAGTCTAAGGACTTTATCCCTTGCTATCTTGGGGACTACTATCAAATTTTTCCCTCCCTCCTTATAGGCTCTCTCATGATCAAACTATCTTCCATAAAATACCTTCCCTTGCCCACATCTATTCCCTCCCTGATCTTACTTAAGGTGGGGTCTTTCTGTTGCTCTGCTTTGAGCTCTTCAGGCGAGATGTGGCTGAGTACTGTTGTCTTCTCTGTAACTGGGTTAGATGGGTGGGGTGGTTCCGTTTCGCTGATGTCTTCTTCCTCACTGGAGGTCAAGGAGTGCAAGATAGGCTCATCCTGCATCTGTTGCAGGGCTTCCTCTTCTTGTTGTTGATCCTGGGCCTTCTCCTGGGCTCTGGTAGTCACTAAGCTCTGTTCAGTGGTGGTGGTGGGTGTTGGAGCTGCTTCTTCCGGTTCAGTAGTGGTGGTGGGTGGAGTTGTTTCTTCCTTGGGCGTGTCCAGGGCCTCTCTCAGATATTGTCTAAAAGATGGAATGTCATGGCCCATGAGCATACCACAGGAAAGATGCTTACTCACACCCACTATCATTCTGGTTTCCTTCCCTCCCAACTGAATGCTGATCTGGGCAGCAGGGAACTGTGCCTCTGTAGAGCTAGCTGTTCTATAGCTAATAGTCCATGGGAGGTAATCTTCCTTCTTCACATACCTAGGGTGTACCACACTCTTGGTGCACCCCGTATCTAATAGTGCCTGTACTTTGGTACCATTAATTTGAACTTCCTTATTCCATTCCGGCAGGTTGTCTCTCATGCTCAAGGCGCTGTTTCCCTTCTCAAGCTTCACTCTGCAATCTTATATGAAATGACCCTTCTTCCCACACCGATAACACTCAAGGGTTCCTCCTTCCCTCCTCTGGTAATTACTTTCACTACCCATACCTGTTCCTCGGTGTGTGGGGTTGAAATTGTTGTTGCTGTGGGGACGCGCATGCTCTCTAGCTGGAGTGGGGTGGTTGGTCTCCCTGGAAGGCATTGGTCCTCTTCCTCTCTGCTCCGGATATATGGGTTGGTTATTTCCCTTGGAAGGCATGGTCCCTCTTCCTCTCTGCTCCTGATATTTGGGGTTGTTCTCCCTGTCTCTGTCACGTGGGATGTTGAGGTGTCGGACGGCTGCTGCTGTTAGCTCCTCATAGTTCTCTGGGTTCAGTTGACGCATCCTCGTCTCCAGCCATCTGGGTAGCTTCTGTAAGGTTAGTTCAAACAACATGGTCTCAAACACCCCCTTACCCTCTGCCTCAATCCATCTCCCAAACAATTGCCGTCTATCCCTGAACCAGACCTCAGGGGTGACAGTGTCAAACGGTATCTCAAAAATCTTTTTCCTGTATGACTCCGAGGTGACCTGATAGGTAGATCTCAGGACCCGGCAGACCACCTCGAAGTCAGTCTGATCTGTGGGAGAGAGGGAGGATATGGCCAACATGCCCTGACCACTGAGCGCACTCCTCAGATAGATACACCATTGGTTAGGTGGCCATGCATTTGTAGTGGCTATCACCCTGAATAGATCTATGTATGCACCCATGTCGTCAACCCCCTCTACATATTTTTGTAATCTTAGCTGTGGTGGTGTTGGTGCTACTGGGTGGCGTTCCGCTGATCTGGTGATGGCCTGCTGCATTCCCAGCATGAGTTCAGCCATCCTCTCCTCCTGTCTTTCTTGCCTCTCCCTCTGTTCTCTCTTGTCTTCAGCATCTCTGTATGCTCTCTCGTCCTCTCTTCTGTCTTTTCGTTGGGACTCTTCCTCTTCCCTCTTGGATCTGTTCTCCTCTGTTAGGATGAATCGGTTCATAAACATTGTTCTGGACAGAGCATGCTCTGATGGCTGATCTGATACTTCCTCTCCTCCATCTCCAGGCGTCTGGAAGATACTTCCACTTCTGAGCTGTCTGCTCTCTCCTGGTCTTCCTGTGCTCTGCATTTGAAGAAATATTATTCGCGCTACGCGGATCCTTGCGGGTAGCACAAATAATAATAGTAGTCAAAAAAAAAAAAAAAAAACAAAAAAAAAATGACAATCACAGTAATATGCACTTATTAAACAATATTTCACTTAAATTACGCCCAACTCGCGCAATTTCCTGACCGCTTCTCGGATTTTCTCTTGTCTGGAACTCCTGTCCACTGTATGGTTTGTCCTTTCTCGTAACCTGCTCTCCTCTGTATATTTGAAGACCGTTCGGCCCGTCCTTGGGTCAACGCTGACTTCTTTCTGTATCTTGTATACAATTTCTATTTCTTCACTCATTCGGGTCCCTCTCACTTAAGGAATCCCACCGCTGCCACCAGTGTCGTGGAAACGCTCCAGGCCTTATAGTTTACAGAACACTTAATCTGCAGAACCTCGCTACCTGTCCTTCCAAGATGACGTAAGGGATGCTCGGTCTCTTCTAGACGTCCTGCCACCCAAACCAAACTCAGCAACTATACCCACCCGGTAAGTGCTGGATACCTTGAGGTAAGAATTTAGTTACCCCCTGAAATAAGAACTAGTAATAATGATTATTACTAGTAATGAGATAAAGTCAGAACAGGTAATACAAACAGTATTACAAAGTAAGAACTAAAGTTACAGTGAAGTCTCGGTACGGATAGACGGTATTTTGCAGTGTCTTCAATTGTTACATGACAGTATCTAAAATAAACCTAGCTAACACATTCCTTTTATAGTCTAGCTAACATATAATGTCATCAGATATTCTATCACAATTATTGACCTTATAAGGTCCTAACTAGTGCAGTTTCTGATGTCACGTCAGTGGTGAGCAATCGGTTGCTCCCTTAGTCTTGGTGGCGCTGTGGTCTTTCTCCTGGCCACAGCGTCTGTTGTGTATCTCGTTCTCGGCTGCTTGGGTCTTCTGTGGTTCCCACAACATCTTGTGTGTGTGTGTGTGTGTGTGTGTGTGTGTGTGTGTGTGTGTGGAGATCTTGTCCTGATGTGGTTGTTCTGGTTCTTTGTGGTTCGGGAATGGAGCCATGATGTCTGGTGGTCGGTTGGCGACATCATTAGTCAGGGATTTCCCTGACAAGGGCATTTTAAAGTCTTGCACCGCAGCTACTTTGTCATTCATAGGCTTAACTTTCCCACTTCCCACTACATACCCGAGGTATACACAGCTCCCACTAGCGAAGGTGCATTTCTTTTCTTTCACTGTCAACCCAGCACTTCTCAATTTGGAAAACACTACCTCCAAATGTGTCAGGTGTTCATTCCAAGAGTCACTGTGAATGATGATGTCATCAAGGTATGCCACTGTATACTTCTGTAACCCTTCCAGTACCTCATCCATCAACCGCTGGAAGGTGGATGGGGCTGACACTAGCCCAAAAGGCATGGCTAAAAACTCATATTTACCTTGAGGGGTGACAAAAGCCGTCTTGTGTACATGCTCAGGGTTCACAGGCACCTGATAGTATCCCTTTGATAGATCTAAGGTGGTGATAAAAGCAGAGGACCCCAGACTCGAAATGAGCTCCTCTATGTTGGGTAAAGGGTAGGAATCATTAACTGTAACTTTGTTAAATCTCCTATAGTCCACGCACATTCGACGAGACCCGTCCTTTTTGGCTACTAGTACAATAGGGGCCGCCCAAGGGCTTTTAGATGCTCTTATAATCCCTTGATTAAGTAAGGTCTTAATTTCTTCCTTCAAGGTGTCTAGGGCAGAATGAGCCAACCTGTATGGGGGTAATCTCACAGGGGTGGCCTCACCGGTTGGTATATCATGTTGTATCAAGTGTGTCCTACCCGGGATATCTTGAAAAACATCCTTGTACTTTTCTTTCAGAGTCTTCAATTCTATGTGTTGAGAGAGAGGCAGGGTGTAGGTGCATTCCTTCACTTTGTCAGAGGTTTCTTCCTCTTCATCAAAAGCCATAAACACAGAAGCCACAGGAGAGGTCCACTTCCTTATGCAGTTAATGTGGTAGGTTCTATACCTTTTGACTGTCACCCCCACATCCACCTGGTACGTCACACTTGTAACAACTTTGCTAATGGGGTACAGTCCCTCCCACTGGTTCATTAATTTGTTCTTCTTTACTGGCCTGAAAACAAACACGTAATCACCCACTATGAATGTTCTCTCCTTGGCTGTTTGATCATGATACCTTTTCTGTTTTGTTTTCTCACTTATCTCTCTCTCATAGGCAAGATCTCTCACCACTTCCATGTTTGCCTTCAGTGTCTGTACGTACTCTACCACACTCGACTCATCACTCTCTTCCTTTCCCTTCCAATAACGGACCATCTGGTCGAGGGGCATCCTCATCTCCCTCCCGAACAGCAAATTATAAGGGGAAAACCCCGTGGTTCTATGAATGGTGCCCCTGTATGCCCATAGTACATAGGAGAGGCATTTGTCCCATTCGACCGACGGGTTTTGGGTAAGCTTTCTCAGCAATCTTTTTAGGGTGGCATTAAACCTCTCCACCATACCATCCGTCTGTGGATGATATGGGGAGGTCTTAATCTGTTTCATTCCCACCAGGCTGCAGAACTGCTTCATAACCTTCGACACAAAGTTGGACCCATTATCGGATATGATTTCCGTTGGTACCCCAACCCGGGCCGTGATTTCTACCAAACAATTGGCTACCGTCTCGGCAGTCATGTTTGGTAAGGCAAAGGCTTCCGGCCACTTGGACTCATAATCCATAACCACAAGTATGTACCTGTTCCCTGCCTTTGTTCTCTCTAAGGGTCCAAAAATATCCATAGCCACTCTGGAAAAGGACTCTCTTATCACGGGTAAGGGTTGTAGGGGGGCCTTAGTAGTCACCGCAGGGCCAGCCTTTTGACACAGGGGGCAGGACGCACACATCTCTTTTACCTCCTTTGCTATTCCTGGCCAATCCATTCTGACCCTGATTGCATGCAGGGTCCTCTCTTGCCCAAAGTGCCCAGCCCATGGAGTATTATGAGCCATAGCTAACACTTTCCCCCTAGCTACCTTGGGTAAGACAATCAGGTTCTTGCCCATCACATGGTAAGGCCTCCTCATTAAGATGTCATTCTTCCAAAAATAATCGTCACTACCACTATCAGCCTTAGCTCTTATAGTGTTTAGAGTGGGGTCATACCTCTGGGCCTTTTTTAGTTCCTCTGTAGTAATGACGTCATCTACTCCACCCTCGTTTATTCAGTCTCTCCCTCCTTTCCAGTTCTATCAATCAGGTCTGGTTGGACGTCCTCCGCTTCACTTCCTTCCTCGACTGGGTCCAGGGTAGATATGATGGGTTCATCTAGCTCCTGCTGTAAGCGAGCTTGCTCTTCATTTTCATCTTGTTTCTTCTGTTGAGCTCGGGTGACCATCATGCTCTTCTCCGGTCTGGCGGAAGCGTGTGGGGTCGACTCTGCATCTCTGCTCGAGGAATTCTGTGGTTGGGTATGGGTCGTCTTCGTACCATGTTTGGGGTGTGTGGTTTGGGGGGATGGGGCGTTACCGTCCTTCTTTGCCTCATCATCAAGAGCCTGTCCTAGGTACCTTCTGAATTGTGGTATATCATACCCCAACAACATATCAGTTTGTAAATGCTCTGACACCAACTCCACCTCTTTATCTCCATCCACTTTCAGCAATATTCTAGCTGCTGGAAAATAAATTTTCTTACTGCTAGCAGTGGTGTACCCAATGTCCCAGGTCAAATAATCCTTTTCTGTCACACATCTAGGGTGCACCATACTTTTAGAACATCCTGTGTCTATGAGAGCCACCACAGGGTTTCCATTTATCTGTACAGGCCTAGACCAAGAAGGTAACCCGTTAAGGGAGGGTATTGCACAATTTGCTCGTTCTAGCTTAACCCTACAATCCCTTTGCATATGTCCCATTTTTTTACACCGATAACACTCAACAGACCTCATATCTCTTTGGAATGTGTCTGGGTTGGCTCCTCTCGAACTGTCAATCAGTCTCTTAGGCTCTGGTACTCTGTGTCGGTCCTGGGTGTCTCTCAGGGGCGGGCGGTACGGTTCCTTCTTCTCTGGCCGTTTAACCTCCCCTTCCTTCCTTTGGTTTCCCAAGTAGCGGACTACAGCCTCTGTCAGCCCATCATATCCCCCAGGATTCAGGTTCCTCATCTGGCTTTGTAGCCATCTCGGTAGTTTCTGCAAGGCTAGTTCAATTAGCACGCGATCAAAAACTCCACCTCCTGTCTCTCCCACCCACTGGGAGAAGGACTGTTTGAAAGACCTCATCCAAGCCTCTGGGTTGGCTTGATCAAATACACAATCGAAGACTCTTCGTCGGTAGGTCTCAGTTGATATGTGGTAGGTGCTCAACAGTGTCTGTTTAACCACATCATAATCGGTCTGATCGGCAGGGGACAGAGCGTTAACAGCCGTCAGTCCCTGGCCAGATAGTGAGCTTCGTAAGTAGATGCTCCACTGAGCCTGTGGCCATACTGCAGCTGTGGCAGTTACTTCAAACGCCCCCAAATAGGCACCCATGTCGTCAGTGCCCTCTGCAAATTTTTGTATCGTCAACTTTGGTGGTCTGGGGGGTGGCACTGGCACCACAGCCACTGGAACTGGCTGTCTTGCTTCCATCAACATCTGTGCCCAACGCTCTTGTTGTTGTTTCTGATGTTGACGGTCTTCTTCCCTTCTCTGGTCCTCTCTCTCTATTCTTTGTGCCTCTGTTCTCATCCAATTCTGCATGAAACGGTCCATAGTAGCACTCTCTATGTTCTCAGCTTCTGCCACAGGGGGTGGATCCGTTAGCTGTTGCCCCTCCCTACTTCTTAGGGATCGGTCTTCGCCTGGTCGAGTTTTGTGTCGTTTTTCTTCCGACATGATAGCTCAATCCTGTAGATAACAACAACACCCAGCAACGTTCTGGAGTTGCACCTGCCTGTGCAAACTCGAAACAAAAAAAATCAATCTTCAACTCGGTAGAGGATTCGCCGCTTGGAATCCCACCGCTGCCACCAATGTAAGCGTTGGCCTACTTAGCTCCAGCCGCTTTTGCTGAACTACAGTATAGCCACCCACTTATCAAGCCTGGCCTTGATAACAATTATTGCGCAATTGAAATTCCTCAGCTCAGACTTCCCACAGCTAACAACCTTATTGTTAGCGCCTAATGCTTATTAGACAACTTGAGTAGCGCCTAACGCTTAATAGACAACTCGAGAGAGATTAGAGTATTTACGATTCATTCGGGGGAGATAACAATCTCTTTTACTCCCACAGAACAATACAACAGTAGTAATACAACTTAGCAGCAATAACATAAGTTCTTATCAAAACAGTTCAACTCTAACTCTAGCTAATAATAATAGTTTAGTCCTTTTATAATTTAATAACTGTTTCCGCCCTCAGACCACAGCATACTCATTAGTGCTCTGGAAATGACCATATTAGGTCATTTCGAGTGGCCTTCCTGCTTCTGGTCTGGTCCAACCAGAACTGTCCACTTGTTCAGCTTCTTTATCAGGTTGGAATATCTTCGTGACACTACTTCCTGTGTCCTTCGTCCCTCCTCTGTGTGGTTCACACTCTGGTATTTGGTCAGTCAGGGGGGTCCCTGACAAATACCATAGCTTTATCTATGATTAGCTAGCAAAAAACAAACCAAAAAAAATAGAGCTGGGTATTGTTCAAGCAACCTTAGTCTATTGTATATCCATCCTTAGCCATACAGATCTATGACAATTCTTCTATTGTCCTAGCTATCATCATCCACTAACTATATCTATGAAACTGATTTACTGAATCACTATCATTTATTACATGTGCCTAAGAAACAACAGCTTTCTTCAGATGTTCAATAAATTCAGGCTGCACAGTTTGATACACTATCTTCATCATCACAGAGGTTGAAGTCTTCGTTAAATAGCAGCTCCAAAGGCCAGTCTTGGTTATTTTTATACCCACAAGTTCATCTTGGACCTCATTACCTTAGCAAGCAAGAGATATACAATTTGAAATTTTGTTTATTGATGGACCAACTATTTCCTCTTTTTCAGTAAAATAAATTATATCGATTATGCAAACCAATTAATCATTTGTTACGATTATTTTTTAATTATTGTCATCCATTTTGCGCATTGACGAAGGTGCATATGGCGGTGAATGAGTTAAATGGTAAAGGGTTTTTAATTAATTGTGGTAGAGTCTTGTTTCCTTTTATCTTGCTACTGTCATTTGAACATATTTATATATATTATATAGGTTAAGTATAGTTGAAGGTGAATTATTCATGTTCAAATAGAAATTTTAGCGATAAAGGATCTCTTGTCAGGGAGGTCCAAACTGTAGGCTACAACAAAGAACTTACCAAATAGCCCAGAGATGAATAAGTATTGAGTAGAGATATATAGTAATCTTCCTCTATAACGTTCAGGAGAAATCTCACCCACACAGATTGGTACAACTTGATAAATTATCCTGTGAAGAAATTCAAAACATATCATTATCCACCATATTTCTTTAGTGGAGTATAAATTAACAGAATAACAGATGAATAATGTTATCTTAAATAAATAATACACACCCTCATCATCATCCAACCACTCCCAATCACGATATTGGCAGAGCACTGCAGGCTCCTGACTATTTGGTCGAGTCAGCAAGGAGATGTGCATGGTCTCTGGCATCACTTCAAGAGACTTTGAGTGATGGCTGAAACCTTGAAGATGTCCCAATACTTCCGAACCATTTAGGTATCTCTTTCTGGTGCCATCCAGGTAAACATTCTGAACAGTGGGACCAGGCATCAACCTAGTGGGGTACAGATGTTGTTTTAGAAGTGTTGTGGAAGAATCTGGTGGATCAGTTCAGAAGAGCCTGATGATGATGCCAAATAGACTGAGGGTGCTGAGTCAACAGTACTCCAAACACCCAAACCACCAAACTTTACTGGAAAATGTAGTCTGCATCCAGGTTTTGCCTCTATCACAAAATTGAACATTTGTATAATGCTACTGATTTCAGAATCTTTCTGGAGCTTATGGGATATTAAACAGAGTGAGGATCTCAGTAGTTTAGGAACTGCTAAGGAATGGTGGAGAAAGAGGATAGCATCAAGTGAAGCACAGTCATGACTCCTATTGTCCTCAATAGGTTTGTCTTCTCTTGTAATGGTTTTTGAGATGGAACTTGTGGCACCTATTGTAGCTCTTATTAAGGTGGTATTGTTATGGTAGATCATGCAGGCTCCTAAAAGACAGCAATGGTCGATTCTGAAGTGGATATATCCAGAGATGAGTTCAGTCTTCCAAATGTTCAGCTTAAAACCAAGCTCTGACAAACACATTCAACCTTCTGGTCTAATGTTGTCCAAATTCCCCGCAACATTCATTGTAGAAAAAGCATAACTCTGACCCTGGCTGACAGCAAACACTATGAATTGTGAAGCCAAAAAGGAGAGATTGCAAAGGATAAGCCTGAAAGACTGATCACCCTAATGGACTTCTGATCACCCTGATTGACTCCCGAATACCCTGAAGGACTCATGTTCACCCTGATGGATTACTGATAACCCTGAAAGACTCCTGATTACCCTGATTGACTCCTGTTCAACCTGAAGGACTCCTGATCACCCTGATGAACTTCTGATCACTCATATGGAAATCCTGATCACACTGGACTACTCATTACCATAATGGACTCCTACACATTAAGTTTTCCATCCAAATAATGACGAATATATGTATGTACAACAGTCCAGTATGAGTGTCTTAGTCCAAGCCCTGTGACGATTCAAGCACCAGTGCATCCTTTAGTTTCTTGTTGTTGTACTAAGCACAAATCAGCAATTCCACAACTTTTTTGTTGTTGATATGTTGTTATTTCTCTGTTAGTATCTTATTAGAGCTATCCCTCTCATAGATGGTTAACTAGAGCTAACTTCAAGGACTCTGCAACAGTGCACAGGATCACTCCAAAGCCAAACAGTAGATCTTATATAGAGTATGCGTGTGGACATGGCTCACAACTGGTCTAGGTCTCTGATGTTATCATCAATGTTGCCATCTTTGCTAGCTACAGTGTGATACATATTACAGCACACTCAGTAAGCTACAGATTCAAAGAAGCACATAGGTATAATGCATGCCTCACAAGCACATGAGTGACAATCTCATTCCGTTTTGTTGAATCAAGAACTCATTAGAAAGTCTGAAGTTAGCTGGCATTACAATTGTTATGAATGGACGCATGCTATTCAATGTTTGTGGGTAAGCAAAGGTAGACTATGATAGAGAACAACCATGAAGACAAATTTTATGATATTTACTTTTCTTACCCCTCTCATGGATAGGTTTTTTTCTATTTCTGTACTCATTTTACAAAATATATTTTAATATATTTCCGGGAAAAAAATCTTTCCAAAAAACAATAAAGTACCTAGCAACCTTATTGTACGAGAGAGCCTCTGCCTTAAAGATCATTTTATGGTCAATCATGGTTGCTTAGTGAATAACCACAATGTTGTGAATATCATTATAATTAGTGTGATTTTTGGGGGTATATATTTCTATGCAATATGATGTATATAATACTAAATTCACTTATAATATGCTAAAATTATATTATCAACATAATAAATATAGATACCTATCATGTTATCCACCTAAAAGTATAACAATAATTATGACACATACATGCACATAGTCTAATACACAAGTAAAGCCTACATATTTGAGGAGGCTGGCAGTAATCCACATGCTTGTGGTACTTCTCATTGCACCTGTGCTCATCCTCTGTGCACAGGTGAACTTGGCAAATAGAGCACAAGGTTCGACATTCATGTCTGTTGCCATGCTCTGGAAGCTCCTTCCTTCGCCTGTTACCTTCACACACGACACAACGTTTGGCCTTGGCCACTGTACGAGGATAGTGGTCAAGGTCAAAGTTCAGGTGGGTATGCTGATCATGCTCGTCACTTCGAGGACGTCCTGCGCACTTCCTGGATGAAAATGTGCCAATTAGTTCAATGCAAGCTCAAGGTGAAACATCAGGTAGTCTCTCTTACCAGAGAGTTTTGCATGTTCAGCTGGCCTCACATGTACCTCCATGATAAAGCTGTTCAAAATGGCAGATTCCACCAAATAAAAAATACAGGCTTCCACCACTTGGTACTATGCCTCCATATGTTATAGTACTGATCCATTTGATCATTTCAGTCAACACCCCTAATGAAGCACTGGTAATCAGGTAAGCAGGGAGGGCAAAGCTTGTCTTCATGGGCACCAGTAGCTGTGTGCCTCTTCACAGTGCATTGGACCCAAGTGGAGGCTCTGTCACATGAATGGTGGACAAGAAATATTGTCAATCCAAACAGCAGCAAGTAGAGGGCCATTGGAGCGAAAGTCCATGAAACCAGGGTTTCTATTTGTGGTCTTTGTTACTAAATCTTTAAACCCTACCCTGTTTAGACATGCTGTTCCACAGGCATTGATGCCTTGTTTATAGAGATGCAAATAGAGGGTGGGTGTAGTATAATAGTTATCAGTATACAAGTGTAAACCACTGCCTTCCAATCCAGATAAAAGATCCAATACAACTTTGGTACAAAAATCTACACTAACACTACTATCTCCAACAGATTTTCCAGTATAGATCTGAAATTTCTTGATGTGACCGTTGGTTGCATCAGCAAGGACAAACACCTTGATGCCCCACTTGTTTGGCTTAGCTCTCATGAACTGTTTGAAAGCCAGCCTACATTTGAACGGGATCATTGCCTCAGTAATACATTCCTGATGAATATTATACTCTGTCAGATTGGGTAATAATTAAGTCAAGGAGCCTTCTGACCTTGAACAAATAGTCATGCCCTGGATGACCAACTGGAATCTGGCAGAGTTGTCAGATAGATGCAAACACCTAAACAATTGCTGGAAACGGTTGATGCTCATGACATCAGCGACCCCACGGACATCTAGAGGGAACTTAGTTGTCCAATAAAGACCTAAGTGGGCTTGCCACACACCCATAAAATAAGCACACCAATAAAGGCTTTCATTTCTGGCAAGGTAACATCCATCCAGGGACGAGCTGGGAGTAGTTCCACAAACAGTGGTAGCAAAGTGATTGGTCTCAAACAACAACAAGTCCCAAACTTCATCTGTAAAAAAGCGGGAGAAGATTTGAAGAGGAGTACTCTCAGGTGTAACCAATACAGATGTGGGTCCAGGAGTCTCAGTGTATGTATGGGCAAATGCTTGATGGCTCTAATTTCTGCCATGACCCTTAAGGAGCCAGTAGAGTTTCCACCTGATGGACCTGCAGCTGAAGCAGATGGACTAGCAGCAGAAAAAGAAGTAAGACCTCCTCTAACAACAATTCTAGATACTACCTCTTCTATGAGTGGTGCCTCTAGATCCACCCATATCTCTAGGTCTATTCAGACCGCTAGGATGTTTTCTAGTACATCCTAGATCATACCCCCGAACTTCAGGTGTGAAGTTAAACTCATCATCTGAGGACTTATTAGAGGACGGAGGGAACACAAAAGGATAAGAGGTAGTGTGGGATGCTATAGACATGTAACATGATACAGAAGAAGGGCCTGGAGGTGATGCCATAGACACCGAAGGAGAGCCTGAGGGAAGTACCCCAGAAACCAAAGGGACAGGGGGGGAAATCACACTAGGTGACAATACATATAACTCTGGACCCTCACATTAGCTTCACCCAAAAGGGAAGAGCTACATCGACAACCAATGCAGGACTCATGCACCTTTAGTCTAGCCACAACTCTAGCCCATAGCAGTGTCCTGCTGAGCTACACCCTAATTACTCTATTCCCTATTTATAGCCCTACAGCCATAGTCATAACCCTAGCCCTATAACTAGTCACACATCTTCCAAGTATATACCTCAAAACTCCCAAAATACCCAGGAACTACCTGCGGAAAAGATCTCCCAGGCAATCTTTATCAATTTTCTAAGCTCTATTTTATATCTACATTTTCTGCTCATCTTGGAACTGTCCTTGGTCCACCTCAGCATCTGTAAAGACCGCAGGATCGAAAAATAGCCCATCAACAGAAATGCTACATCCACTGCTACCTATTGGCTCAGAAGTGGCATTTCTATTCAGAGCTGCTATCTCCTCAGAAGTTACAACTCTTGGCCCTTGATAGGCATGGACCTCCTGTCCATCATCACAGCTGGATTCATCTTCTGACAGGCCGAAATCGCTATTATAACACATCGACAATACACCATTTGCAGTGAATCTAGTTGCCATCGTAATTCAAGTTTGACATCACTGCTACCTTGGTTACCGATGATGTAGGAATTCAATATTATTTCAAATAGGTAGAAAATCTCTCTAGGCAAGTGGAATGATAAGCGATTTGTTCGAATTTCAAAGGTTGATTTATTATTATTATTTTTTGGCGAAGTAAGTCTGCCTTGCATCATATTATGCTTACATCCATGAGAGGGTTAAAGTCTGGCTGTTTTTCTATGTATGTACCTCATAGACTCGGGGTCCCATTAACTATATATGTTATAAGTTTGTTTTAATTGGGCCATTTAAGGGCCCACTATTTTGAAATGTAGGTCAATCAATATAGAATAGAGCTTTCCCACTCCCCCATAGCAACCCCATGGTGTAATAACACATGTGCATGACCCACTCATGGTGAGCATGCAGGCACAACATTCCACGGTACATGCAAGTATGTGTGCTCCAAGGTTTTCTTGATTAAATGCATAACCAAAAATTGACTTTAGCTAAGCTGAACTAAAGAATACTCAGATATCAGGCACTCTTTCAGATGTTTCATTGTACCCTTGAAAACTATACTGGCTTTATCAAATTTCCAAACTTTAGCTGAGAGTAGAGTCCGACAGCCATCTTCTTACCTTTTGCTCCACAGTCAATGGTGAATAAAATGTCAACTAGAGGCTCACTATCAGGTTTAAATTGTTCGAGCTAAAAAATTTGTGCATGGTTCAGGACCATATTATCCCATTTTATACTTAGAACTTAACACCGAATAAGTTTTATATAATCTGTAGGACACATCCAACTTACCCTATACCTAGGCCAGTAATGATTCTGCTTAGTAGCACCATCCTACAAAAACATAATAAGTAAACATAAAAAGAGTATAGCACAGTAACTATGACTAGAGCTTGTATCCACTCACATGCAGTAGATACCTTGGTAAAATAGGACCACCCTTGATATATAACTCTGTGTCCTAAATCAGACATGCACCACTTACAGTATATACCAAGAATGGTCACAAATTTCCACTCAAAAACTGTGAAAACTATGCAATTGTTATATTTACTCAAAGATTTTCTCTAACCATTTTGCATAATACACTTTCATGCACATACATATATCATGCTAGAGCTAAGGACTCAGATGGCCCATGAACTATTTATATTTACTAACTTCTCCCAACCATTTTATATATGCATCACTCAATTTTTTTAATTGTATTGTGTGTTTAGATACACATGTGTGGAAAGAGGATAGGCTCTGTTATCTCTGGAATGAGTGCAACTCTGCTATGTTTAGACAACCTGGTGGGAGGCCTGGCTCGGAGAAAAAATTACATTGCATCTATGGCCAGAAATTTCATTTTGCTTAGTGGTTACTTAATCCTAACCTATAATGTAGGTGTCACTAAATATATAGAAGAAAAAAATGAAAAATAAACTAGTCACAAAAGACTGTACCCATATAGGCACCCAACCAGTTAGTCACATATTACCATTTAAAATTATGTTCAATAAACTGATTTCACAGCATTCCAGAGCTACACCATAGCTTTCCAGAATTACACTAAAGCATTCCAGAGCTATACCCCAGAATTCCAGAAATATACTACAACATTCAAGAGCTATGCCACATGATTTCAGAGCTATAAACAGCATTCCATAGCTACACCCCAGCATTCCAGAGATAAACCATGCATTCCAGACACCAAATGATTGCGGATGTACACTATAAGCCCCCAAAAACTTTATGTATAATTTTCACTGGATATCTGTGTATGTTTGAGTTAATGTGTTGCTGCACCGTTTTCCAAACGTTTACCAAAAATGCGGGTAAGTACGAACGGTACATTAGGCAGGGATCGTTAAGTGTTGTAACATTGAATTCCACTTGCTCATGTTATCCAGCGATTGATGAAGGTAGGAGAAAAGCTAATGTTGTTGCTCAAGAGAAGGGTTTCACAACCTGTTCATCCCAAGGTTCACACAGCTATAGTCAGCTTGGCCATGGGGCCCAACCTTGGAATGACAAGCTAAAATCACAAGGTAACGATCATAATTTATTAATGAGACACCTGAAGTTGTTTACAACCACAAATAGATAAATAAATAAATAAATTGACCGAAGGAGCACATCAGACAAGTGATAATCAGACAGTTGCAAATGCAGCCTACTCTTGGCATGCTTAATCTTGGCGTGCTTCATCTTGGAGAACAACTAACTGTTCACATCGGTATGTGGTGCCAAACATGCTCACTACTTGCTGGGACTGGGTGGTAAGTTTGGGGAACCATCCAGATGGGATCATGTGGTTCCTATAGAAATTGAGGATGTGGCAAGCAAGAAACTTGGACTTCAAATCTTCGGAACACTGGAGATCAATGAGTTCCATCTGCAGTTTTAATGGCACTTCCTCACAGTCAACATCAAAAGGTGAAGAGAAATTTTGAAAGCTGGGGGATATGACCTCATGTCAGCAAAATGGCTGGCAAACTTAGATTGTAGGTCACCAATAAACGACACCCAGACACTGACGCGAACATTTTCAGAGCAAGATGACAGACAAGAAAGTTTTACAGGTTGTTCTTCTCCAGCTGAGATTCCCAGAGGCGAGCTTCAACTCAAATGGAGAGATACGCAAGTGCAAGTCGCAGACTAGGAGGTCCTAACCCTGAAGCTGGAGGTTGAGATGGTTCAGGTGAGCTGTGATGTCAGCAAGGAAGGCCAGCTTGGCAATCCAACTTGGGTTAGAAAACATCTTGAACCCTCCCAGAACCTTGCTGTCAAAGAAGGCCATCATCTCCTTTCTGAGATCAAACATCCTGTTGAGCATCTTGCCACAACTCAGCCAATGAACTTCACAAAAGTACAGTACAGTAGATCGCCATATTCTGCTTTCATCTCTACCAGAAGATGTTGAAATTGGTGGTGATTCAGTTCATGGGTAAGGATCACATTCACTGCCTTCACAACAGTTGCCATGTCGTCCTTCAACCTTGCTGATTTGGTGAAGAGGGCATACGATGCAATGCAGTCTTTTAATCTGCTGTTGGTGGCCAGATGCCTCAACATGCTTCTGCATAAGTGAGAGGAACCCTTTCTTCTCCCAAACCATAGCTGGAGCACCATCTGTTGTGTGGCAGTCAGGCGAGACAAATCCAGATTCATTTCATCAAAGCACTTCAGCACTGCTTTCAAAATATCTGTGCCAGTTTGGTGCCCTTCATCTTACAAGTTGCACAAATTCCTGACATACGTCAAAGTTGGGGTTGACACTTCAAACTAACACACACAACTGAGTAGTGTCCTTCATGTCGGTACTCTCATCAAAGGCCAGTGAGAATAAGGAGAGAAGCACAGCATTCCTTCACGGCAGATCTCACATTCCAAGCCATCTCTTCTATACGCCGTGTGACTGTCGTTGTAGAGAGGCTGACATTCACAAATGCATCCCTCTTTTCAGGGCAGACTTCATTGGACAGCATACAGCTCTTCACAAACTCTCCATCTGAGAATGCTTTGTGATCAGCAATGTCACATTGTAGCTAGCGCAAGCATTCTGTGAGCTCTCCATTGCTTTCTTTCTGTAGTCTGGTTCTCCAGACTGGCAGACAAGCAGGCCACCTCACTCTGTTTCTTCCTGCACTCCTGTTGATGTACTTTGCATGCTGTGTGGTGAAGCACCTTTTCATGTTGAACTACATGAACTCAAAGATTCAAGGCTCACTGGCTTCCCCTTTCGCTCTACAAAGAAGTACTGATCAGTTCACACCTCATTAAAAATGCAATTCTCTGCCTCTGTTTTCCTCTTTTTATTTTTTATTCTCAGAAGCCATGGTTCTGCAAACGATAAAAAGAAAAAAATACTGTCAAAAAGAATAAACTCAGACTTAAAGAAATAAAATAAAATATTATAAACTAGAGGGCAGTCGATAGACCACATACCTTCGACAGAGCAAGACAAGAATTGGAGTGATTAATAATAATTTGAGGTCAGCTATAGCATCTTCAGCAGGCATCTTCCAGCATTCATCAGTGACGTGACTGCGCTGACTCATGAACGAACACACACTGAAGCAAGGACGAGGACATTCTCTTGTGAATGAAAATCAGAAGAAATGTCCATTGCATATGGGAGATCAACTACAAATGTCGTTTCTTGGGCGATTGGTGCTGGGGCCGAACTGATGGACCTCGCGGGCCACAGGTTGGGGACCCCTATTCTAGAGGTTGCTGTTTTTTAGCGTATCGGATAAAGATGCCTTATTCTAGTTTAACAAACAGAATTCTCTATCTATCGAATCTAGAGCTAAAGTATTGCCCATATTTTGAAGGAGGGCATGACAACAAGGCAAAGTATCCACAGTTTTGTTAAGCGGTACCGTGAGACTGGTGCCGTCGCCTGACAGCCAGGGAAAGGGAGATCTTGGTTGATTACAGCTGCTCTCCAGAAAGTCACGGAGGAAAATATGCAGGAAGATGATGAGAAGACAGCGTACCAACTGCACATCCTCCTTCACAACAAAGGGAACCCAGTCTTGCTTTGCAGAACATTGCTTGTGTGTATTTTTCGAGGCAGTGTGTACTACTGCCAACTGATAAGAGAAGCCAACAAGGTTTGTGTTGAAGATAGATTTGGTATTAAGCTACGTGAAAGTTAATATCTAGTGGAGAAGCTTTCTCATGTCACACTGAAGCTAAGTTGGTTGCTTGTTGTGCTAACGATAATATACACCACAGCATTCCAGAGCTCCCCCACATCATTCCAGAGCATTCTATGCAATAGCATTCCAGAGATACGTACATATTGGCATTATTCCAATGCTGTTCTGCCAGTTTCATAAACGAACAACCCTAAAAAGTGAAGGTTGCAACCGACATTTAGTGTGGAAAGTTTTGCATTTAGTAGAAAAATAAAATAGAAGTATCGTTTAACAGTAGTCCCACCACTTTTTTTGTTCCCATCGTATTTCGATAAAAGTTAGCAATATTCAATTCAACCCTCCCATTTTTAACTGCTAATGGCTTGATAATACTGCAAGAGTTTTTCTTTTCATTTCTAGTATTTCCCTGTTATTATCTTTTTAATGCTGTGGCGCTTAATGTGGAACACCATCACCGTTGTGTGTTATTTTCTACATACCTCTCCAATACATGCTGCTACAGTTATCCCACTCACCATAAGTACACAGCTGAAGTGTGAATGAGACCTCCCAGGGCAACCACACTGGAGCCAAGGATGAGAGATGGCTTCCTCCCCAAGAAATCAGAGATACCTCCACCAGCAAGAGCTCCCACCAGACCACCAACCGAATACAAAAATATTATCAAACCCTGGACAAGCCAACACAGAAAAGAAAAAGTCTCGCTATCCCAAATATCCTGTTGGCCAGACCAGATTGCTCAGTCATGAGAGAGAGAGGGGTTCACTGGCTTAGTTACAACAGATTTCACCCATTAAGTACACCCTTTGCTCAAATTATCACCTAGCTTTATGATCCATATCCCTATTATGCTCGGAGTAATTTTCCATTATTCCCAATTATTCTTTGCAATGCAGTAATAATGGTACATACGACTCGACAAACTAGAACTATAATATGCTTACCAGTAGGAACTGCAGTTATTAAGCATTTTAACCTCTCCAAGAGCTCTCAATAGACATAATGAATATACAAAGACCTCCTCAATAATTAATTTGAATTTTACTCTCTCAAAGTATTGACTAGCCTTCATCATTGTTATTTCAACCTGCATTGACTACGGTTGCAAAGGAGGGCGGTTAATTATAGAGTTGAGGAGACAATGATATTTTTTAAATGGGGATAGCAACTGTCCATTGTAACTGGCATCTCAATCGTCTCTTTCTTTCCAGTCCCACTGCTACTGTAGGTGTTAAACTAAGCAAAGCTTCACAGGTATATATCTGTGCCTAACTGGTAGATACTCTAGATCCATTCCTTTGAGATGGAGGGACTTCAGGATGATTTTGTTTGCTGCTATGGACCTAGTTTGACCTCGATTTTGTTTTGTCCAGCTAATGACAACAGTTTTAATTTGGAGCCATTATAGGATGTGGTTGGGCAGTACGATCGACATTAAGCCAAGCAATAACAATGGTTCCTAGTAGAGGATATTATATGTTATATTATTGAGGAATTTTTGCTTCAATGAAATGAACAATGCTGCTAGCCTTCATATATTAGTTAAGCAAGGGAAACTCTCTCTCAAATGTTGCAGACAGTCACTCAGTAAAAAACAATAACTGGGCTGATGTCCATTGGTTTTAACATATTATTGATCAGGTTGTGTTCTGATCACAGTTATCAGTCTCTATGGGAGCCCAACTGTCCGAGGCCAGCCAAAATTATGTAGCCACCCTGCTCCCCTTTCCCCCAAGGATCCTAAATACAAAGATAGGTGATGAAACTACCACTGAAGTTATAATAATGATTGAGTTTTTACCAAGATTGCACTAGTCTCCACGTCATCTTGGAAGCTACAGGACTGACTGGTATTGTCATTTTCATAGCCAGAGTGATAGGAGAGGTTGAAGGTCTCGCGGTAGCCCACCATGTCCTTCACACCACTCATATACCTGAGTAGGAATCAAAATAAATCATCTCAGGCAAGGTTGTCATGATCTTAAAATACGGTGATTGAAATGATGAGCTGAAGAACCTAGAGGTTCACTAACAGGAGAAGAAATCAACGTTTAAGCACTTATATCTTATCACTCTAACTACCAAGCAAGTGAGTTCCTGAGTGTTAATGACATTAAAATAATGGGATTATCTAGGTACTTAGTCCATGCCAAGCTATGTAGGTTAGGTAGGTATTCAGTCTATGGCAAGCAATGGGATAGTCAGTCCATGCAACCAATGGGGTTAGGTAGGTACTCACTACATGGCAACCAATGGAAATTGGCTTGTTCACAATATGTTGCAAGGCCTTTGCATCGCGTCCCATCGCTCGGTTCACATCACTTCTAGCTGTTCACAATAACGGAGTCGCCGCTTGAGCAAACATGAACTTTCACCCAACTGGAAACGAGCCCATTAATTAATGGAAGCCAGAACTCACTCACATCATTCGCGCATCCCATATACATGGGAAAGTTGTCACTGCTTCGATAAGCCTTTTGTCGTCTGTTCAGATTTGAAATTACCAGCTTTTACTGAAAAATCAAAATAAAGCACACCAGAATAATGAAAAACTCAAATAAATGCACACAAGAATGATGCAATCACAGGTCGTAATGCCACTGGAATAGAACCGATTCTATTCACGTAGTGCATTGCAATGCGAATTTGTGTTCACAATACTTAAAAAACAATGCGTCGCATCGCATCGCATCACAACGTGTCGCATCGCTTGAGTGTTTTGCATACTGTGAATCAGCCTTTAGATAGGTAACCAGTCCATGAAAACCAATGCAAGTTAGGTAGGTACTCGATCCATGGTAAGCAATGAGATCTCAGTCCAAGGCTAGCAATGGGGGTTAGGCACATTCATAGGTAAAGTTGTATTCAGCCCATGGCAAACTATGGGGGTTGGGTATGACGTCAGTCTATGGCAAGCAATGGGGGTTAAGTATATGGCAAGCAATGTGGGATAGGTAGTAAGCAATGTGGGATAGGTAGCACTCAGTCCAAGGTAAAGCAATGGGGGTTAATGTAGATAGTCACTCTGTGGCACCCAATGAGGGTTAGGTAGATACTAATGCCATGCCTACCAGTGGTGGTCAGTTACATTGTAGGTACTCAGTCCTGGCAACCAATGCAAGTTAGGTAGGGACTCAATGGAAGTTAGGTAGGTAATCAGTCCACTGTAAGCAATGGGGATTAGATAGGTCCTCAGTCCAAGGCAAGCAATGAGAAGATACTCAGTCCATGGCAAGCAATGGGGGTTAGGTACACTGTAGATACTCCCAGTCCATAGTAAGCAATGGGGATTAAGTAGATATTCAGTTCATTGTTGGTTAGGTATGTAGGTACTCAGTCCACGGCATGCAATTAGGGTTAGATAGGTAATCAGTCAATGGCAAGGAATGTGAATTCAGTAGGTACTTAGTCAATGACAAGCAATGGGGTAGTCATTCTATGGCAAGCAATTAGGTACAAGGTACTCAGTTCAAGGCAAGCAATGTGGGTTACATGTAAGTTGGTAGACAGTCCATGGCAACAATGAGAGTTAGTTAGGAGGTCAGTCTGTGGCAAGCATTGGGTATTCACTGCATGGGAAACAATGGGGCACTCGGGTAATCATTCCATTTCAAGCAATGAGGGTTAGATAGGTTAATCAGTCAATGGCAAGGAATGTGGATTAAATTGGTACTCAGTGGATACCAAACAATGTCAGTTAGGCACATGTAGATATTCAGTCCATGGCAAGCAATGGGGGTTAAGTAGGGACCTCAGTCCATAGCAACAAAAAGAGATTAGGTATGATGATCTACTCCATGGTAAGCAATGAGGGTAAGATAGGCACTCAGTCCATGGTAAGTAATAGGGATTAGGTTGGTACTCACATGGCAACCAATGTAAACTGTAGGTTAGGCAGGTATTTACTCCATGGCAAGCAATGGTGTTTAGGTAGGTACTAAGACCATGGCAAGCAATGGGTTAAATAGGGACACAGTCAATGGCAAGCAATGGAGGTAGGTAGGTACTCAGTCTGAGACAATCGAAAGGGTTTAAGTAGATATACTCATTCCAATGCAACCAACGTACACTATAGGTTAGGTAGGTATTCAATCCATGGCAAGCTATGGAAGTTAGGTAGAGTAGGTACTAACTCCATGGTGTTCAGTTTTCACTCCAAGGCAAGCGATGGGGGTTAGGTAGTACTCACTTCATGGCTACTAATGGGAGGTAGGTACTCACTCCACAATCAATGTAGGTTAGGTATAGGATTTTAATCCATGGCAAGCTATGGGGTAGCCATAGCAGTGCTAACAATTTGCGAAGAAAAACTAGAACAACTTGCACTTGTTATGTAGCGAAAGAACAATCACTATAGAAAAACTTATCCTTGATAGCTATGAAACTCAAGATTACTTCACTGCTTGTAATTCGACCATGTTTCGGGCCTCACCCCAGTCATACTTCCCCAGTGAAATGCTAAAATTGTTTGCTAAATAGTGTCTTTAGTTGATGTAGGCACATGCAGAGCACTTGAGCGCAGTGTGGGTTACCGGCACCACAATAGCAAATTCTGGTAACAGTATATACGTCAGCTATGAACATTTTTTTCTTTCTGCAAGATGGTGCTGATTGCAGTCTTCTGAGAATTGGTGGAGTAGCTGTCAGCATCACAGCAAATGAAGGTTGATTGGAGCAGCTGTAGACATCGAAGTAGCTACTGAAAGATCGACCAGAGTCCATCGCGACATCGACATTGCTGAACGAACATTCAGTTCACACCTCCGCTGACCATTCCCTCAACTAGCCGGGTAGCAGGCAAGGGCAAGCAGCTACAATTTCATTTAGGCCTTCCGATGTCCATCTTGGCCATTGCTGAATCCTTTCATGATTTAAAAAATGCTGTATCACCTCGTCCATTGATGTGTAATTAAGCTGTTCGTGAATCAAATGCTGTTCATTTGTTTTTTGTTGTTGTTGATGTTTTTGTGTAACTCCAAAATGACCGTGGAGCCGAATTTCTTGGCTGCCTAATCTGAGCCCAACTCTAGTTCCTCATAGCCACATTTCTTTCGTAATGTAGTCCAAGTCTAAGTGTATGTGACTTTTATTAGAAATTGCTTCCTTTGCACTCGAGTGGTTTTATGCAAATCTATTTTGAATCCCTGTCCCAGCTACTTTTGCCAATATGCCTCCCTGAGAAGGTAAGCATGGTAAGACAGTCCTCCTTTTGGATATTCTATCATTTTCGATTATTAATGTCCAGCTTATTTGATTGGGTGATCATGCAAAGTACAGTTTCGTGGTTGGAAAATATACATGTATGTATGTATGTTAATTTAGTTGGAGCAAATTCTTTGATCCTAGAGTATATAGTTAATAAATTATAAATTACTCCTACTAACTACAGATTAACTGCATGATTTATACACATCAGCAGACAGCTACAGTACTGCTGGAACTTTGGAAAGTCCATTGTTTAAACATACCAGCTGCTACATTAGACTGCTGCTATTACTGGAAGTGCTGAACAACTATTTGGGCTGATTCAAAATTTAACACTGAAATGGACCTGGACCATCAGCATCTAAAAGTCTAGAAGGAAATGTAAGTTTCAGCCAGTCTTTTAGTGTGTCAGCAAATGAGAGAGATCTACTTATTTCCGTTGTGATGTTTGCTACACTAATTTCTTTGGATTTGTAATGGTGGACTCTATGCTATGAAAAAACATATATTTAGCAACCTCCACGCACAAGGAGATGGAAATGTTAACACAAGCAGAGCAGCTTTCTTCAAGGCTGATTCTAACTGTGAAAAATTCAGTGAGTAGGACTGTAGTTAACTTCGCAAACTTGGTTGTGCTGAGCACAATCTGTCATCTCTTGTAATTGACCACTTAAACTGTCTTGCCTCTTGTGTTGTGTGTTCTCTTTGGTAAATATAGTTCAACATACACTAAGACAACATGTTTAGTGAATGGAGCACCTCATCCTCATTTCACAGTACTGTACTTGTGGAAAAAGTGTGTCATGATAGTCTCTATGCAATTCGGTGTGATTAGGGTAATGATAATGGCAACAACCATTTTTCTCTCTCGGTTGGATTGTGGCAGCATGCTAGCTACAAAAAAAATTACATGTCTGTATATACAGTAACATGCCAGTGCTCAAAGTCTGTTTCAGCACATTGATGAAGCTATGGTCAAATGTCGCATGTTTTGAATTGGATATTTTTATTTGATGATTAGACATACGTAGTTCATTGTTTCTCTGAAAACAGAAGCAGTCTGTTCAGTCAGGGTTTTATTAAGAAAATTGTCCAAGGGGGGGCAACTGGAGGAATCTGGATATTAAGACGGGCATGATGGTTATAATGTGACAACGTTTCTAATGAATTTTAATAATACAATTTCCAGGGGGGGGGGGGGAATAGGTTCCAAGGGAGGAGCAGCCACCGCCCCCCCTAAACGAAACACTGGTGGTGCCACCAAGCCGGTTTTTGTCTTTCTGTTGGTACAGCAATGCGACTTGATGTTGATGATTTTTTTCATTTATTTGTATTACTTCTTTGATAATTAGTAATCGTACTTTCCCCCAAACCTAAACAATACTGTGCCAATTCCTTTTGCTGTACTGACTGAGTAACCCATTGTTTGCCATCGCCTGACATCCTACCTAATCCCCATTGCTTGTCATGGAATGAATACCTACTTAACCCACATTGCTTGCCATTCAGAGGCGGAGGAAGCTATTGAAAGTAGGGGGGCACAGTATTAATGCAAGACCAAGTTTGAGAGGGGAGCCCCAAGATGCATTTCTCAGCAAATCACTATTGTAATAATCAAGTTTTGGGGAGAGAGGGGGAGGGGGGGCTCCTGGCTACACCCATGCTCCTCCCCAGTGTTATGGTTATGTTGGTCACATGAAAAAATTATACTATATAGCTATTTACTATTTGTTATATTCAGGTTAAACTGTGAAACCTACAAACCTACAAACCTACTCCAGACTGGACCATAGATTGGACTATAATATTGTATGGACTGAAGATGGACGTTAATTTTTGTATTTATATAGCTATAGCTATATATTTTGTTATATGCTGCAAAGTCATTTTACATTAATGAGATGATTATATTAATAACAAAATGCTGAAGTAAACAAATAAAACAAATATTTAAACATGTGAAAATATCAGTGAGGCTATTGTTGCCTACCAAAGCCAAGTTTCCTGCCATTTGTAAAATATTAAATATCCAACCTCAGTCCAGAGTATGCTACAAAAAAGACATACAAATCTATCGACCAGCAAATTGTATTCCAAGATTCAATATAGTCAGTATTATTATTGTATATATTACACAAATGTTTCATCCGCCTTGTGTTAGCAGACGTAAACAAACGAACAATTTCTGTTAGATCCAGGACATCTGTTTCCTCTTTGTGTGCATGCAACAATAAAATGTTATGCTCTTCGGTCATGGTGGATCTGCCTCCTTATGTCCACAAATAGCCAGGCCTTGTCGCAGCAAGAATTGTAGACTAGATAGCAATAGAATTATATTCTCTGATTGTGTCTTCACAGCTTGCGGTTCCAGTTGATCGATCACACTATGAGCCTGGAAACATTTGAGTCTAAGTACAACCTCTTTATGGCACTCACTAACTTGATGATGCTCGGATCTTTCCCGTGCTTTCTTCCAGTTGCTGAATGCATCAATTATAAATGCATCTTCATACTTTTAGTCATAGTCAGTAGGCCTTTGTTGTTGCCTTGAAGACCTTGAAGACAATACAGGCAGAAAACTTTTCTTTTCGTTGCACAAAAAAGAATCCATTTGAAGTCTTTGTACCATCTGGGATTTAAAAACCGGAACTTCTGTCCAACTTTCTGTCTGGTAGAAGCTATTGTTGCCTTATCACAAGGTTGATATGGAGTTTACTCTTCCACCACACTACAACACACACTTGTGCAGGGTAAGCCTTTCCTGACAATTTAAAGACAAAAATGGTTTACAGTGATGATACTCAGCTAGCTGTAATTTAGCTATCAAATCAATATCAAGTGTATTAGACAAATAAAACTTACTCAGTTGACTGGGATGATGTCTCGATGTCAGCTTCATCAGCATCTGCTTTATCAGCATCTGCCTCGCTAAGGTCCCTGCCAAAATCTAAAGATGGTGAATGTCTTTTTTCTGGGACGAAGTAACCGCGTTGCCGCTTCATCAGGACTCAAGTTCTCAACGCAAAGTAAACCAATCCCTAGTCACTTCCCTCCGTTTTCATCGTGTATTACGCACGTGCAATGGACAAATTTTGTGGGGGCATTGCCCCCACATAGAGAATATTGTGGGGGCATGTGCCCCCAGTGCCCCCCCGGTTCCGCTGCCTCTGTTGCCATTGACTGAGTAACCTAATCCACATTGCTTGCTATTGACCGAGTAACCTAATCCGCATTGCTGGCCATACTGAGTAACCTAATCCACATAGCTTGCGATTGACTAACAAATCGAATCCACATTGCTTGCCATTAACTGAGCTAACCACATTGCTTGCCATGGAATGAGTACCAACCCCATTGCTTGCCATAGAGTGAATACTGTACCTATGTACTATGTACATGGCATATATACCTATTTACCACGGTGTGAGTACTTACTAAAATAAACCTCCATTGCTTGCCATTGACTGAGTCACTGGCTCAGAGTAGCGATATCTCACCTCCAAAGCCTAAGAGGAGGAAATATTACATGCATGAAAGCTGTGTAAAAGATTTGCACAAGGTTCCAGTGCACCATGCTTTCCTCCTTTTAGGCTTTGTGACCGAGATATCGCAACTCTGAGCCATAGCAGTGCTAACAGCTTATGAAGAATAAACAGACTTGTTAGCTACGTAGTAAACAGTTTGGTAGCTAGTGCTAGATTACTACACCGAAAAAAGTGAACAAAAAGATTAGTACGACACGCATGTCAGCATCTTGATAGAGATTTGACCCACCTATAAACATAGGTCAGTTCATCTAGCAGACAGTAAGCCATCTTGCTCGGCCCTGTCCTGGCTTAGTTGGAAATTGGCTGGTGGCTGACTGTATTAATCAGTGCTACATGTAACTGTATTTCAAAACTACAATAGGACATCGTGGCAAGGGCTCAAAGAAGTTGGTAGGCTAGTCAACCGAAAGTCCAGCAATATCACATAGAGTATGTGTGTATATATGGCATAATAAGGGACACAGTTACTGACAATATTTTGTATATGAGGGAGAGTAAAATATGGCTTGGCTGAGAAAAAATGAAGGGGAAAAAACGGAGCAGAAATGAAGGTAACCTGAGAAGTAGAGTAAGAAGAGAGCTAGGTCTTACTGGGTATATCAGACATCATGTGTAAGCTGTAAGAAGTTTTACGTACCTTAATTGTTATGTTGGATATTTAGAGCATCAATCAACAAGAAAATGTTCGTTAATACTGAGCAAGATGGGAAGACAGCTGTATTTTTTTAATTTTTTTTATACTAACGGTTACAACTTTAGAGCTCCGTAGATTTTGCAAACTTCATGGTATGGACTTGATATATAGCTCAAAGATAGGTATCTCTGTTTGCTCTCTTTTGATACTAAAATATGTTTCATAGGTATAACTATAAGTAAGTTACTAAACCTAAAGTGGAGGGACCTCAAAAACCTTATTACTGCAACCTCCACATAAATAACTCCAGATTAAAGATTTGAAATTGGTACCAGTGGTGAGGAAGCCTAGGCTATTCAATGAGTGGTTTCATTAGTCGTTAAAACTCATTTTCCACCCTCGCTCTTGACAACATACTAAAATTTTAACGCCTAATGCAGTTAGCAGTTAACAATGTGGAGTTATTTATGTGAAGGTTGCAGGAATTCAATTTTTGAGGTCCCTCCCACTTTAGGTACTTTAGGTCTAGTAACTGGCCTATGGTTATACCTATGAAACATATTTTAGTATCAAAAGAGAGAACACAGAGAGACCTATCTTTTCAGCTATATATCAAGTCCATACGAAGTTTGCAGAATCTACGGAGCTCTAAATTTTTAACCATAAAATAATTTTAAAAATAAAAATGCAACTGTCCCCTTAATTAATAAGCAATTTCATGCACAGACATACATATATATAAGAGTCCTGGTTGTCTAGCATACTGGCCTAGCTAGAAGATATGACAAGTTTTGACCTGTTGCTGAAGAGAGCCTAGAAAGTGTCAATACGAATATCACATTAATAAATTTGTCCAGTCACCAGAGATGTAAGAAATACAAACTTTTGAGCAGGGGGAGATAGTCATGATCAAAATTAACTAAAACCAATATTAAAGTACATGGGTACAATTACTGTCTCAAAACCAAATAAAATTTGCTCACTCCACATTTCAGCTAGATTCTCGCCTTCATCAGCAATAATGAGAGTTCATAAGCAAGTCTTTAACAAAAACTAGGTGTTTAGTGTAGATTTAGGCTAATACATATGTAGCAGCCACTTAATGGAAAAATAATACATTTAGTACTTTTGCAGATCTACCAACTGCATTCAGAACATTGGTTAAGTTTGTGAAGAGTGGAAATTAAAAAAATAATGAGGAATTTATTGACAGACCACCTCCTTTGAGACACTGATTTGAAGTTGGTCCATCAAAAGAGGACACTAGGGCACTACCATACATGTACAGTTCTGTTAAAGCCTAAGCAACACCTGATTTACCTCAATCAAAATCAAGCAAGATCCTGCTATCTAAAACAGCAATCACATGTTGACATCACATTTTTTATGCTCCGGACAGCTGGAACTACAGAACAAACCCACATTTGACAACTCGCCTTATTACATATGAACTTATTTCTGCTAATTTTTACTCCTGATGAAGACTAGAGCATCTTGTCGAATCTTAGAGAGTAAAACTTCAGGTAATTGCATTTTCATCTTGACAGTTATTATTTTTGTGCCATGCCAAAATGGTTGAAGTCTTTTTTTAAGTATTTTTCCCTCACTCAAAATTGTCCCAGATTCAGCAAATAAAAAAGGTTAAAAAAAAATTTCTATGAAAAGCAGTGTTCAGTCATTTATTGTGTAGAAAGAGATTCATAATGTTAAAAAGGAACTGAATGTGCCCATTTTGACAAGAAAGAGCTTTTTGAGATATGTCCCAAAAAATCAAAAGTCCCAAATTAAGCATTGTTTCGGTTAAAATGGTGAATTATTCATATAATAAGTTTAATAAAATGTGCCCACTTTGACAAGAAAGAGCTTTTTGAGATATGTTTTCCTTGAAATACTCAAAATTATCCCAAATTGAGCAAAAAGAGGGACTATTTTCTACAAAAGGCAGTATTTTATCCTACAATTAATATAATGTTAAAAAGGAAGAAGAAAGCTAATTGAGATAGGTTTTCTCAAAACACTCAAAAATGTCCATAATAATTATTATGAGGCATTATTTTGTCCTAATGAGTAGATGATGTTAAAAAAGAATTCAATGTGCCCATTTTGACAAGAATGAGCTTTTTGAGATAAATGTTCCACTCAAAAATGACTCCAATTGAACCAAAAAGAGCTTATTTTTGTAAAATGCGGAACTATTTTGTAACAATAGACAGAATTCGGTCCCATAAATGGTATAATGTGTATCTTAATGTTCAAAAGGAAGTGAATGTCCCATTTGGCAAGAATGTTCTTTTTGAGATTGCTTCTCCTCAAACACTCAATATCCCAATTCAGCTCCATTCAGTTAAGATTAAAAAGGGAAATTTGCAGGTTTCATGGCTTGAATGGGTTGATAATGTTAAAATGGAACTGAATGTGGCCGATTTAGCGTTTTTAGATATGTTTACCATGTACACTCAAAAATGTCCTAAATTGAGCAGAAAAGAGCATCTTTCAGCAAAATGAGGGGAAATTTTTCCACAAAAAGCCAGTGTCAGGGAATGACAACCCAGTGGCAATTCCCAGACCAAAGACTACACCCACTGCTAATAGAAACACGACCACAACCACAACCAATAATGGAACATAAAATATTATTACAAGAGAAGCACATGGGACCCAAGATTAAGGAACAGAAGGATTGTCAGTGATTTCTTTCTAGGTTATACCTTAAGCCTTGCTTTGGGTTTATGCTAACCTTCGATCAACCACTGATGATGCCTATAACCTTGTTATACACCACCTTGCTAGCAATCTCTCTCTCTCCTAGTTTGTATAGGCAAACTCATATAACAACTTGAACACAACTGTTATACAGTCTTTCAAAATATATCTAGGACACAATCATACAATAAAGTCTTTTTACACAGTTCTCCCTTACCCAACTCCTCCCTGTTCGAGCAGTTCGTTTTATAATTTACTAGCTTTTTCTTCTAGGCACACCTCCCCAGTGACCAATCCGATCCCTTGCTGCCCACACCATGTGTCTATCGAAGACTCTGGAGGGTGAGTTGAATATACCATGTCTTGTAGTTGTGTAGTTGTTCTCGTAACCAGATGTATGTCTTGATTGAGTTCAACAGGCTGGCGTGTGGGCAGCTGTTCCGTGGTGTTTATCATAAGTGTTTCTAACATTTCCCCCTCGAACCATGTTCTCGAGAAAGTCCGTCCACGTTTCTATTCAGTCGCCCGGGGCGATAAATCATCTTGAAATCGTATGGTTGAAATGCTAGGATCCATCTAGCGATTCTTCCATGCCTATCCTTTAGTTTGGATAGTTGTGTCAGGGGTTTGTGGTCGGTCATAATTTGGAAGGGAATGCCCTCTAAATATACCCGGAAGTGCTTGACTCCTTCTACAATCGCCAAGCCCTCTTTTTCCATTGTTGCATACTTCGTTTCCCTCGATAGTAGTTTGCGGGAACCGAAAGCTACTGGGTGTTCGTCCCATTCCTCATCGGTTTGGCTAAGTACATTTCCAATGCCTGTGTCTGAGGCATCCGTTTGTAGAGTAAAACTCCTTCCCCAGATAGGCATGCTCAGAATTGGATACGTCGTTAGTAGTATCTTTAGTTACTGGAATGCTCTCTCCTCTTTGTTCATCCAAAAGACTCGGTTGGGAGAATCTTTCCGTGTAAGATCCGAGAAGGGTGTGGCTACTGTCGCGAAAGATGGTATAAACCGTCTATAGTAGTCACAGAGCCCTAGGAATGCCCTAACATCCTTCTTGGTTCTGGCGGTCTGAAATTCCTGCACAGCCGTGACCTTTTCATTTCTGGGTCTGATTCTCCAACCACCTACCACATGTCCTAGTATGTGCACTGGTTGCAGGCGAAATTGCACTTCCTCTCCTTTATCTTGAGCCCTGCCTCTCGCAGTCTCCGAAACACTTCCCGGAGATGTCTCATGTGTTCTTTCCATGAGTCACTATGAATGATGATATCATCCAGATAAGCAGTGGCATATTCATACGTGTCACTGAGTACCTGGTCCATGAGCCTTTGGAAGGTTGAAGTTGCGGCTATGAGGCCGAAAGGCAAAGTCTGATATTCATATTTTTCCCATGAAGTTACGAATGCTGTTTTCTCTTGGCTTGCCATCTCCATTGGTACCTGATGATAGCCTTTGGTCAAATCCAGCACTGTGATCCATTTTGCGTTTCCGATCCCATCGATTAGTTCCTCAATCCGGGGTATGGGGTATGGATCAGCTTGGGTGACCAAGTTCAGTTTCATGAAATCAATGCATAGTCTCTTTGTCCCATCTCCTTTTGGTACTAGAACCACTGGGGGGGGGGGGCCCAGGGGCTCTTGGATGGTTTGATGACTTTTTCTTCTAACTGTTTTTATTTCGTTCCTCCTGTGGAATTCGTGTGATGAATGGGCCAGTCGATAGGCCGGTAAACGAATTGGTGACGCATCTCTGGTGTTGATGACATGCTCTGCCAATGTGGTTCTTCCTGGCACATCACTAATCACATCCCGGAACTCTCTCTTGAGTTGTTGGAGCTCCTGCCTTTCGTGGGGTAACAGCTCCACCGCCATCCATCTCTCTACTGAGTCAAGATCATTCCCTTCTCCTTCAATGGCTAGTAGCATGGCTGGGACCGGAGAATTCCACGCTTTCAAGCCGTTTACGTGGAACGTTCTGAACCATTTAGGTCCTGAACCAAAGTCCACTTGATACGTCACGTCGGTTAGTTGTTTTGTAATGACCATTGGACCTCTCCATTTACTTTGTAATTTTTTTAGCCATTTGGGTTGGAAGACCAACACATTATCCCCCACTTGGAAGCTTCTCTCCTTTGCCCGGATATCGAAGAAGTGTTTGTGTTGCCGTTTGGCTTCCACCTCATTCTTCCCAGCTATTTCCTGTGCGGTTTCTAGCTTTCTTCTCAATAACTGGAGATACTCGATGACTTCGATCTCCTGCTCATCCTGTTGCTCTCTCCAATATCGTGAGAGTTCATCTAGGGAGGTTCTCATTCTTCCGTACACCAGTTCAAACTGGGAATACCCTGTTGAACTATGGACTGTCTCATAATAAGCCCATAGCACAAAAGGTATGTACTTATCCCAGTCGCTTTAACACTTCAGTGTCAATTTCTTTAACAAGCGTTTGAGGGTGGAATTAAATCGCTCCGCCATACCATCCGTCTGGGGATGGCTTGTACTCACTCCTGTATCTCTGTCTTCATTGCTGTCTATGGGGTTTGGAAGATCTCTTCGTCGAACTCGAAGGGCATCCACAATTCCGGTTCGTACTCCGCCGAATCCTCTCCCTCTCTCACCTTGGGGTCAGAGAGCACAACACCTTGCTCTGTTTGTTGAGTCAGTGTTTGTTCCTCCTTAGTGGCCTCCTCTCGTTCTTGAGCTCTAGTGGTCACCAAGCCTTGTTCCAGACCATCATGTGGTTTGTGGTCTGCCTCTTCCAGCTCTCTTTGCAACAAGAGCTCTTTATGATTTGGAACATCCTGTCCCACCAGCATATCTACTGGCAGATGGGGAGACACTCCCACTGTCAGCTGATATTGCTGCCCATCCAAGGTCAAAGTAACCTCTGCCGTGGGAAACCAGGTCTTGAACGCACTAAGGGGAGATTCCACTCCAGTCTCTGACTTCTAGGTATGCAACGGGCATGTACGAGTGGTTTTGTACATCCAGTATCCAGCCATACCTTTATTTCTGACCATTCAGCTGGGCCTCTCTGGTCCACTGATTGTTGATCGTTTCCTGATCCGGATCACAACCAATCTGGGCTTTCTCGAACTTCACCTGGCAATCACATCTCATATGTCCCAACTGGTTGCATCTGAAACAGTGCACCTCAGATGGATCCTTAGTAGGTGGATTTCCTCGAGCTGCACCCCCTTGGTTTCCACTCTGATTATACTCGGTTTCATCACTCCTTCTTGTCGAAGGTTGCCCTGTGTATGTCCCCACCTGATGAGTAAGCTGCCCTCTTGATGGTCGATTGGCCCCCACCTGATGCATAGGCTGCCCTCCTGATGGTTGAAACGCCCCCACCAGATGAGTTGATCGCCCGCCTGCTTCTCTTCGTAAGAACAATTGGTTGGATAGATGCCGCACAATTGCTTCACACAGATCCTCATGGTTATCATGATCTAGATTCCTCATTTGGGATTCGAGCCATTTAGGAAGCTTACTCAAAGTCAGCACAATCAGCATTGCAGTCCGGGTATCTCTGTTGTTGGACTGTATCCATTGGTCAAACGACTGACGGTATGATTTCAACCAGGCTTCTGGGTTGAATCAAATACCTTCCTCCGGTACATCTTGGTGGATACTTGGTATTGAGCCAGCAATGTTGCCGTTACCTCGTCATAGTCTTCCTGCTGGTCGGCCATCAGTTGCGATACTGCCATCATGCCCACTCCTGTCAGTGCTCCTCGGAGTTACAAAGCCCACCTTATTTGTGGCCACTCCCCTTCTCTGGCAGTTACCTCAAAGGTGTCCAGGAATGCACCCATGTCATCCGAGCCCTCCTGGAATTTTTGAAGTCAGAGTTTTGGTTTGGTAATCGTCGGTTCTGCTCTCTCTGCTCTCCCTGTCTCTCTTAACAGTTCGCACAAACGTGTGTGCTGCTCGGCTGCCTTTCTGTCTTCCCTCTCTGCTCTCTGCTGGTCCATCTGTATCATTTGTGCCATCATGTCTGCCATTGCGGTGGAGGGGTCCATGTTTCTCTAGTGGTGACGGGAACAAGTCAGACGTGGAAGCTCCGGTGTCTCCGCTGAGTGGGTATGACGGGTACGACATTCCCTCATTTCATCAGTCATCGTCGGTGTCAATCTAGAAGAGTAATCTTGAAGAGGAACACCCAAACGATCAAACGATCAAACAACAGAAAACTAAAACTAACAGACTAGTTCGAATAGTGGGTCTGGTTTTTCAAACTCCAAGGTCATAATGACCCGAGTTGTTCCCAACTAGCTATTGCACAAATCAAAAAATTAAAGAGAGAAAAAAACAAAAATCACAACAGAATAAATTCTCGATACCTAGGATTCTCCTTTGCCTCGGAGATCCCACCGCTGCCACCAGTTGTCTGTGATTTCTTTCTAGGTTATACCTTAAGCCCTGCTTTGGGTTTATGCTAACCTTCTATCAACCACTGATGACGCCTATAACCTCGTTATACACCATCTTGCTAGCAATCTCTCTCTCTCTCCTAGTTTATATAGGGAAACTCATATAACAACTTGAACACAATGGTAATACACTCTTTTGAAATATATCTAGGACACAATCATACAATAAAGTCTTTCTACACAGTTCTCCCTTTCTACCCAACTCCTCCTCCCAGTTCGAGCAGTTCCTTTTATAATTTACTAGCTGTTTCTTCTAGGCACACCTCCTCAGTGACTAATCTGATCCCTTGCTGTCCACACCATGTGTCTATCGAAGACTCTGGAAGGTGAGTTGAATATACGATATCTTGTGTTTGTGTAGTTGTTCTCGTAACCAGATGTATGTCTTGATTGAGTTCAACAGGCTGGAGTTTGGACAGCTGTTCCGTGGTGTTTGTCAGAAGTGTTTCTGACATTGATCTAGAAGGTTATTTGGTCCACTGAGTGGCCAGCTGGGTCACATGGCCTGAAAATGGATATATTGGCCTGAATAGCTGTGACGGTAGAGAGATATCTAAACTGTACTACATGCACTACATTTATTGTATGTTGGTATAATGCTCTGTATCCTGGAAAAAATTATTTATATTTAGTATAATATAATCAAACTACCAGTGAGTGTAGGGTGTCAAAGGGGTTGAACCGAGATGGGGCTGGAAGGAATCAGGCCAAAGTTCGGTATACTTATCTAGGTCTAGGTAGGGTGGCTAGTAGTGAGGCTACACCAGGAGATACCTAGGCATCGCGGGAGGAGTTACCTATATATAGTGGCCAGCCGCTCGGGCTACTGGTGATTATTATTATTAATAGCTTTTGAGGCAGTAAGGTCTAAGATAGATCAGAGTGGGTAATTTCCCTGACAGTGGTGGCAGCGGTGGGGTCTTCTATACTCTAGAGAGAGGAGATCCCGGACCAGCCAGTAGCTAGAGCAGAGGAGTTAGTTAGCTGGATGGTGGGAACAGCCCTGAGAAATGCAAAGCCACCCTTCTGTAGCCGGGAGAAGAAACAGGAAGAAAGTTTTGTGGTTTAGGCTTAATTGAAAATAATTACTCTGGAATATTCTTTCCCCCTCCCAACCTCATGTCTGAGGAGAGAGACCAAAGGTCTATGGAGTAGCCCTGAGGATGGACACGGCAATAGTCCAGAGACTGCTACCCTAATCGACCCCATGGATTGCTTCCTCAGCCAATGGATTCTCATCGATCAGAGGAGGGCTGAACAAGAGGAGCAGAAGTGAGAAGAAAGGGAGGAACAGCTGGAACGTCAGAAGGCCGAGAGGGTAGGACTCGATGAACGGAGATGAGAATAAGTAAGGAGAGACCAAGATGCAAGGCAGGAGAGGCAAGAAGAAGCCCAAGCCAAATGACAGGAGATGCTCCTCCGAATGATGGCCGAGATGCATCCATTGTCTTCTGTGGCTACCCTGCCCCTATGCTGAAGCTCTCTATTCCCATGAATGAACAGATGAAATGCGAGTATTTCTTGATGCATTTGAGGCCACATCAGGTGTTGGCTACTGGCCTAGGAACCAGTGGGCCATCATCCTCTGGAGCTCATTTCCAGAACAGGCTTGACAGCAGTGTCAGCCATGGCAACCGATCACCATGGAGAGTATGATATTGTCAAGGCTGAGCTCCTGAGGGGACTACAGGATAATGTCAGAAATATACCGGAGACACACGTTCAAAACACACTTCTCAGTCTCCAATCTAGATTCCTGGCTTGCTAGACAGGCAAAGGTTTTATCAGTGGTTGGCATCCTAGCACATTACATCAGAGGAGATGCTGGTGATGGAAGTGACCCTCTCCTAACTTCTATGTTGGCTGCAGGCCTGTATGCAGACACTGAACCCCCAGAGCTATGATGAGCTGGCAGAGGCGGCAGTCCATCACCTCGTCACAAGCTCCAAAGAGACATGGACGAGTCTGAGCCACTTGGAAAACCAAATCCCAGAAAGAGACCACTATGCCCAGAGACTCCGGCTGACCTCCACCGAACCGATTTGAGCCCCAACAGCAGGGAGATCGATGTCCTCCTCGGGACACCAAGCTTGGCTAACTCCCAAACCAACTGAAGTCTGGTGCTTCAGATGCAATCGAATAGGCCATATGAGAAAGGATTGTAGGGTTAAGCTGGAAGATGCACAGTTTGGTAGTACCAGAGACCAACGGTCCTCTAACTCTTGGACACAGGAAGCAAAGGTCAACAGATGAAAGACAAAATTATGGCTGGACACAGTCTATACTCGATCACTGGTACACCCAAGATGTGCGCATATCTGGGCTGGAACATCTCCTTTTCTAGCGCCAGCCCAAGGTGAAATGATTCCCAGCAGCCCAAGTGATCCTTGAACTAGGAGGGAAGAAACAGATGCTCACTGTGGGTATATCGCCACAACTCACCACCGACATGCTAGTAGGCAAGATGTCCCTCAGTTAGCAGAATGGGCAACAGCGAACACAGCCCTGAAAGAAGAAGTGACCGCTGAAAATCACCCAGCTGCTCTCGTAGCTATCCAGAACGAAACTTGGAGGTGAGCAAGAGACAAGCAGACCAATCAAGCCCAGCTGATTGAGAATAGAGTCAGGCTGGAAGACTGTACATCAGACAAAAAGAGGTCGGATAGGGGAGGCCACACCCCTTCTGTGGAACCTCATGAACCACCAGAAATCATCATCAGGTTACACGGGGAGAAGAACTTCCCCCTCTGGACCCGCCAAAATTAGTGGGCAGGTTTGTGTAGTCGGGTAGTGTTAGATTTGTTGGAGGGATTTGAGCACAAGAACTTTCAGGTATACATGGATAACTTTTATACAAGTCCTAATTTATTTCACACGCTGACTATTAGAGGGGTTGGTGCATGTGGCACAGCTAGGCCTAATAGGAAAAACTTTCCTAAGGAGTTACTTACAAAGTGGAAGAATAGAGGAAAATATGATTACAGATCAAATAGTTCACTCCTGGCTTTAGTGGGTAGACAAGGGTGTGATTGACATGATGACTAATATGCATGCAGCTTTGTGGCAAGGACAACAACCAACTGTGAAATATCAGCTTGATGGTTCTCGACTGTATGTGTCTTGCCCCCCTCCCTGTTTACCTGATTATCAATCATTCATGAGGGGTGTCTACCAAATATGCAAACACCCCCTTCCACCATCTCTTTTATTTTCTACCGAAATTGTAGTAGTAGCCCATTGGAATATTAGTGTTGCATGTATTCTCTTTGTTCTCGTGACCATGAAATATAAGTTGTGTATGTGCGTGCCTCTTGGTAAAAAGTGTGGATACTTGTGTCTAATAATGCATTTTTCTCTATTGTTGTGTCTTTGTGTTCTAGATGCCTGGGAAGTGTTGATAGAGCCTGGTCTTGCCCTTCTACACACACACACACACAACATGTATTACAATGCTCTCTCCTTCATTCTTCATCAAATTACCCACCCACATTCTACCCACACACACATACTTTTTCTATTCAAATATTCGATTCATATATTGTCTGTTCAAAATGTTTTGTCTTAGGAAGTTTTAGGATTGTTATTGTCTTGATTCTGTGTCAAATTATATGAATATGCCCAAATATATGGTATATAAGTGTTGGTTCAATTTTGAAAAGCTTGCCAAATGCTGGATATTTGGTCCTTGGGTTTCATTCAAAAATCAGGATGTAGAGCAATCACTGGGCTTCCATATGAACGAGGTTTCCTGTGCTGACGCTCGAGGGGAAAATTAGTAATTAAATCGTTAATTATTTTACCGCGGGTACTAGGAAAGTCGGCGCTTAATCGGTTAATTAAGGGTGGTGGCACATAGCGTTGTGCATTACAGCCAATTTGCATTACAGCCAATTTTTAAAAAAATATGCCCAACATAGTAATCTGGAACCAAGCATGGGACAGGGCATTGCATGCGGAGAAAAAAATTACGTATTGGTTTGCTAATATCAAATCTAGAACTTGTACGGCCAGGGCTTGCGTGGATTGAGGCAACATAAATGAAAGACAGCTGCAAGGCCTTTCAATCAGTCTAATGAGGATGTGAGCAGTAAAAAGTGGGTATGGACATTAAAAAGTGGGCATGGTTAGGTGAGAGAGGGGTTCAAAGGTCATGATGTGGTTTCTTCCCCCCAAATCCTAGATGAAACCCTTCAACTATAGATATGTAGCAGCTAGCCAGTAGCTATGATAAAGCTTGTGCTTGAACTATAGATAGATAGCGAGCTGATTTGCAACTCCAACTTCTCTACCTGGCTGGCTAGCAGACAGCTTAGCTAAGCTGTCCCAAAATTGCACTCACCGATTCTGTTGTACACTGCAAAATGTTCTCCACGAGGATTATATTTTCTTCACCAAGAATACTTTCTAGTGTTAGTTCAGATTGAAACTCGGACATAGGTCCCTATATCCCTATGAGGTCACCCCAGTTCCAATATAGGGTACCTATGCCCCAGTTCCAACATAAGGCACCACGATTCCAATTCATGGCTTTAGCCCCACCCCCAAATGAGTCAGCTGGAATGGAGGTGCCTAAGAGGTCACCATGGTTCCAATAAAGGCACTTATACCCCAGTTCCATCATAAGGCACCTCGATTCCAATTCATGGCTTTAGCCCCACCCCCAAATGAGTCAGCTGGAATCGAGGTGCCTACTATTGAAACTGGGACATAGATCCCTACATCCCTATCAGGTCACCACAGTTCCAGTCTGAGTACCTATCCCCAGTTCCAACATAAGGCACCTCGATTCCAGTTCATGGCTCAGCCTCACCCCCCAAATGAGTCAGCTGGAATCGAGGTGGCATAGGAGCGCTATATTGGAACTGGGGTGACCTCAGTTCCAGTTCTGGGTATCTATCCCCAGTTCCAACATAAGGCACCTCGATTCCAGTTCATGGCTACAGCCCCACCCCCCTAATGAGTCAGCTGGAATCGAGGTGCCTACAATTGAAAATCGGACATTGGTCCCTCCATCCCTATCAGGTCACCCTGGTTCCAGTTCTGGGTACCTATCCCCAGTTCCAACATAAGGCCCCTCGATTCCAGTCCGAGTTTCAATCGTAGGCACCTCGATTCCAGCTGACTCATTTGGGGGGTGGGGCTGGAGCTATGAACTGGAATCGAGGTACCTTATGTTGGAACTGGGGATAGGTACCCAGAACTGTAACTGGGGTGACCTCATAGAGATATAGGGACCTATGTCCGAGTTTCAATCGTAGGCACCTCGATTCCAGCTGACTCATTTGGGGGGCGTGGCTGGTGCCAAGGTGCCTTATGATGGAACTGGGGCATAGGTGCCTTTATTGGAACTAGGGTGACCTCTTTGGGAGATAGGGACCTATGCACCAGTTTCAATCGGAGGCACCTAGATTCCAGCTGACTCATTTGGGGGGGTGGGGCTGGAGCCATGAACTGGAAATGTGGTGTCTTATGTTGGAACTGGGGCATAGGTGACCTATATTGGAACTGGGTGACCTCATAGTGATATAGGGACCTATGTCCAAGTTTCAATCGTAGGCACCTCGATTCCAGCTGACTCATTTGGGGGGTGGGGCTGGTGCCATGAACTGGAATCTAGGTGCCTTATGTTGGAACTGGGGATAGGTACCCAGAACTGGAACTGGGGTGACCTGATAGGGATGTAGGGACCTATCTCCCAGTTTCAATAGTAGGCACCTCGATTCCAGCCGACTCATTTGGGGGTGGGGCTAAAGCCATGAATTGGAATCGAGTTGCCTTATGATGGAACTGGGGCATAGGTGCTTTTATTGGAACTAGGGTGACCTCTTAGGGATATAGGCCTATGTATCAGTTTCAATAGGAGGCACCTCGATTCCAGCAGGGGTGAGTGGGGCTGGTGCCATGAACTGGAAACATGGTGCCTTATGTTGGAACTGGGGCATAGGTGCCCTATATTGGAAATGGGGTGACCTTATAGGGATTATAGAGACCTATGTATGAGTTTCAATCGTAGGCACCTCGATTCCAGCTGACTCATTTAGGGGGTGGGGCTGGGGTCATGAACTGGAATCGAGGTGCCTTATGTTGGAACTGGGGATAGGTACCCAGAACTGGAACTAGGGTGACCTGATAGGACCTATGTCCCAGTTTCAATAGTAGGCACCTCGATTCCAGCCGACTCATTTGGGGGTGGGTCTAAATCCATGAACTGGAAAAGTGGTGCCTTATGTTGGAACTGGTGCATTGGTGCCCTATATTGGAACTGGGGTGACCTTATAGGGATATAGGGACCTAAGTCCAAGTTTCACTAACTTTCTACTCAAAACTTGCCCCAAAATTGCAAAATCATTTAATATTGAGTCCGCAGGTTCAAAGTTTGGTAAGGTTGACATGAACACTTCTCTGTTAGTACGGTTCATATACCGTCTGGAGGGGTGCAGATGGAGTGCACTCAGTAAGGACATAACTTTTGGACAATTCACTCATAATTATATCACATAACAATTGTTCATATATATATCTTAGTCAAGATATTAGCTGAAATGAAACCAAGTAACAATATATAGAATGACACCAGATCACCGTTCTGAATATCACACAAATAATATTGATAGTGAAGGAGTTCTATTTTTTTGTTGTTGTTTTTAATTAAAAATAAATGAAAATGTGACATGTCCGTTAGGCAGTAAAGCACAGGGCCTTCAATATGGTGGGAAACATAATATGCCTGAAGTAAACATTCGGATAAATCATGAACATCCAAGGTATTTGTAGTCGATGACACTTTCGGCTTGTATTCGATAACAAATATGGGCCTTTCCATTACAGAACTGTCATCTTTGGCCTTGGTAACCAATGCAACAATTGCACCATCGGCAGAATATCGCTTTCCTTCCTCAGCAATGAAGTACTGGTGATCCACCTTGAAGTTGCCATTGGGTTCGATCAACATCATTGCTCGAGTCAACCCAACCATAAAGATACTAACAATGCAATAGCCACTGGCCTCTTTATATCTAATATGTAATATATGTGTATACTGTTTAGATATCGAGTCCATGCAACGTGTTGCCACACTCTCCACTTTAGGGTTAGTGCACGGAGTATCTCCGGCACACATTTTGTCTTTCATGTTGTCAAGGAATGTATAAAATGCGGGAATGTCTCGAAATTTTTGGTTAAATACGAACGAGAAGAACTTCACATATTTTGATGGTAAGCTTGGTGCCAGTTGATGGTGCACCACTAGGTCCTCCACAGTTGAAAACTGTATGAATTGCAACAAATATATACACAGGTTAATTAAGGGTGGTGGCACATAGCGTTGTGCATTACAGCCAATTTGCATTACAGCCAATTTTAAAAAAATATGCCCAACATAGTAATCGGGAACCAAGCATGGGACAGGGCGTTGCATGCGGAGAAAAAAATTACGTATTGGTTTGCTAATATCAAATCTAGAATTTGTACGGCCAGGGCTTGCGTGGATTGAGGCAACATAAATGAAAGACAGCTGCAAGGCCTTTCAATCAATCTAATGAGGATGTGAGCAGTAAAAAGTGGGTATGGACATTAAAAAGTGGGCATGGTTAGGTGAGAGAAGGGTTCAAAGGTCATGATGTGGTTTCTTCCCCCCAAATCCTAGATGAAACCCTTCAACTATAGATATGTAGCAGCTAGCCAGTAGCTATGATAAAGCTTGTGCTTGAACTATAGATAGATAGCGAGCTGATTTGCAACTCCAACTTCTCTACCTGGCTGGCTAGCAGACAGCTTAGCTAAGCTGTCCCAAAATTGCACTCACCGATTCTGTTGTACACTGCAAAATGTTCTCCACGAGGATTATATTTTCTTCACCAAGAATACTTTCTAGTGTTAGTTCAGATTGAAACTCAGACATAGGTCCCTATATCCCTATGAGGTCACCCCAGTTCCAATATAGGGTACCTATGCCCCAGTTCCAACATAAGGCACCACGATTCCAATTCATGGCTTTAGCCCCACCCCCAAATGAGTCAGCTGGAATTGAGGTGCCTAAGAGGTCACCATGGTTCCAATAAAGGCACTTATACCCCAGTTCCATCATAAGGCACCTCGATTCCAATTCATGGCTTTAGCCCCACCCCCAAATGAGTCAGCTGGAATCGAGGTGCCTACTATTGAAACTGGGACATAGATCCCTACATCCCTATCAGGTCACCACAGTTCCATTTCTGGGTACTTATCCCCAGTTCCAACATAAGGCACCTCGATTCCAGTTCATGGCTCAGCCTCACGCCCCAAATGAGTCAGCTGGAATCGAGGTGGCATAGGTGCGCTATATTGGAACTGGGGTGACCTCAGTTCCAGTTCTGGGTACCTATCCCCAGTTCCAACATAAGGCACCTCGATTCCAGTTCATGGCTACAGCCCCACCCCCCAAATGAGTCAGCTGGAATCGAGGTGCCTACAATTGAAAATCGGACATTGGTCCCACCATCCCTATCAGCACACCCTGGTTCCAGTTCTGGGTACCTATCCCCAGTTCCAACATAAGGCCCCTCGATTCCAGTCCGAGTTTCAATCGTAGGCACCTCGATTCCAGCTGACTCATTTGGGGGGTGGGGCTGGAGCTATGAACTGGAATCGAGGTGCCTTATGTTGGAACTGGGGATAGGTACCCAGAACTGTAACTGGGGTGACCTCATAGAGATATAGGGACCTATGTCCGAGTTTCAATCGTAGGCACCTCGATTCCAGCTGACTCAGTTGGGGGGTGGGGCTGGTGCCATGAACTGGAATCTAGGTGCCTTATGTTGGAACTGGGGATAGGTACCCAGAACTGGAACTGGGGTGACCTGATAGGGATGTAGGGACCTATCTCCCAGTTTCAATTGTAGGCACCTCGATTCCAGCTGACTCATTTGGAGGTGGGGCTAAAGCCATGAATTGGAATCGAGGTGCCTTATGATGGAACTGGGGCATAGGTGCCTTTATTGGAACTAGGGTGACCTCTTAGGGATATAGGGACCTATGTACCAGTTTCAATAGGATGCACCTAGATTCCAGCTGACTCATTTTGGGGGGTGGGGCTGGAGCCATGAACTGGAAACGTGGTGTCTTATGTTGGAACTGGGGCATAGGTGACCTATATTGGAACTGGGGTGACCTCATAGTGATATAGGGACCTATGTCCAAGTTTCAATCGTAGGCACCTCGATTCCAGCTGACTCATTTGGGGGGCGGGGCTGGTGCCAAGGTGCCTTATGATGGAACTGGGGCATAGGTGCCTTTATTGGAACTAGGGTGACCTCTTAGGGAGATAGGGACCTATGCACCAGTTTCAATAGGGGGCACCTAGATTCCAGCTGACTCATTTGGGGGGGTGGGGCTGGAGCCATGAACTGGAAATGTGGTGTCTTATGTTGGAACTGGGGCATAGGTGACCTATATTGGAACTGGCTGACCTCATAGTGATATAGGGACCTATGTCCAAGTTTCAATCGTAGGCACCTCGATTCCAGCTGACTCATTTGGGGGGTGGGGCTGGTGCCATGAACTGGAATCTAGGTGCCTTATGTTGGAACTGGGGATAGGTACCCAGAACTGGAACTGGGGTGACCTGATAGGGATGTAGGGACCTATCTCCCAGTTTCAATAGTAGGCACCTCGATTCCAGCCGACTCATTTGGGGGTGGGGCTAAAGCCATGAATTGGAATCGAGTTGCCTTATGATGGAACTGGGGCATAGGTGCTTTTATTGGAACTAGGGTGACCTCTTAGGGATATAGGCCTATGTATCAGTTTCAATAGGAGGCACCTCGATTCCAGCAGGGGTGAGTGGGGCTGGTGCCATGAACTGGAAACATGGTGCCTTATGTTGGAACTGGGGCATAGGTGCCCTATATTGGAAGTGGGGTGACCTTATAGGGATATAGAGACCTATGTATGAGTTTCAATCGTAGGCACCTCGATTCCAGCTGACTCATTTAGGGGGTGGGGCTGGGGTCATGAACTGGAATCGAGGTGCCTTATGTTGGAACTGGGGATAGGTACCCAGAACTGGAACTAGGGTGAACTGATAGGACCTATGTCCCAGTTTCAATAGTAGGCACCTCGATTCCAGCCGACTCATTTGGGGGTGGGTCTAAATCCATGAACTGGAAAAGTGGTGCCTTATGTTGGAACTGGTGCATAAGTGCCCTATATTGGAACTGGGGTGACCTTATAGGGATATAGGGACCTATGTCCAAATTTCACTAACTTTCTACTCAAAACTTGCCCCAAAATTGCAAAATCATTTAATATTGAGTCCGCAGGTTCAAAGTTTGGTAAGGTTGACATGAACACTTCTCTGTTAGTACGGTTCATATACCGTCTGGAGGGGTGCAGATGGAGTGCACTCAGTAAGGACATAACTTTTGGACAATTCACTCATAATTATATCACATAACAATTGTTCATATATATATCTTAGTCAAGATATTAGCTGAAATGAAACCAAGTAACAATATATAGAATGACACCAGATCACCGTTCTGAATATCACACAAATAATATTGATAGTGAAGGAGTTCTATTTTTTTGTTGTTGTTTTTAATTAAAAATAAATGAAAATGTGACATGTCCGTTAGGCAGTAAAGCACAGGGCCTTCAATATGGTGGGAAACATAATATGCCTGAAGTAAACATTCGGATAAATCATGAACATCCAAGGTATTTGTAGTCGATGACACTTTCGGCTTGTATTCGATTACAAATATGGGCCTTTCCATTACAGAACTGTCATCTTTGGCCTTGGTAACCAATGCAACAATTGCACCATCGGCAGAATATCGCTTTCCTTCCTCAGCAATGAAGTACTGGTGATCCACCTTGAAGTTGCCATTGGGTTCGATCAACATCATTGCTCGAGTCAACCCAACCATAAAGATACTAACAATGCAATAGCCATTGGCCTCTTTATATCTAATATGTAATGTATGTGTATACTGTTTAGATATCGAGTCCATGCAACGTGTTGCCACACTCTCCACTTCAGGGTTAGTGCACGGAGTATCTCCGGCACACATTTTGTCTTTCATGTTGTCAAGGAATGTATAAAATGCGGGAATGTCTCGAAATTTTTGGTTAAATACGAACGAGAAGAAATTCACATATTTTGATGGTAAGCTTGGTGCCAGTTGATGGTGCGCCACTAGGTCCTCCACAGTTGAAAACTGTATGAATTGCAACAAATATATACACAGGTTAATTAAGGGTGGTGGCACATAGCGTTGTGCATTACAGCCAATTTGCATTACAGCCAATTTAAAAAAAATATGCCCAACATAGTAATCTTGAACCAAGCATGGGACAGGGCGTTGCATGCGGAGAAAAAAATTACGTATTGGTTTGCTAATATCAAATCTAGAATTTGTACGGCCAGGGCTTGCGTGGATTGAGGCAACATAAATGAAAGACAGCTGCAAGGCCTTTCAATCAGTCTAATGAGGATGTGAGCAGTAAAAAGTGGGTATGGACATTAAAAAGTGGGCATGGTTAGGTGAGAGAAGGGTTCAAAGGTCATGATGTGGTTTCTTCCCCCCAAATCCTAGATGAAACCCTTCAACTATAGATACGTAGCAGCTAGCCAGTAGCTATGATAAAGCTTGTGCTTGAACTATAGATAGATAGCGAGCTGATTTGCAACTCCAACTTCTCTACCTGGCTGGCTAGCAGACAGCTTAGCTAAGCTGTCCCAAAATTGCACTCACCGATTCTGTTGTACACTGCAAAATGTTCTCCACGAGGATTATATTTTCTTCACCAAGAATACTTTCTAGTGTTAGTTCAGATTGAAACTCGGACATAGGTCCCTATATCCCTATGAGGTCACCCCAGTTCCAATATAGGGTACCTATGCCCCAGTTCCAACATAAGGCACCACGATTCCAATTCATGGCTTTAGCCCCACCCCCAAATGAGTCAGCTGGAATCGAAGTGCCTACTATTGAAACTGGGACATAGATCCCTACATCCCTATCAGGTCACCACAGTTCCAGTCTGAGTACCTATCCCCAGTTCCAACATAAGGCACCTCGATTCCAGTTCATGGCTCAGCCTCACCCCCCAAATGATTCAGCTGGAATCGAGGTGGCATAGGTGCGCTATATTGGAACTGGGGTGACCTCAGTTCCAGTTCTGGGTATCTATCCCCAGTTCCAACATAAGGCACCTCGATTCCAGTTCATGGCTACAGCCCCACCCCCCAAATGAGTCAGCTGGAATCGAGGTGCCTACAATTGAAAATCGGACATTGGTCCCTCCATCCCTATCAGGTCACCCTGGTTCCAGTTCTGGGTACCTATCCCCAGTTCCAACATAAGGCCCCTCGATTCCAGTCCGAGTTTCAATCGTAGGCACCTCGATTCCAGCTGACTCATTTGGGGGGTGGGGCTGGAGCTATGAACTGGAATCGAGGTACCTTATGTTGGAACTGGGGATAGGTACCCAGAACTGTAACAGGGGTGACCTCATAGAGATATAGGGACCTATGTCCGAGTTACAATCGTAGGCACCTCGATTCCAGCTGACTCAATTGGGGGGTGGGCCTGGTGCCATGGACTGGAATCTAGGTGCCTTATGTTGGAACTGGGGATAGGTACCCAGAACTGGAACTGGGGTGACCTGATAGGGATGAAGGGACCTATCTCCCAGTTTCAATAGTAGGCACCTCGATTCCAGCTGACTCATTTGGAGGTGGGGCTAAAGCCATGAATTGGAATCGAGGTGCCTTATGATGGAACTGGGGCATAGGTGCCTTTATTGGAACTAGGGTGACCTCTTAGGGATATAGGGACCTATGTCCAAGTTTCAATCGTAGGCACCTCGATTCCAGCTGACTCATTTGGGGGGCGTGGCTGGTGCCAAGGTGCCTTATGATGGAACTGGGGCATAGGTGCCTTTATTGGAACTAGGGTGACCTCTTAGGGAGATAGGGACCTATGCACCAGTTTCAAACGGAGGCACCTAGATTCCAGCTGACTCATTTGGGGGGGTGGGGCTGGAGCCATGAACTGGAAATGTGGTGTCTTATGTTGGAACTGGGGCATAGGTGACCTATATTGGAACTGGGTGACCTCATAGTGATATAGGGACCTATGTCCAAGTTTCAATCGTAGGCACCTCGATTCCATCTGACTCATTTGGGGGGTGGGGCTGGTGCCATGAACTGGAATCTAGGTGCCTTATGTTGGAACTGGGGATAGGTACCCAGAACTGGAACTGGGGTGACCTGATAGGGATGTAGGGACTTATCTCCCAGTTTCAATAGTAGGCACCTCGATTCCAGCCGACTCATTTGGGGGTGGGGCTAAAGCCATGAATTGGAATCGAGTTGCCTTATGATGGAGGTGCTTTTATTGGAACTAGGGTGACCTCTTAGGGATATAGGCCTATGTATCAGTTTCAATAGGAGGCACCTCGATTCCAGCAGGGGTGTGTGGGGCTGGTGCCATGAACTGGAAACATGGTGCCTTATGTTGGAACTGGGGCATAGGTGCCCTATATTGGAAATGGGGTGACCTTATAGGGATATAGAGACTTATGTATGAGTTTCAATCGTAGGCACCTCGATTCCAGCTGACTCATTTAGGGGGTGGGGCTGGGGTCATGAACTGGAATCGAGGTGCCTTATGTTGGAACTGGGGATAGGTACCCAGAACTGGAACTAGGGTGACCTGATAGGACCTATGTCCCAGTTTCAATAGTAGGCACCTCGATTCCAGCCGACTCATTTGGGGGTGGGTCTAAATCCATGAACTGGAAAAGTGGTGCCTTATGTTGGAACTGGTGCATAGGTGCCCTATATTGGAACTGGGGTGACCTTATAGGGATATAGGGACCTAAGTCCAAGTTTCACTAACTTTCTACTCAAAACTTGCCCCAAAATTGCAAAATCATTTAATATTGAGTCCGCAGGTTCAAATTTTGGTAAGGTTACATGAACACTTCTCTGTTAGTACGGTTCATATACCGTCTGGAGGGGTGCAGATGGAGTGCACTCAGTAAGGACATAACTTTTGGACAATTCACTCATAATTATATCACATAACAATTGTTCATATATATATCTTAGTCAAGATATTAGCTGAAATGAAACCAAGTAACAATATATAGAATGACACCAGATCACCGTTCTGAATATCACACAAATAATATTGATAGTGAAGGAGTTCTATTTTTTTGTTGTTGTTTTTAATTAAAAATAAATGAAAATGTGACATGTCCGTTAGGCAGTAAAGCACAGGGCCTTCAATATGGTGGGAAACATAATATGCCTGAAGTAAACATTCGGATAAATCATGAACATCCAAGGTATTTGTAGTCGATGACACTTTCGGCTTGTATTCGATTACAAATATGGGCCTTTCCATTACAGAACTGTCATCTTTGGCCTTGGTAACCAATGCAACAATTGCACCATCGGCAGAATATCGCTTTCCTTCCTCAGCAATGAAGTACTGGTGATCCACCTTGAAGTTGCCATTGGGTTCGATCAACATCATTGCTCGAGTCAACCCAACCATAAAGATACTAACAATGCAATAGCCATTGGCCTCTTTATATCTAATATGTAATGTATGTGTATACTGTTTAGATATCGAGTCCATGCAACGTGTTGCCACACTCTCCACTTCAGGGTTAGTGCACGGAGTATCTCCGGCACACATTTTGTCTTTCATGTTGTCAAGGAATGTATAAAATGCGGGAATGTCTCGAAATTTTTGGTTAAATACGAACGAGAAGAAATTCACATATTTTGATGGTAAGCTTGGTGCCAGTTGATGGTGCGCCACTAGGTCCTCCACAGTTGAAAACTGTATGAATTGCAACAAATATATACACAGGTTAATTAAGGGTGGTGGCACATAGCGTTGTGCATTACAGCCAATTTGCATTACAGCCAATTTAAAAAAAATATGCCCAACATAGTAATCTTGAACCAAGCATGGGACAGGGCGTTGCATGCGGAGAAAAAAATTACGTATTGGTTTGCTAATATCAAATCTAGAATTTGTACGGCCAGGGCTTGCGTGGATTGAGGCAACATAAATGAAAGACAGCTGCAAGGCCTTTCAATCAGTCTAATGAGGATGTGAGCAGTAAAAAGTGGGTATGGACATTAAAAAGTGGGCATGGTTAGGTGAGAGAAGGGTTCAAAGGTCATGATGTGGTTTCTTCCCCCCAAATCCTAGATGAAACCCTTCAACTATAGATACGTAGCAGCTAGCCAGTAGCTATGATAAAGCTTGTGCTTGAACTATAGATAGATAGCGAGCTGATTTGCAACTCCAACTTCTCTATCTGGCTGGCTAGCAGACAGCTTAGCTAAGCTGTCCCAAAATTGCACTCACCGATTCTGTTGTACACTGCAAAATGTTCTCCACGAGGATTATATTTTCTTCACCAAGAATACTTTCTAGTGTTAGTTCAGATTGAAACTCGGACATAGGTCCCTATATCCCTATGAGGTCACCCCAGTTCCAATATAGGGTACCTATGCCCCAGTTCCAACATAAGGCACCACGATTCCAATTCATGGCTTTAGCCCCACCCCCAAATGAGTCAGCTGGAATCGAAGTGCCTACTATTGAAACTGGGACATAGATCCCTACATCCCTATCAGGTCACCACAGTTCCAGTCTGAGTACCTATCCCCAGTTCCAACATAAGGCACCTCGATTCCAGTTCATGGCTCAGCCTCACCCCCCAAATGAGTCAGCTGGAATCGAGGTGGCATAGGTGCGCTATATTGGAACTGGGGTGACCTCAGTTCCAGTTCTGGGTATCTATCCCCAGTTCCAACATAAGGCACCTCGATTCCAGTTCATGGCTACAGCCCCACCCCCCAAATGAGTCAGCTGGAATCGAGGTGCCTACAATTGAAAATCGGACATTGGTCCCTCCATCCCTATCAGGTCACCCTGGTTCCAGTTCTGGGTACCTATCCCCAGTTCCAACATAAGGCCCCTCGATTCCAGTCCGAGTTTCAATCGTAGGCACCTCGATTCCAGCTGACTCATTTGGGGGGTGGGGCTGGAGCTATGAACTGGAATCGAGGTACCTTATGTTGGAACTGGGGATAGGTACCCAGAACTGTAACAGGGGTGACCTCATAGAGATATAGGGACCTATGTCCGAGTTACAATCGTAGGCACCTCGATTCCAGCTGACTCAATTGGGGGGTGGGCCTGGTGCCATGGACTGGAATCTAGGTGCCTTATGTTGGAACTGGGGATAGGTACCCAGAACTGGAACTGGGGTGACCTGATAGGGATGAAGGGACCTATCTCCCAGTTTCAATAGTAGGCACCTCGATTCCAGCTGACTCATTTGGAGGTGGGGCTAAAGCCATGAATTGGAATCGAGGTGCCTTATGATGGAACTGGGGCATAGGTGCCTTTATTGGAACTAGGGTGACCTCTTAGGGATATAGGGACCTATGTCCAAGTTTCAATCGTAGGCACCTCGATTCCAGCTGACTCATTTGGGGGGCGTGGCTGGTGCCAAGGTGCCTTATGATGGAACTGGGGCATAGGTGCCTTTATTGGAACTAGGGTGACCTCTTAGGGAGATAGGGACCTATGCACCAGTTTCAAACGGAGGCACCTAGATTCCAGCTGACTCATTTGGGGGGGTGGGGCTGGAGCCATGAACTGGAAATGTGGTGTCTTATGTTGGAACTGGGGCATAGGTGACCTATATTGGAACTGGGTGACCTCATAGTGATATAGGGACCTATGTCCAAGTTTCAATCGTAGGCACCTCGATTCCAGCTGACTCATTTGGGGGGCGGGGCTGGTGCCAAGGTGCCTTATGATGGAACTGGGGCATAGGTGCCTTTATTGGAACTAGGGTGACCTCTTAGGGAGATAGGGACCTATGCACCAGTTTCAATAGGGGGCACCTAGATTCCAGCTGACTCATTTGGGGGGGTGGGGCTGGAGCCATGAACTGGAAATGTGGTGTCTTATGTTGGAACTGGGGCATAGGTGACCTATATTGGAACTGGCTGACCTCATAGTGATATAGGGACCTATGTCCAAGTTTCAATCGTAGGCACCTCGATTCCAGCTGACTCATTTGGGGGGTGGGGCTGGTGCCATGAACTGGAATCTAGGTGCCTTATGTTGGAACTGGGGATAGGTACCCAGAACTGGAACTGGGGTGACCTGATAGGGATGTAGGGACCTATCTCCCAGTTTCAATAGTAGGCACCTCGATTCCAGCCGACTCATTTGGGGGTGGGGCTAAAGCCATGAATTGGAATCGAGTTGCCTTATGATGGAACTGGGGCATAGGTGCTTTTATTGGAACTAGGGTGACCTCTTAGGGATATAGGCCTATGTATCAGTTTCAATAGGAGGCACCTCGATTCCAGCAGGGGTGAGTGGGGCTGGTGCCATGAACTGGAAACATGGTGCCTTATGTTGGAACTGGGGCATAGGTGCCCTATATTGGAAGTGGGGTGACCTTATAGGGATATAGAGACCTATGTATGAGTTTCAATCGTAGGCACCTCGATTCCAGCTGACTCATTTAGGGGGTGGGGCTGGGGTCATGAACTGGAATCGAGGTGCCTTATGTTGGAACTGGGGATAGGTACCCAGAACTGGAACTAGGGTGAACTGATAGGACCTATGTCCCAGTTTCAATAGTAGGCACCTCGATTCCAGCCGACTCATTTGGGGGTGGGTCTAAATCCATGAACTGGAAAAGTGGTGCCTTATGTTGGAACTGGTGCATAAGTGCCCTATATTGGAACTGGGGTGACCTTATAGGGATATAGGGACCTATGTCCAAATTTCACTAACTTTCTACTCAAAACTTGCCCCAAAATTGCAAAATCATTTAATATTGAGTCCGCAGGTTCAAAGTTTGGTAAGGTTGACATGAACACTTCTCTGTTAGTACGGTTCATATACCGTCTGGAGGGGTGCAGATGGAGTGCACTCAGTAAGGACATAACTTTTGGACAATTCACTCATAATTATATCACATAACAATTGTTCATATATATATCTTAGTCAAGATATTAGCTGAAATGAAACCAAGTAACAATATATAGAATGACACCAGATCACCGTTCTGAATATCACACAAATAATATTGATAGTGAAGGAGTTCTATTTTTTTGTTGTTGTTTTTAATTAAAAATAAATGAAAATGTGACATGTCCGTTAGGCAGTAAAGCACAGGGCCTTCAATATGGTGGGAAACATAATATGCCTGAAGTAAACATTCGGATAAATCATGAACATCCAAGGTATTTGTAGTCGATGACACTTTCGGCTTGTATTCGATTACAAATATGGGCCTTTCCATTACAGAACTGTCATCTTTGGCCTTGGTAACCAATGCAACAATTGCACCATCGGCAGAATATCGCTTTCCTTCCTCAGCAATGAAGTACTGGTGATCCACCTTGAAGTTGCCATTGGGTTCGATCAACATCATTGCTCGAGTCAACCCAACCATAAAGATACTAACAATGCAATAGCCATTGGCCTCTTTATATCTAATATGTAATGTATGTGTATACTGTTTAGATATCGAGTCCATGCAACGTGTTGCCACACTCTCCACTTCAGGGTTAGTGCACGGAGTATCTCCGGCACACATTTTGTCTTTCATGTTGTCAAGGAATGTATAAAATGCGGGAATGTCTCGAAATTTTTGGTTAAATACGAACGAGAAGAAATTCACATATTTTGATGGTAAGCTTGGTGCCAGTTGATGGTGCGCCACTAGGTCCTCCACAGTTGAAAACTGTATGAATTGCAACAAATATATACACAGGTTAATTAAGGGTGGTGGCACATAGCGTTGTGCATTACAGCCAATTTGCATTACAGCCAATTTAAAAAAAATATGCCCAACATAGTAATCTTGAACCAAGCATGGGACAGGGCGTTGCATGCGGAGAAAAAAATTACGTATTGGTTTGCTAATATCAAATCTAGAATTTGTACGGCCAGGGCTTGCGTGGATTGAGGCAACATAAATGAAAGACAGCTGCAAGGCCTTTCAATCAGTCTAATGAGGATGTGAGCAGTAAAAAGTGGGTATGGACATTAAAAAGTGGGCATGGTTAGGTGAGAGAAGGGTTCAAAGGTCATGATGTGGTTTCTTCCCCCCAAATCCTAGATGAAACCCTTCAACTATAGATACGTAGCAGCTAGCCAGTAGCTATGATAAAGCTTGTGCTTGAACTATAGATAGATAGCGAGCTGATTTGCAACTCCAACTTCTCTACCTGGCTGGCTAGCAGACAGCTTAGCTAAGCTGTCCCAAAATTGCACTCACCGATTCTGTTGTACACTGCAAAATGTTCTCCACGAGGATTATATTTTCTTCACCAAGAATACTTTCTAGTGTTAGTTCAGATTGAAACTCGGACATAGGTCCCTATATCCCTATGAGGTCACCCCAGTTCCAATATAGGGTACCTATGCCCCAGTTCCAACATAAGGCACCACGATTCCAATTCATGGCTTTAGCCCCACCCCCAAATGAGTCAGCTGGAATCGAAGTGCCTACTATTGAAACTGGGACATAGATCCCTACATCCCTATCAGGTCACCACAGTTCCAGTCTGAGTACCTATCCCCAGTTCCAACATAAGGCACCTCGATTCCAGTTCATGGCTCAGCCTCACCCCCCAAATGAGTCAGCTGGAATCGAGGTGGCATAGGTGCGCTATATTGGAACTGGGGTGACCTCAGTTCCAGTTCTGGGTATCTATCCCCAGTTCCAACATAAGGCACCTCGATTCCAGTTCATGGCTACAGCCCCACCCCCCAAATGAGTCAGCTGGAATCGAGGTGCCTACAATTGAAAATCGGACATTGGTCCCTCCATCCCTATCAGGTCACCCTGGTTCCAGTTCTGGGTACCTATCCCCAGTTCCAACATAAGGCCCCTCGATTCCAGTCCGAGTTTCAATCGTAGGCACCTCGATTCCAGCTGACTCATTTGGGGGGTGGGGCTGGAGCTATGAACTGGAATCGAGGTACCTTATGTTGGAACTGGGGATAGGTACCCAGAACTGTAACAGGGGTGACCTCATAGAGATATAGGGACCTATGTCCGAGTTACAATCGTAGGCACCTCGATTCCAGCTGACTCAATTGGGGGGTGGGCCTGGTGCCATGGACTGGAATCTAGGTGCCTTATGTTGGAACTGGGGATAGGTACCCAGAACTGGAACTGGGGTGACCTGATAGGGATGAAGGGACCTATCTCCCAGTTTCAATAGTAGGCACCTCGATTCCAGCTGACTCATTTGGAGGTGGGGCTAAAGCCATGAATTGGAATCGAGGTGCCTTATGATGGAACTGGGGCATAGGTGCCTTTATTGGAACTAGGGTGACCTCTTAGGGATATAGGGACCTATGTCCAAGTTTCAATCGTAGGCACCTCGATTCCAGCTGACTCATTTGGGGGGCGTGGCTGGTGCCAAGGTGCCTTATGATGGAACTGGGGCATAGGTGCCTTTATTGGAACTAGGGTGACCTCTTAGGGAGATAGGGACCTATGCACCAGTTTCAAACGGAGGCACCTAGATTCCAGCTGACTCATTTGGGGGGGTGGGGCTGGAGCCATGAACTGGAAATGTGGTGTCTTATGTTGGAACTGGGGCATAGGTGACCTATATTGGAACTGGGTGACCTCATAGTGATATAGGGACCTATGTCCAAGTTTCAATCGTAGGCACCTCGATTCCATCTGACTCATTTGGGGGGTGGGGCTGGTGCCATGAACTGGAATCTAGGTGCCTTATGTTGGAACTGGGGATAGGTACCCAGAACTGGAACTGGGGTGACCTGATAGGGATGTAGGGACTTATCTCCCAGTTTCAATAGTAGGCACCTCGATTCCAGCCGACTCATTTGGGGGTGGGGCTAAAGCCATGAATTGGAATCGAGTTGCCTTATGATGGAGGTGCTTTTATTGGAACTAGGGTGACCTCTTAGGGATATAGGCCTATGTATCAGTTTCAATAGGAGGCACCTCGATTCCAGCAGGGGTGTGTGGGGCTGGTGCCATGAACTGGAAACATGGTGCCTTATGTTGGAACTGGGGCATAGGTGCCCTATATTGGAAATGGGGTGACCTTATAGGGATATAGAGACTTATGTATGAGTTTCAATCGTAGGCACCTCGATTCCAGCTGACTCATTTAGGGGGTGGGGCTGGGGTCATGAACTGGAATCGAGGTGCCTTATGTTGGAACTGGGGATAGGTACCCAGAACTGGAACTAGGGTGACCTGATAGGACCTATGTCCCAGTTTCAATAGTAGGCACCTCGATTCCAGCCGACTCATTTGGGGGTGGGTCTAAATCCATGAACTGGAAAAGTGGTGCCTTATGTTGGAACTGGTGCATAGGTGCCCTATATTGGAACTGGGGTGACCTTATAGGGATATAGGGACCTAAGTCCAAGTTTCACTAACTTTCTACTCAAAACTTGCCCCAAAATTGCAAAATCATTTAATATTGAGTCCGCAGGTTCAAATTTTGGTAAGGTTACATGAACACTTCTCTGTTAGTACGGTTCATATACCGTCTGGAGGGGTGCAGATGGAGTGCACTCAGTAAGGACATAACTTTTGGACAATTCACTCATAATTATATCACATAACAATTGTTCATATATATATCTTAGTCAAGATATTAGCTGAAATGAAACCAAGTAACAATATATAGAATGACACCAGATCACCGTTCTGAATATCACACAAATAATATTGATAGTGAAGGAGTTCTATTTTTTTGTTGTTGTTTTTAATTAAAAATAAATGAAAATGTGACATGTCCGTTAGGCAGTAAAGCACAGGGCCTTCAATATGGTGGGAAACATAATATGCCTGAAGTAAACATTCGGATAAATCATGAACATCCAAGGTATTTGTAGTCGATGACACTTTCGGCTTGTATTCGATTACAAATATGGGCCTTTCCATTACAGAACTGTCATCTTTGGCCTTGGTAACCAATGCAACAATTGCACCATCGGCAGAATATCGCTTTCCTTCCTCAGCAATGAAGTACTGGTGATCCACCTTGAAGTTGCCATTGGGTTCGATCAACATCATTGCTCGAGTCAACCCAACCATAAAGATACTAACAATGCAATAGCCATTGGCCTCTTTATATCTAATATGTAATGTATGTGTATACTGTTTAGATATCGAGTCCATGCAACGTGTTGCCACACTCTCCACTTCAGGGTTAGTGCACGGAGTATCTCCGGCACACATTTTGTCTTTCATGTTGTCAAGGAATGTATAAAATGCGGGAATGTCTCGAAATTTTTGGTTAAATACGAACGAGAAGAAATTCACATATTTTGATGGTAAGCTTGGTGCCAGTTGATGGTGCGCCACTAGGTCCTCCACAGTTGAAAACTGTATGAATTGCAACAAATATATACACAGGTTAATTAAGGGTGGTGGCACATAGCGTTGTGCATTACAGCCAATTTGCATTACAGCCAATTTAAAAAAAATATGCCCAACATAGTAATCTTGAACCAAGCATGGGACAGGGCGTTGCATGCGGAGAAAAAAATTACGTATTGGTTTGCTAATATCAAATCTAGAATTTGTACGGCCAGGGCTTGCGTGGATTGAGGCAACATAAATGAAAGACAGCTGCAAGGCCTTTCAATCAGTCTAATGAGGATGTGAGCAGTAAAAAGTGGGTATGGACATTAAAAAGTGGGCATGGTTAGGTGAGAGAAGGGTTCAAAGGTCATGATGTGGTTTCTTCCCCCCAAATCCTAGATGAAACCCTTCAACTATAGATACGTAGCAGCTAGCCAGTAGCTATGATAAAGCTTGTGCTTGAACTATAGATAGATAGCGAGCTGATTTGCAACTCCAACTTCTCTATCTGGCTGGCTAGCAGACAGCTTAGCTAAGCTGTCCCAAAATTGCACTCACCGATTCTGTTGTACACTGCAAAATGTTCTCCACGAGGATTATATTTTCTTCACCAAGAATACTTTCTAGTGTTAGTTCAGATTGAAACTCGGACATAGGTCCCTATATCCCTATGAGGTCACCCCAGTTCCAATATAGGGTACCTATGCCCCAGTTCCAACATAAGGCACCACGATTCCAATTCATGGCTTTAGCCCCACCCCCAAATGAGTCAGCTGGAATCGAAGTGCCTACTATTGAAACTGGGACATAGATCCCTACATCCCTATCAGGTCACCACAGTTCCAGTCTGAGTACCTATCCCCAGTTCCAACATAAGGCACCTCGATTCCAGTTCATGGCTCAGCCTCACCCCCCAAATGAGTCAGCTGGAATCGAGGTGGCATAGGTGCGCTATATTGGAACTGGGGTGACCTCAGTTCCAGTTCTGGGTATCTATCCCCAGTTCCAACATAAGGCACCTCGATTCCAGTTCATGGCTACAGCCCCACCCCCCAAATGAGTCAGCTGGAATCGAGGTGCCTACAATTGAAAATCGGACATTGGTCCCTCCATCCCTATCAGGTCACCCTGGTTCCAGTTCTGGGTACCTATCCCCAGTTCCAACATAAGGCCCCTCGATTCCAGTCCGAGTTTCAATCGTAGGCACCTCGATTCCAGCTGACTCATTTGGGGGGTGGGGCTGGAGCTATGAACTGGAATCGAGGTACCTTATGTTGGAACTGGGGATAGGTACCCAGAACTGTAACAGGGGTGACCTCATAGAGATATAGGGACCTATGTCCGAGTTACAATCGTAGGCACCTCGATTCCAGCTGACTCAATTGGGGGGTGGGCCTGGTGCCATGGACTGGAATCTAGGTGCCTTATGTTGGAACTGGGGATAGGTACCCAGAACTGGAACTGGGGTGACCTGATAGGGATGAAGGGACCTATCTCCCAGTTTCAATAGTAGGCACCTCGATTCCAGCTGACTCATTTGGAGGTGGGGCTAAAGCCATGAATTGGAATCGAGGTGCCTTATGATGGAACTGGGGCATAGGTGCCTTTATTGGAACTAGGGTGACCTCTTAGGGATATAGGGACCTATGTCCAAGTTTCAATCGTAGGCACCTCGATTCCAGCTGACTCATTTGGGGGGCGTGGCTGGTGCCAAGGTGCCTTATGATGGAACTGGGGCATAGGTGCCTTTATTGGAACTAGGGTGACCTCTTAGGGAGATAGGGACCTATGCACCAGTTTCAAACGGAGGCACCTAGATTCCAGCTGACTCATTTGGGGGGGTGGGGCTGGAGCCATGAACTGGAAATGTGGTGTCTTATGTTGGAACTGGGGCATAGGTGACCTATATTGGAACTGGGTGACCTCATAGTGATATAGGGACCTATGTCCAAGTTTCAATCGTAGGCACCTCGATTCCAGCTGACTCATTTGGGGGGTGGGGCTGGTGCCATGAACTGGAATCTAGGTGCCTTATGTTGGAACTGGGGATAGGTACCCAGAACTGGAACTGGGGTGACCTGATAGGGATGTAGGGACTTATCTCCCAGTTTCAATAGTAGGCACCTCGATTCCAGCCGACTCATTTGGGGGTGGGGCTAAAGCCATGAATTGGAATCGAGTTGCCTTATGATGGAGGTGCTTTTATTGGAACTAGGGTGACCTCTTAGGGATATAGGCCTATGTATCAGTTTCAATAGGAGGCACCTCGATTCCAGCAGGGGTGTGTGGGGCTGGTGCCATGAACTGGAAACATGGTGCCTTATGTTGGAACTGGGGCATAGGTGCCCTATATTGGAAATGGGGTGACCTTATAGGGATATAGAGACTTATGTATGAGTTTCAATCGTAGGCACCTCGATTCCAGCTGACTCATTTAGGGGGTGGGGCTGGGGTCATGAACTGGAATCGAGGTGCCTTATGTTGGAACTGGGGATAGGTACCCAGAACTGGAACTAGGGTGACCTGATAGGACCTATGTCCCAGTTTCAATAGTAGGCACCTCGATTCCAGCCGACTCATTTGGGGGTGGGTCTAAATCCATGAACTGGAAAAGTGGTGCCTTATGTTGGAACTGGTGCATAGGTGCCCTATATTGGAACTGGGGTGACCTTATAGGGATATAGGGACCTAAGTCCAAGTTTCACTAACTTTCTACTCAAAACTTGCCCCAAAATTGCAAAATCATTTAATATTGAGTCCGCAGGTTCAAAGTTTGGTAAGGTTGACATGAACACTTCTCTGTTAGTACGGTTCATATACCGTCTGGAGGGGTGCAGATGGAGTGCACTCAGTAAGGACATAACTTTTGGACAATTCACTCATAATTATATCACATAACAATTGTTCATATATATATCTTAGTCAAGATATTAGCTGAAATGAAACCAAGTAACAATATATAGAATGACACCAGATCACCGTTCTGAATATCACACAAATAATATTGATAGTGAAGGAGTTCTATTTTTTTGTTGTTGATTTTAATTAAAAATAAATGAAAATGTGACATATCCGTTAGGCTGTAAAGCACAGGGCCTTCAATATGGTGGGAAACATAATATGCCTGAAGTAAACATTTGGATAAATCATGAACATCCAAGGTATTTGTAGTCGATGACACTTTCGGCTTGTATTCAATAACAAATATGGGCCTTTCCATTACAGAACTGTCATCTTTGGCCTTGGTAACCAATGCAACAATTGCACCGTCGGCAGAATATCACTTTTCTTCCTCAGCAATGAAGTACTGGTGATCCACCTTGAAGTTGCCATTGGGTTCGATCAACATCATTGCTCGAGTCAACCCAACCATAAAGATACTAACAATGCAATAGCCACTGGCCTCTTTATATCTAATATGTAATGTATGTGTATACTGTTTAGATATCGAGTCCATGCAACGTGTTGCCACACTCTCAACTTTAGGGTTAGTGCACGGAGTATCTCCGGCACACATTTTGTCTTTCATGTTGTCAAGGAATGTATAAAATGCGGGAATGTCTCGAAATTTTTGGTTAAATACGAACGAGAAGAACTTCACATATTTTGATGGTAAGCTTGGTGCCAGTTGATGGTGCGCCACTAGGTCCTCCACAGTTGAAAACTGTATGAATTGCAACAAATATATACACAGGTTAATTAAGGGTGGTGGCACATAGCGTTGTGCATTACAGCCAATTTGCATTACAGCCAATTTAAAAAAAATATGCCCAACATAGTAATCTGGAACCAAGCATGGGACAGGGCGTTGCATGCGGAGAAAAAAATTACGTATTGGTTTGCTAATATCAAATCTAGAATTTGTACGGCCAGGGCTTGCGTGGATTGAGGCAACATAAATGAAAGACTGCTGCAAGGCCTTTCAATCAATCTAATGAGGATGTGAGCAGTAAAAAGTGGGTATGGACATTAAAAAGTGGGCATGGTTAGGTGAGAGAAGGGTTCAAAGGTCATGATGTGGTTTCTTCCCCCCAAATCCTAGATGAAACCCTTCAACTATAGATATGTAGCAGCTAGCCAGTAGCTATGATAAAGCTTGTGCTTGAACTATAGATAGATAGCGAGCTGATTTGCAACTCCAACTTCTCTACCTGGCTGGCTAGCAGACAGCTTAGCTAAGCTGTCCCAAAATTGCACTCACCGATTCTGTTGTACACTGCAAAATGTTCTCCACGAGGATTATATTTTCTTCACCAAGAATACTTTCTAGTGTTAGTTCAGATTGAAACTCGGACATAGGTCCCTATATCCCTATGAGGTCACCCCAGTTCCAATATAGAGTACCTATGCCCCAGTTCCAACATAAGGCACCACGATTCCAATTCATGGCTTTAGCCCCACCCCCAAATGAGTCAGCTGGAATTGAGGTGCCTAAGAGGTCACCATGGTTCCAATAAAGGCACTTATACCCCAGTTCCATCATAAGGCACCTCGATTCCAATTCATGGCTTTAGCCCCACCCCCAAATGAGTCAGCTGGAATCGAGGTGCCTACTATTGAAACTGGGACATAGATCCCTACATCCCTATCAGGTCACCACAGTTCCAGTTCTGGGTACCTATCCCCAGTTCCAACATAAAGCACCTCGATTCCAGTTCATGGCTCAGCCTCACCCCCCAAATGAGTCAGCTGGAATCGAGGTGGCATAGGTGCGCTATATTGGAACTGGGGTGACCTCAGTTCCAGTTCTGGGTACCTATCCCCAGTTCCAACATAAGGCACCTCGATTCCAGTTCATGGCTACAGCCCCACCCCCCAAACGAGTCAGCTGGAATCGAGGTGCCTACAATTGAAAATCGGACATTGGACCCTCCATCCCTATCAGGTCACCCTGGTTCCAGTTCTGGGTACCTATCCCCAGTTCCAACATAAGGCCCCTCGATTCCAGTCCGAGTTTCAATCGTAGGCACCTCGATTCCAGCTGACTCATTTGGGGGGTGGGGCTGGAGCTATGAACTGGAATCGAGGTGCCTTATGTTGGAACTGGGGATAGGTACCCAGAACTGTAACTGGGGTGACCTCATAGAGATATAGGGACCTATGTCCGAGTTTCAATCGTAGGCACCTCGATTCCAACTGACTCAATTGGGTGGTGGGGCTGGTGCCATGGACTGGAATCTAGGTGCCTTATGTTGAAACTGGGGATAGGTACCCAGAACTGGAACTGGGGTGACCTGATAGGGATGTAGGGACCTATCTCCCAGTTTCAATAGTAGGCACCTCGATTCCAGCTGACTCATTTGGAGGTGGGGCTAAAGCCATGAATTGGAATCGAGGTGCCTTATGATGGAACTGGGGCATAGGTGCCTTTATTGGAACTAGGGTGACCTCTTAGGGATATAGGGACCTATGTACCAGTTTCAATAGGATGCACCTAGATTCCAGCTGACTCATTTTGGGGGGTGGGGCTGGAGCCATGAACTGGAAACGTGGTGTCTTATGTTGGAACTGGGGCATAGGTGACCTATATTGGAACTGGGGTGACCTCATAGGGATATAGGGACCTATGTCCAAGTTTCAATCGTAGGCACCTCGATTCCAGCTGACTCATTTGGGGGGCGGGGCTGGTGCCAAGGTGCCTTATGATGGAACTGGGGCATAGGTGCCTTTATTGGAACTAGGGTGACCTCTTAGGGAGATAGGGACCTATGCACCAGTTTCAATAGGAGGCACCTAGATTCCAGTTGACTCATTTGGGGGGGTGGGGCTGGAGCCATGAACTGGAAATGTGGTGTCTTATGTTGGAACTGGGGCATAGGTGACCTATATTGGAACTGGGTGACCTCATAGTGATATAGGGACCTATGTCCAAGTTTCAATCGTAGGCACATCGATTCCAGCTGACTCATTTGGGGGGTGGGGCTGGTGCCATGAACTGGAATCTAGGTGCCTTATGTTGGAACTGGGGATAGGTACCCAGAACTGGAACTGGGGTGACCTGATAGGGATGTAGGGACCTATCTCCCAGTTTCAATAGTAGGCACCTCGATTCCAGCCGACTCATTTGGGGGTGGGGCTAAAGCCATGAATTGGAATCGAGTTGCCTTATGATGGAACTGGGGCATAGGTGCTTTTATTGGAACTAGGGTGACCTCTTAGGGATATAGGCCTATGTATCAGTTTCAATAGGAGGCACCTCGATTCCAGCAGGGGTGAGTGGGGCTGGTGCCATGAACTGGAAACATGGTGCCTTATGTTGGAACTGGGGCATAGGTGCCCTATATTGGAAGTGGGTGACCTTATAGGGATATAGAGACCTATGTATGAGTTTCAATCGTAGGCACCTCGATTCCAGCTGACTCATTTAGGGGGTGGGGCTGGGGTCATGAACTGGAATCGAGGTGCCTTATGTTGGAACTGGGGATAGGTACCCAGAACTGGAACTGGGGTGATCTGATAGGGATGTAGGGACCTATGTCCCAGTTTCAATAGTAGGTACCTCGATTCCAGCTGACTCATTTGGAGGTGGGGCTAAAGCCATGAATTGGAATCGAGGTGCCTTATGATGGAACTGGGGCATAGGTGCCTTTATTGGAACTAGGGTGACCTCTTAGGGATATAGGGACCTATGTACCAGTTTCAATAGGACGCACCTAGATTCCAGCTGACACATTTGGGGGGGGGGTGGAGCTGGAGCCATGAACTGGAAACGTGGTGTCTTATGTTGGAACTGGGGCATAGGTGACCTATATTGGAACTGGGGTGACCTCATAGGGATATAGGGACCTATGTCCAAGTTTCAATCGTAGGCACCTCGATTCCAGCTGACTCATTTGGGGGGCGGGGCTGGTGCCAAGGTGCCTTATGATGGAACTGGGGCATAGCTGCCTTTATTGGAATTAGGGTGACCTCTTAGGGAGATAGGGACCTATGCACCAGTTTCAATAGGAGGTACCTAGATTCCAGCTGACTCATTTGGGGGGGTGGGGCTGGAGCCATGAACTGGAAATGTTGTGTCTTATGTTGGAACTGGGGCATAGGTGACCTATATTGGAACTGGGTGACCTCATAGGGATATAGGGACCTATGTCAAAGTTTCAATCGTAGGCACCTCGATTCCAGCTGACTCATTTGGGGGGCGGGGCTGGTGCCATGAACTGGAATAGAGGTGCCTATGTTGGAACTGGGGATAGGTACCCAGAACTGGAACTAGGGTGACCTGATAGGACCTATGTCCCAGTTTCAATAGTAGGCACCTCGATTCCAGCCGACTCATTTGGGGGTGGGTCTAAATCCATGAACTGGAAAAGTGGTGCCTTATGTTGGAACTTGTGCATAAGTGCCCTATATTGGAACTGGGGTGACCTTATAGGGATATAGGGACGTATGTCCAAGTTTCACTAACTTTCTACTCAAAACTTGCCCCAAAATTGCAAAATCATTTAATATTGAGTCCGCAGGTTCAAATTTTGGTAAGGTTACATGAACACTTCTCTGTTAGTACGGTTCATATACCGTCTGGAGGGGTGCAGATGGAGTGCACTCAGTAAGGACATAACTTTTGGACAATTCACTTATAATTATATCACATAACAATTGTTCATATTATAGATATCTTAGTCAAGATATTAGCTGAAATGAAACCAAGTAAGAATATATAGAATGACACCAGATCACCGTTCTGAATATCACACAAATAATATTGATAGTGAAGGATTTCTATTTTTTGTTGTTGTTTTTAATTAAAAATAAATGAAAATGTGACATGTCCGTTAGGCAGTAAAGCACAGGGCCTTCAATATGGTGGGAAACATAATATGCCTGAAGTAAACATTCGGATAAATCATGAACATCCAAGGTATTTGTAGTCGATGACACTTTCGGCTTGTATTCGATAACAAATATGGGCCTTTCCATTACAGAACTGTCATCTTTGGCCTTGGTAACCAATGCAACAATTGCACCGTCGGCAGAATATCGCTTTTCTTCCTCAGCAACGAAGTACTGGTGATCCACCTTGAAGTTGCCATTGGGTTCGATCAACATCATTGCTCGAGTAAACCCAACCATAAAGATACTAACAATGCAATAGCCACTGGCCTCTTTATATCTTGTATGTGTATACTGTTTAGATATCGAGTCCATGCAATGTGTTGCCACACTCTCCACTTCAGGGTTAGTGCACGTAGTATCTCCGGCACACATTTTGTCTTTCATGTTGTCAAGGAAAGTATAAAATGCGGGAATGTCTCGAATTTTTTGTTAAATACGAACGAGAAGAACTTCACATATTTTGATGGTAAGCTTGGTGCCAGTTGATGGTGCGCCACTAGGTCCTCCACAGTTGAAAACTGTATGAATTGCAACAAATATATACACAGGTTAATTAAGGGTGGTGGCACATAGCGTTGTGCATTACAGCCAATTTGCATTACAGCCAATTTAAAAAATATATGCCCAACATAGTAATCTGGAACCAAGCATGGGACAGGGCGTTGCATGCGGAGAAAAAAATTACGTATTGGTTTGCTAATATCAAATCTAGAATTTGTACGGCCAGGGCTTGCGTGGATTGCTGCAACATAAATGAAAGACAGCTGCAAGGCCTTTCAATCAGTCTAATGAGGATGTGAGCAGTAAAAAGTGGGCATGGACATTAAAAAGTAGGCATGGTTAGGTGAGAGAAGGGTTCAAAGGTCATGATGTGGTTTCTTCCCCCCAAATCCTAGATGAAACCCTTCGACTATAGATATGTAGCAGCTAGCCAGTAGCTATGATAAAGCTTGTGCTTGAACTATAGATAGATAGCTAGCTAGCTAGAGCTGATTTGCAACTCCAACTTCTCTACCTGGCTGGCTGGCTAGCAGACAGCTTAGCTAAGCTGTCCCAAAATTGCACTCACCGATTCTGTTGTACACTGCAAAATGTTCTCCACGAGGATTATATTTTCTTCACCAAGAATACTTTCTAGTATAACTCTCTGCATAGACACAGAAATACTACCAAATATTTCCGGCAATATATTCTCCTGAAGAACTGTCTCCAAGTTGTACCCCAACCCTTCTTTGTCAATTGGATCCAATATTGTCCTCCATGTTATTACTGCACGAGGAGTGTGGATTGTTGAGTACATTTCTGAAACATGAATTAAAAGATCTACCTTTTCTCTTCTTGGCGTATTGGGCGTACTGGACCTACTAAAACGCGCTGTCGTGGGTCAGCTTACTAGAAAGGACATATAACATACATAAAACACAATAAAATTTCAATTGTACAATTTGAATATCCCCTCCTCTTCAAATAAGCCCTGCTTCCTTTCCTACTATATACATATCTTTGTGAGAAATCATTTTCAGTTATGACAGCTATAAAGACAAACAAATCACAGAGCTAGACTGGAGATAGAGGCTGACATCACAGAGTTGCTCTCACTACCATCCAGCCCAGAATAGAGTCACTCTGTCGGAAGAAACAGGCCCACCCATCCCACTAACTTTGCATAACCATATGACAGTGAGTAGGAATGGAGTTGCAGACATCATACTGGGTGACAATGTGTAAATTGGATAATCAATCATGTGAATGATCTGCACCCAGAGAGAAAGAGTCTGAGATACCCACACCACAATAATCTAATCAGCACACCACAATAATCTGCACACCACCTTCTAATCAGCTCCTCACCCTGCAGAGCTGTGAGAGAGACCCATACCACACCACAATAATCTAATCAGCACACCACAATAATGTGGCCTAATTGTTCTTGTAAAATATAACAAGGGGGTGCCCCCCACTCTCTTGGCTGATCATTTCAAGTAGGACGCTCTACATTTATTTTGTAAATCACTTTAACCCCCGCCCCCCAACAAAGGGGGGCTACCTGTCTTTAGACCACTGCTCTAAAGACCACTTGCAGTTACGCCCTCCTAAAAAAATTATCACACCCCCTTCTCGGTTCAAATCTACAAATTTTCTAGTTTTGAGAGACCTATCATGCAATAATCGGCCCCCCCCCCCCAAAGTGGTCCGGGAGACCGCGTATGTTGTAAAAAAAGGTCCCTCCGGACCACTTCCCTGAAACACGGAGAAATAATATAGATCGTATAGAGCGCTCTAAGATCTATGGCAAAAAGTTGATTTTAGCGACACCAATGAATGGGTGTACATTGATGATAGCATCAGGCTGCATTGTATATGCATTTTGTGGGGAAAACAGCTGAAAGGCTTTAAAAACTTCCAAAGATTTCTTCAAGCTAGTTGATAACTGCAGGTCGAAATAAGACAGATCAGGTTGCACACAATTCTTTGCATATGTTAGCTACCCAGTGCTCATGGAGTGGATCAGCTTGAGGCTTACCAGAGAGTTGTGTTGCAATGGCCCTCACATTTTAAGTTACAACTTACAAACAAGTTGCCTAAGACCTAAGTTTGCATGAGGTGAACCACAAGTTTGATAAGCCTAAATATAATGAGTATTATAATCTATATCAGAAGAATCAGAGTCAAAGTACTTATATTATTCTCAAAATCCTGCCTATTATTCTCAAATTATGCCTGATGCTCCGACACTCCTATTATTCCCAAAATTATGCCAGCTTAAGCCTAACCACAATATCTAAGGTATCTAATCAGCTCACCACCACCTTCTAATCATATATCAGCTCCATAGCCAAGGAAGATCCCTAGACAACAATTGAACGACTAGCAAACTGTATTTATATGCCAACTAAAAGCTCCCCTTGAACAGGGTTGGTGTTTTCGGTATGGCTACCCAAGACTACTTACTAGAGCAAGAGGCCTTTGGACAGCTTTAAATGGCAGTTTTACAGTAAAAAAGGCTGCGGCTAGAGTATGTTGTAGCTAGCTATTGGCCACAACTTGTGGCCAAGTACTCACCAGTCAATTGTAGCTGCTGAATAGCTTAGAAAACGGTCGGAGAGCAGCTGAGCACACACCAACGTCAACCAGAGAAGAGTCAACCAGGACACAACAGAGAAGAGTCAACCAGGACACAACAGAACCTATTAGAGTCAACCTAAGGACCAGTGTATTGGTACCAGGGCAGGCTCACCACAAAACTGGAATATCAAAGCGAGTCAGGAGAAGTGAACAGCCAGGAGAAGTGAACAGCCAGGAGAAGTGAACAACAGCCTTACTAGGTCAAATTCAAACAGAGTACAGAGGTCAAATTTAAAAAGGTGCTGGTTAAACTTACCAAGTAATGAGCAAGTGGCGAACAGATAGAGAGCGGATAGAGAGCGGTGTGGCGGCGAACAGATCGAGAGCGGTAGGGCGCGGCTGTTGGGAAGGGCGCGGCAGTTGGGAAGGGGGCATGTCATACTGGGCATGCGCACATCAAATTTTTGAAGTTTGAGTTTCCTTCCGCCGCCCCAATACCAGGAAAGTAAAGGGTCGCATGCTGTTTGTTTTCGCTGCTGACGATGCTATCATCAATGTACACCCATTCACCCATAATTTACACATTGTCACCTAGTATCAATGGTGTTATTGGATTGTACAATGGTGGTATTGGGTAGTACAATGGTGGTATTGGGTTGCACAATGGTGGTATTGGGTTGTACAATGGTGGTTACAGGTATTGAGTTGTACAATGGTGGTATTGATTTGTACAATGGTGGTATAAATGAAATTGGAGAATTTTAGTGCAAATTAACAAAGAAAAACACAGTTGGCTAAGGCCGTAAAATTAAAATTACAGTGCCAAAATGAAGAGGGGTCATATCACTACTTCTCCTAGAAATTGGAAAAGAATTGCAGGGAAAAAAGTTTTATTCAGAGTTTATCTCTCGGTCACTTTTGTAATGACTCTTTAGTGATCTGTCTAGTAGATTTGATCTACTGTTTCTTTCTTTCTCTGGCCCAGGGATTGGGGTCCTTATTGGATGAACAATGGTGGTGTTGGGTTGTACTGGGTTGTACAATGGTGGTATATAATGAGTATTATAATCTATATCAGAATCAGAGTCAAAGTACTTCTATTATTCTCAAAATCCTGCCTAGCCTTGTCTGACTGTGGCCACCACTGCACAGCCTACCAACTCCATATCCATACCTACCTAGCCTTGTCTGACAGTGGCCACCACTGCACAGCTGGCCAACACCAACTCCATATCCATACCTACCTAGCCTTGTCTGACAGTGGCCACCACTGCACAGCTGGCCAACACCAATTCCATATCCATGCCTACCTAGCCGTGTCTGACTGTGTCCACCACTGCACAGCCTGCCAAAACCAACTCCATACCTACCTAACCTTGTCTGACTGTGGCCACCACTGCACAGCCTGCCAACACCAACTCCATATCCATACCTACCTAGCCTTGTCTGACTGTGGCCACCACTGCACAGCCTGCCAACACTGATGTGATGAGAACCAATAGCACGCTTCTTTTATTTCGTCTTCATTATATTCGGTGTTCCAAATATGTAAAGGGTCATGTTTTGTTGTCTGTTTTATTTCTTCTTTGGCTCAACTTAATTATGTATTTGAATGAGCATTTTGCCTTGTTTTTAATGTTATTCAGTGTCAAGTATTATTGCTGTATGAAGCAGAGGTCTAAATGGTGTGGAGATTACGATGCTGAGGTATCTAAGCACAAGGACCTCGAGTTCATAAGGTCAACACAAGGTGCATGTGTTTATATATCTCCTTGTATATAAATCCATACAAGGTCAACAAAGAGAATGACACGCTGGAGGCATGTCTGGATGTTGTCAAGGGCAACCATGCTCCAGTGCCCGTCCACAGCATGCATATAATATTCAAATGTGTTTTGAACATTTATCTGGTTATGTGTTATGTAACCCCTAGCAGCCATGTATTTTGGTCACATTGATGTCGTTTCGTTGGAACAATTTTTAATTCAAAAAACTTTTGTTGCAACATAATGATGACATTGTTCTTCTTTTTGAAGCCTACTACCTTTATAATAAATAATTGAATGGTAAGAAAACTCTACTCGAGTGAATACCGACCACTTTCTGGAGACCCCGTTACACGAAAACTATGATTTTCTGGCCAAAACCTGATTTAATTTTTCGAATTCATTTTATAAAAAATTGTAACGATAATCATTGTCTTTCATAAAATAAAACTGCTTGACTGCAAAACAAAGTAAAACACTATAATTATATTGTTCAACTTTAGTCATCTCCATCAGATGTATCTCCATCATCCTCTCCGTCAGCACCTCTGGAGTAGTCTAATTTTGTGTGATAGGTCTTGAAACAATCTTTGTCTGCATGGAAACCTGGCTTACTTGGACAGTCAGGGCAAATCCACACTGTCCTGATTTCTCTACCAGCTCTGGTACGGAATCCACAAGCCCAGCAGACACGACACATTTTGTCTTTCTTGTGCCTTGTGTGGCCAGCCTTCTCTCAGGGAAGTGCCTCCCTGTTAGACTATGTACTAGTTCTCGCCCTGCTACATCTTTGTTCAGTTTAGGGCTGGAACATACAAGTACTGTCAGGAGGTCCTTGAAGTCAGCTAGGAAAACTTTGGTAGATGGGGTGAATTTGCGGTGAAGTTTGTGGGCACACAGGGCACACTGCATGAACAACCTCAAAGAAATCTTTTTGTACCATTTGTATGTTTTCCTGACAACACTCACACTATGGAGCTGCTGATCTACCATTATCTACTCCACCCATTTTGTGATTATATGCAATGATGCATGCTGGCTTGAGTATAGGATTTTTATCCTTGTCTTGTTTTCCAGTAGGAATCATAGCAGCCCTTCCCTCCGTGGTCAACATACATACCTCCTTGGGTTTATTATTCGACTTGTTCTTTAGTGCACGAAACTTTACTGCCTGCATGTTCCCAGTTTGTGACTTCATGAAACATGATTCCCTTCTCAAGTCTTGTAGTCCGAAGATCACCAGGGTAATTCGCATGCTTTGGGTTGATAGTCCCACAGAGGTATGTATCATGATCAAGGAGGTAGGTAGCCAAAGCTGGGGATGTATAGTAGTCGTCAAGATACAATGTGTGGCCTAGGCCAAGATAAGGCTGCATCAGGTTCAGAGGTATACGCTCAGTTACAAGCATTTGGGGTACTTGGTCTTGATGATCCTTGAACGTGTTCTCAGCTGAATAGACAATAAAATCTAGACAGATGCCCTCGGATGTACAAACCTCATAAAATTTGATACCAAAACGAGCATGTTTTGTTCGAATGCACTGCTTGAAAAGCAGCCTCCCCTTGAACAAAAGAAGAGATTCATCCACGCAAAGATCTTTCTCGGGGGCATACACACGCTGCATGCGATCTCTGACCTTCCTGATGAGAAGCCTTATCTTGTACAGCCTGTCCCTATTGGGATCTCTGGGGTCATGGGCAGGGTCCTCATTATTTGCAAAATGTAGGAATTTCAGGAGGAGAAAGAACCTATCCCTTCTCATTATTTGCCCGAATATAGGGGTTGCTATCAGATCGTCTGTGGACCAATACATGTCCAGCCTTGGCTTGTGAATAACACCCATCAGTCCAAGTAAACCGAAGAATGTCTTTATTTCATCAATGGTAGTGTCCACCCAGTCATGAACCCTGGAAATCTTCCTTCAGCTTTTCACGGTTTGCCTGGATGAACTGCTGATCTTATCGGTTGGTCCCCTCTACAATAATTATGCCTAAAGATATCGTTAGTGAAGTACTTGGCGAAGAATTCATCAATAGTTGCATTGACACCAAGCCTAACTTTGAGTCGCTCGCCACCAACGAATGGAATTTGCTTCGGCTCATAAGTGTCATTCTGGTCAATGTCCCAATTTATCCTGGGGTTCTGAGCCCTTGTAGGTCTGCGCCCCTGTCCTCTAGCATGAGGCCGGTCCCTCTGACCTCTTACAGGACCCCCTCTGCCACCGCCTAGACCACCACGAACCTGCACGCTGCGGCCACAAATCCCACCACAATGAACACGTGGACCACATTTGGCCTGCACTGGCTCGTATTCTGCATCACTTTCATTACCTGATAGCTCACTATAATCAGTAAGAACAGCTTTCTCATCAACTGACTTACGATTAGGACTAGGGGACTGCCTTCGTCTAGGGTGCCTTGGCAAATCACCTGCATCATCGTCAGATTCACCGCCAGAATCTAAACACATAGCATTGTCACCTTGGCCCTGTGCAGGGCCCCCTAAGTTGAGTAAATCATCGGCCTCGTCCATTGAATACTACCAATTACTGTCGGCATCATCGGAGTTAACTATTGGAAACGAATGACCCAAATCAAAATTGTCCTGGCTATCCGTGTCAGCAAAGATCTGGCCTACAACTTCATCGACGGTGTAGTGCCTGCTGTGAGGCCGTGCTCCCTCCATTTTGCTTCCTATCGCTGGAAAATTCTACTTTCTAACTGGAAATCACTTCTAGTTCATAGAAAAAACAATAGATGGCACGTGCAGTACACCCGTAATTTAAAAAATTAATTTCAAATATATACCCGGTACCGCAATTGAACGACATTTTTTTCTACCCGGTACTACCGGGTATGCGCAGTGAAAAAGGGTTAATGTATCCCACTGCTCAATGAGTGGGGAGGGGACGAGACCAAAGATCATCAGCTCGCCATACAACTGTTCCTTTCTCCTCTGCCACCACTTCCTACCCATTATATACATAACACAATTTACCACTTCCTCCATCACTGTACCATTGATCCCTCTACACCTTCCACCAATAGCAATGCCACCTTTCCATCCTTACCCACTCTTCTATATTCATCCAGCCCCTACAATTCTGCCAACCTCATCTACCAGTACCAGCCGACCCCTTAGAATTCCTCACACATTACCAGAATGTCCCACATTTCCCCCTGCTCCACTATCACCCATGATACACCTTTCATTCTTAATTATCGCGCATCGGTTTTTATCCTCAGCTGACACAGTCTTCAATCTAAATTTCAACTGCACACTTGACCATGCATGGACCACACATACCTCTCCACACACCATTCTATGCCAATTTATAAAACCAGCTTTTCCCAATCCTCATTCCCTACCTTCATTTTTCCCTTCCATTTACTACTGATCCAACCTCATTGTTTAGCTCATATTTCCTCCTCGAGATCTCCGACCATCCCGATCCACTATTAGTGTCGACTAGGTCTTTGTTTTTCCCTATTACTGTTGGTCGCTTCTGTGTTGAGTCCTCTTAGCCTCAATAATATGTTTACAAGAGGAACTACACTATCTGAAAGTTATAAACTATGCAAAGGAGCACATGAATAGCAATACAACAGTAATAAATTATGGCCGAGCACCAATGGCGCAGGATGATGATTTAATCTTGATACTGCTGAGCCTATTAATTAACTCTTCTCCCGGTGAGTTTATTTGGAAAAAAATTAAAAATTGACCATTAAGTACAAATAAATTGATATTAAATCAGAGGTTAACAATAGTCCCTAGCAACCATATACCACAAGATAGCTGTACTGTTGGACATTATTGTGGTCAATTCATGTTGCTAGGTTACCAAACCGCACATGTATGAATATCATTATAATGTTGTTTAATTTTAAAAAAATTAGTATTAAAATTGTATTTATAAATATCCTTCTATTTTCAGCCAACTTTAGGAACAACTGAGATATGCTGTGGCATGACAGACGTTTCCCTGTATAACAGAGAGGACATAATTTCTACTGTATAGAATTCCCACCAATATTATTGATACAATTCCCATAACCAATAATATTGATACAATGTACACAGAATCAAAGAGCAATTATACAACAAAATACTCTGTAATTACATACTCATTGTCTGATATACAGGTGTCCTCGTGCAGTAAGACTAGCACTGGATGAAGGTAAGGGGGAGAGTTGAACATTCCTACTTCTGAGAAAAGTACGTCCTCGTGTAGGTCTACAAGACGAGCGTCCTCGTGCAGTATGGATGAAGAGAGTGGGGTAGGTGTGTTTGCATCACTATCTTTATCAGAACTCATCTGAACATGGGGAAGCTGTGCCATGGTATTATCTCCGTCATGGTCCATCACTTGCTCCATCAAATCTGAACATGATAGAGTTGTTATTCGAACTATAAAGGAAAGTAGGCTATTACACAGGTGTAGCTAACACCATGATTTAGCTAGCTCCTCAGACTATCAGGCTTTTATATATAGCTAGCAAAGTACATTGACTTACCAGGAGGACTGCCAGGATCAATGCCTTCGCCTCCAACAGCCATAGCTTCGTCCATACTGCCATGGTTTTGATTGGAAAAGTCTCTGCCGAGTAGCTCTACTTGGTCACGATCCAAACTGGGCTGTACACGGTAGACTTCACTCTATCTTTCCTCAGATTTATCGTCAGATAACCCGAAGTCGTCGTAGTTGTCGTCCAGGACCGCTGTGAGCACCTCATCAAAAGATAGCCTTTCGACCATTTTAAATTCTAGGGCAGAATTGACTCCTTGAACTTTACGGGCGGGATTTCCCTAGTTACCATGGCGTATAATTTTGAATGTAGCTGCAGCGCAATTTTATGATATTTTTGTTTTGCAAAACAACCCAACGATTGATTTTTTATGATTTTTCAAAAGCAATTACGCCATATGGCGCTTACACCGGGAAAAGAGTTAAGGACACCACATATATTACAGTGTAACAGTAACTAACACTAATAACAATAAGTCAACAATACTTAATAATATCCACAGTACTAAATTATGAGTATCCTGCTGCTCAAGGAGGGGGGAGGGGAGGGGACCAAAGGACATTCCTCAGCTCGCCATATCTCCTCACCACTTCCCTACCCAATACATAACACACTTGCCCACCTCCTCCATCACTGCATCACTTTCTCCTCCTCACCTCCCCCCAAAATCCCTAACAACCCCACATCCCTCTAACAATCCAGCTGATGCAGTCCTCAATCTAAATTGCAACCGCACACCTTCCTGACCATGCATGGACCTCACATACCTTTCAAACCCTGCATCATTCTTTGCCAATTTATAAATATTCAGTATACACTTGCCGTTTACTTCTTCCTCCCAATCCTTCTCATTTCTCACCTTCATTTCCACCCGTACTGATCCAACCTCATTGTTTAGCTCGTATTTTCTCCTTAAGATCTCATATTCTTCCCACCATCCAATTCTTCCATCCTCTTTACAACTATATTTACCAATCTGCTCTGTTCCAACACCTTTAATTTCTTACCAAACAAAACCTTCTCTTCTCTCCTCTCCGTCAGCTTCCTCCATCCCATATCTCCCCGTATTGCTACTCCTGCTACTCTATTACTTGCCCCCAACCATCTCCTACCCACCCTCATGTGCTTCTGTCCACCACACTTCAACTGCTTGCTCTATACCAGGTCTCAATAGAAACTCCCACATGATTCTTCCTCTGTCTACTTCCACTTGCCCATTCACTCTACTCATACATTTCACCCTCTCAACCAACTCTTCTGCCTTCTTTTCCATCTTCTATAACTGAACATTACCCCTTAGCTTCCTATCAAACCATATTCCCAAGTACTTGGAATTTTTTGACCGCTTCCAATATCTTCTCACCAATCCTCCAATTCACTCCTGCTTCCTTCTTCCCTATATACTAGCTACCATGACCTTGCTCTCATTAGTATTAACTTCATCTTCCACCTTAACACATAAGCCTGTACCACATCCAACATAGCTTGCAGTTCCACCCCTGAGTTTGCCAGAAGAACAACATCATCTGCAAACATAAGTGCCCCACACCAACACCTTTAATCTCCTCAACTCCTTGCCATTCCAATCAAATTAATATTGAAAATAAGTGGAGACAAAGGACATCCTTGCCTAAGTCCATTATCCTCAGTGAACCATCTTGACCTCCTTCGGTTCAATATCACCATCTGTCGGAAACTCTCCTTTGATGACCTTCTCTGGTCAATCAATAGTTCACCGATGACGCCCGTACTCTTGTCTTGCAACCCTAGGTGACTCTCACTAGTCAAACCTCTTAGTTCCAGACCTAGCAGGACCAAATAAAACCACTACTCACTTAGGCTAACCACAAGCTGTAAGATGACAGTAGTAACAACAATGAATTCTTCATACAATCACAATAACATAATACAGTGGTGACTAGGTTGTGGTCCGTAGTCTATTACAATTCCATGTAATTCTCCATGAATACGCATGTGCAAAGAAGGGATAGTCTTAGCATGTTAAGCGCTGTCTACTTATCCACTCTCTCTCTCTTTTCTCTCTCTACTCTCTGTCTTTATATACACAATTCATGTCTACACCACACTCCCTAACAATTCCTTATACGGTACGTTCGGGTGGTGTGGTGACTTCTCATCCTGTGGTTGCTCTGTCCAATCAGGAGACTTGTAGATTCCTTCTAGAAGGTTGTGGTTGTGCACAACCTCGTCCATAGACTGCAGTGGTTTTGGTTGCGAGTCATAGAGACTTCCTTCCTGTTGAACTTCTTGTCCTCTTGTGTTTAGGGGTGTTTCCGACACCATCGTCTCCACCCCACGGTACAATCCTGCACATGTCCTCACAAGTTTCTCCTGTACTCCATACTGCCTCAACTTCTGCCACAGTCCCTTCCTATATACACACACTGTCATTATGCCTTACTTGTGTCCAGAAAGGCCTGATATGCATCTTTCTTCTCGCTCTTCCTCACTTCACAAACTCCTCTAATACAAACCACTGGTCCGAACATCTCCGACTCCTAAATCCTCCTTATGCATCCGTCAAAATCATATCCTCAGCAAACCCTCCCAATCTCTTTGCCAACACTCTCGCAAACACCTTCACCACACTATATACAACATTTTGCAACTTCGTCCTCGTCACCATCTTGTGTAGTGGCTGTTCCAGTCCACTGGGCAGCATTCAATCCTGATCACCACATTCATCACCTCCACCAACCTTCTACCTACATACCTCAGCATCCCATTCAACATTCAATCAGGGCTTGGTGCCATTTTTCTCTTCAAACACTTCATTACCTCTACTATTATACTTCTTCCCAACTTACTTCTTCACACATTCCCAACTCATGCCCCATTCACTTCTCCTATCTCTAATTCGTACTATGGTATCCTCTTTTTTCCTCCCCTGCTGGTGTTTTGCCATCACCTCAAACTTTCTCCTCTACCATCCTTTCCTTCCCTTATCATCTTTCACTCACTTTATCCTTCTCTCCATCATTGTTCTCAAATCATTCCAAAACAGCTTACAAATAGTCCTACCCTGCTCTTTATAGTTCTCTTCAATTCCTTCTTCTGTTTCCTTAATGGTCTTTTTCTTGCTTCTCTGTGGTCATCTCATAGTTATCTTAATGTAGCCTCTCTCTCCCCTCTCTTCCTTGCTTCCCTCTGCCTCTTATATTTTTCCTTCCTAACACCAATTAACCACTCCACATTCTCTTCCCACCATCCCTCGGACCTGTCTGTAATCTTCTTCCTACCAATTACTTTCTCTGCTGCTGCCAAAACTTTCTCCTTCCACCTACCCCACACCTCTTCAGCTATGCTGCCCAACTCTTGCTCAAGCTCTCTCACCTCCTCTTCCCACCACATGAACATTCCATCCACAGCCTCCTGATCCTCCTCCCAGTCTAGCGTATTGTCAACTTTCCATTTGTGTCGCTCTCTTCTCACTTGTACCTCTCTCCTACCCCACATAATTTCTCCTCAAATAATGTTATGGTCCGACCCCACATCCAGCTTGCCTGAATACTCAACTACCACCCTAGCTACATCCATGTTCTCACTAAACTGCATATAATCTATGACCGACTTTCTCCCCACATTCACATGTCCACCTACCCTCACAGCACTGCAACTTGTTCCCTACAACCAGACCTCCAACCCTAACCAACTCCAACAACCTCCTTCCATTACTGTTTGGGTTGTGTCCTCCACTCCTAATCCAATCTTCGCAATAGACTAGCTCATTCCCAGTTCTACATCATTGATATGAATATGGCTACTATTTATAACAGAACATTAGTTAGCACATCCTTACTCAATAAAAATCAAGCTTTGTCCTAATGACCAACCAATATTGATAACAATACACATTATAACTAAACACTATCAGTTTGACAGCTGACCTTTAGTTCATGAAAATAAAGCCATCATAGTTTGTTTGAATTTTAGAAGACTCTAGATGAAATTTTTATAACACGCAATATTGATAGAAGGATGCATAATTGGATAAATTAGCCTTTAACCCATCAAAATCAAGCTTTCCTGCATGGTCCTGTTTGAGATTGTGCCGTCACTTATTGATAAGTGATATATATATACATACTCGATAGTTAGATGATTACTTCTTAGAATCCAGTCAGCCAGCTAAAAAACATATTGCATTCATTTTAGTCAATTTATTTAGAACTACAGTTAACCATGTGATATAGTTTTGGGTTTGGACTGCACACCACATGAATAACATACCTAAAGTTGGGTGGGTATGATGCATCACAACATTAATAAGTGTGTATAACATGCCACAATGGTTACCAGACCATGGGTGTGCCCCATGCTTTTCGTGTGCCATGCACACTTCTATTTTTCCAGTGGATGTTCTATGAAATAGGAATCACATGATATTATGGTATGCAGGCCCATGCATAAAAATTCTTGCTTCTTTCATTTCAGTATTCTCAGACTATCTGGATGACCTCACTGATGGTGGATTGATAGTCCTGAATGTCAGCAATCCTGCAGTGAACATCTCCTTTTCACTCGTGATCCTGTTGTTGAACATCTTGAGACTTTGTCTGCAAAACTAATATTTTCAGATGATGCTGACCAACGTGTGGTATTAGGTAGTGCTTCAGCACACATTTATATTCAGGATAATGATGGTAAATACATACAAATATTTCATAATAGGCAGCATGTTTTAATGCAGTCTGAAAGTGGTTGTATATACCATTCCTTAAAAGCTGAGGCAATTAGATGTAGTACAAATGAGTAACAAAGCCACTGCTGGACAAGAAGCATGTGCCTATAGTTACACCTAACAAATAGTCACTCATAAACAGAAGCACAAGCAGGATTTAGGAGTCAGAGTCTCAGAGACCAGTGGTTCGTGTTAAGAGGAGTTTGTGAAGTGAGGAAGAGCTACAAGAAAGATTCATATCAGGCCTTTCCTGGACATAAGTAAGGCATATGACAGTGTGTGTAGGAAGGGCCTGTGGCAGAAGTTGAGGAGGAGAAGAAACTTGTGAGGACATGTGTAGGATTGGTATATATAGTGGGGTGGAAACTATGGTGATATTGAACGGAAGGTCGAGGTTGTTCACTGAGGAGAATGGATTTAGGCCTTTGTCTCCACTTCTTTTCAATATTTATTTGATGGGAATGGCAGAGGGGTTGAGTAGATCTGAGCTACGAATGGAAGGCTGTTGGAGTGGGCCACTTATGTATGCAAATGATGCTCAGCTGGATGACTCAGGGGTGGAACTGCAAACTATGTTGGATGTGGTATAGGTTTGTGTTAAGGTGGAAGATGAAGTTAAATACTAAGAAGAGCAAGGTCATGGTAGTAGGGAAGAAGGAAGCAGGAGTGAATTGGAGGATTGGTGAGAAGATATTGGAAGAAGTCAAAGAATTCAGTATATATATGGTTTGATAGGAAGCTAAGGGGTAATGTTCAGTTAGAGAAGATGGCAAAGAAGAGACATAAGAGTGGGTTGAGAAGGTGAAATGGATGAGTAGAGTGAATGGGCAGGCGGAAGTAGACAGAGGAAGAATGGTGGTGGAGCTTCAATTGAGACCTGGTATGGAATATGCAGCCGAAGCGTGGTAGACAGAAGGACATAATGCTTGCAAAAAGTTGGGTCATAAGAGTGGGTAGGAGATTGTTGGGGGCAAGTAAAACAGTAGCAGGGGTGGCACTACGGGGAGATATGGGGTGGAGGAAGCTGGAGGAGTGGAGGGAAGAGATGAAGGTTTTGTTTGTTTGGTAAGAAATTAGAGGTGTTGGAATAGAGCAGATTGGTAAATATAGTTGTAAATAAACTTAAAGAGGATGGAGGAATCAGATGGTAGGAAGAATACGAGATCTTGAGGAGAAAATACGAGCTAAACAACAAGGTTGGGTCAGTACATAAGTGGAAGGGGAAAATGAAGGTGAGAAATGAGAAGGATTGGGAGGAGGAAGTAAACGGCAAGAGTTGGCTGAAGTTTCATAAATAATTGGCAAAGAATGGTGCAGGGGTGGAGAGGTATGTTAGGTCTGCATGGTCAGGAAGGTGTGTGGTTGCAATTTAGACTGAGGGCAGCATCAGCTGGGTTGTTCGAGGATAAGAAGAGTTGTGGGGTAGTTAGGGATGAGAGCTGTATCATGTGTGATAGTGGAGCAGGGGAAGATTCGGAACATTTCTTTGAGATGTGTGGGGAATTTGAGAGGGATTGGCTGGTAATGATAGAGGTGTGCAGAATTGTAGGGGCAGGACAGTGGCTGCATGAATTTAGAAGTGGATAAGGAAGGTGGCATTGTTTTTGGGAAAAGGTGAGGAGTAAGTGATGCAGTGATGGAGGAGGTAGGCTAGTGTGTTATGTATTGGGTAGGGAAGTGGTGGCAGAGGAGAAATGGCGAGCTGAGGAATGTCCTTTGGTCCCCTCCCCTCCCCCCTCCTTGAGCAGCAGGATACTCATAATTTAGTATTGTGGATGCAACCTAGACTCATCCTACCTGTTCATGCCAGTGGAGACCTGTGGTACAAAACAAAGGTCTTTATACGAGAACTTGGACGTCGCCTCAAGACAGCCACTGAAGATAGATCAGTACCTGCTACAAAGGATCTCAGTCGCAATTCAGAGGGGAAATGCAAGTTCTGTTTTGGGGACAATGGGACAGCAGATGGGTTTGATAGACAATTATTTATGTACCTATACATATATAATTATTGTATATTTATATTTATAAAAAATAAAAAAATAAAAAAAAATAAAAAAATTAAATCCCGTCGACTAATTGTTATTAGTGTTAGCTACTGTTACACACTGTGCTGTAATATATATATGGTGTCCTTAACAGGCTCAGCAGTATCAAGATTAAATTATCATCCTGCGCCATTGGTGCTCGGCCATAATTCATTACTGTTGTGTTGCTGTTCATGTGCTCCTTTGCATAGTTTATAACTTTCGGATAGTGTAGTTTCCTCTTGTAGCCATATTATTGAGGCTAAGAGGACTCATCACAGAAGCAACCAGCAGTATTAGAGGGAAGACTAAACACAGACCCAGTCGACAATAATAGTGGATCGGGATAATGGGAGATCTCGAGGAGGCAATATGAGCTGAGCTAAATAACGAGGTTCGGTCAGTAGTATATATAAGTGGAAGGGGAAAGAAATGAGGATTGGGGAGAGGAATTAAGAATTAAACAGCAAGAATAGCTGGTTTTATAAATTGGCAAAGAATGGTACGGGTGGAGAGGTATGTGAGGTCCATGCATGGTCAAGTGTGTGGTTGCAATTTAGATTGAAGACTGTCAGCTGAGGATAAAAACCGATGTGCCATAATTAAGGATGAGAGGTGTATATATCATGTGTGGTTGGAGCAGGGGGAAATGTGAGACTTTCT